>CM055073.1:24132495-24182352 GCA_029204045.2 Tillandsia leiboldiana
CGGAAAGTAAATGTCTGCCGACGGAAGTCTTCGATATACAATGTTCATGGGGATAGCTCTATCTAATCGGCTCACTGGATCCCGACATCTCACCACCACGACGGACCTAAAACAGTCACCCGAGGGGTTGGATACCACCGGAGTGCATCCCAGTGGGCACACGAGCGAGGCTTCATCTAATCTCCTACTGGTACTAAAATCTGCGGTAGTAAGAGTCACAGGAAAAGCTGGAAAGCATAGAGGTCTACTAGTATCAGAATAAGAACTGCGGTAAGTATACTGGAATCAACATGAAAACTGTATATCATACATGCTGAAAACATAAACGTCACTCCATATCAAAATCCACAGGATAAGCTAACTAGGCAAGTAATCAATCATAAGCTGGCATATGAAATGAACTGGCATGAAGCATAATCAAGTGACAGTACATATACAGGTACGGAAAATACCAGAACCAATCCCATATAACAGAAACAGGAATAGATACTGAAAGCATGCTAGAACATGGGAGTACATAATATGCATCAATCACAGAATATCAAGCATCAACCAATGCCATTATTGGTCACGGGGCTGCATGGCTCATACCCACTCTCTGCACCTATCCCACTGACATAACCCCGCACCATATGTGCTATCTGGGGCTCACGGTCCTTCCTCCAGACCACTTTACCGGTAAAGAACAATAGCCACGGGGAGCGACCCCGGCAATGTTCGTGAAGTACAGCGTGCGTGGGCAAGTCGTACTGATCAATCTCACGGTCTAGTGACCGACGGTCGCACACGCCGAAATCCAACAGGGAAATCATCTGTCTATATCTATCCATCGGAATCAATCAATCATGTATATCGAGTAATGTCTATCAATCAGGTATCAATCAATCATGCATATCGAGGTATTCAAGAAATGTCTCAATGACAGAATCAACAGGTATCATCTAATCATGCAATCTATATTCAATCAATCAGGATCAGTCAGGAATAATCAGGGAGTATGTATATGTTAATCAGCTGATCGGTGACCAGAAATCTCAATCACAGGTCTAATCAGGTCAATGTCAACAGTGACTCATGATATGTCAAGATAGGTCATATCATCAGCGGGAGAAATCAAAAACAGGGGTCCGACTGGACTAAAGCAACCAGAGGGCAAAAAGCTAGCCCGGGCGAAGCTAACCCACCCTGATGAAGGCAGATCCACGAACTCCGGCGCAGCTATTGGGAGGCTGGTGCTGAACAACTGGGCCCTGTAACAGTAATTATGATCAATAAAGGACTCACACATACCCATCCGACGTCACGACAGTGACCAAAAAGATCCTAGGTGGCCATGCCAAGAAAACCACGGAAATATGATCCCAACGGCGAAAACGACGCTCAAAACGGTGGAAAAACGGGCAAAAACGGAGCTACCGAACTTTAGGCTGTCGGGATGGTGCACAGGAGCAAGCGTGGACGGGTTTTATGGCATCAGGCGGCGGCGGCATGCGCGGGGTGCACGCAGAGAAGCGGCACGCGCTTCTCGGGCCGGGCCGGTGCACGACCCGAGCGTGCACCGGGTCCTTGCCTTTCGGCCGCAAGCGCGTGCGCCGGGTGCACGCATGAGGCGTGCACCGCGCGCCTTGGGCCGGGCCGGTGCACGAAACCGTGCACCGGGTCTGGTGCTTCCGACGCTGCGGGCATGCCAGGGTGCACGCCTGGACCCGTGGACCGTGCTGTACGGACAAGCACAGAAAACCTAATTTCGCGGTTTTCTTCGCCGTTTTCGCTCCCGTTCGCGATTTCTTCTCCGTTTTCGCTCCCGTGCGACTCCGGCGAAGACCCCGCGACCATGGTACCGACGGCGGCGGCCTCCCGTTTAACAACGGCGGCGGCGGCCTCCCGTTAACCTACTACTTTCCAACGAAACATCCCCAAAAAAATCTCCGAATAAATCCGCGGTAATCTAACGGCTAAAACGTGATCCACGAACACCAACACGTCGATCGGAGGTCCGATAAAAAGAAACCGATTAAAACCACAATTAAATCCGATAAAAATCATCGATCACACCCGATCAAGAACGAGGAGAAAAAGTGTTGATAAAAATCCCGACCAAAATCCGTGATCGATGTACCGATAAACAACATTATAAGAACACGGGAAAACCCCGATTAATTCTACAAAAGGATTAACGACCACTAACCTCAATCTATCGGAATTAAAGAACCGATCTTGTTTCCTTTCGGCGTTGGAGACCCGGATCGCTCCCCGTAGACGATGGCGTCTCGTTCTTTCGGCTCCGGACGTCAATCGGGGCGATCGGGTTCCTCCGCTTTCTCCTCTTTCCTTATTTTTCTCCTCCGGTTAGGTTCCGTCTTTTCTTTTCTTTTTTCTCTTCTCAACCGATTAGGGTTTTTTTCTTCTTTCTTTCTTTTCTTTAATCGGGATACCCTATATAGCTCGTATTAAATCTTTAATTATTCCCTTAATTAATTCCCCTTTTAAATTGTACTAAGAGAATTATTATTTTCCGTCTGGGATAATTAATAACTAATTAATTATCCCCTACGAGATAACCCACCTTATCTCTAACGGTGCAAGATATTTTGCACGATTTCGATGCACGACTAATCACCGTATCACTTTGAATTCCGTTCCGGAAGATCCCGATTCGGATTTCAGATCCGTTCGCCCGATCGCGCCGTCGGCTTCTTTTTTCCGCACTCTATCGCAGAAAAATACTAGCACCTCACAAAAGGCCAACTTTACATAAGGGATGTCCAGTTGCGGAGTTTCTTTCCCTCCCGTGCAGCCTCCGTATCGATTTGGCAGTAACGACAACCGTATGCCACCGGGCCTATGTGCCCCGAAATCCCAAATGTCAGGTCGTGACTCAACCAACAATCCCAAAAGCTCGAATTGAAAAGTGACATTTCTGGCCCATTACCTGTGCAATTTACACTGCAGAAAAGGGGCACTGAGGCTACTCGTGCTTTAGATCCAAAATTCACATGGCTTTTATTATTTTCCTTTTTATTAGATTACAAAATTTTTGAGTTTCTACACTCACGACCTCAACATTTTCTTATACGCTCCTAGTTGATACTTCTCGCTCGCTCCACAATCGCGCCTCGAATCCACGATTTGCGTCTAACTTTGAATCCACGAAGTCCCAACGTCGAATTCCCCCGACGTCCATACCAAAATTCCACGGTCTTCACCAATGTAGTACGTATCGATCACACACGAACGTACCTCGCTCCGAATCCACGAGAGCGGTAGCATCTTGAATCCACAAGGCCAAGCGAATCCACGTGCCGATTTTTGGAAAATCGTTGTTTTGTTGGTGATGATAATCCGCCGAATACTTAGATCAAAGATAGATAAGAAAACGTCATCTAAGTATTCATCAATTTGATTCTACAAGAAATAGGAGTTTGTAAACCCTAGAATCAAATTGATCAATATAGACGAAGAAAACATATGATAGATCATGTTTTCCTTTCTTCTCTATATGTGGACTTTGATTATCTCCGTTTTAATTCTTTTTCTCGGTTACCCTATGTTACGGCTTTTTGGTATTGGCATATTTCGTGAGTCAAGTCAGTGAGTTGAGTCAGAGTCTTAAAGGGATCAAATTGTCAATCAGCAATCAAAGACTTAGAGAAGATTCAACAAGAGCTCAAGTTGACACCCAGTGTCTTGAGTCTTGAAGATTGAAGTTGAAGAATTGTGGATCAGTTACATCAATCTCAAGAAGAAAGTATTCAAGAGGATCAGGTATGTTTAACTAAATAATTGTGGTGATCCGAATACTTTCTTATAGTGTAGAAACACTTGGATGAACTTTTAATTGCATAATAATCAAAAACTGGTGTTCGGAACTTGTTCAGGATCGGATCAGAGCCAACGATCCGGATCCCGAAGGTTGTTGCTTCATACAAGACTTCGATCCGGATCCATGCAATTTCCGATCCGGATCCCGAATGTTAAGTTTTCTGATTTGTATGAACGATCCGGATCGGGCAATGCGACTCGGATCCCGAACCATGGTATTTCTGGAATCGTCAATCTCGTTACGACGATCCGGATCGCAGTAAATCCGATCCGGATCGCCGTCCTGAAAATTTCCAGATAAGGTATGTTTTTGATTCTTATCTCTTTCCAAAGGTTTCTAAACTATAAATAGACGTTTAGGGTTTCTCAAAAACGTGGGAGCTACGGCCGATCTTTTTATAAAACTCTTGAGAGCAACCCTAGAGGCTAGGTTTTTATCGTTCTTCTTTATAGCCTCTTTTAGGTCAATTCGATGGTTCCTTCAAGAACATATCTTTGGTCGAATTGATCTAATCTTTGCTTAGAGATTTCTTCTACGGTTCCTCAATGAGAATCTAAGCAAAGGATCACCATCGAAGTCAATATTCTTATCGACTAAGTTTGCGTCGTGGATTCGACGTGGCATCGTGGATTCGGTGTGCTAAAGGCGTTTCGTGGATTCGAAGCGTGCGTTCGTGGATTCGAACGTGAGCAGTGGACGGGCAAAACGGTGGAGCGCGAGGTCCAAGAAATTGAAGGAGGGGTTAAATCCGTGGAGACGGTAATCACCTTGTTATTCTTCTTTTCTTAGGGATTGTTATTGCGTGGATATCAACCGGTCAGCGCAAGGTCCGAAGAAGCTGAAGGAGGGGTTTGAGTCCGTGGAGTCGGTAATCACCTTGTTATTCTTCTATTCTTAGTGGATTGTTATTGCGTGTTGGTCCCGTGGTTTTTCTCCTGGATTGGAGTTTCCACGTAAATCTCGGTGTGCTGTTTTTATTTTCCGCATTGGTTTTTATTTTGCACTGAGATTGAGTGTTTAAGTATTACACCTATTCACCCCCCCCTCTAGGTGTTTGATAGTACCTATTTAGATCCTTGTGGATCCTATAATAACTCTACAATTGGTATCGGAGCGGGTTTTAGGTTTATCTATCATGATGGGTGAAAGTGGTAATATTTATAGACCTCCTCTTTTTGATGGGACTAATTATGCTTATTGGAAAGTGCGGATGAGAGCTTTTCTCATCGCAATTGATGAGCGAGTATGGCAATCCGTGGAATGCGGTTGGGTGCATCCTGTTGAGGAAGTAGGAAATTCTACTACCCCAAAACCTCGCTCTAGATGGTCCAAAGAGGAATTTGAAAGATCTTCTTACAATGGGAAAGGTATGAACGCTTTATTTAATTCTCTTTCCTCGACTGAGTTCACAAGAATTTCCGCGTGTGAAACCGCGAAGGAAATTTGGGATATTCTCAAAATTACACATGAGGGTACTAATCTTGTAAAAATTCAAAAGCTCCAGATGCTTACAAGTCAATTTGACTCTATTCATATGGAAGAGCATGAATTGTTTACAGATTATTACACTAGACTTCAAGATGTAATAAATACATGTGCTAATTTAGGAGAAAAGATCCCGGAGTCGAAAATTGTAAGAAAGATACTTCGGACACTTCCGGAACGGTTTAGGGCAAAGGTTACCGCCATTGAAACCGTTAGTCATCCGGATGAGATGAGTATAGAGGAATTAGTAGGTGCTTTGCAAACTTATGAAATGACTTTTCCTACTAATCAAGTTTCTTCTAAGTCTTCTTCTAAGCTTACAGGTATTGCGTTCAAATCCACAAAGGAAGAAGATAGCGAATCAAGTTCCGACGATGAAATCTCTATTGCCGATTTTGAAGAACAATTGGCGCGGATCACAAAGAAATTTCGTCGGAAATTTTGGAAGAATCGAACCGATGGATCTTCATCCACGAAACCATCTAAAGGATCATCGGGTTCTAAATCCTCTAACCTCAAATTCCTTGCAAAATCTTCTAAGGAAAAAGATGAATTCGAAGGGGAAATCCGATGTTATAGATGCAAAGGCTACGGCCATATTTCAACGGATTGTCCTACTCCGAAATTATATAAAAAGAAGGCTTTGCAAGCGAAAACTTGGGACGATTCTACTTCTAATGAATCGACCTCAAGTAAAGAGGAAAATGCCGTTGCTTTTCATGCCTCTCAAATTCCCCTCCTCTAATTTGTGTTTATCATCTTTAGTCACTGACTCTACTCCTTTGATTTTGCATGAAACATCAACATCCAACGGAGAGTCATCAAGTGAGGGGGAGTCGGACGAGGAAGAACTCGTTGAGGCATATCAACAACTTCTTGCGGAATCTAAGAAGATGGCCAAACACATCAAGAAGTTGAGAAAGCAACGACTTGAAGATCAAGACGAGAATCATGCTTTAAAGATAAAACTTCATGATCTCGAGGAGGAACGAGAACGTTTATTGGAAAACAATAAAATCCTCCAAGAAGAGCGAAACCAATCGGAGACAAACGCTAAATCATATATGGACAAGATTGGTTTTCTAGAAAAACAGTTTGAGGATATTCATGTCACCAATCAAGCTTTGACCAAGCAAGTTCATCAACTTAAATCCGACATACAAAGGCTTTCAACCGATTCTGAGAAACTAGATTGTATGTCCGGATTAGGTCAAACAAGCAAGGTTGGTTTGGGATTTAAAAGGAACCAAACTGTGAAGGCTTCAAGTTCCACAACTAAATTGAAAGGAAGAACTTGTCACCTATGTGGACTTGAAGGACATTTGGTGAAGGATTGCCCGAAAAAGAGAAAGAAAAATCCTTCGGCAACTTCATCTACGGAGCGAACTCAACGGAATCAAAAGACACATCAAGTTAAAGGAGTTCACTCAACCCACCAAAGGTCCGAGCCACAACATCGATCATACAAGTGGATCATTGCGAGGCAAAGACCTAAGGTGAATCAACGGTCAAAGCGGACAACCCCCGGCCACAACGAATCAAGACAACCCAAAATCCAGCGATTTTGGATTCGGAAAGGTGATATCTTTCCTTGTCTTAAGTTCTAAATAGCTTATGACTGTATGTAATGCTTTGATTGGTTTTCCCTTCATATCTTTCTTAATCTTTGCATTACATGTTTTTCAATGCTCTTCGTTTTTATACTTTGTTTTTGAACAAAAGGGTTTTTAATGAACAAGTGCATTGAATGAAAAGGGCTTTCACTTTCATTCACTCCAAATTAATTTTATATGGATTATCAACTTTACTTCATAATCATAATCTTGAAGATACTTCATTATAGGAGTTTTTGATATTATAAGCATCAAATTTTAGAAATCATGTGTGATCTTCAGATGCTTAATCTATCTCGGTTGTGTGAGTTCTTTGTGATAAACATGAGACAACCGATTGACTAAAATTTGGGATTTAATTCTTTCACGTAAGAGATTGCCTTCTTACAAGGGTAAATAATTGAATTATGAAAGATGTGGAAAGAGTTACATCCGAAAGGAGTGTGAAAACTACCACCACATGCTGGAAAGAGCTGCCACCCCGGTCGTCCGGTTTGTGTGTGAAGCTACCACATGTTATGGATGCTTGATAGTATTTTATGAGAAAATCTTTAGTTGAAGCATTTGGAGATTTATATGCAAAACTCTTATATTTTGAACAATCTCCTGGTTGGTATAAGGTGGAATAGTTGAAAGATGCTCAAAGAGCCACCCTTAGGTATTTTAGTGCTTATCTCAAATTTGAAAGGGTAAGAAATCAAATTGATGTCATTTGGAAATCTCTGTAAGTCATCTTTGTAAATCCGTTACATCTTGATAGAGTTTGGATCTCAAGATTATTTTTGATGACTTGTGTTTGATGAATATAACATGAAAAACGGTTTATAATGTTTTACCTTTATTTTTCATGATTTTGGAGTAAATCTTTTTAATTTTGTGAAATTAATTGGATTGAATGACATCTGTGTGAATTCACTGTTTAAAGCACTTAAATTGATTTCTTGATGGAATACAAATCGGTATTTGAAAAGATTCTAAAATCTGGATTTGTTTCAAGAAATTATTTGATTTTTGCTTTCTGGTATAGGTACGGAATCTGCATTTTTGTTATATACCAGAACTGAGTTTTTATCTCTCTTTCTCTATGAACTAATATTGTTAGTGATTTACTTTTGTCTAGTATGTTCACTGTTTGACAATTTGTGACAAAAAGGGGGAGAAGAGAAATGATCGGAGATGAGATCATCAAGAGAGTACAAACGAAAATGAAAAATGGGGGAGAACGGAAAATGATGATCGTATCACAAAGGGGGAGAACATAGATGCTCAAGAACATGGAGAACATGGAAAACATGTTAGAGATGCTCAAGATAGGGGGAGACAAAGAAAAAATTGAAAGAGCCGAAAAACAAAAGAACCAAAAGGAAGACGGATCAAATGTAGGATTTTAATTTCTAACAACTAACGTTTGATTTTGTTTGGAGTTTTGTTTTGCAGGAATTACATCACTTTAAGACTCCAAGTCCTAAGTCATAGAGTATGTTCTAGGACTGTTTGGTTCAAATGTGATTTTGTATTTATTGGATCTTTCACGCAAAGAAAATCAATGTTTTGGTGATGACATTGAGTTTCGATTTTTTGGTTTAAGATGAGTGACTTGAGCGCTTTTATGTATTTTTGGGTTTTGTCACGAAATTGCCAAAGGGGGAGATTGTTACGGCTTTTTGGTATTGGCATATTTCGTGAGTCAAGTCAGTGAGTTGAGTCAGAGTCTTAAAGGGATCAAATTGTCAATCAGCAATCAAAGACTTAGAGAAGATTCAACAAGAGCTCAAGTTGACACCCAGTGTCTTGAGTCTTGAAGATTGAAGTTGAAGAATTGTGGATCAGTTACATCAATCTCAAGAAGAAAGTATTCAAGAGGATCAGGTATGTTTAACTAAATAATTGTGGTGATCCGAATACTTTCTTATAGTGTAGAAACACTTGGATGAACTTTTAATTGCATAATAATCAAAAACTGGTGTTCGGACTTGTTCAGGATCCGGATCAGAGCCAACGATCCGGATCCCGAAGGTTGTTGCTTCATACAAGACTTCGATCCGGATCCATGCAATTTCCGATCCGGATCCCGAATGTTAAGTTTTCTGATTTGTATGAACGATCCGGATCGGGCAATGCGATCCGGATCCCGAACCATGGTATTTCTGGAATCGTCAATCTCGTTACGACGATCCGGATCGCAGTAAATCCGATCCGGATCGCCGTCCTGAAAATTTCCAGATAAGGTATGTTTTTGATTCTTATCTCTTTCCAAAGGTTTCTAAACTATAAATAGACGTTTAGGGTTTCTCAAAAACGTGGGAGCTACGGCCGATCTTTTTATAAAACTCTTGAGAGCAACCCTAGAGGCTAGGTTTTTATCGTTCTTCTTTATAGCCTCTTTTAGGTCAATTCGATGGTTCCTTCAAGAACATATCTTTGGTCGAATTGATCTAATCTTTGCTTAGAGATTTCTTCTACGGTTCCTCAATGAGAATCTAAGCAAAGGATCACCATCGAAGTCAATATTCTTATCGACTAAGTTTGCGTCGTGGATTCGACGTGGCATCGTGGATTCGGTGTGCTAAAGGCGTTTCGTGGATTCGAAGCGTGCGTTCGTGGATTCGAACGTGAGCAGTGGACGGGCAAAACGGTGGAGCGCGAGGTCCAAGAAATTGAAGGAGGGGTTAAATCCGTGGAGACGGTAATCACCTTGTTATTCTTCTTTTCTTAGGGATTGTTATTGCGTGGATATCCAACCGGTCAGCGCAAGGTCCGAAGAAGCTGAAGGAGGGGTTTGAGTCCGTGGAGTCGGTAATCACCTTGTTATTCTTCTATTCTTAGTGGATTGTTATTGCGTGTTGGTCCCGTGGTTTTTCTCCTGGATTGGAGTTTCCACGTAAATCTCGGTGTGCTGTTTTTATTTTCCGCATTGGTTTTTATTTTGCACTGAGATTGAGTGTTTAAGTATTACACCTATTCACCCCCCCCTCTAGGTGTTTGATAGTACCTATTTAGATCCTTGTGGATCCTATAATAACTCTACACCCTAGATGTGAAATTAGGGTTTATTTATAGGCTAGAAACCGTTGGAAAGAGATAAGAATCAAAAACTACCTTATCTGGATTTTTTCCGCTCGGCGGTCCGGACTGGATTAAATCTGATTCGGACCGTCGTCTTTAGACAGAACTTTTCCAGAAAAACAAGTTCGGGGTCCGGACTGAAATTCTCTGATCCGGACTGTTCATGCGATTTCAGCAAACACATAGTTCGGGGTCCGGACTGAGCAAAGGCTGTTTTGGACTGGAATTCCGCATGAACTAAACTATGTTCGGGGTCCGGACTGGAATGGTCTGATCCGGATCCTGAACATCCAACTTGTCCAGTTTTTTATTTTTATGCAATGAAAAATCTTTCAAGTGTTTCTAAACTACAAGAATGTATTCGGATCACCAAAATTATTTAGTTAAACGTACCTGATCCTTTTGAATTCATTACTCTTGAGATTGATGTATATGATCCACAATTCTTCATCTTTAATCTTCAAGACTTAAAACACTTCACGAAATACGCCAATACAAATTCCTTAACAATCTTCCCCTTTGGCGGTTTCGTGACAAACAAAAAGTCCACTTAAAAAATTCAAAAAGATATTTTTGTTGCTATCACCATACAACAAAAATTTACAAGAATGACCCAAATAAAAATGAATACAAGAGATAAACTCCTAAAACAAACTCTAAACTTAGACGTTTTGTGGTGGCCCAGGTTCCCATGCAACCTTTTCTGGTGAATCCATTGTTTAGAACACCTATGGTTGGTGTGTCTGGCTCATAGTGCATCAAAGGGATGCCACAGATGGACCCTATGAGATATCTATTGCTGTTTTGGCCTTCGGCTGCATTTTCCGAAATTTTGAAAAGTATTTAGGCCAAACAGAGGTTGGAATTGGATTCAGCACGGAAAAACGCTTGAAAACGGCTATTTGCTGGTTAAATTCTGAGTCCGGATGCCCAAAAACGGACTCCCGGAAGTTTTTTGTTGGCTTTTGGTGCATGGGAGGGGCCGTGGACCGCCGGCGTGCCACGTGGCGGCCTATTATTGGCCGGTCCGCAGCGCTCGGTCCACAGAGCGTCGCGGCTGGGTGCACGGACCCGGCGCACGGACACGTGGCGCCGCCTGATTGGCGGGCTCTTGAGGCGCGGTCTACAGAGTTGGCGCGACGGTGCATGGATCGGGGCGGGGGACGCGTGGCAGCCCCCAGTTGGTCGGTGCACGCGGCGCGGTCCACGGAATCCGCAGTAGGGTGCGTGGACCGGGTGCAGGGTACACGTGTCGGCGCGTGATTGGTTGGCTCATTGGACGCGGCGCACGGAGGCGTGGGACCCCGCCTCGGGGCGTGTGCGTGTCAGCGCGCCAGGCGGCGCGACAATGCCGCACGTGGGCACTGTCGCAGGGACACGTGGCACCTACTCATTGGCGGGCGCCAACCACCCCTTTGACCGGGTGGGGGCCACGTGGCCGCAGCGGAGCGGCCCCTGCGGCTGTTGCTTGTTGGCTGGGCTACGTGGCAGCACGGGAAGGTTTCGGGCGCGCACAGTGTTGGGCCAGGCCCAACACTGTAGCCGCCCGAAAATCCCCCTGTGCCCGAAACTTGGGACCCAGCCGGTATTTTCTGAAAAGATTTTTTTTGAGCCTATAAATACCCCGAGCTCGTTTCAGGTGGGTTTATTTCACTGTTTTAGACCTCTTCTTGCTCGGATTTCTTCAGAGGACTTCATCCCCACGCAGTGCTGCACCTTTCTGCGGAGTTTGGAGATTTTTTCGGCGCACGGTTTTCGAGATCCCCATTTTCTTGGCGCGTCGCGACGTCTCTTCTCCGGTGTTTCTTCCGTCGCTTTTCGGTGCACGAGCTCCCCCAGCCTACCCCGACCATATTTTCGTGCGATTTCTTCGCCGTTGGATCCGCGACAGGTAAGGCTACGATTTTGGTTTCTTCCACATTTTCTCGTTTCACGTTTTTCGAGGAGTTTTTCCATGCTCACTGGGACCTATTTTTGCTGTGAGATTTTGTGAGGATAGTGCATTGTTTTGAGGAGATCTCCGCGCACGAGTGTCGGTGCAGGACGAGCTTATAGACTTTTTTCATCTACTCGACGCGAGGATCATCATAGTTTTTTTCTTGGAATTTTTGGAGACCTTCCCGAAGGTATACATTTTCCTTTTTATCTGTACAAGAGTTTACAGTAGTATGGTTTTGGGATTTTGCGCACCGATACTGTGGAATTTGTAACTTGACCTACGGTGCTCGGAATTGGGCGTGCAGGTACCCGTTTCGAAGCTATCGGCGCGAGGAACGCTGTGGTATTTTTATCAGAATTTTTGGAGCCCTGTCTACAGGTGAAAAATTGACATCTTTGCGGCTGAAATTTCAGATTGTTTTACTTGGTTAAATTTTGGGAATAAAGTGTAATTGTAGCCTTGTGTTGTACCCAGGAGGGTTTGTGGACAGTGCTGGACCTGTTAGACTTGGAGTTATTATTTCCTTGGTATTCTCTACTGTGGGACTCTGGACAGTTCGACTTTACAGGTGGGTGGCCTCGTCTTCAAGATCAATGAGCTGTACTATAACTCTATCTGTATAGGGAATTGCATGATATAGATGTATCTTGTATAGCATGATAGATTGTATGAGTTGATATTCTTGATGTTGAGAGATGACCATGTAATTATTCTCCTTCCTACAAGCTATTGTTTATTCGTTGTTTTGGAACTTGACCTAGCACCCCCGCCATATGCAGTATGTTCAGCCAGACTGTAGAAAACTTCAACTTGGGCTAGGTTTTTATTGCTCTAGACATTCCCACACCACTATTCTATATTTTCACTCTGGACTTAGAGTCTTCCTCGCCCGAGTAGTGGGCCGAGAGGTCGGGTTGTTGTGGGATGCTTTTACACTCGTGTCTGGGGACCGAGTGGAGTCTGATAGCAGTCTGTAGATCAGGGTTCTTTGGGAGCCGTCTGAGTGACAGTGGATCTCGGCTGTGCAGTTTTCCAGCCTGTGAGCGAGACAGTGTTTTGTTGGTTACAGCCGATCTTGTTGATCGAGGATTTGGATTATAGCCTGCATGAGCCGCATTTGAGCTCGACAGAGATGCGCGGATACTTTACTCATTGGGGTCGCGCCCCTCGAGAGCCACTCCGGAGTTGGGCCTGATACTTCTATCGTGACTTGTCGACGCATTTGTCCCTCTGGCTGGGCCAGTTTTGGCAGTCACGGACACCGTCCCTCTGGCTGGGCCAGTTTTGGCAGTCACGGACGCCCTACGTAAGTCCGGTCCTCCGGGATGTAACGGTAGTAGGTAGGCGCAGGTTTGACTGGACCCGAGGAGGCAGTCAGTTTAGATTGGGTGATTTGAGTTGAGAGCTAGTTGTAGCATCATGTTCTTTCTGTTCCACTCCTTGAGCATCTAGTCTAGATAGAGGCATAGTAGCTGTAGAGTTTGCTTTTCCAGCTTTCCTTACAGCACTGCATATGTTACTTTATGCCTCTAGTAGACTTAGTGGGCAGACCGTCGGGCTTGTTGGCGGCACCCACTGAGAACTACTGTGGGATGTAGTTCTCACACCCGTCGGGCTTGTTGGCGGCACCCACTGAGAACTACTGTGGGACTTCTACTCCTATTCCTGCTGCACCTGTTGCTTATCCGGCTGATCGAGGTAAGGGAGTCGCGAGATAGATCCCTACCAGATGTCGTCCTGAGAGTAGATGTACCCCCTTACATTTTGAGAGTTCATGTTGAGTGATCATGTAGTGAGGATTGAGTTGTACTCTTCTTCCTTTTGAGAGATATATGTATTTTGGTGAGGACTTGGGATGTATTGTCACGCCCCGGGTGTAAACCAGAACCCAGGCTCGTCTACAGATCCGCCGTGCACCTGGAATTTTCCGTGTACATGAAGCGCTGGTAACCTGCTCAGATAGATAGATAGAATAAAAGAGCATAACAGAGCTAACTACAACTAGTACAACTCAGATAAAAGCAGAAAAGAAAATACAACATAGCTCTCAAAAATATACAAATGTCTCTCCCAGCTCACCAAATAAAATACATCCAGCTGGCCGAAGCCAGACCCAAAATAAAAGGAAGTACAACAGTCTGAGTGTACCGGGGATACATCAAAATCTATCAAACTCTGGATCAGGGAAGCATCTAGCTAATCAACGATCCTCTTACCTCGGTCCAGAGAAGAGGGTCCCGCAACTCCCGCAGAGGACTCTGCAAAACAAAGGGGAAAAAGAAGAGGAAAAAAGAGTGGGGGTGAGAACTACTATAAAAGCAGTAGCCTCCCCTAGTGGGTAAACCTCAACTCGAACATGCCCACTAGGACTACCAGAGGCGAAAAGAATAATGTGGTAAACTATATGCATGGATACTGATGAAAATACCACTAATATGCCTCTACATGCCCAGCTAAAAAGATAGCTAAATGTATGCATCAGAATATCAAAGCCTGTCTGAATAACCCAATCACTACACCAGTAAACACTGGGACTGCCTGCGGTGCCTGCCAAATCGGGTATGCCAGCCTACGCATAACACCGATAGGGGATAGGAGTCTCAAGGACTCAAGTCTGCATATCGCGCACTCCGGAGTGGCACTCGAGGGGAGCGACCCACACGAGCATAATGCCTGAGTAATAAGTGTCCAAGGAAAAATAAGTCCGCAAGACTAGATCATGACACTGATCTAAATGGAACAGGTCCATCCACTAAAAAGAAAGCCCAAATCCCTTCCCCGATCTGATGCAACAATAACTGTCCGGTCAATCGCCCAAAATTCGCGATCGCCGCAATACCCTGCCTACACAGCCTGCCTGTCCCGAAACCCAAGTATCTGCCTACTCTATCCCAGCCCCTGCCCTAACCCGGGCCTGACATCCCCTATGTCAAGGTAACTGGAGAAAATGAAATCATGGTTTCTCCTAAGTCAATTCCAGCATGATAGTTCAGCAGAAAAAGGTGGCCTAACTAGGTGACCATTAAAGCATGCAAAAGTCCTTTACTAAGCAAGATAATTTTAGTATTCCAATTCTTACATTATGCCCTGGTTAAAATATCCGAAATATTAACCTACCATAAGCTGATTTAGACACATGCATAAGTCCTTCAACAAACATTAAGTATAAAACGGATTTAGCCGGTTATTACCATTTATTAGTGTCTAGTCCTCTAAAGATACAAGTATCAATCGTGAGCCCTTTTCTTTTCATTAAGCATGCTATGTTCATTTTTACTAGTGTGATAGCAACATTACACCGGAATAGCTCCAATATGCCTAGTGGGTTATTCCAAGTAAGAGGTTAACAACGGTACCCACCTCGAGCGCTAAAATCCTTGTCCCAAATGTGAAAACCCGCGCTCGCACCAAAAGCTCACAGCAAGACTGTACACAATATCCAAGAAAACATACGTAATTTTAATCCTTTAATGTTCACCAAAATCTGTCCAAAATCATCGGTTTAAAGTTCTCAGATTTTAACCTGCGAAAAATGCCCAGAAAATTCCAAGAAAAATATCGTCGCGATCCTTGCGACGAACCGGTCGAAACGAGTCCTTGCGCGGCAAAATCCGAGTTCCCTACGCGGAGTTACAAATTCGGCAAGGGAAACACCCCTATAAGGACTGAACCAAAATTCTGTGCCAAAGATCCGCAGAGAGAGAAGATTTTCACCTTCTAGTAATACTCAGAAAAATCTTAGAAAAATTCAGTGGATTCCTTGCGAGGTGTAGATGAGAAATTCCTTTTGAATCGCCGCAATCCGATGCCTGGGTGCGAAGTTACAGCCACAACAAGCAAGTACTGTCCAAAACTCCGCAAAGAAAGGTGGGTCACAAAGAAGCTCGGAAAACTCGAAATCCATCTAAAACCAGGGCAAACTCAAAACATCAAAAATAAATCCCTACCTGTCGAGAGTCCAATGGCGCAAGAATCGCTCAAATCGGGTGTCGGGATGAGTCGGGGGAGCTCAAACACTGAGAAGGGACGAAACGGGTTGCCGGTGAACAAACGTCGCGCCGCGCCGGAAAAAGGGAAAACCTCGAAATTCCTCTTCTACAAATCCTGGGAAGCTCCTGAGGGATGCAGCACAGGTAGGGGTAGAAATTCTCTTAAGGACTTGCTGTGGAATTCTGCACAGAAAAGGGCCAAAATGTACCCCCAAAACCAATTAACACACTCCTCCTCCCTCCCCCTCCTCATTTCGGATTCGGGCGCCAAAGCAAGCGCCCGATCCGCTAAGGGGGGTCGCACAACCCCCGGTCCGACGCGCCGCGCCACCACCGCACGACACGCGTCCCCCCCCGCACAGCGAACAGCTGTGCGGGGCAGCGGGCAAGCGGCCGCGTGTCCCAGCCCGTTCGCGGCTACATGCGCCCGCCAGCGGCGGGCCGACACGTGGCCCGCACTCGGGCGCGAGCCACGTGCGGCCGACCGGCCGCCCTGCGCTCCTGACTGGCGCGGGGCCCGAGGCGCCGCTCCCAAGCTTCGTAAACCGCGCCTCGGTGAGCCCGCCAATCCTGGGATGGCACGTGGCGTGCGCCCGGTCCACCGAGCCGCGCAAAACTCCCTGCACCGCGCCTCAAGCTCCCGCCTATCCGAGAGCGCCACGTGGCGCCCCGCATGGTCCATGCGCCGCCGCGCATTCCCCGTGGACCGAGCGGTGTGGACCGGCCAGTAATGAGCTGCCACGTGGCCCCCCGCCGGTCCACGGCTCACCCCCATGCACCCAAATGCCCCGAGAACTTCCGGAAGTCCGTTTTTGGTCATCCGGACTCCAAATTCGACAAATAAACAGTCGTTTTCAAGCGTTTTTCCGTGCTAAATCCAAATCCGAACTTCGTTTGGCCCAATTCCTTTTTCTAAAATTCAGCAGACACAGCCGAAGGCCAAAACAGCTAAAATACCACACAGGGTCCATCTGTGGCACCCCATTGATGCACCATAGGCCAGACACACCAACACTAGGTGTTCTACACAGTGGATTCAACGGAAAAACTGTACGGGGAAAAACCAGAACACTACATGTATATTTCTAGAGTTGTATTTATTTTATTCTGCATTTACCTTTCAGCTCTGATATCTATATAGTATAGATGATTCTTTTGCAGGTTAGTCGCTACGCTTATACGGGGCTTCCCGTATGGGCGGCGGATATGTTGGCGAGCCCGGGTCGCGGTTTCGACCCCGGGGCGTGACACGTTCGTACTCTCGGCAGAAGAAATAATTTTGACAAAAGAAATCGTTAGATACCTCAAGAATTTAAACATTCAATAAAGAATCAGAGAGACAGAGTTTATACTCACCATGACATTAATTATCAGATATGTATGAGAATAAGCAATCACGGATTCACATATCATCTAATCCTTAAAAGTTCAAATGTCATATCAAGATTCTAACAAGTTCACAAATATGTCAGTTATCAAGCAACTTGTTAGTAATATTACATGCCCAAATAGTTAGTCAAATAGTTAGTCAGGGCATGAATCCAATTCGACTTACCTTCAACTTACCTTCAAAGTTTAATGTTCAAAGTTTTCAAGTCTCCAAACTCTCAAGTTCAAGTGTCTCTCCTCCTTTTTGTCACACAAAGTCAGCCAAAATTAAAAAGAAGGGAGTGCAAAATTTGTAAAAACTAAGAACGTAAAAGAAAAACCTGCAAAAGAAGGCATTAGAACAAAAAAAAATATAACGTCAATCGGAGTCATTGTCGTCAGAGCTGCTACAACCCAGTTTGTTGAAAATCTTCTTTACCAATTTGGCAAGAGATTTGTATTTCCTTTTCAAGTCACCTTGGGCGGCAGTAATATGATCCATGTCTGTAGAGATCTTCGTGATTTCGTTCGACATGCGCTCTTGTTCCGACGAAAGACGTTGTTGTTCGCGGTAAATTGACGTTACAGAGGCGTCATCCTCTTAAGTAGAAGCTGCTGCTGCTGCTGTTGTTGCTGCTTGTGCTGGTGCTATTGGGGCTGAAGGTCTCTTGCTCCTTGGCGGGGATGGGGTCTCATCTGGTTTGCTCGAGAGAGACTTCACAATGGTAGTATCATTGATTGTTCCCAGACTGTGCATATAAGTTGATGAACGAATGTCGATATCAAACTTTCTCAAAATCTGCATTATAATCAATGGGAATGGAAGTCGCTCGGTAGGATGCGAATTTTCCACATATCTCGCCATCCTTGACTAGATAAGATAAGGAATGTTGAAATTTGATCCCAACGAAGCTGTAGGGTGTCCAAGGAGATATAGAAAGAGCATTCTGTCCCAACGAAGAACCTTTGTTTGCATGTTTGGCAGAATGTTATAGCAAACAATGAAGTTCAAGAATCTGTACTCCGGTCGAAGTTCTTTTGATAGAACGGAGTTTCCCGCCGACCGAGTATCCGGTAAGCAAATTCCATCAACAACTGTTCTCCATGATTGATTAGTCATGGCTTGACCTTTTAAATAATGAATCCCTTCAACTTGGGCATTCATTCCCAGCACTTCACCAATTAATTAAAGTGTGATCTTGAGCTTGACATTCCGGACCATTGTGACAAATTCCTTGTGTCCGTCCTCATGATCTTGAAGCTGCGTAGCACACATGTAAAAAGTCCTAACAAGATGAAGACAATATCCTGAAGTTTCAGAAAATTTACATATTTGTGCTAGTCCGGCTTGATCAAACATGGTTCCGAACACTGTCGAGCGTTCCCTGAGAGCCGCGACGTTTACATGTCTCTTACCGATGCATTCGCGCTTCTCAAATTCCTTCATTCTATCAGTATTGATATGAACGAAAACTGGCGGAGGTGGCTCACTTGCTAGTGGCTCATTGATTTCAATACCTCGCGCTCTCCTTTTCTTTCTTGCAACACTCTTCCATTTCATGGACATAGGTGTTGGTTGCATGGGAGCTTTCCCTTTTTCGGCAGCAGTAGGCGGAGTCTTTGCCTTTGTAGAAGCAGGGGCTTTCCCCTTTTCTGCCACTGCAGCCAATGCTGCGGTTTCCTTAAGGACTTTATCCCAGTCCTCCGATTCCGTCTCCGATTCATCCACGGAGATATACTCCCCTTCCTCTTGTGTTCTCTTCGTCCTTTTGAGCTTGTTCGTCGCTCGCGTGCTGACCATCGCAATAATGAGCACTATTATCCAACCAAACACCATTTTGGTTGAGGGTGTTGAAAAAGTCGCCTGTGAGCAAGAACTCAATGAACATGAAAAATTATTTAATTTTTAAAAATTTGTAAAATCATACCCAAACAATCCTTATCATGTATAGAGACTAGGAATCAAGTTAGTTTTGCAAAAAGAATTTTAAAAATAGATCAATCCATGATTTTCGAAAATTCCCAAAATTTGCCCTAAAATCGAATGTTCAGAAATCGAAGTGCAAAAATCCGTTAATCAAATGAATACAAGACATAGAAACAAAACTAATATATCCAGAGTTCTTATTTCAAAAAAATTTGACCAAAAACCGTTTAAAAATGCGATTATACCAAGAAAACCTCTCACGTTTTGAAGACAAGAGCAAAACAGTGAAAAACAGTGATTTTGATCAAAAGAACTTGAATCGAGAGAAATCAAGTTGAGAACAATTCAAAACTCCTGGATTCTAGAGAGAGAAACTCTAGGAAGCTAGAAACAAAAGTTTAGAAAGAATAGAAATCAAAAAAACATTTCGTTTCCTATAAAACCTAGCCGCGGTCCGGATCGGGTTGGAATCCAGTCTGGATCGGCAACCCGCAGAAAATCCCATTGTTCGGGATCCGGACTGAGTCCATCCAGTCCGGACTGCCTGCAACTTTTTCTCCAGAAAAATTTATAAAAATTTTAGAAAATCCAGAAAAAGTATGTAAGCATTCTTGCATATCAACTTTAAACAAAAAGTATCGTTTCACATCAAAAGAAATAGATTATGCTAAATCTATCATTAATACTCAAATAATGAAACGAAAATTTATAAAAGTTATATCCTCTAAAGTTGAGCAAGTTCAAAAAACATCAATCACGATCTAATGAGTAACACGATTATCAAATCATCAATTGAATAAAGAAAATGACGCACAAAGATCGATAGATGTTTGAAATTCCTAATAAATTAGATAATGCTATCTATTCAATATGTTTTAGGGAGTGGCTCTTTGAGCATCTTTCAATTTGAAATCCCACCTTATACCAACCTTGGAATTCGACAAATTCAAGTATTCCAAAAAGCATTTTATCAAGTAAACTAGAAATCACCATGCTTGGTAAAACATGTGGTAGCTGCACACAGTACTCGGACGACCGAGGTGGTAGCTCTTTCCTCCATGTGGTGGTAGTTTTCACACTCCACTACGGATGTAACTCTTTTCACATCTTTTGAGCATGAAACTATAAATAATACTCCCCCTCAATTGGCTATCAATTATATAAAATATTAAGTATTCAACCAACTATTGATCTCATGTTCATACTTAACTCAATTATCAAATAAGATAAAAACTATACCAAGAGATCATTGAGAGAGAAATTGACTTTGATCAAATAAAGATGAAATAAATGATATAAATGATCAATGCATCAAGAGAGTTATAATGATATCCAAATCATAATAAATTTCTCAAAACATGAAAAGATGCAATTAAAGTCAATTTAACAAATGCTCGGTTAATGTTCTATATACACAAAACACAAAACAAAACCTAACCTAAGCAATGGTTCATAAAATGTTATTTCAAAGAAAGCATTCCAATTGTTTTACGCAAATGAATAAAATATTTTTGATCCAAAGGTTTTGTCAAAATATCAGCTAATTGATCTTCAGTTGAAAATAAGAAAGTTGTAAAGTACTTGATTCAACTAGCTCTCTAAGAAAATGATATATAAGTTCAATGTGTTTTGTTCTTAAGTGCAACACAGGGTTTTTTGAAATATTTATGGCACTAGTGTTGTCACAAAGTATTGTTACCGAAGTCGCGGGAATACGAAAGTCGCTCAGCACACTTCTCATCCAAATCAATTGAGTTGAACAACTTCCCACAAAAATGTATTCCGTCTCGGCAGTAGAGAGAGCAATGCAGTTTTGCTTTTTAGTATGCCATGCAATAAGACAATGGCCAAGGTAAAAACATGCACCACTCGTGCTCTTTCGATCATCCACTGATCCAGCCCAATCGGCATCCGAATATCCTATAATATCGAGAGATGTACCCATAAGATACCAAATTCCGAAATTGATAGTACCTTTGACGTATCGGATGATCCTTTTCACCGCTTTCAGGAGAATTTCCTTCGGTGCTGATTGATATCTCGCGCAAATCCCAACACTGAAGGAAATATCCGGGCGACTAGCCGTAAGGTAGAGTAGTAGACTTCCAATCATGCTTCGATAAAGCTTCTCGTCTACACTCTCTCCGTGAGATTCACTTCCTAATCCTTTATTGCTAGTTCCCATAGGAGTCGGAAAGTCTTTAGAATTCTCCAGTCCGAATTTCTTGACCAACTCCTTCGCATACTTGGATTGACATAAATGAATGCCATCTTCACTTTGTTTAACTTGCAATCCAAGAAAATATGTAAGCCCGCCCATCATGGACATCTAAAATTCGCTTTCCATTGTTTCGGCGAATTTTGAAGCATCGTTATTCCTTGTAGCACCAAACACGATGTCATCTATATATATTTGTGCTACAATGAAATTGTCTTGAAAGTGCTTCACAAATAGTGTCCGATCGGCTCCCCCTCGAGTATAGCCATTTTCCAAAAGGTGCTTTGTCAATCTTTCATACCATGCTCGCGGTACTTGTTTTAGACCGTAAAGAGCATTTTTTAATCGAAAAACATGGTTAGGTAGTTTATGATCAATGAAACCTTTCGGTTGAGCAACATAAACTTCCTCATTTAGAAAGCCATTTAAAAATGCGCTCTTAACGTCCATTTGAAAAAGTTTAATTTTGAAATGACAAGCTATAGCGAATAGGATACGAATAGACTCAAGACGAGCAACAGGGGCGAAAGTCTCATCAAAGTCTATACCTTCGACTTGTGAATAACCCTGAGCAACTAAACGTGCTTTGTTTCGAACAACGGTACCATCTTCATTTTTCTTGTGCTTGAAAATCCATTTTGTACCGATTATGTTTTGTTGCTTCGGGGGCTTCGTTAATTCCCAGACTTTGTTCCTTTCAAATTGATTGAGCTCTTCTTGCATTGCTTCAATCCAATAGTCATCCTGAAGAGCTTCATCAACGTTCTATGGTTCGATCATGGAGACATAGCATGCCACTCCACAAACCAACTGTCTCCGAGTTCTAACCCCTTCTTGAGGATCTCCAATGATGTTCGATTCCGGGTGGTCTTTGGAGATTCGAAGCGTTTGAGGTAACGGAGTACTCGGGGGTAATTGCGATGATTCCTGCACATTGGATGAACTAGAAGAACCATGAGATGCATCAACATTTTCAGAAGAGTTATCATGTAAAGATGCAATATCATTAGCAGGGGATTCATCATCAATAGACATATCAGGAGTAGATTTATCAGAAGAAAAATGAAAAGCTTCATCTACTTTAACATTGAAAGATTCTATTATCGTTTTAGATTCAAGGTTAAATACCCGATATGCTCTACTGTTTGTAGAATAACCCATAAAAATTCCTTCATCACTTCGAGAGTCGAATTTTTCAAGATTTTATCGATCGCGTAAAATGTAACAGCGACTCCCAAAGATACGAAAATATTTTATATTTGGGTTTCTACAGAACCAAAGTTCATAGAGGGTATTCAAAGTACCCGGGCGCAAATAGATGCGATTCATCATATAGACCGCGGTGTTAACTGCTTTAGCCCAAAAATGTAACGGGAGTTCCCGGCTATGAAGCATAACACGCGCCATCTTTTGAACAACTCTATTTTTGCGCTCGACTACACCGTTCTGTTGCGGTGTATAAGGTGCAGAGAATTCATGTTTTATGCCATTTGAAGTGCAAAAATCAATGAATTTAGAATTGATGAATTCTCCACCTCTATCACTCCGAACATGAACGATCTTTTCATTCTTCTCAATCATAATACGATGACAAATCTCATGAAAAGAATCGAAAGTATCCGCTTTCTCTTTTAAAAATGCTACCCATGAATATCTAGAGAAATCATCAACCAAAAGAAATATATACCATTTTTCACCCAAACTAGGTTGACGAGTTGGCCCCATTAAATCCATATGCAATAATTCTAATGGTCGTTTTGTTCCTACATGGTTCAAATTCTTGTGAATGGATCTAGTTTGTTTTCCCTTTTGACAACCACCACACACAAGGTTTTCTTTGAAGTTCAATTTAGGAACACCTCTAACTATGTCTTTGTTAGATATTCTAGATAGTTCCTTAAAATTTATGTGACCTAGTCTTTCATACCAAAGTGTTTCATTATCAAGTGACACTAGGTTACAATGTTCAGAAAATTTATTAGGAACTACATAGCAATTGTTTTGTGACCTAACCCCTTTCAAAAAGAATAAATGGTTTTGTCAGTTACAATACATTCAACGGAAGAGAAATTAACTAAGAAACTATTATCACACAATTTACTAATGCTTATGAGGTTAGTCTTAAGGCCTTCAACAAATAAAACATTGTTCAAAATCGGGCCATATGGAATAGCAATTGTTCCTTTGCCAACTATTTTTGAAGTTCGTCCATCTCCGAAAACTACAAGTCCTCCGGAGGTTTTCTCTAAAGATTGAAAATAATTTTTATCACCAGTCATGTGACGGGAACATCCACTATCCAGATACCAAGACGAATTGTCATATGCATGTAGTGATGTGTGTATGACAAGACAAGGGAAGAGTTCACCTTTGCGCATGTGAGGACCCGAATCCCCACTTAAGGATTATTGATGGATTAGTGGCCTCTGGACGTGTTTGTGCGGGTGTCGGGCCCCGGAATTTGGATTCCTGGTGTAAATGGGAGCATGATTGCTTGCTGGAGGCCCATTGTGGGTGATTGAGGTTTTTTGCGCGCTTATTGGAACCAAGGATTTGACCCGGCATGAAAAATGGATCAAGTTTACTTTTCCGGAAATTTTTGGGAAATTTTAGGAGTGGAATTTGGCCGATCGGACATCGGATTTGGATTCAGCGCGCGAAAACGGTCAAGATGGACTATTTACTTGTATTTTTCGGAGTCCGGATGCGAAAACACGCATTTCGAGGTTTTGGTACTGTTCCGGCGGTCGGAGAGGCGGCGGCGGCGGCGGCGGGCGGCGGAGCGCGGCGGTTGCCGGCGGCGGAGGCGCGCGGTCCACCGCGGAGGCGTGCACCCGGGCGCTCGCCACGTGGCGCCTCCCGGTTGGCGGGCGCAGTGGGAGCGGTCCACGGGTTTGGCGGGGTGTACGGTGGACCGAGGGTTGGCCACGTGTCGCTTGGAGGTTGGTTGGGCGTTGTGCGCGTGGTCCACGGGTGGGGAGCTGGTACCTCGGGCCGCGTGCCCGACAGGCGCGCGTGGACGCACGTGGGGCGCGGCGTGGGCGCGTTGACCCGAGGCTCCCGGCGTGGGCGCCACGTGTCGTCGCGGGATTCGGCCACGTGGCGCATGGCTGTTGGCCCAAACAGCTGTTTGCTGTTTGGGTGTACACGTGGCGGCCTGGGGTTTTTTCGGGCGTGAACAGTAACGGGCCGGGCCCGTTACTGTAGCAGCCCGGAAGTACCGGGCGCCCGAATCTTTGGGCCAAAAGTCCAAAGTGAGGATTTTCGGGCTGGGCCTATAAATAGCTGTCTTGTGAGGGAGTTTTGCCCCCTTTCCCGAGCTTCCCTGCCCATGGCCCCATTAGGAAAGTTGTAGATCTTTGTGTTGCGCATCTTCTGGCAGAGGCCCGGATTTTTTGGAAGCCGCAGCACCGACGACTTCGGCATCGGAGCGCAGTGCGACGATTTTCAGTTGGAGGCCCGTTTCCGTCGCACTTCAGTCTGAGAGGTCTACAGAGCTACCCTTTTTGACTATTTTTGCGGCGTTGGATTCACGAGAGGTATATCTTCGACTTTTGTGTTGAGTGTTTCATCTAGATTTGGGTTTTTGGCACGGGTTTCGAGGCTTTACTGAGCCCCTTTTGTGCTGGTGAGGTTTCTGGACAGCAAGGCCTTCGCGGATTTTTATCTCCACATCCGGACATCGGAATTCGACGTTTCAAGGCTCTATCGACATCTACACTTCGCGAGGATCACCGTCATATTTTTACTGGAATTTTTGGAGGCTGTTTTACATGTGAAAATTTCGCAGAAAGAGGACTGTTCCTCACAGATTTTTAATATGTGAAATTTTGAGGAATTAAGTGTAATTCTTGGATCTATTATGTACCCAGGATGCTTTGAACACTACTTTGGTACTGTTGGCGTGGTGATTGTGCTCGTATATCTGTTTCTGGGCTTTCGTAGCTGTACGACCCTGGACAGTTGTGCACCTTCAGGTGGGTGGCCCTGTCTCCAAAAATGATGGAATGTGGATTAAATCTGCTATAGTAGGACCATGCATAATAGTGATATTCCTATGTAGCATGCTAGAAGGTGATAGCTGTTGATTTTAGAGTTATATGATGATCATGCGATCTCTTGTTCCTACTCTGTAAAATTGTTATTATTATCTTGGAATTTGACCTAGCACCCCCGTCATATGCAGCATGTGCAGCCAGACTGTAGAAAACTTCAACTTGGGCTAGGTTCATACTGCTTTAGACATCCACACTTCTTTTCTTTCCTGGACATAGTGTTTTACTCGCCCGGGTAGTGGGCCGAGTGGTCGGGTTTCTTTTAGTGTGGGATGCATTTTACACTCGTGCTTCGGAGCAAAGTGGAGTCTGGTAGATATAGTTGATCGTTCATCTGTGGCGGGAGCCGTTGGTAGATGGCGGTCCCGAGATGTTTTGGTTTCTTGTTTATTTGTCGCCACTGTGTTAGTGGCAGCTTTGTACCAGTGATAGCAGGACCTTGAACCGAGAACTATTTTTGGACACACATATGATTTTAGTCAACCAATGTTTTCTTCCGAGCATCGTGGAGTCGCCGAGTCTGTTCTTGTTTGATTGGACAAAGGCATTAGCTCTACGAGGCTTGGATATAAAGCTTGTTTTCAATTGTTTTCCTAAAAAGAACTAAAAATCATTAAATATGGATTTCTTTCAGATCAAATGGCTTTCAATAAGAAATATCACATTTTTCCGATAAATTTAACCACCCGAGATGGTTCGAGTGGTCTGGGTTCCAAGGTCTGCCTTTTTCCTTTGGGACGAGAACAACGAGAGGCTATGCCTAGGGCCTGTTCTTGTTTGATTAGGGTTGTAGGTTCTAGTCTTTCGCGGTTCCTGGACCCTTTATTGTTTCTGTTGCGGAGTTATCCTATCAGTGATGCCTGTTTTAGGGAGCCGTTGGGTTAACAGCGGTCCCGACTGTCGAGTGTTCCTTGTTGCTCGGGTTAGAGAGCAGGGATGGGGGATAGTATAGCTATATTGTTGAGTCGGGTGGGATTGCACCAGATTATCGACTCGGGTTAATTTTTCGGTAACCGCGAACTGTGGGCGGTTTGACCGATTAGTGTTATACATCAGTTGGGGCTGGGTTTTTGCATTGTGGATTGAGTGAGTCTCCACTTTGAGCATAGTGTCGACTTTTGCCCGATTGACTGAGATGCATGACAGAGCTGTTGGACATGGGTTACTTATGGACTCGAGCGGGTCGCTCCCCTCGAGTGCCACTCCGGAGTAGGCGAGACCGGGTTGTTGTAACCGGCGTTGAGATTGAGCTTTAGACTGGGTTGTTGTAACCGGCGTTGAGATTGAGCTTTAGACCGGGTTGTTGTAACCGGCGTGAGATTGAGTTCTTCTATCGTGACTTGTCGACGCCGCCCCTCTAGCTGGCCCAGATGTGGCAGTCATGGACACCCTACGGTAGACCGTCCTGTTGAGGATGTGCAGCAGTAGGTGGGCGTAGGTTTGACTGGACCCTGTGTGGCAGTCAATATGGTTTTGGGTTACTGTACCTGAGAGTTAATAGATGCATCATGTTATCATCTGTTCCACTTTTTGAGCATCTAGATAGGGGCATAGTAGCTGTAGAGTTATTAATTTCCAGCTCTTTCCTTCAGTATTTCATTTATTACCGTATGCCTCTAGTAGACTTAGTGGGCAGACCGTTGGGCTTGTTGACGGCACCCACTGAGAACTACTGTGGGATGTAGTTCTCTCACCCGTCGTGGTGTATTTTTCCCCAGGGACGTCTGCTCCTGTTTCTGCTGCTCCAGTTGTTGCTTCTTCAGACCGAGGTAAGGGAGTCGCGAGCTAGATCCCTACCAGTCGTCATCCAGAGAGTAGATGTACCCCCTTTTTATATTTTGGAGAGTTACTTATTTGAGAGACCTTGTAGTGAGGTATAGAGTTGTACTTTTATATCAGAGTTGAGCGACTTTTGTACTTGTGGTGAGGACTTGGTGTTGTATTTATTTTATTTATAGCAGTTTACTTCCAGCTCTGATATCTGTTTAGTATAGTATCTATCTTTTGCAGGTTAGACGCTTCGTCTATACGGGGTTCACCGTATAGGCGGCGGATCTGTTGGCGAGCCCGGGTCGCACTTTCGACGCCGGAGCGTGACAGATAGAGTGGTATCAGAGCCTAGGTTGTAGGTCATTGAGGACTTTGAAACCCTAGGCTTGTGGTTGGACATTAGGATGACTACGTGAGAGTCGTGACGGTCAGCGAGATTCCTGATTGAGTTTTATTATCTCTCCCAAGGGATGGGATGAGTGATTGACATGTTTATTCTCCTAAGCGATTATGTTGGCTGCAGACAACATAATGTTGTGGAATGGATGACATGTCTTAGACTTTCGCGAGATTGGGTCGAGTGTTGTTTGGTGCTGTCCTGATGTTTGCATGTGGATTGCAGGTGAGCACGATGCCTCCCCGACGTAGGATGCAGACACGTTCTCAGTCTTCCTCCTCCCTTGAGCATGAGCAGGAGGAGTCAGCACTGGGTCAGCAGAGTGAGGCGCAGGAGCTTCGGGCTCAGATGGCCCATTTGACAGAGATTTCACAGCGTCAGGAGGAGGCCGTGGACCGGATGATCCGTATGATGGAGCAGAGGGCGCAGTCAGCTGTAGCACCCCCTGAGAGTTTCCCCGCACCTTCTTCGCCAGTTGTGGCACCCCTAATTGTACCAGCAGCGCAGGCAGCCCCTACAGCACCGGTTATCAGTGGTCAGCCGTCCGGGACGGCAGGACAGTTGACCCCTACAGAGCAGCGTGAGGTGGTTGACTTGTTGATGAGGTTCCGTCAGTTAGATCCACCCCATTTTTCTGGATTGAGCGTAGAGCCGTGGGAGGCTGAGACTTGGATCGCGGCCATGGAGCGTCATTTTGAGAGTTCGTTCATTCAGGAGCGGTTTCAGGTGCTGTTGGCGACACACTTCTTGGAGCGCAACGCCGAGGCTTGGTGGCGGCGTGTGCAACCTGCTGGTCCGCCTGGGACGCAGCTTCTCTCTTGGGCGGAGTTCCGTAGTCTATTTTTTGGAGCCTTTTTCCCGGAGAGCGTTAGGCAGAGGTTAGAGGAGCAGCTGAAGAATCTCCGTCAGGGAGATCGTCCCGTGCATGAGTATATCGCAGACTTCAACCAGTTGTTGGCCTGTGTACCACATGCGGCCAGGGACGAGGCGCATCGGATTTATATGTCTGAGCGGGGTTTGCGCCGTGAGCTTTATCAGTTCGTCCGTTCGCTTAGATTGCAGACGTTGGATGCGTCTATGGAGCAGGCACTTTACGTTGAGTGCGGAGAGGCGGTGATGGATGAGGTGGCTCCAGCCCCCG
This sequence comes from Tillandsia leiboldiana, assembly GCA_029204045.2. NCBI lineage: Eukaryota > Viridiplantae > Streptophyta > Magnoliopsida > Poales > Bromeliaceae > Tillandsia > Tillandsia leiboldiana. The sequence continues at coordinate 24,161,287 of CM055073.1, forward strand.
TAGTGATTCCAGGGCCGAAGCGCCCAGCACCGGTTGATGAGGGACAGACGAGTCGGCAGGCACCTCCGAGGTCTCCCCGACCTCACCCTGAGGGTCGTGGGTTTCAGAGGCGCCAGAGATCTGGTGGGCCCCTGCAGCAACCGCAGTATCAGCAGCGACATCCGTTTCAGCAGCAGTACCCCCGGCAGCAGCAGTATCGGCAGCAGCGACAGAAGCGGTGTGTCATCTGTGGCGGCCCTCATCCACCGTCGCAGTGTCACCAGAGACTGGGACGGTGTTTCTTATGAGGAGAGTTGGGACATTTTCGAGCGGCTTGTCCCCGAGCCATTCTGTCAGTGCTACCCCTTGCTGTAGCACCCCCCCCCCCCTTTTGCCTGTTCAGGAAGCGGAGGCCCCTCCGATGTACCGTCAGACAGAGTGGGGTACGACGTCGGGACAGACGGGACGACGGTCTTCAGCACCCTGTGGACGGGTATACGCAGCTCTGGTGGAGGGCACCCCAGCAGCAGATCCTATCGCCGTAGGTATGGTTTTATTTTTCAGTCAGTTGAGTGAGCTTTTTCGTACCATGGCATCCTTTTGCATGATATCAGGGCATTTGCATCTCTGCATGGATAAAGGATAGGAATTTTGTTACACGCATGGGCGATCGGATTCTTCCCCGTATCCTACGAGCAGAGGTGAATGTTGGGGCATGATCAGGACAGTTGAGACCTTGGGAAGTGCACCGGCAGGTGTGCCGGTTCTGTTACAGCTCCACGACTTAGATTGAGCACACGGGATGGACCAGCTGGTGCGGTATCGTGCAACAATTGATTGTGGGTTGAGAACTGTGACCTTCCCGCGAGTTGGACAACGGGAGATCATTTCCACAGGTCACCGAAGCATCCTTTCTGCAGCAGTGGCTTCAGCAGTGTTGGGTTTGGTGCTACCCGTGAGCGTAGGTGACGCCTAGGACTAAAGATTGTGTATCTAGGGGTCACGGTTAGGGTTGTGTTTCTTTTTAGGGGCATGGATAGATCGTAGCTTCTGTTTTTGTTGCCATAGCAGGAACGACATCAACACTTCTCTCCCTTTTTCTCACCTTTGTGCTGAAATTTGCGAACATGACGAAAGATTCGAAAGGCTACTCCATAAATGGAGACGGTGCTCGAACCTGTTCTTGTTTGATTGGGGCGAGGGCACTGGTCTTTCGAAACTTTCGAACTTTTCGCTAATTCCAGTTGTTTTTTAAGTTGGAGAGTTTGGGGTTGATGACTTTCCTGCTGGTAGGGCCCTTACTTCTTCTGTTAAGTTTTGCGGCGTAATTCGTGTAGTTTGAGCGTAGAGTTGGTTGTTCTTCCTCGTCCCCAGTTTTTGGAACTCCTGAGGTTTATCCAGCTGTTGGACTCGCTTTGTGGAGAGTGAGTAGCGACTGGGGAGTTGGAGTTTGTGTTGATGGATGCTTACCTTGGGGCTTGGTGACTCCCTTTTGAGCCGTGTTTGTTTCGAGGACGAAACTTTCTTTTAGTGGGGGAGGATGTGAGGACTCGAATCCCCACTTAAGGATTATTGATGGATTAGTGGCCTCTGGACGTGTTTGTGCGGGTGTCGGGCCCCGGAATTTGGATTCCTGGTGTAAATGGAAGCATGATTGCTTGCTGGAGGCCCATTGTGGGTGATTGAGGTTTTTGCGCGCTTATTGGAACCAAGGATTTGACCCGGCATGAAAAATGGATCAAGTTTACTTTTCCGGAAATTTTTGGGAAATTTTAGGAGTGGAATTTGGCCGATCGGACTTCGGATTTGGATTCAGCGCGCGAAAACGGTCAAGATGGACTATTTACTTGTATTTTTCGGAGTCTGGATGCGAAAACACGCATTTCGAGGTTTTGGTACTGTTCCGGCGGTCGGAGAGGCGCCGGCGGCGGCGGCGGGCGGCGGAGCGCGGCGGTTGCCGGCGGCGGAGGCGCGCGGTCCACCGCGGAGGCGTGCACCCGGGCGCTCGCCACGTGGCGCCTCCCGGTTGGCGGGCGCAGTGGGCGCGGTCCACGGGTTTGGCGGGGTGTACGGTGGACCGAGGGCTGGCCACGTGTCGCTTGGTGGTTGGTTGGGCGTTGTGCGCGTGGTCCACGGGTGGGGAGATGGTACCTCAGGCCGCGTGCCCGACAGGCGCGCGTGGGCGCACGTGGGGCGCGGCGTGGGCGCGTTGACCCGAGGCTCCCGGCGTGGGCCACGTGTCGTCGCGGGATTCGGCCACGTGGCGCATGGCTGTTGGCCCAAACAGCTGTTTGCTGTTTGGGTGTACACGTGGCGGCCTGGGGTTTTTCCGGGTGTGAACAGTAACGGGCCGGGCCCGTTACTGTAGCAGCCCGGAAGTACCGGGCGCCCGAATCTTTGGGCCAAAAGTCCAAAGTGAGGATTTTCGGGCTGGGCCTATAAATAGCTGTCTTGTGAGGGAGTTTTGCCCCCTTTCCCGAGCTTCACTTCCCATGGCCCCTTTAGGAAAGTTGTAGATCTTTGTGTTGCGCATCTTCTGGCAGAGGCCCGGATTTTTTGGAAGCCGCGGCGCTGACGACTTCGGCATCGGAGCGCAGTGCGACGATTTTCAGTTGGAGGCCCGTTTCCGTCACACTTCAGTCTGAGAGGTCTACAGAGCTACCCTGACTGTATTTTTGGACTATTTTTGCGGCGTTGGATTCATGAGAGGTATATCTTCGACTTTTGTGTTGAGTGTTTCATCTAGATTTGGGTTTTTGGCACGGTTTTCCAGGCTTTACTGAGCCCCTTTTGTGCTGGTGAGGTTTCTGGATAGCAAGGCCTTCGCGGATTTTTATCTCCACATCCGGACTTTGGAATTCAATGTTTCAAGGCTCTATCGACATCTACACTTCGCGAGGATCGCTGTCATATTTTTACTGGAATTTTTGGAGGCTGTTTTACACGTGAAAATTTCGCAGAAAGAGGACTGTTCCTCACAGATTTTTAATATGTGAAATTTTGAGGAATTAAGTGTAATTCTTGGATCTATTATGTACCCAGGATGCTTTGAACACTACTTTGGTACTGTTGGCGTGGTGATTGTGCTCGTATATCTGTTTCTGGGCTTTCGTAGCTGTACGATCCTGGACAGTTGTGCACCTTCAGGTGGGTGGCCCTGTCTCCAAGAATGATGGAATGTGCATTAAATCTGCTATAGTAGGACCATGCATAATAGTGATATTCCTATGTAGCATGCTAGAAGGTGATAGCTGTTGATTCTAGAGTTATATGATGATCATGCGATCTCTTGTTCCTACTCTGTAAAATTGTTATTATTATCTTGGAATTTGACCTAGCACCCCCGTCATATGCAGCATGTGCAGCCAGACTGTAGAAAACTTCAACTTGGGCTAGGTTCATACTGCTTTAGACATCCACACTTCTTTTCTTTCCTGGACATAGTGTTTTACTCGCCCGGGTAGTGGACCGAGTGGTCGGATTTCTTTTAGTGTGGGATGCATTTTACATTCGTGCTTGGGAGCAGAGTGGAGTCTGGTAGATATAGTTGATCGTTCATCTGTGGCGGGAGCCGTTGGTAGACGGCGGTCCCGAGATGTTTTGGTTTCTTGTTTATTTGTCGCCACTGTGTTAGTGGCAGCTTTGTACCAGTGATAGCAGGACCTTGAACCCAGAACTATTTTTGGATACACATATGATTTTAGTCAACCAATCTTTTCTTCCGAGCATCGTGGAGTCGCCGAGTCTGTTCTTGTTTGATTGGACAAAGGCATTAGCTCTACGAGGCTTGGATATAAAGATTGTTTTCAATTGTTTTCCCAAAAAGAACTAAAAATCATTAAATATGGATTTCTTTCAGATCAAATGGCTTTCAATAAGAAATATCACCTTTTTCCCATAAATTTAACCACCCGAGATGGTTCGAGTGGTCTGGGTTCCAAGGTCTGCCTTTTTTCTTTGGGACGAGAACAACGAGAGGCTATGCCTACGGCCTGTTCTTGTTTGATTAGGGTTGTAGGTTCTAGTCTTTCGGGGTTCCCGGACCTTTTATTGTTTCTGTTGCGGAGTTATCCTGTCAGTGATGCCTGTTTTAGGGAGCCGTTGGGTTGACAGCGGTCCCGACTGTCGGGTGTTCCTTGTTGCTCGGGTTAGAGAGCAGGGATGGGGGATAGTATAGCTATATTGTTGAGTCGGGTGGATTGCACCAGATTATCGACTCGGGTTAATTTTTCGGTAACCGCGAACTGTGGGCGGTTTGACCGATTAGTGTTATACATCAGTTGGGGCTGGGTTTTTGCATTGTGGATTGAGTGAGTCTCCACTTTGAGCATAGTATCGACTTTTGCCCGATTGACTGAGATGCATGACAGAGCTATTGGACATGGGTTACTTATGGACTCGAGCGGGTCGCTCCCCTCGAGTGCCACTCCGGAGTAGGCGAGACCGGGTTGTTCTAACCGGCGTTGAGATTGAGCTTTAGACCGGGTTGTTGTAACCGGCGTTGAGATTGAGCTTTAGACCGGGTTGTTGTAACCGGCGTGAGATTGAGTTCTTCTATCGTGACTTGTCGACGCCGCCCCTCTGGCTGGCCCAGATGTGGCAGTCATGGACACCCTACGGTAGACCGTCCTGTTGAGGATGTGCAACAGTAGGTGGGCGCAGGTTTGGCTGGACCCTGTGTGACAGTCAATACGGTTTTGGGTTACTGTACCTGAGAGTTAATAGATGCATCATGTTATCATCTGTTCCACTTTTTGAGCATCTAGATAGGGGCATAGTAGCTGTAGAGTTATTAATTTCCAGCTCTTTCCTTCAGTATTTCATTTATTACCGTATGCCTCTAGTAGACTTAGTGGGCAGACCGTTGGGCTTGTTGACGGCACCCACTGAGAACTACTGTGGGATGTACTTCTCACACCCGTCGTGGTGTATTTTTCCCCAGGGACGTCTGCTCCTGTTTCTGCTGCTCCAGTTGTTGCTTCTTCAGACCGAGGTAAGGGAGTCGCGAGCTAGATCCCTACCAGTCGTCATCCAGAGAGTAGATGTACCCCCTTTTATATTTTGGAGAGTTACTTGTTTGAGAGACCTTGTAGTGAGGTATAGAGTTGTACTTTTATATCAGAGTTGAGCGACTTTTGTACTTGTGGTGAGGACTTGGTGTTGTATTTATTTTATTTATAGCAGTTTACTTTCAGCTCTGATATCTTTTTAGTATAGTATCTATCTTTTGTAGGTTAGACGCTTCGTCTATACTGGGTTCACCGTATAGGCGGCGGATCTGTTGGCGAGCCCGGGTCGCAGTTTCGACGCCGGGGCGTGACAGCGCACCCAAACCTTACGAGTTTTGGAATACGTCGGCAATGATCGTGACATTGGTCTCCTTGGTGAACGCGTCTTGTTCGGTTGATCACTTTTCTTTGGAATCCATGATGACGTCGTCTTGTGTGGTGTACTACCAAAGTTCTTCACCTTTGGATGGTTCTTGTGAAATTTCTGGTGGACGAACTTGTTGGTAGTTGTTGCAAGTCTTGCTTGATTTGTCCGCTTGACTCCAAACTTGCAATTTCGTCTTATGTGCCCTGCAAAACCACAACGAAAACATACCTTGGAAGGATTTGATCCTGACCGAATTGAGGTAGACTTGTTAACGTTGGTTGCGATGATTTTTGTCGTCGGAGGAGAAACCGACTGAGGCACAAAAATAGTCTTACTCGAACTTGGACCCTCACCAGTTCGATCGTATCCAAGACCCAAACGATTCGATTGACCAAGACCAAGCAATTTATCCAACTTGCTCCTTCCAGAAGAGAATCGTTTCAAATCCTCCTTAAGTTGGAATATGGTCTTCGTCATCTCCAATTTTTCTTGTTGAGCCTCGGAGTGGAGCTTCAAGAAGTGATTAGCTTTATCCACGAATTTGATATGTTCATTCTCGAAATTCTCGTTCTTCTCTTGAAGGAAAACATTTATTTTGACCAAACTATCCCTTTCCACTTCAAGAGCGTTTGAGAGATAAGTTACCTTTTTAGCTTGTTCTTCAAGATCCCACAACCTTCTTCTCAAACTTTTGTTCTGCTTTACTAATTTCTTAGAATCCTTCAATAATTTATGGTAGGCAAAAGCAAAGTCTTCACCTTCGGAATCGCTCGGTTCATCTTCCGTTGCAGTTTTTTCATTCAAGGAGGAGATGGATAATGAACCAGAGGAGGTCGCCGAAAAACACATGAAAGGTGAAGTTGTGGACGCCATGAATGTTGTGGCGTTGCTATCCTCATCACTGGAAGATGACTCATCAGAAGAGTAAGTGACATCCCATGTGACGGCTTGCATAGCATTCTTCTTTGACGGATTCTTGTTGGGACACTCCGTTGAGATATGGCCATAACGTCGGCATTTGAAGCACTGGATTTGTCCATCGGTGTTCTTCTTCTCCTTTGAAGAACCCTCTTGCTTTCTTGATTTAAAGCTTGAATTTCCTTTGCCTTTCTTTGACTTAACGAAGGATGATGGTTTGCTTAAATTTTCCCTTAATCTAAAGCTTCGGCGAAATTTCCTTGTCAAGAATGCAATCTGTTTCTCGAAATCCTCCATTGATAAATTATCATCAGCGTCTGAGGAGGATCAATCCGCGTCTTCTTCTTTCGTTCATTTCAATGCAAAACCTGAAGACTTAGAAGAAGAGAAAGGCTTTCCAGAAGAATAGTTAGTAGGAAAAGTCATTTCATATGTTTGAAGTGCACCAACTAATTCTTTTACCTTGATTTCGTCCGGTTGTTTTACTGTTTGAATGGCTGTGACCTTAGGGCGAAATCTTTCAGGAAGAGTTCTCAAAATTTTTCTTACAACTTTAGATTCTGAAATTTTTTCTCCCAAGTTAGCACATGTATTAACGATATCTTGCAATCGTGTGTAATAATCTGTGAACGATTCATTTTCTGCCATATGAATAGAGTCAAACTTGCTCGTAAGCATTTGCAGTTTTTGAGTCTTCACTAAACTTGTACCCTCATGTGTAACTTGTAGAATATCCCAAATTTCTTTTGCAGTCTCGCATGCCGAGACGCGAGAGAACTCGGTTTGTGACAAGGCATTAAATAAAGCGTTAATTCCCTTGCCGTTGTAAGAAGAAGCATCAATTTCTTCTTTAGTCCACTTCGACCTAGGTTTAATGGTGCGAACATCGGCAATAATCTCAGTAGGATTTGTCCATCCAAACTCAATTGATTGCCAAACCCGTTCATCGATGGAAATTAAAAACGCTCTCATGCGTACTTTCCAATATGCATAATTTGTTCCATCGAAGAACGGTGGTCTATTGATGTTTCCACCTTCAACCATTGTTTACAACCCTATTCCCGCTCTGATACCACTTGTGGGTTATGTTAATATGGATCTGAATAGGGAAAAAACTACCTAGAGGGGGGGTGAATAGGTGTAAACAATAAACACACCAAATCATTGCGTAAAAAATAACCCAATGCGGAAAATAAATAAAGTACGCAAAATTTACGTGGAAAACTCCATCACAGGAGTAAAAAACCACGGGACCGATAGCACGGCGAAATCCACTAAGATTAAATATGTACAAGGTGATTTACCGTAATCCTACGACTCAACCTTTTCCATACGCTCCTAGTTGATCTTCTCCGTTCGCTCCACAACGTGCCTCGAATCCATGATTTGCGTCCAACATCGAATCCACGAAGTCCAACGTCGAATCCACGACGTCCAACCGAATCAACGGTCTTCACCAATGTAGTACGTATCGATCACACGAACATACCTCGCTCCGAATCCACGAGAGCGGTAGCACCTTGAATCCACAAGGCAACGCGAATCCACGCACCAATTTTTGGAAAAATCGTTGTTTTGTTGGTGATGATAATCCGCCGAATACTTAGATCAAAGATAGATAAGGAAACACCATCTAAGTATTCATCAATTTGATTCTACAAGAAATAGGAGTTTGGAAACCCTATAATCAAATTGATCAATATAGACGAAGAAACATATGATAGATCATGTTTTCCTTTCTTCTCTATATATGGACTTTGATTATCTCTGTTTTAATTCTTTTTCTCGGTTATCCTAGATGTGAAATTAGGGTTTATTTATAGGCTAGAAATCTTTGAAAAGATATAAGAATCAAAAACTACCCTATCTGGAATTTTCCCGCTCGGCGGTCCGGACTGGATTAAATCTGATCCGGACTGTCGTCTTTAGACAGAACTTTTCCAGAAAAACAAGTTCGGGGTCCGGACTGGAATTCTCTTATCCGGACTGTTCATGCGATTTCAGCAAACACATAGTTCGGGGTCCGCACTGAGCAAAGGTTGTTCCGGACTGGAATTCCGCATGAACTAAACTATGTTCGGGGTCCGGACTGGAATGGCCTGATCCGGATCCTGAACATCCAACTTGTCTAGTTTTTTATTTTTATGCAATGAAAAATCTTCCAAGTGTTTCTAAACTTCAAGAATGTATTCGGATCACCAAAATTATTTAGTTAAACGTACCTAATCCTTTTGAATTCATTATTCTTGAGATTGATGTATATGATCCACAATTCTTCATCTTCAATCTTCAAGACTTAAAACACTTCACGAAATACGCTAATACAAATTCCTTAACACTTATGTCACTTGCGTTTGACTGATATTACTTATTCATGACTCCTTCGATAGATTCTTGTTCACTTTGGTTTGATTGTCATTGCATGACTTATAGAGTAGATGTTTATGACTCTCAAATATGTAGTCTCAATTACCCCTTTGGGTTGTGTTCCCACTGTGATTTATGATGTCCTTAGTTGAGAGTTTCTAAACATTATGCCGATTGTCGGTCGTTGGACCATGAGCTTTGATATGTTGCATAGTCATGTTCATCCCGGTTTGGGAGTTTCTCGGCTTTTCATCGTATTCTGGTCTTTTGACCGCGAGCTTGAGCACACGCATTGTGATCCCCATGCACCTGCTGCATATTTCATGTACGCCTATGGATTGATCCCCCACATTGGTGTTCTTTACCGGTAGAGTGGTCTGATTGACCCGTGAGCCCGTCATGTAACTGCACCTGCAGGACCCGGGTGATATTAAGCCCTATTCTTTGTCTGTTCCTGCAGGAGTAGGGTTATATGTTAGTTTTGGTCTAGCATTAGCCTGAGGTCCTTGTGACCAATAGTGGCATAGATTGGATACTTTGTGATTCCAATGATCTTAGCATTGTTATGGTTCTTCAGCTGTTCATGTGTTTGCACACTACATGATTTGTGATCGTCGCTTTATTGTATTTCAGTTTCACTAATTGTACCCTACTTATTCATATCTCCTGATTTTGGTGGTCACTCATTGGTTGTACCTGTTACTTACTATGCACATTACTTGCTGATTTCACCTGTAGGCCGATTATTATCATGTATTACCATATCTGCTGATTTCACTTGCATGCTGATTGACTATCATGTTTGTACCTGTTGATTTCAATATAAATCGTGTTACGGAATTTGAGTTGGCGTAGTTTCGTGAAAGTCTCAAGTCTTGAAGATTGAAGGTGAAGAAAGTTGGATCATTTAACTCAATCTCAAGAAAGAATAATTCAAAAGGATCAGGTATGTTTAACTAAAGATTTTGTGTGATCCGAATACTTCTTGTAGTGTAGAAACACTTGGAAGAATCTTTCATTGCATAAAAATCAAAAACTGGACTTGGGACATGTTCAGGATCCGGATCAGGTTGTTCGATCCGGATCCCGAAGGTGGTTCGTTCATACACCAGTTCAATCCGGATCGTAGCCTCTCTTGATCCGGATCCCGAACACTGAGTTTACCATCTTCCTTGAACGATCCGGATCAGGCTTCGCAATCCAGATCCCGAACGTTGATGTTTGGTGAATTGTATGAACGATCCGGATCAAGCACTTCGATCCGGATCCCGAACCTTCGTTTTTCTGGAATTGCCTGACTCGTTACGACGATCCGGATCACAGCTAATCCGATCCGGATCGCCGTCCGTAAAATTTCCAGAAATGTTAGGTTTTTGATTCTTATCTCCTTCCTAGGGTTTCTAACCTATAAATAGACCCTATGACTTTTTCTAGGGTTAATCCAAAAAGAAGGAAAATAGCCGTCATATTCTTGTATCATCCTATACGGCTCTAGATCCACATATAGAGAAGAAAGGAAATCATTAGAGAATACTCTATGTTTCTTCATCAATATTGATTAGTTTGATTCTAGGTTTTCATACTCACATCTTGAGTTGAATCAAACTAATGAATACTTAGATGGTATTTCCGATCTATCTTTGATCTAAGTATTCGGCGGATCATCACCACCAAAAACAACGATTTATCCCAAAAATCGGCGCGTGGATTCGCGTGTCCTTGTGGATTCAAGGTTCAACCGCTCTCGTGGATTCGGAGCGAGGCACGTTCGTGGATTCGAAGGGTGCTATTGGGTGAAGACCGTGGACTCGGTCGGACGTCGTGGATTCGACGTTGGACGCCGTGGATTCGGTGTTGGGCGCAGATCGTGGATTCGAGAAGCGTCGCGGAGCGAGCGGAGAAGATCCTCTAGGAGCGTATGGAAAAGGTTGAGTCGTAAGTGTGTACGGTAAATCACCTTGTACGTGTTTTAATTCTAGTGGATTTCTGCCGTGTTATCGGTCCCGTGGTTTTTTACTCCGGTGATGGAGTTTTCCACGTAAAAATCTTGCGAGTTATTTTTATTTCCGCATTGGGTTTTTATCGCAACGATTTTTGAGTGTTTATACGTTTACACCTATTCACCCCCCTCTAGGTGTTTTTTCCCCTATTTAGATCCTTATTACATATAACCCAACAAGTGGTATCAGAGAGGGAATAGGGTTGTAAACAATGGTTGAAGGTGGAAACATCAATCGACCCCCTTTCTTTGATGGAACAAATTATGCGTACTGGAAAGTACGGATGAAAGCCTTTTTAATTTCCATCGACGAAAGGGTGTGGCAATCAATTGAATTAGGATGGTCTAATCCAACTGAAATTATCTCTGATGTTCGCACCTTAAAACCTAGGTCGAAATGGACCAAGGAAGAGTTAGATTCATCTTCTTACAATGGCAAGGAAATTAATGCTATCTTTAATGCCTTATCTCAAACTGAGTTCTCTCGCGTCTCAGCATGTGAGACTGCGAAAGAAATCTGGGATGTTCTTCAGGTTACACATGAGGGAACTAACCTCGTGAAGATTCAGAAACTGCAAATGCTTACGAGCAAGTTTGACTCTATCTTGATGGCAGAAAATGAATCTTTCACGGACTACTATACACGATTGCAAGACATCGTAAACTCATGTGCTAACCTGGGAGAGAAGATTCCAGAATTTAAGATTGTAAGAAAGATCTTAAGAACTCTTCCTGAACAATTTCGCCCAAAGGTTACTGCCATTGAAACTATTAAACACCCGGACGAAATACGTGTAGAAGAATTAGTTGGTTCATTACAAACATATGAAATGACGTTTACTACTAACAATTCTTCTGGAAAGGCATCCACTTCTAAGTCTTCAGGTTATGCGTTGAAAACAACTAAGGAAGAAGACGCGGATACATCCTCCTCAGACGATGACGAGAACCTTTCTATGGAGGAATTTGAGAAGCAGCTCGCTCTCTTGACAAGGAAGTTTCGCCGCAACTTTCGAATGGGTAATTCAAGTAAATCTCCATCCTTCGGAAAGTCGAACAAAGGCAAGGGTACTTCAAGTTACAAGTCAAGAAAGCAAGAGAACTTCTCAAAGGATAAGAAAAGTTCAGAGGGACAACTACAATGCTTCAAATGTCGAGGCTACGGCCACATTGCAACGGAGTGTCCCAACAAGTATCCGGCAAAGAAGAAGGCGATGCAAGTCGTCACTTGGGATGACAACTCAACGTCAAATGAGTCGTCTTCAAGTGATGAAGAAAAGAGCTCCACGGCATTCCACGCGTCCATATCTTCACCCTTCATGTGCTTTATGGCAAATACATCCGAGTCGTTGTCCAACTCCACTGTTGAAAAGAATGCAACGGACAATGAATCGGATGATTCGGAAGGTGAAGATTTTGCTTTAGCCTATCACAGACCTTTACGGGATTCAAAGAAACCGGCTAAGCAAAACAAGGGGTTGAGAGGGAGATTGCAGGATCTCGAAGAAGAAGTAAAAAGAGTAACTTCTCTCTCGACCGATCTTGAAGTGGAAAGGGATAATTTGATAAAAGCAAATGTTTCCCTTCAAGAGTCCAATGAGCAACTCGAGAAGAATTATATAGATATGGTGAACAAAGCGAACTACTTCTTGAAGCTCTACGGCGAGGCCCGACGGGAAAAATTGGAAATGACAGAGACCATTTGCCAACTCAAGGATGACTTACAGCAATTTTCTTCTGGAAGGAGTAAGTTGGATAAACTTATTGGTCTTGGTCAAACAAACAAGTTCGGCCTCGGATACACTCAAACTGGAAACAGTCCAAGTTCGAGTGGGACAGTCTTTGTGCCTCAGTCGGTATCTCCTCCTCCGACACCGGAATTCATGACAACCAACGACAACAAGCCTACTTCATCCTCTTCGGAATCGTCAAGCACTAAGGTATGTTTTCGTTGTAATTTTGCAGGGCACATTGAAAGAAATTGCAAGATTGGAGCTCAAAGATCAAATCAACCACATCTTGCAACTGCTACCAATAAGTTCACTCCCCGGAACTCAAAGAAGGATTTTTCTAAAGAAAAGGACATTGGTAGTACTTCAAACAAGACGATGACAAAAGAAAAAGATCAATCATACAAGACGTCTTCATGAAGGAAAACTTCTCAACCATTGCCAACATACTCCAAAACTCAAAAGGTTTGGGTATGCAAAGGTGAAACCCTTCCTTGTCTTTAATCGTTCTACGATTAAAATGTTATGTAGTTTATGTAGACTATTTTTTTCTTTCTTTTGGCCGACCCGTCAACCATCTTTGGGAGGTAAATGGTATGATTTCTTATTGGTTGATGATTTCTCTCGGTATTCTTGGGTAGCATTTTTAAAAGAGAAAGCTGATACTTTTGATTCTTTTCACGAGATTTGCCTTCGTATTATGATTGAAAAGAATGAAAAGATCATTCGTGTTAGAAGTGATAGAGGTGGAGAATTCATTAATTCTAAATTCATTGACTTTTGTACTTCAAACGGTATTAAGCATGAATTCTCTGCACCCTATACACCTCAACAGAATGGTGTTGTCGAGCGCAAAAACAGGGTTGTTCAAGAGATGGCGCGTGTGATGCTTCATAGCCGGAACTTACCGCTACATTTTTGGGCTGAAGCTGTGAACACCGCTGTCTATGTCATTAATCGAGTGTTTTTGCGCCCGGGAACGTTAAATACACCATATGAACTATGGTGTGGTAGAAAACCCAACATCAAATATTTTCGCATCTTCGGGAGTCGGTGTTACATTTTACGTGACCGTGAAAATCTTGGAAAGTTTGACTCACGAAGTGACGAAGGGATTTTCTTGGGGTATTCTACTAATAGTAGAGCATATCGAGTATTTAACTTGGAATCTAAGACGATCGTAGAATCTATAAATGTTAAAGTAGATGAAGCTTTTCACTTTGCATCTGAAAAATCTACCCTCGATATCTCTCTAGATGATGATTCTCCTGCCGTTGCATCTTCTCATAATAATACTTCCAATATTAATGATGCATCTAATGGTTCTTCAAGTTTATCTAATGTGCAGGAATCATCTCATATATCTCCGAGTACTCCGTTTCAACAAATGCTACGAATCTCCAAGGATCATCCGGAATCGAATATTATTGGAGATCCACAAGAAGGAGTTAGAACTCGGAGGCAGTTGGTTTGTGGATTCGCTTGCTACGTATCTCTAATCGAACCAAAGAACATAGATGAAGCTCTTCAGGATGACTACTGGATTAAAGCAATGCAGGAAGAGCTCCATCAATTTGAGCGAAACAAAGTCTGGGAATTAACGAAGCCTCCAAAGCAACATAATGTGATAGGTACCAAATGGATCTTCAAGAACAAGAAAAATGAGGATGGTACTATCATCAGGAACAAGGCACGATTAGTTGCTCAAGGCTACTCTCAAGTAGAAGGCATAGACTTTGATGAAACATTCGCCCCTGTAGCTAGACTCGAGTCCATTCGTATACTGTTTGCTATTGCTTGTCATTTTAAAATCAAATTATTTCAAATGGACGTTAAGAGCGCATTTCTAAATGGGTTTTTAAATGAGGAAGTTTATGTGGCTCAACCGAAAGGTTTTGTAGACCATAAACAACCTAACCATATTTTTCGTTTGAAAAAGGCTCTTTACGGTCTGAAACAAGCACCGCGAGCATGGTACGAAAGGTTGACAAAGCACCTTTTGGAGAAGGGCTACACTCGAGGGGGAGCTGATAGGACTCTCTTTGTGAAGCATTATCAAAGCAATTTCATTGTAGCACAAATCTATGTCGATGACATTGTATTTGGCGCGACAAGAGATAATGATGCTTCTAAATTCGCGGAGACCATGGAAAGCGAATTTGAGATGTCCATGATGGGCGAATTGACTTATTTCCTTGGATTGCAAATTAAACAAAATAATGAAGGTATTCACTTAAGTCAATCCAAGTATGCAATGGAGTTGGTTAAAAAGTTTGATCTTGAAAATTCGAAGGATTTTCCGACTCCAATAGGAACTAGCCACAAGGGACTTGGAAGTGAATCACAAAGTGAGAATGTAGACGAGAAACTGTATCGAAGTATGATTGGAAGTCTACTTTACCTCACGGCTAGTCGCCCGGATATATCTTTTGGTGTTGGGATCTGCGCGAGATATCAATCTGCACCAAAGGAGGTTCACCTGAAAGCGGTGAAAAGGATCATCCGGTATATCAAAGGATCAATTAATTTCGGAATTTGGTATCCTATGGGAACAAGTTTGGATATTGTTGGATACTCAGATGCCGATTGGGCAGGATCAGTGGATGATCGGAAAAGCACGAGTGGTGCATGCTTCTATCTTGGCCATTGCCTTGTTGCATGGCACAGTAAAAAGCAGAATTGCATAGCACTCTCGACTGCCGAAGTGGAATACATTTCAGCTGGAAGTTGTTCAACTCAACTCATTTGGATGAAAAGCGTACTGAGCGACTTCCGGATTTCAGCATCTTCGGTAACAATACTTTGTGACAACACAAGTGCAATTAACATTTCTAAAAATCCTGTGTTGCACTCTAGAACAATACATATTGAACTTAGATATCATTTTCTTAGAGAGCTAGTTGAATCAAATATTCTTCAACTTTCATATATTCCAACTGAGGATCAATTAGCTGACATTCTAACAAAACCTTTGGATCAAAAACGTTTTATTCATTTGCGAAAAGCAATTGGAATGCTTTCCTTGAAATAAACTTCTTTTTGAAACCTTTGCTTAGGATAGGTTTTGTTTTTGTTTTGTTTTGTTCATTATCTATGTTTGTACATAGGACATTAATTGAGTATAGATCATAATTGACTTTAATTGTATTTTTTCGCACATTTAGAAATTTATTATGCTTTTGCCATCATAATATTTCACTGTTGCAATGATCATTTATGTTAATTAAATCATCTTCTGAGTGATCAAAGTCAATTTCTCTCTCTCAATGATCTCTTGGTATAGTCATTATCTTATTTGACTGCTTAGTCGAGTATGAAATCGAGATCAATTTTTGGTTGAATACTTTATATCTTAAATAATTGATAGCCAATTGAGGGGGAGTCAAAGAAAAGTAAAATGCTCAAAAGATGTGGAAAGAGTTACATCCCAATGAGGAGTGTGAAAACTACAACCACATGGAGGAAAGAGCTACAACCTCAGTCGTCCGAGTATTGTGTGCAGCTACCACATGTATACCAAGCATGGTTGTTCAAATTTTTGATTAAGTAAAATGCATGTTGAAATACTTGACTCCGTCAAATTTCAAGGTTGGTATAAGGTGGGTTTTTAAAGAAAGATGCTCAAAGAGCCACTCTCTTCAACAGATTGTCTAGATACATTATCTACTATATTTGGGATTTCAAACATCTATTGATCTTTGTATTTCATTTTCTTTATTGAATTGATGATTTGATAAAGGCATTACTCATAAGATCAAGTTAGATGTAATTGAAGGTGTTACGGAATTTGAGTTGGCGTAGTTTCGTGAAAGTCTCAAGTCTTGAAGATTGAAGGTGAAGAAAGTTGGATCATTTAACTCAATCTCAAGAAAGAAGAATTCAAAAGGATCAGGTATGTTTAACTAAAGAATTTGTGTGATCCGAATACTTCTTGTAGTGTAGAAACACTTGGAAGAATCTTTCATTGCATAAAAATCAAAAACTGGACTTGGGACATGTTCAGGATCCGGATCAGGTTGTTCGATCCGGATCCCGAAGGTGGTTCGTTCATACATCGTCGCAATCCGGATCGTAGTCTCTTGATCCGGATCCCGAACGTTGAGTTTACCATCTACCTTGAACGATCCGGATCTTGCTTCGCAATCCGGATCCCGAACGTTGATGTTTGGTGAACTGTATGAACGATCCGGATCGTAGTCACATGATCCGGATCCCGAACCTTCGTTTTTCTGGAATTGGCTGTTTCGTTATGACGATCCGGATCCTAGTTATCACGATCCGGATCGCCGTCCGTAAAAATCCAGAAATGGTTGGTTTTTGATTCTTATCTCCTTCCTAGGGTTTCTAACCTATAAATACACCCTATGTCTTTCTTTCTAGGGTGAATCCACATAGCCGTCATTTTCTTGTATCATCTTATACGGCTATAGATCCACATATAGAGAAGAAAGGAAATCATTAGAGAATACTCTATGTTTCTTCATCTATATTGATTAGTTTGATTCTAGGTTTTCATACTCACATCTTGAGTTGAATCAAACTAATGAATACTTAGATGGTATTTCCGATCTATCTTTGATCTAAGTATTCGGCGGATCATCACCACCCAAAAACAACGATTTTCCCCAAAAATCGGCGCGTGGATTCGCGTGTCCTTGTGGATTCAAGGTTCAATCGCTCTCGTGGATTCGGAGCGAGGCACGTTCGTGGATTCGAACGGTGCTATTGGGTGAAGACCGTGGATTCGGTCGGACGTCGTGGATTCGACGTTGGACGCCGTGGATTCGGCGTTGGGCGCAGATCGTGGATTCGAGAAGCGTCTGGAGCGAGCGGAGAAGATCCTCTAGGAGCGTATGGAAAAGGTTGAGTCGTAAGTGTGTACGGTAAATCACCTTGTACGTGTTTTAATTCTAGTGGATTTCTGCCGTGTTATCGGTCCCGTGGTTTTTTACTCCGGTGATGGAGTTTTCCACGTAAAAATCTTGCGTGTTATTTTATTTTCCGCATTGGGTTTTATCGCAACGAATTTTTGGAGTGTTTATACGTTTACACCTATTCACCCCCCTCTAGGTGTTTCTTCCCCTATTTAGATCCGTATTATATACGACCCAACAAGTGGTATCAGAGCGGGAATAGGGTTGTGAACAATGGTTGAAGGTGGAAACATCAATCGACCCCCTTTCTTTGATGGAACAAATTATGCGTACTGGAAAGTACGGATGAAAGCCTTTTTATCTTCCATCGACGAAAGGGTGTGGCATTCAATTGAATCAGGATGGACTAATCCAACTGAACTTATCTCTGATGTTCACACCTTAAAACCTAGGTCGAAATGGACCAAGGAAGAGTTTGAGTTATCTTCTTACAATGGCAAGGGAATTAATGCTATTTTTAATGCCTTATCTCAAACTGAATTCTCTCGCGTCTCGGCATGTGAGACTGCGAAAGAAATCTGGGATGTTCTCCAGGTGACACATGAGGGAACTAACCTCGTGAAGATTCAGAAACTGCAGATGCTTACGAGCAAGTTTGACTCTATCTTGATGGCAGAAAATGAATCTTTCACGGACTACTATACACGATTGCAAGACATCGTAAACTCATGTGCTAATCTGGGAGAGAAGATTCCAGAATTTAAGATTGTAAGAAAAATCTTAAGAACTCTTCCTGAACGATTTCGCCCAAAGGTTACTGCCATTGAAACTATTAAACACCCGGACGAAATACGTGTAGAAGAATTAGTTGGTTCATTACAAACTTATGAAATGACTTTTAATACTAACAATTCTTCTGGAAAAGCATCCACTTCTAAGTCTTCAGGTTATGCGTTGAAAACAACTAAGGAAGAAGACGCGGATACATCCTCCTCGGACGATGACGAGAACCTTTCTATGGAGGAATTTGAGAAGCAGCTCGCTCTCTTGACAAGGAATTTTCGCCGTAACTTTCGAAGGGGTAATTCAAGCAAATCTCCATCCTTCGGAAAGTCGAACAAAGGCAAGGGTACTCCAAGTCACAAGTCAAGAAAGCAGGAGAACTTCTCAAAGAATAAGAAAAGTTCAGAAGGACAACTGCAATGCTTCAAATGTCGAGGCTACGGCCACATTGCAACGGAATGTCCTAACAAGTATCCGGCAAAGAAGAAGGCGATGCAAGTCGTCACTTGGGATGACAACTCAACGTCAAATGAGTCGTCTTCAAGTGATGAAGAAAAGAGCTCCACCGCATTCCACGCGTCCACATCTTCACCATTCATGTGCTTAATGGCAAGTACATCCGAGTCGTTGTCCAACTCCACTGTTGAAAAGATTGCAACGGACAACGAATCGGATGATTCGGAAGGTGAAGAGTTTGCTCTAGCCTATCATAGATCTATACGGGATTTAAGGAAACCGGCTAAGCAAAACAAGGGGTTGAGAGGGAGATTACAGGATCTCGAAGAAGAAGTAAAAAGGGTAACTTCTCTCTCGACCGATCTTGAAGTGGAAAGGGATAGTTTGATAAAAGCAAATGTTTCCCTTCAAGAGTCCAATGAGCAGCTCAAGAAGAACTATATAGATATGGTGAACAAAGCAAACTACTTCTTGAAGCTCTATGGCGAGGGCCGACAGGAAAGACGGGAAATGACAGAGACCATTCTCCAACTCAAGGATGACTTACAGCAATTCTCCTTAGGAAGGAGTAAGTTGGATAAACTCCTTGGTCTTGGTCAAACAAATCGGTTCGGCCTCGGGTACACTCAAACTGGAAATAGTCCAAGTTCGAGTGGGACAGTCTTTGTGCCTCAGTCGGTATCTCCTCCTCCGACATCGGAATTCAAGACAAACAACCACAACAAACCTACCTCATCCTCTTCGGAATCGTCAAGCTCAAAGGTATGTTTTCGTTGTAATTTTGCAGGGCACATCGAAAGAAATTGCGAGATTGGAGCTCAAAGAACAAATCAACCACATCTTGCAATTGCTACCAATAAGCTCACTTCCTGGAATTCAAGGAAGGATTTTTCAAAAGGAAAGAACATTGGTAGCACCTCAAACAAGACGATGACAAAAGAAAAAGATCAATCATACAAGACGTCGTCTTCAAGGAGAATCTCTCAACCTTTACCAACATACTCGAAAACTCAAAAGGTTTGGGTATGCAAAGGTGAAACCCCTCCTTGTCCTTAATCGTTCTACGATTAAATCTTGTATAGTTTGTGTAGACTATTTTTCTTTTCTTCTTTTTCTTTTGGCCGACCCGTCAACCATCCTTGGGAGGTAAATGGTACGTCTTTTTATTGGTTGATGATTTCTCTCGGTTTTCATGGGTAGCATTTTTGAGAGAGAAAGCTGATACGTTTTGACTCTTTTCATGAGATTTGCCATCGTATTATGATTGAAAAGAATGAAAAGATCATTCGTGTTAGAAGTGATAGGGGTGGAGAATTCATAAATTCAAAATTCATTGATTTTTGTACTTCAAATGGCATTAAACATGAATTCTCGGCACCCCATACACCTCAGCAGAATGGTGTTGTTGAGCGCAAAAACAGGGTTGTTCAAGAGATGGCGCGTGTGATGCTTCATAGCCGGAAATTACCGCTACATTTTTGGGCTGAAGCTGTGAACACCGCTGTCTATGTCATTAACAGAGTGTATTTGCGCCCAGGAACCTTGAATACACCATATGAGCTGTGGTTTAGTAGAAAACCGGATATCAAGTACTTTCGTATCTTCGGGAGTCGATGTTACATCTTACGTGACCGTGAAAATCTTGGAAAGTTTGACTCTCGAAGTGATGAAGGGATCTTTTTGGGTTATTCTACGAATAGCAGAGCATATCGAGTATTTAACATTGAATCTAAGACGATTGTAGAATCTATAAATGTTAAAGTAGATGAAGCTTCTCATTTTGAATCTGAAAAATCTACCCTCGATATCTCTCTAGATGATGATTCTCCTGCTAGTGCATCTTCTCATAATAATACTTCCAATATTAATGATGCATCTAATGGTTCTTCTAGTTTATCTGATGTGCAGGAATCATCTCGTGTACCTCCGAGTACTCCGTTTCAACAAACGCTACGAATCTCCAAGGATCATCCGGAATCGAACATCATTGGAGATCCACAAGAAGGAGTTAGAACTCGAAGGCAGTTGGTTTGCGGATTTGCTTGCTACGTATCTTTAATCGAACCAAAGACAATAGATGAAGCTCTTCAGGATGACTACTGGATTAAAGCAATGCAGGAAGAGCTCCATCAATTTGAGCGAAACAAGTCCTGGGAATTAACGAAGCCTCCAAAGCAACATAATGTGATAGGTACCAAATGGATCTTCAAGAACAAGAAAGATGAAGATGGTACTATCATCAGGAACAAGGCACGACTAGTTGCACAAGGCTACTCTCAAGTAGAAGGTATAGACTTTGACGAAACTTTCGCCCCTGTAGCTAGACTCGAGTCCATTCGTATATTGTTTGCTATTGCTTGTCATTTTAAAATCAAATTATTTCAAATGGACGTCAAGAGCGCATTTCTAAATGGGTTTTTAAATGAGGAAGTTTATGTAGCTCAACCGAAAGGTTTTGTAGATCATAAACAACCTAACCATGTTTTCGTTTGAAAAAGGCTCTTTACGGTCTGAAACAAGCACCGCGAGCATGGTACGAAAGGTTAACAAAGCACCTTTTGGAGAAGGGCTATACTCGAGGGGG
>CM055073.1:24182452-24248634 GCA_029204045.2 Tillandsia leiboldiana
TCCGAAGGTGTTACGGAATTTGAGTTGGCGTAGTTTCGTGAAAGTCTCAAGTCTTGAAGATTGAAGGTGAAGAAAGTTGGATCATTTAACTCAATCTCAAAAAAGAATTCAAAAGGATCAGGTATGTTTAACTAAAGAATTTGTGTGATCCGAATACTTCTTGTAGTGTAGAAACACTTGGAAGAATCTTTCATTGCATAAAAATCAAAAACTGGACTTGGGACATGTTCAGGATCCGGATCAGTTGTTCGATCCGGATCCCGAAGGTGGTTCGTTCATACATCGTCGCAATCCGGATCGTAGTCTCTGATCCGGATACCGATCCCGAACGTTGAGTTTACCATCTACCTTGAACGATCCGGATCTTGCTTCGCAATCCGGATCCCGAACGTTGATGTTTGGTGAACTGTATGAACGATCCGGATCGTATCACATGATCCGATCCCGAACCTTCGTTTTTCTGGAATTGCTGTTTCGTTATGACGATCCGGATCCAGTTATCACGATCCGGATCGCCGTCCGTAAAATTCCAGAAATGGCAGGTTTTTGATTCTTATCTCCTTCCTAGGGTTTCTAACCTATAAATACCCTATGTCTTTCTTTCTAGGGTGAATCCACATAGCCGTCATTTTCATATATCCTTATACGGCTATAGATCCACATATAGAGAAGAAAGGAAATCATTAGAGAATACTCTATGTTTCTTCATCTATATTGATTAGTTTGATTCTAGGTTTTCATACTCACATCTTGAGTTGAATCAAACTAATGATACTTAGATGGTATTTCCGATCTATCTTTGATCTAAGTATTCGGCGGATCATCACCACCCAAAAACAACGATTTCCCCAAAATCGGCGCGTGGATTCGCGTGTCCTTGTGGATTCAAGGTTCAATCGCTCTCGTGGATTCGGAGCGAGGCACGTTCGTGGATTCGAAGGTGCTATTGGGTGAAGACCGTGGATTCGGTCGGACGTCGTGGATTCGACGTTGGACGCCGTGGATTCGGCGTTGGGCGCAGATCGTGGATTCGAGAAGCGTCGGAGCGAGCGGAGAAGATCCTCTAGGAGCGTATGGAAAAGGTTGAGGTCGTAAGTGTGTACGGTAAATCACCTTGTACGTGTTTTAATTCTAGTGGATTTCTTGCCGTGTTATCGGTCCCGTGTTTTTTACTCCGGTGATGGAGTTTTCCACGTAAAAAATCTTGCGTGTTATTTTATTTTCCGCATTGGGTTTTATCGCAACGAATTTTGGAGTGTTTATACGGTTACACCTATTCACCCCCCTCTAGTGTTTCTTCCCCTATTTAGATCCGTATTATATACGACCCAACAAGTGGTATCAGAGCGGGAATAGGGTTGTGAACAATGGTTGAAGGTGGAAACATCAATCGACCCCCTTTCTTTGATGGAACAAATTATGCGTACTGGAAAGTACGGATGAAAGCCTTTTTATCTTCCATCGACGAAAGGGTGTGGCATTCAATTGAATCAGGATGGACTAATCCAACTGAACTTATCTCTGATGTTCACACCTTAAAACCTAGGTCGAAATGGACCAAGGAAGAGTTTGAGTTATCTTCTTACAATGGCAAGGGAATTAATGCTATTTTTAATGCCTTATCTCAAACTGAATTCTCTCGCGTCTCGGCATGGGAGACTGCGAAAGAAATCTGGGATGTTCTCCAGGTGACACATGAGGGGAACTAACCTCGTGAAGATTCAGAAACTGCAGATGCTTACGAGCAAGTTTGACTCTATTGAATGGCAGAAAATGAATCTTTCACGGACTACTATACACGATTGCAAGACATCGGAAACTCATGTGCTATCTGGGAGAGAAGATTCCAGAATTTAAGATTGTAAGAAAAATCTTAAGAACTCTTCCTGAACGATTTCGCCAAAGGTTACTGCCAGTGAAACTATTAAACACCCGACGAAATAACGTGTAGAAGAATTAGTTGGTTCATTACAACTTATGAAATGACTTTTAATACTAACAATTCTTCTGGAAAAGCATCCACTTCTAAGTCTTCAGGTTATGCGTTGAAAACACTAAGGAAGAAGACGCGGATACAGTCCTCCTCGGACCGATGACGAGAACCTTTCTATGGAGGAATTTGAGAAGCAGCTCGCTCTCTTGACAAGGAATTTTCGCCGTAACTTTCGAAGGGGTAATTCAAAGCAAATCTCCATCCTGTCGGAAAGTCGAACAAAGGCAAGGGTACTCCAAGTCACAAGTCAAGAAAGCAGGAGAACTTCTCAAGAATAAGAAAAGTTCAGAAGGACAACTGCAATGCTTCAAATGTCGAGGCTACGGCCACATTGCAACGGAATGTCCTAACAAGTATCCGGCAAAGAAGAAGGCGATGCAAGTCGTCACTTGGGATGACAACTCAACGTCAAATGAGTCGTCTTCAAGTGATGAAGAAAAGAGCTCCACCGCATTCCACGCGTCCACATCTTCACCATTCATGTGCTTAATGGCAAGTACATCCGAGTCGTTGTCCAACCTCCACTGTTGAAAAGATTGCAACGGACAACGAATCGGATGATTCGGAAGGTGAAGAGTTTGCTCTAGCCTATCATAGATCTATACGGGATTTAAGGAAACCGGCTAAGCAAAACAAGGGGTTGAGAGGGGAGATTACAGGATCTCGAAGAAGAAGTAAAAAGGGTAACTTCTCTCTCGACCGATCTTGAAGTGGAAAGGGATAGTTTGATAAAAGCAAATGTTTCCCTTCAAGAGTCCAATGAGCAGCTCAAGAAGAACTATATAGATATGGTGAACAAAGCAAACTACTTCTTGAAGCTCTATGGCGAGGGCCGACAGGAAAGACGGGAAATGACAGAGACCATTCTCCAACTCAAGGATGACTTACAGCAATTCTCCTTAGGAAGGAGTAAGTTGGATAAACTCCTTGGTCTTGGTCAAACAAATCGGTTCGGCCTCGGGTACACTCAAACTGGAAATAGTCCAAGTTCGAGTGGGACAGTCTTTGTGCCTCAGTCGGTATCTCCTCCTCCGACATCGGAATTCAAGACAAACAACCACAACAAACCTACCTCATCCTCTTCGGAATCGTCAAGCTCAAAGGTATGTTTTCGTTGTAATTTTGCAGGGCACATCGAAAGAAATTGCGAGATTGGAGCTCAAAGAACAAATCAACCACATCTTGCAATTGCTACCAATAAGCTCACTTCCTGGAATTCAAGGAAGGATTTTTCAAAAGGAAAGAACATTGGTAGCACCTCAAACAAGACGATGACAAAAGAAAAAGATCAATCATACAAGACGTCGTCTTCAAGGAGAATCTCTCAACCTTTACCAACATACTCGAAAACTCAAAAGGTTTGGGTATGCAAAGGTGAAACCCCTCCTTGTCCTTAATCGTTCTACGATTAAATCTTGTATAGTTTGTGTAGACTATTTTTCTTTTCTTCTTTTTCTTTTGGCCGACCCGTCAACCATCCTTGGGAGGTAAATGGTACGTCTTTTTATTGGTTGATGATTTCTCTCGGTTTTCATGGGTAGCATTTTTGAGAGAGAAAGCTGATACGTTTGACTCTTTTCATGAGATTTGCCATCGTATTATGATTGAAAAGAATGAAAAGATCATTCGTGTTAGAAGTGATAGGGGTGGAGAATTCATAAATTCAAAATTCATTGATTTTTGTACTTCAAATGGCATTAAACATGAATTCTCGGCACCCCATACACCTCAGCAGAATGGTGTTGTTGAGCGCAAAAACAGGGTTGTTCAAGAGATGGCGCGTGTGATGCTTCATAGCCGGAAATTACCGCTACATTTTTGGGCTGAAGCTGTGAACACCGCTGTCTATGTCATTAACAGAGTGTATTTGCGCCCAGGAACCTTGAATACACCATATGAGCTGTGGTTTAGTAGAAAACCGGATATCAAGTACTTTCGTATCTTCGGGAGTCGATGTTACATCTTACGTGACCGTGAAAATCTTGGAAAGTTTGACTCTCGAAGTGATGAAGGGATCTTTTTGGGTTATTCTACGAATAGCAGAGCATATCGAGTATTTAACATTGAATCTAAGACGATTGTAGAATCTATAAATGTTAAAGTAGATGAAGCTTCTCATTTTGAATCTGAAAAATCTACCCTCGATATCTCTCTAGATGATGATTCTCCTGCTAGTGCATCTTCTCATAATAATACTTCCAATATTAATGATGCATCTAATGGTTCTTCTAGTTTATCTGATGTGCAGGAATCATCTCGTGTACCTCCGAGTACTCCGTTTCAACAAACGCTACGAATCTCCAAGGATCATCCGGAATCGAACATCATTGGAGATCCACAAGAAGGAGTTAGAACTCGAAGGCAGTTGGTTTGCGGATTTGCTTGCTACGTATCTTTAATCGAACCAAAGACAATAGATGAAGCTCTTCAGGATGACTACTGGATTAAAGCAATGCAGGAAGAGCTCCATCAATTTGAGCGAAAACAAAGTCTGGGAATTAACGAAGCCTCCAAAGCAACATAATGTGATAGGTACCAAATGGATCTTCAAGAACAAGAAAGATGAAGATGGTACTATCATCAGGAACAAGGCACGACTAGTTGCACAAGGCTACTCTCAAGTAGAAGGTATAGACTTTGACGAAACTTTCGCCCCTGTAGCTAGACTCGAGTCCATTCGTATATTGTTTGCTATTGCTTGTCATTTTAAAATCAAATTATTTCAAATGGACGTCAAGAGCGCATTTCTAAATGGGTTTTTAAATGAGGAAGTTTATGTAGCTCAACCGAAAGGTTTTGTAGATCATAAACAACCTAACCATGTTTTTCGTTTGAAAAAGGCTCTTTACGGTCTGAAACAAGCACCGCGAGCATGGTACGAAAGGTTAACAAAGCACCTTTTGGAGAAGGGCTATACTCGAGGGGGAGCTGACAGGACTCTCTTTGTGAAGCATTATCAAAATAATTTCATTGTAGCACAAATCTATGTCGATGACATTGTATTTGGTGCAACAAAAGATAATGATGCTTCTAAATTCGCGGAGACCATGGAAAGCGAATTTGAGATGTCCATGATGGGCGAATTGTCTTATTTTCTTGGATTGCAAATTAAACAAAATGATGAAGGTATTCACTTGAGTCAATCCAAGTATGCACTGGAGTTGGTCAAAAAGTTTGATCTAGAAAATTGTAAAGATTTTCCAACTCCAATGGGAACTAGCCACAAGGGACTTGGAAGTGAATCACATAGTGAGAATGTAGACGAGAAACTGTATAGAAGTATGATTGGAAGTCTACTTTACCTCACGGCTAGTCGCCCGGATATCCTTTAGTGTTGGGATTTGCGCGAGATATCAATCAGCACCAAAGGAGGTTCACCTGAAAGCGGTGAAACGGATCATCCGGTACATCAAAGGATCAATTAATTTCGGAATTTGGTATCCTATGGGAACAAGTCTGGACATTGTTGGATACTCAGATGCCGATTGGGCAGGATCAGTGGATGATCGGAAAAGCACGAGTGGTGCATGCTTCTATCTTGGCCATTGCCTTGTTGCATGGCACAGTAAAAAACAGAATTGCATAACACTCTCGACTGCCGAAGCGGAATACATTTCAGCTGGAAGTTGCTCAACTCAACTCATTTGGATGAAAAGCGTATTGAGTGATTTCCGCATTTCAGCATCTTCGGTAACAATTCTTTGTGACAACACAAGTGCAATTAACATTTCTAAAAACCCTGTGTTGCACTCTAGAACAAAACATATTGAACTTAGATATCATTTTCTTAGAGAGCTAGTTGAATCAAATACTCTTCAACTTTCATATATTTCAACTGAAGATCAATTAGCTGACTTTCTAACAAAACCTTTGGATCAAAAACGTTTTATTCATTTACGAAAAGCAATTGGGATGCTTTCCTTGAAATAATCTTCTTTTTGAAATCTTTGCTTAGGATAGGTTTTGTATTTGTATTTGTTTTGTTCTATTCAATATCTATGTTTGTACATAGGACATTAATTGAGCATAGATCATAATTGACTTTAATTGCATCTGTTCACACATTTAGAAATTTATTATGCTTTTGCCATCATAATATTTCACTGTTGCAATGATCATTTATGTTAATTAAATCATCTTCTAAAGTGATCAAAGTCAATTTCTCTCTCAATGATCTCTTGGTATAGTCATTATCTTATTTGACTGTTTAGTCGAGTATGAAATCGAGATCAATTTTTTGGTTGAATACTTTATATCTTAAATAATTGATAGCCAATTGAGGGGGAGTCAAAGATAATGTAAAATGCTCAAAAGATGTGGAAAGAGTTACATCCCAATGAGGAGTGTGAAAACTACCACCACATGGAGGAAAGAGCTACCACCTCGGTCGTCCGAGTATTGTGTGCAGCTACCACATGTATACCAAGCATGGTTGTTCAAATTTTTGATTAAGTAAAATGCATATTGAAATACTTGACTCTGTCAAATTTCAAGGTTGGTATAAGGTGGGATTTCTTAAAGAAAGATGCTCAAAGAGCCACTCTCTTCAACAGATTGTCTAGAAATATTATCTACTATATTTGGGATTTCAAACATCTATTGATCTTTGTATTTTATTTTCTTTACTGAATTGATGATTTGATAAAGGCATTACTCATAAGATCAAGTTAGATGTGATTGAAGGTGTTCAACTTTAAGGGATTTAATTCTTGTAAATTTTCGTTTCATTTTTGGATATTATTGATAGATTTGGCATAATCTAATTCTTGTTGTATGAAACGATGATTTTTGTTTAAAGTTGATACACATTTGTGCTTACAATCTTTTTCTGGATTTTCCTGAATTTCTCTGAAATTTTCTAAAGAAAAAGTTGGGGCCGATCCGGATCGGGCAAGGTGATCCGGATCCCGAACGCAGGTTTTCTCCTGCGGGCTGACGATCCGGATTGGACCTGCCGATCCGGATCCCGAACGCAGTTTTCTCACTGCGGGTAGCCGATCCGGATCGCAAGCTCGGGAGGATCCGGATCGCGGCTAGGTTTTTATAAAGAACAAAAGGGTTTTGATTTCTTTTACTCCAATCTTTTGTTCAAAAGTTTCCAGAGCGCTTCTCTCTAGATTTCATCCTTCTTGGAAGCTTTCAAACTCAAGTTCTTCAATTCCAAGTAAGTTTTATTGATCAAAATCTCGGTTTTTCACCGTTTTTCTCTTTTCCTCCTCAAACGCACGAATTTCTTGGACCAACTTTGTTTGTGGATGGTTTTTGATCAAATTTCTTTTGAAATAAGAACTCTGGGTAGTTTAGTTTTGATTATATGCTAGGTTTTCTCCTGATTAACGGATTTTTAGGCTTCGATTTCTAAAATTTCGGTTTAGGGCATATAATAAGGATTTTCGAAATTTATGCAATTGATCTATTTTTAAAAGTCCTTTTGCAAAACTAATTTGATTCTTGGCTTCTCTACATGATTATGATTGTTTGGGTACAATTTTTCAAATTTTTGAAAATTAACAATTTTTCATGTGTTCTTGAGTTCGTCTTCACAGGATACATTTTTCACTAGCACTCAAAATGGTGATCACTTGGATTATTTTCCTACTTGCTGCCATGGTACATGTCAAGGATACTGCTAAGCCTAAGAAGGCTAAGAAAGCAAAGAAGACTAAGGTTGATTCCGACACTGAATCAGAGACAGAGTCGATCGACTGGGATAACATCGAAATTGAGCAAGCTGCTCCCATTGTCTCCAAAGGGAAAGCAACTGCTGAAGCTTCAAAACCTACTGCAGCTGAAAAAGGGAAAGCACCAATGGAACCAAGTCCAGTTGGAACAAAAAGAAAAACTGGTGCAAGAAAAAGAGGCAGTGCTCAGGGCATTACCATTGAGGAACCAGTTGCTAGGCAGCCTCCTCCACAAGACTTCATCAGCTCCGACAGAATCAAGGATTTTGAGAAGAGGGAATGCATTGGCGAGAGACATGTCAATGTCAAACCAATGAAGGAACGATCTGCAGCTTTTTGGACTTTGTTTGACCAAGTTGGTCTTGCTCAAATTTGCAACTTCCCTGAGACTACTGGGTACTGTCCACATTCAGTTCGAATTTTTTATCAGAACGCTGCAAGTCTGATTGATCACGAGGATGGACGTCGAGAATTTTACACTTTGGTTAAAAATATCAAAATCAAAGTCACACCCCAGCTGATTGGAGTTGTGCTAGGTATGACAGCCAGAGCTGATGGACTCCATTACCTAAAAACTCAAAGCTTCAACGACAACTCCTGGAGAGTTGTAGTTAATGGAATTTGTCTTCCAAATACTCGGTCGACCGGAAATTCTGTCTTCTCTAAAGAGCTTCGATCAGAGTATAGGTACATAAACTTCATTGTCTGCTACAACATTCTTCCCAACATGAATACGAAGGTTCTTCGATGGGACAGAATGTTATACCTTTATCTTCTTGGAAACCCGGCCGCATTGATGGGAGCAAACTTGAATATTCCTTATCTCATTTGGTCAAGGATGGCGCGATATGTGGAACACTCTCACCCCTCAGAGAGACTACCCTATCCAATGATTATCATGCGCATCCTTAGAAAGTTTAAAGTTGATACAAGCGCGAGCTCATACCTATACAGTTTGGGCACCATTAATGAGACGACAATTGTGAAGTCTCTCTCGACGAAGCCAGATGAACCCATAATACCTCCTCACCGGCAACGAGCACAACAACAACGAGCGACAACCTCTGCACCGGCAGAAACTCCTCCTGTTCCACCATCACAGCAAGCACCTCCATCTACTTCTGATGATGATGCGTCAGTGAGTTCAATCTATAAGGAACAACAGCGACTCTCAAACGAGCAAGAGCGCATGGCTACTGATGTCGCTGAAATGAAAGAGGTTATCAAAGAAGTTAAGAAGGAACAAGCTTCTATAAACAAACGGATCAAGAAAATGTTTCAGAAGCTTGGGTGTATCAGCTCCGACGACTCTGCATAAAGTTTTTCCTCTTTTCTCTAATCCTTCTTTTGCAGGTTTTTAAGTTTTTGTTTAGTTCTCAGGAATTGCTTTATTTTGTTCTATTTAACTCTCCTTAAATTTTTGTGTTTTTGGCTAATTTTGTGACAAAAAGGGGGAGAGATATAGAGAACTTGAACAATGATTGATTGAACATGATGATGTGTTGGAACACAAAGGTAAGTAGAACTTCAACTTTTGGTTTTTCCATTTGTTTGAATGCATGCCTCGACTAACTATTTGCTAACTATTTGGGCATGTAATATAACTAACAAGTTGATGTTCACTAACAAGTTTGTGACACTTGGTTTTTGATTGCATAGAAGATATGTTGGTTCTTAACTCTGATCAATTACATATCTATATATATATATTAGTTTGTCACAAACATGTTCATGACATTTGGTTTTTACGTGCAAAAAGGATATGTTGGTGTTTATTTAACTATGATCAGTTTACATATCTGAATATAAATGTCATGGTAAGTATAAATGAGTTTAAACTTCATCTCTGTTTGTGTTTTTTGAATGATACAAAATTCTTGAGGTATCTAACGATTTCTTTTGTCAAGAATGATTTCTTTTTGCAGAGAGTACAGATGTCTAAGTCTAGAGTCTGTTTTAGGAGTTTAACTCATGTATTGTATTTTGGATCTCCATTGTAAATTTTTGTTGTATGGTGATAGCAACAAAAATATCTTTTTGAATTTTCTTTAGTGGATCTATGTTTTGTCACGAAACCGCCAAAGGGGGAGATTGTTACGGAATTTGAGTTGGCGTAGTTTCGTGAAAGTCTCAAGTCTTGAAGATTGAAGGTGAAGAAAGTTGGATCATTTAACTCAATCTCAAGAAAGAAGAATTCAAAAGGATCAGGTATGTTTAACTAAAGAATTTGTGTGATCCGAATACTTCTTGTAGTGTAGAAACACTTGGAAGAATCTTTCATTGCATAAAAATCAAAAACTGGACTTGGGACATGTTCAGGATCCGGATCAGGTTGTTCGATCCGGATCCCGAAGGTGGTTCGTTCATACATCGTCGCAATCCGGATCGTAGTCTCTTGATCCGGATCCCGAACGTTGAGTTTACCATCTACCTTGAATGATCCGGATCTTGCTTCGCAATCCGGATCCCGAACGTTGATGTTTGGTGAACTGTATGAACGATCCGGATCGTAGTCACATGATCCGGATCCCGAACCTTCGTTTTTCTGGAATTGGCTGTTTCGTTATGACGATCCGGATCCTAGTTATCACGATCCGGATCGCCGTCCGTAAAAATCCAGAAATGGTTGGTTTTTGATTCTTATCTCCTTCCTAGGGTTTCTAACCTATAAATACACCCTATGTCTTTCTTTCTAGGGTGAATCCACATAGCCGTCATTTTCTTGTATCATCTTATACGGCTATAGATCCACATATAGAGAAGAAAGGAAATCATTAGAGAATACTCTATGTTTCTTCATCTATATTGATTAGTTTGATTCTAGGTTTTCATACTCACATCTTGAGTTGAATCAAACTAATGAATACTTAGATGGTATTTCCGATGTATCTTTGATCTAAGTATTCGGCGGATCATCACCACCCAAAAACAACGATTTTCCCCAAAAATCGGCGCGTGGATTCGCGTGTCCTTGTGGATTCAAGGTTCAATCGCTCTCGTGGATTCGGAGCGAGGCACGTTCGTGGATTCGAACGGTGCTATTGGGTGAAGACCGTGGATTCGGTCGGACGTCGTGGATTCGACGTTGGACGCCGTGGATTCGGCGTTGGGCGCAGATCGTGGATTCGAGAAGCGTCTGGAGCGAGCGGAGAAGATCCTCTAGGAGCGTATGGAAAAGGTTGAGTCGTAAGTGTGTACGGTAAATCACCTTGTACGTGTTTTAATTCTAGTGGATTTCTGCCGTGTTATCGGTCCCGTGGTTTTTTACTCCGGTGATGGAGTTTTCCACGTAAAAATCTTGCGTGTTATTTTATTTTCCGCATTGGGTTTTATCGCAACGAATTTTTGGAGTGTTTATACGTTTACACCTATTCACCCCCCTCTAGGTGTTTCTTCCCCTATTTAGATCCGTATTATATACGACCCAACAGAAGGTGTTCAACTTTAAGAGATTTAATTTTTGTAAATTCTCGTTTCATTTTTGGATATTATTGATAGATTTGGCATAATCTAATTCTTGTTGTATGAAACGATGATTTTTGTTTAAAGTTGATACACATTTGTGCTTACAATCTTTTTCTGGTTTTTCTTGAATTTCTCTGAAATTTTCTAAAGAAAAAGTTGGAGCCGATCCGGATCGGGAAAGATGATCCGGATCCCGAACGCAGGTATTCTTCTGCGGGCTGACGATCCGGATTGGACCTGCCGATCCGGATCCCGAACGCAGTTTCTCACTGTGGGTAGCCGATCCGGATCGCAAGCATGGTCTGATCCGGATCGCGGCTAGGGTTTTATAAAGAACAAAAGGGTTTTGATTTCTTTTACTCCAATCTTTTGTTCCAAAGTTTCCAGAGCTTCTCTCTCTAGATTTCACCCTTCTTGGAAGCTTTCAAACTCAAGTTCTTCAACTCCAAGTAAGTTTTATTGATCAAAATCTCGGTTTTTCACCGTTTTTCTCTTTTCCTCCTCAAACGTGATGAAATTCTTTGATCAATTTTGTTTGTGGATGGTTTTTGATCAAATTTCTTTTGAAATAAGAACTCTGAGTAGATTAGTTTTGATTATATGCTAGGTATTCTCCTGATTAACGGATTTTTAGGCTTCGATTTCTAAAATTTCGGTTTTAGGGCATATAATAAGGATTTTCGAAAATCATGCAATTGATCTATTTTTAAAAGTCCTTTTGCAAAACTAATTTGATTCTTAGTCTTTCTACATGATTATGATTGTTTGGGTACAATTTTTCAAATCTTTGAAAGTTAACAATTTTTTTCGTGTTCTTGAGTTGTTGCACACAGGATTTCAATCTTCTTAAGGCACTTGGATCAATGGGATTCTCATGGATCATTCTTTTATTGGTCACTATGGTGCACACTCGGGCCACAAACAAATTAAAGAGAGCTAAGAAAACACAACAAAAGGGTGAGTTTCATATGATCAGCGACACAGAAGCAGACTGTCAAGAGGTAGATTGGACTGAATTGACAGATGATGATGACTCATTGCCTGAACAAAAAGCTTCTGATGGATCAAAAGGAAAGCGACCCATGGACACAGGAAAAGCGCCTATGGCTACACCAACCATCTCTATAAAAAGAGAACAAGATGACCCAAATCAAGGAGAGACAGGAAAAGTTCGTCAAAGTGATTCGGAATCAGATGAAGAAGACTGGGAAGAGATTTGTGAACAAGCACAACGAGCTATTGACAAAGAAGATAGGTTGTATTTGAAGAACAAGAAGCTGATGAAATCTGCCTCAACAACCAAGCAGTACACTAGGCGAAACACGTCGAGGGGAACTGGAATTCAAATTGATAGACCCCTCGCCAGAGCTCGCTCTCTCCCTAGAGAATCTCTATGGACAGAAGGTCAAGATGCACCGTCTGGTTCTATACTTCATCCTTCAACGACCTGGAAACACACAGCAAAAGCGAATGTAGGGTCCTCATCTCGACAAGAACAGCGAAGATTGTCTGCTGAACAAGACAGCGTGTCTACAAATCTCAAACAGATTATCTCTGAGCAACATAAGATGAAAAGAAAGGTCTCCACAATGTCAAAAATGCTTCAAGCGATTTTGAAGAAGTTGGATTGTACCAATCCCACTAGTTCTGATTCAGACTGACTTAACCTTCTTTCTAATCTTCTTGTGCAGATTTTTAACCTTTTCTTGTGCAGGTTTTTCAGTTCTTTTTAGGACTTACTCTTAGTTCTAGTTCTTAAATTTCGAAACATTTTCGTTGGAATTTTTAACTCTCCTTAAATTTTTGTAATTTTGGCTTTGTTTGTGACAAAAAGGGGGAGAGAGTTTAGAGAACAATGAACAATGATGATGATGTGAAAATTTTGTATACATCAAGGTACAATGATGACTGAGAACTTGAACAATGCTGATGTGAAAATTTTGTATACATCAAGGTAAGTATCACTTCAACCTCAACTTTGGTTTTTATCTTGTGATTTGTGTGCATGTCTCTACTAACTATTCGACTAACTATTTGGGCATGTAATATGACTAACAAGTTGATGTTGGACTAACACTTTGTGACATTTGGTTTTTGATTGCATAGAAGATATGTTGGTTTTTGACTATGATTCTCTTACATATCTGAATTCTCAAATGTCATGATGATCAGATAAACTCTATCTCTGTACTAGGTTTTGAATGTTAAATATTCTTGAGGTATCTAACGATCTCTTTTTGTCAAGAATGATTTCTTTGTGCAGAGAGTACAGATGTCTAAGTCTAGAGTCTGTTTTAGGAGTTTATCTCATGTTTTTAAATTTTTGGATCTCCATTGTAAATTTTTGTTGTATGGTGATAGCAACAAAAATATCTTTTTGAATTTTCTTTAGTGGATCTGTGTTTTGTCACGAAACCGCCAAAGGGGGAGATTGTTACGGAATTTGAGTTGGCGTAGTTTCGTGAAAGTCTCAAGTCTTGAAGATTGAAGGTGAAGAAAGTTGGATCATTTAACTCAATCTCAAGAAAGAAGAATTCAAAAGGATCAGGTATGTTTAACTAAAGATTTTGTGTGATCCGAATACTTCTTGTAGTGTAGAAACACTTGGAAGAATCTTTCATTGCATAAAAATCAAAAACTGGACTTGGGACATGTTCAGGATCCGGATCAGGTTGTTCGATCCGGATCCCGAAGGTGGTTCGTTCATACACCAGTTCAATCCGGATCGTAGCCTCTCTTGATCCGGATCCCGAACACTGAGTTTACCATCTTCCTTGAACGATCCGGATCAGGCTTCGCAATCCGGATCCCGAACGTTGGTGTTTGGTGAACTGTATGAACGATCCGGATCAAGCACTTCGATCCTGATCCCGAACCTTCGTTTTTCTGGAATTGCCTGACTCGTTACGACGATCCGGATCACAGCTAATCCGATCCGGATCGCCGTCCATAAAATTTCCAGAAATGTTAGGTTTTTTATTCTTATCTCCTTCCTAGGGTTTCTAACCTATAAATAGACCCTATGACTCTTTTTCTAGGGTTAATCCAAGGGAGGCCGATAATCCAGATAGCCGTCATTTTCATATATCATCTTATACGGCTCTAGATCCACATATAGAGAAGAAAGGAAATCATTAGAGAATACTCTATGTTTCTTCATCTATATTGATTAGTTTGATTCTAGGTTTTCATACTCACATCTTGAGTTGAATCAAACTAATGAATACTTAGATGGTATTTCCGATCTATCTTTGATCTAAGTATTCGGCGGATCATCACCTCCAAAAACAACGATTTACCCCAAAAATCGGCGCGTAGATTCGCGTGTCCTTGTGGATTCAAGGTTCAACCGCTCTCGTGGATTCGGAGCGAGGCACGTTCGTGGATTCGAAGGGTGCTATTGGGTGAAGACCGTGGACTCGGTCGGACGTCGTGGATTCGACGTTGGACGCCGTGGATTCGGCGTTGGGCGCAGATCGTGGATTCGAGAAGCGTCGCGGAGCGAGCGGAGAAGATCCTCTAGGAGCGTATGGAAAAGGTTGAGTCGTAAGTGTGTACGGTAAATCACCTTGTACGTGTTTTAATTCTAGTGGATTTCTGCCGTGTTATCGGTCCCGTGGTTTTTTACTCCGGTGATGGAGTTTTCCACGTAAAAATCTTGCGAGTTATTTTTATTTCCGCATTGGGTTTTTATCGCAATGATTTTTGAGTGTTTATACGTTTACACCTATTCACCCCCCTCTAGGTGTTTTTTCCCCTATTTAGATCCTTATTACATATAACCCAACAAATCGATTATTTACTTGTGTTGCCTATTGATCTTATTTGTTAATACTTACTGATCTTATTGTCATTACCAGTTTATTATATCTGATTCATTTCTCGTCCATATCGCTATACCAGTAGTTACAACTTGCTAGTCTCCGGCTCGTTGTACCACTGGGATACATTTAGTTGTGTCTCACACCTTGGTGGTTGCACCTTTTTTAGGTACTTAAGGATGTAGGATATGGAACGATGTTGTGAGGATGATTGACGAGATTGATAGAGCCATCCCAATGTACATGATTAGATAGATGTACCCTATGTTATTATTAGCTTTATTTTATTTATATGGACTATAGTAGGGGTTGATTTAGTTGTTTTACTTATTGTGATTGCTTTCATTAGTAAGCTCTGAGTTGTGAATTACGTGGTATCTTGTACATTGCCTAGCTGTGCGTGTATAGGGGAGACTCTGTCTGTTCGGATCAGAGATTCCTTATGAACGTAGCGGATCTGCTAACGTCCTGGGGATAAAGATCTCGAACTCTGATTTTTTTTTTTTTTTTTTTTTTTTAAAGATCGCTTTTTCATCCCGGGGCGCGATAGATTTAGATGGTATCATAGAATAGGTAAAGATGCCTAGGATGGTTAGTATTGAACCCTAGGATGACTTATGCGATTTTTATACGCGAGAGTACGAGATTGTGTCAGGTTAGGAGCTTGAGTATTATTGTGGTCAGTCTAGTCGTGTCGTAACCCTTATTTATGTGATACATGCTGTGGTTACAATTGTACTAGCTTAGGTGGTGGTGGCGGCAATAAGCGCGCTAGCACTGACATGATTGATGTACCAATTAATTTCAGTGGCCTATGGGCCAGATAGTAACACTGATTTGGGTTGGATTCGGATTCGGATTCATGCCCCACCTCTTATGCGGACTTCTGGGACACTTACAGATTTTCCTACGGGTGTAAAACAATTGTAGGTGTTGTTGTTACTACTTCTTGGTGAGGTAGTATTGATGTCAGTATTATCATTTAGCTGGTCCGTTGTGGTCGTTCTTCTGTAAAAGAGTTCCTGCAGGTGCATTAGGACTTGAGAGTCTGATGTGCCGAGTGGTTTAGCGATTAGAGGATTCAATAGCGGTCCTTTATGGACTTGATTAGCGTTTGATTTACACATTGCGAGTGAGCTGTTAGAGGGGTTGCGAACACCCCTTCAGACGTTCTAAGTTTGCGATTGGTGTCGCCGGAGCTACTTAAATGTAGTGGCATTAACATATGGGGTGCTAACAGGCACCAAAGAGCGCACTTGTTCTTCTGTGAAGAGCCATGATGGCACTCATGATCGCAAGACAATCGATATCGGTTGACGGTATTAATGTGTAGAGATCGCGTTGAGAGGTATGTGTTTGTGCTCTTTGGTCGGATTACCGATGTATGTTATGTCCCCAACGAGTTGTTGGAGACAGATCGACTGGTGTTTCACCTTTCTTTTGATAAGCATGTTGGCTGCAGACAACGTACTGCCGAAAGGGCAGACGAATTGCTCTATCCCGTAAGGGGAATATCATGATTGGGTCTACGGATGTATTTTTCCTACAAGTGAGCCTTCCTGATTGCCTTCTGGGAATGATAGTCGGTGATGTTATTCCGATCCGTGTTGGGCCTTGGGTAATTCCTAGGCCGTATATACACTCAGTGGACTGATAGTCACTATGATAGTGGTAGACACCCATCTTAGTTTAATGGCCCGCTAGTCCCTATTTATACCTACTGATTTCATTATAGATCGATTATTTACATGTGTTGCCTATTAATCTTATCTGTTCATACTTGCTGATCTTAATGCCATTACCACTTGATTATATCTAATTCATTTCTGATCCATATTGCTTATAGTATACCATTATGTCACGCCCCGAGTTCAAAAACCAGTGTATAAATTTTTTTTTTTTTTTTTTTAAATCAGAGTTGCAAAAACAGCCAGGGCAATGACAGACCGCCACATATATAGAAGAGTCCCAATCCCCTATGGAATTGAGCCTTTTCTATATATGCACGGCTAGCTTGGTAACAACATCAAAGTATTAACTACGTACTACCGCAACAACAACAAGTAAACTTTACAACTGAAATACAATTTCCTTTCTCTCAAACATCTAGTACATAACTTTTCGGCTGTCCAGGGTCAACCTCCATATCGATACCTCGCCAATTCGTCCCGACATCCCAACACCCGCTCGACCTGAAAAACAGTCACCCGAGGGTGTGAGACACACCGGAGTGTATCCCAGTGGGCACGACGAGCCGAGAAATAGCTAACCGTACCTACTGGGTACAATAATCTGCGGATAGTATAAATCACAGGGTAAAGCTGAATAAACAGATAAGATCTACTGTTAATCAACAAAAATCCACAGATAACTGAATAGGCTGAGAAATAGTGCTGGAAACTGGATATAACTATAATCATCAAGCATAAAAGAGCTGCAAATAAATGATGCTGGAAATCAGAGTATGGCTATAATAATCAAACATAAGAACTGCATATAGATAATGCTGGAAATCCGGGTATAGCCATAATAGTTAAGCATAAAAGAACTGCAGATAAATAATGCTAGAGATCTGGACAAACTGAAATAATCAAGCATAAGGAATCTGCAGGCAATAAGTGCTGGAAAATCAGGGTATAGCTATAATAATCAAGCATAAACTGAGAATGATGCGTCAAAAATAGAAATCCAAGTATCCATCATAAGCCATTATTGGTCTCATAGAACCTCAGGCAATACCACCGATCCGCACCCCATCCGCTGACAATAACCCGGCACTCACAGATGCAATCGGGCTCACGGGTCCAATCTCCAGACCACTTTACCGGTAAAGAACATCTACATGGGTCATGACTTCGCTGATGTTCGTGAAGTACAACAGTGCATGGTAATCATAATGCTATGCTCAAACTCACGGTCTAATGACCGGGTAGTCGGCAAATCTGCCGAGATCCCCTCAGGGAAACAACTATCTGTCTGTATATCAATCATGGGTCGATCATGCATATCTGAATATATAAGTAAGTATCTCTGGATAAAAATGCAGTATAACAAAGGGGCAGATACGATAGGAATCCACAGACATGATCAGACCTTAACAGCTGACGAGCAGGTATAAATGTAATGTCTACGGAGATCAATGTCTATCAGAAAAGATCATATGGCATATAAGCAAAATCATCAAGACTGAATCAAGAATCGGCAACATCATGAGGACTAAATCAAGAATCGGCAACATCGTCAGGACTAAGTCAAGAATCGGCAATATCATCAGGACTAAATCAATAATCGGCAACATCATCAGGACTAATCAAGAACAGGCAAAATCATCAGGGAATATCAGGCATAATCGATCATGACATCTATATACCAAGAGATGAAAAGCTGACACGCAGGTATAGGTAACGTGTCTAAAGCAATCAATGTCTATCAGAAAGGATCACATGGCATATAGATCAAATCATCAGGTCTACTCATGTATAGGTAAACTCAAGAACAGGTGTACATGATAGTCTAAAGAAGTCAATAGCTGTCAAGATAGGTAAAATCAGCAGGCATAATCAAAAACAGGTGTCCGACTGGACTAAAGCAACCAGAGGGCCGAAGAGATAAAGCCCGGACCGAAGATAACCCACCTGAATGAAGGCAGATCCTCGAACTCCCGCACAGCTACTGGGAGGCTGGTGCTGAGCAACTGGGCCCTGAATCAGAAGCTATAATCAGTAATAGACTCACACATACCCATCCCGACGACACGACAGTAACGGAGTGCTTATACAGGATAATATCGTCGATTTACCGAACAAAAACCGATTCCCGATCACCGAGAACCCTCGGAATCCCAACAAGATGCCTAATAGGTGTGAAAACATTGTCTAAGGACAGCCATCAAGTCCACTTTACAATTTGATCCACAATAGTTCTTAAATTGCATAAAAACACTATGTTGATGGCTTGTTTCGACTCATTCTTGAAATCCGGGAGTCCAAAAGCTGATTTGTAACTTTCAGCGCGTTCGTTACGACGAGACGAAGCTCGTGCTCACAAATTTGGACTGACACAGATCCCGAGAACAAAGTTGGCCCATAACACATCCTTGGCTCAAATACAACTATGCAATATCTTAACCTATCCTTGATCACATTGAACAATAAATGGAGCATCATGTTCAGGGGACTTAGTAGAGTTGAGAGCTCACCTTAGGCTTGCCTGAGATCGGCCGGAACAGTAGCCGGAGCAAGGTGGTGCACCAACACAAGCTCGGGTTTGGGCAAATTCACAAACTCTTGGTCAACCTGCAACCAGAGGTGAGCACGGGTTAGTTCTGGGTCCCAGGGAGTGTTCGGGTCCAACCAGGTCAGGCGCCGGCGGCCGGAGGTGGCGGCGACCGGAGTCTAGTCCGAGATAACCTAGCTCGGGTGCAGCACTTTTAATCGAGCAACAGGGGCCATTCTGTCCCAAATCAAAATCATGCGGGTCATCATACAGGTATTTAGGGTTTACCTGGGCTGTTGGCCGATGGCCGGAACGCCGGGGATGGCCGGAGTCCGAGCTTGAAGCCAAGTCGGGTGCAACTCTAGAGATCATAAACCCGACGTTAGGATTCCCATGCAAGGCCACCATCGACCTTAAAATGGTGAAATAAACCTACCTGAACCGTTGACCGGGGTCTGGAGGCGATGGCGAGGCGCGGCGGCGGAGCTCGGTGAAGCTCCAATGGTCGCTAATGGCGGATTCCGGCCGGGTGGCTCCGGGCCGGAGAAACTTGGACCAAAAGGTTCGCCTCCACACCAGAGAGCTTTCTGCAGTGGTGGCCGGCGTCGAGAGGCGACGACGGCGCCGGACGGCGACGATCGGCCGTTGTGGAGAAAACCCAGTTTCTAGGGCACGGCAAATGGAGCCCGATCTTGATCCGATCGTCCTCAGACCTCGTGGAGAGGTTCCAGTCGACGAGGAGACCAGATTCAACGGTGCTGATCTGAAGTTTGATGGCCGGATGACGGCGGCGCGCGCGATCGGTCCAAGATGGCAATTCCGGCGGTTAATGGCTCCCGCCGGTTAACCGAAACACCGGGGGTCTCGGGGCTGCAGGAGGGTGATCCTCCGGAGGTGAGGAGGTGACTGCAAAGGTTTGTGGAAGGGTTTAAAATAAACTTTTACATAAGCTCACCTCGACGGAAACCGTGGGAGGAGAAGGGTCTCCCCGCGGCGGCGCACGGCGGCGGCTGGGGCCGGGTCCACCACAGCTCGGTTGCGGCTTCACGTAGGAGTCCTCAGGAAGAGACCTGCTCGGTCAGGGTTCTCCCAAGTGTCTTCCTCCTCAAGAACCCGAGATCAAGATAGCTCTTGATCTATCTTCTCCGGCGACGTGGTGGCGGCGGCCGTGCGCTAGCTCCGGTTGCGTGGAATGCGCAGAGAGGAGAGGAGGTCTGTTGCACAGGCGGCTAGGGCAAGGGCTATAGGCTTAGGTTCTTGCAAAAACCCTAGCTCGAGGACACCAATATATACTATATATGGCACATTTGCATTTTCATCCCTCAACCAATAATATTTAATGCCTAGTCCCTCGCAGCATGCAGCATTTACATCAAGGCCCCTCTCCAAGCCGTAGCACGCAAATCGAGGCAAGAATTGTAGGGTTTTATGTGCAATTATCACCTTTTTCACCTTATTTCACGCTTTTCGAGGCGATCCGGTCGTCGAAACGAAAAATGGACTGTGCCATGACGTCCAGCTCGACGAGACCTATCAGGTAGCGATTTCTGATTTTTGAGAAACTGCCCGGATAAAATCTCGGTCCATAAAATACTGTCCCGGAATACAATTATCGCGCTTTTCGAGACTCTGGGGTGGTCAAACAAAAATTCTGTCAGCGCCATTGCGTTCAGAACGATGAAACCGTTCAAATCGACTACCTGGATCGTTATGACCGGAGTCCGGACAGCGATTTGGCGAACGTTCGCACTTAGGGGTATTCGAAATCTAGGGTTTACTGTTCATGTACCCTCGACTTAAGTCGCGGGTCCCGCCCGCTTCTTCGTCGATTTCTGGAAGATCCGACCGTCGGATCTGAACTTGCTCAATATGGTTTTCACTCGGTTCGGCGAGACGATCGCACAGGTGATCTCGGATTTTCGAGATTAGGTTCGGATTGAAAAGCGACATTTTAGCCTCATAACTGTGCAATTTTACACTACAGAAAAAGGGGGTCAACTGATGATTCAAAATTCAACAGGACTTTTATTCCTTCTCTTTTAATTTATTTATAATAAAAATTCAAATTCTTACACATTAGGTACGACTTGCTGGTCTCCGACTCATTGTACCCACTGAGATACATTCAATTGCGTCTCACATTGTGGTGCCCCGACTCTTACTAAAATGGCAAAGTGCGGATAAGACGTCCTAAATGTGTTTAGGAATACGAGTAAAAAGAGTTAGAGCAAGTTGGTTCGAAGCAAAAGGCAATTGGACCAAAAGTGAGTTGAAAATGAAATTTAAAATGAGTTTCGAATTGAGAATCAGCTTAAAATCGACCCCGGAACAGTCAAAATAGTTGTGGGTATGTTAGAAATGAATTTCGAGCATATCGGAATGATCCCGTGGGATTTAGAGCCTCGTAGAGCGAAAACATATTTTTTGAGGTGATGCAAATATGAGAATTTGACCTTCGGGGTGGAAAAGTCCGGACATTTTCAAAAGGTCCCCACCGTGATAAGAAAGGACCAGACTATCTTGGTGCACAGAAAACCAACGTTCGGGGTCCGAACATTTTTAGGGAAAAAGTCCGGACCTTCTTCGCGCACAGTGTTTGTAACGTTCGGGGGCTAGACTTTTTCGGAGTGTTGGGGCCGAAAATGTCGCGCTGACCGTTGACCGGGTCCGGTCATTGATCGGCCCCATGGGGTGACCCTCGAGATGTGATGCACCACGTGCCAATGGATCAAGCGATCGGGCCGAAGAGGGATCCGCTCGGCCGGGTTCTTCTCAGTCAAACTCTCGTGACTGTCCGGTTTAGAATAGCCGAATCGGGATGTGGAGGTAGAGAGAGAGAGAGAGTTCGGCCTAGAGGAGCCGAATCAAGATGTAGAGATATAGATTTGACACGATTAAGGAGTCGATTAAAAATTATATTGCTTGAGAAAGGGTTACAAGAGGAACTAGCAGCCAATTTCAATTAATCTATTCCTAGGAAAGCAGTAGATGCAAATATGAAAGATATGAAAAAGCAGGGGTGGTCATTAGCTTACGAGGTTGCAGGACCCAGTTTTCTTCGATGGTTTGGGTATTTATACACTCCCGAACCATGCATATAATCGCCGATTTGAATAATCGGCGTGATTTGGGGGAGAGTTATCGTAAAATCCTCAACTACTTTTTTTTAGTCGAACTTCCTCAAATAGGATGGTAGCCATTTTTCGGTCCAAGTTCATCCCCTTATCGACGCGCCAAAGATTAATCTTCGGCGCTTTCTAATGCTGGGCGTCGCTTGCCATTCCGGAGTTAGTTACAAAATTCGCGTTCGAATCTTGCGCTCTCTCCTTTCAAAGTCTTTCCTTTTTCGGCTTGAGCAGTCGAGAATTTACTATGACTTCGCCTTCCTCGTCGCTCGACTGGGCGGTCAGATTTTCGTCTTTAGTCGAAGTCGATCCTGATGAGGTGATGATCTTTTTGTTTTGGCTGTGTTGAGACCAGAATTTTTTCCACTTAAGAAAACGACGCGTGGTGTATACCGTCGGCTAAGAATATCAGCCGATGTGGGGAAGGGTCAACCGAAGGAGGATCCGTGTCCTGATCCAGAACCGTCTCAGTCGCGTAAGAATGCAGCACGCGACATACGCCATCGGCTGAAGGCATCAGCCGATAGGAGAAGCAGCCGACGAGAAGATTATCGCCTCAATCGGGACCGATTTCGGCCATATAAGGATATCACTCCGGTCAAACGACAAAGAAGGCAAAGTCAGAGTCAGCCTTCGACTGACCAAGCCAGAGAAGGAAAGTCCTAAAAAGGAAGGGCACGAGATTCGGGCCGCGAATCTCGCAACAGACTCCGAAGCGGCAAGCGGCGTCTAGCATTGGAAAGCGCCGAAGACCACGCTTCGGAAAGAGAATAAAGGGATGAACTTGGACGGAAAAACGACTATTATCCTATTTAAGGAAGTTTCGGCTCAAAAGGGAATAGTTGAGGATTTCCCGATGACTCTCCCCAAATCATGCTGATAATTTCAAATCGGCGATTATACGCATGGTTCGGGAAGTGTATAAATATCCGAACCATCGAAGAGAAAGGGGTCGTGCAACCTCGTAAGCCAGGACCACCCCTATACTTTTTCATATCTTTCATATCTGCATTTACTGCTTTCCTAGATAGATTTACCACATTTCCTAGGAGTAGACTTACTTGTAATCTCTATCCCTTTCCTCTTCCTTGTATCCCCTTTCTAAGCAATACAATTCCTAATCGGCTCCTTAGTCATGTCAATTAATTATCTCTTTTCTATGAGTCGGCTACTCTAGGCCGGACTCAGCCCTTCTCTACCTCCATACCCTGATTTGATTAATCTAAGCCGAACAGTC
The DNA here is from genome assembly GCA_029204045.2 of Tillandsia leiboldiana. NCBI lineage: Eukaryota > Viridiplantae > Streptophyta > Magnoliopsida > Poales > Bromeliaceae > Tillandsia > Tillandsia leiboldiana. The sequence goes on from CM055073.1 coordinate 24,205,990, forward strand.
GCGAGAGTTACTGAGAAGAACCCGGCTGAGCGGATCCCTCCTCGGCCCGATTGCTTGATCCATTGGCACGCGACACATTCACATTCAGAGGGTCAAACGAATCACCCCGGGGCCGATCGACGACCGACATTTTCGGCCCGAACATGCCGTTTTTCCTGTCGGTTGATGATGCCTTTGGCCGAATGTGACACCCCCGAAATTTGGATTAGTCCTATATATAAATGATATAATAGGACTAAATCTCTAACCCGGCTATAGCATTTTGGATGGTAGCAAGATCCAAGAGGAACATGAGAGTTAAGCGTGCTAGAGCTAGAGTAGTTCTAGGATGGGTGACCCCCTGGGAAGTTGGGGCGCCACAGTTGGTATCAGAGCCATTCACCAGCCGGAAATGTGAGATGAGTCTCGGCTGAGCCAGGGTTATATAGCGGGTAGAGTGTGGCTCCCCGGCTAATGACCGTTGTAGGTGGAGTGCAGCTCCCTACAAGGTCGGCTAAGGCTAGCGAGACGAGTCTCACATCGCCTGGTGCTTGTGAGTGTGCTTGAGCCTGACGTGGACGTCAGAGCTTAAAGGGGGGAAGAATGTGACACCCCCGAAATTTGGATTAGTCCTATATATAAATGATATAATAGGACTAAATCTCTAACCCGGCTATATCATTTTGGATGGTAGCAAGATCCAAGAGGAACATGAGAGTTAAGCGTGCTAGAGCTAGAGTATTTCTAGGATGGGTGACCCCCTGGGAAGTTGGGGCGCCACACCGAATGGCGTGCGTCACGTGTCGTACGTTCACGTGACCGAGGCCGGTCTTGGTCGAGACACAAGTTCTCCTTTGCTAGCTTATTCCCCCAATGGCTGATGCCTTTAGCCAATAATATACGCCACGTGTCATCTCATCAGGTGTCGAAAAATTTTGGTCTCAACATAGAGAAAAGTCCGGACTTTTTCGGGCCTGTCAGTGAGAGAGTGGCAAACTTGTGATTTCGTGGAGGGCCCAGGTATATAAGGCTAGGGGACTTCTCCCCCAACCTCAGACCCTCTCTTTCACTCTCTCTCATTCTCTCTCTCCTCTCTTTCTCTCTCTAGAAGACAAGAAATCCTAGCTTCAAGGAAGGGGTTTTGGTGGGTTTTGATCTCATTCAAGGCCACGAAATGGAGGAGAATCACTACGAGAGCATCTTGGGAAGAAGAAAAACCCCTCTCCACCTCTCTTGAGCAATAAATCAAGAGGTGAGTTTTTAGGGTTTTCATAAAAATTAGGAGTTTTGAGTTTTTGAGGTCCAAAGAGATTTCTAATGATCTCTTTTGGTATTTAACCAATGTTTTAGGGATTTTTCTTGAAGAACAAGAGATCAAGTCCTTCTTTTTTAAGGAATCATACAAGAGGTGAGGGATTTCATCGAAAATGGGTGATTTCATCTTTTTTTTCCTTTCCTTTATTGTTTTAGAAGTATTGTTGTAAGAGTAGTTGTGTAGAAACACAATTAGAGCTCTTGGATAAAATTAGGGTTTAGTCCTGTTGGGTTATATGTAATACGGATCTAAATAGGGGAAAAAACACCTAGAGGGGGGTGAATAGGTGTAAACGCATAAACACTCAAAAAATCGTTGCGATAAAACCCAATGCGGAAATAAAAAATAATACGCAAGATTTTTACGTGGAAAACTCCATCACCGGAGTAAAAAACCACGGGACCGATAACACGGCAGAAATCCACTAGAATTAAAACACGTACAAGGTGATTTACCGTACACACTTACGACTCAACCTTTTCCATACGCTCCTAGAGGATCTTCTCCGCTCGCTCCGCGACGCTTCTCGAATCCACGATCTGCGCCCAACGCCGAATCCACGGCGTCCAACGTCGAATCCACGACGTCCGACCGAATCCACGGTCTTCACCCAATAGCATCCTTCGAATCCACGAACGTGCCTCGCTCTGAATCCACGAGAGCGGTTGAATCTTGAATCCACAAGGACACGCGAATCCACGCGCCGATTTTTGGGGTAAATCGTTGTTTTGGGTGGTGATGATCCGCCGAATACTTAGATCAAAGATAGATCGGAAATACCATCTAAGTATTCATTAGTTTGATTCAACTCAAGATGTGAGTATGAAAACCTAGAATCAAACTAATCAATATAGATGAAGAAACATAGAGTATTCTCTAATGATTTCCTTTCTTCTCTATATGTGGATCTATAGCCGTATAAAATGATATATGAAAATGACGGCTATTCACTTTGTGGATTAACCCTAGAAAAAGAGTCATAGGGTCTATTTATAGGTTAGAAACCCTAGGAAGGAGATAAGAATCAAAAACCTAACATTTCTGGAAATTTTACGGACGGCGATCCGGATCGGACTAGCTGTGATCCGGATCGTCGTAACGAGTCAGCCAGTTCCAGAAAAACGAAGGTTCGGGATCCGGATCGAAGTGCATGATCCGGATCGTTCATACAGTTTACCAAACATCAACGTTCGGGATCCGGATTGCGAAGCATGATCCGGATCGTTCAAGGAAAATGGTAAACTCACTGTTCGGGATCCGGATCAAGAGACTACGATCCGGATTGAACTGGTGTATGAACGAACCACCTTCGGGATCCGGATCGAACAACCTGATCCGGATCCTGAACATGTCCCAAGTCCAGTTTTTAATTTTTATGCAATGAAAGATTCTTCCAAGTGTTTCTACACTACAAAAAGTATTCGGATCACACAAAATCTTTAGTTAAACATACCTGATCCTTTTGAATTCTTCTTTCTTGAGATTGAGTTAAATGATCCAACTTTCTTCACCTTCAATCTTCAAGACTTGAGACTTTCACGAAACTACGCCAACTCAAATTCCGTAACAATCTCCCCCTTTGGCGGTTTCGTGACAAAACACAGATCCACTAAAGAAAATTCAAAAAGATATTTTTGTTGCTATCACCATACAACAAAAATTTACAATGGAGATCCAAAAATTTAAAAACATGAGATAAACTCCTAAAACAGACTCTAGACTTAGACATCTGTACTCTCTGCACAAAGAAATCATTCTTGACAAAAAGAGATCGTTAGATATCTCAAGAATATTTAGCATACAAAACCTAGTACAGAGATAGAGTTTATCTAATCATCATGACATTTGAGAATTCAGATATGTAAGAGAATCATAGTCAAAAACCAACATATCTTCTATGCAACTAAAAACCAAATGTCACAAAATGTTAGTCCAACATCAACTTGTTAGTTATATTACATGCCCAAATAGTTAGTCGAATAGTTAGTCGAGACATGCAACAGTAGGGACATGCAACAAATCACAAGATAAAAACCAAAAGTGGAAGTTGAGATCATACTTACCTTGATATTTCATCATTCATTGTAGAGATCATACTTACCTTGATATTTCATCATTCATACCATCATTCATTGTTCAAAGTTCTCTCTAACTCTCTCCCCCTTTTTGTCACAAAACAAAGCCAAAATGTAGTTAAGACTACGAAATGTTAGGAGAGTGAAAAGTTCCAATAAAACGTAAAACCTGAGAACTAAGCTAAAGTAAGTATAAAACTAAATCCTAAAATCGTAATCCTGCACAAAAAGAAAGAATAAAAAAATGAGTCAAAAGTAATCAGTTGTCAGAATCTGAGTCTTCAGAGCTTGTGCAACCCATCTTAGAGAGTATCTTTCGCATCCGCTTGTCCATTGAATTGATCTTCTTCGATATTGTAATGTGAGCTGCCGTGGTAATCTCAAGCTCATTGGTAATTCTTTGTTGTTCCTTCAAAACTTGTTCTTGTTTAACAGATAGTCGCTGTTGTTCCTTGATAATCGATGTTATTGATGCTTCATCATCTGTGCCGGGTACTTGTCGAGATGGTGATGCGGCAGTGCTTGTACTGTGCTTCGTTCCAGATGCAGGAACTGGAGTGACATGCGGCAACTTATGGAGGGATTTGACAATGGTAGACTCATCTATCATGCTCAGACATTGATGATAAGTTGTTGAAGTAATGTCAACCTGAAATTTCTTTAAAATCCTCATTATAATCAAGGGAAATGGAATTCTCTCAGTGGGATGAGGATGCTCAACATATCGCGCCATTCTATTCCAGATAATGTACGGAATGTTGATATTCAATGCCGTTGCCTCTGATGGATGTCCTATGAGATACAAAAACAACAACCGGTCCCATCTCACAACCTTTGTCTGCATATTTGGAAGTATATTGTAACATGTGATGAAGTTTAAGAAGCGATATTCAAGACGAAGTTCTTTAGACCGAACAGATTTTTCGGTTGATTGTGTTCCCTCGAGACAAATTCCCTCTATAACTTTTCGCCATAATGTGTTTGTCAAATTTACCCCCTTCAAGTAGTGAACTCCTTTCTTGCTGGCTTCCATTCCCAAAACCTCGCCAATTAATTCTGGAGTAATCTTAAACCTTGTGCCTTGGATATTCGTGTAGAACTCCATAGGACCGTTCTCAGACTCTCGAAGATGCCGTGCATTAGTATAGAAGGTCCTCACATGATGCAAACAGTAGCCAAGAGTTTCTGGGAAACGACATACTTGAATAAGGTTGGCTTGTTCAATCAGAAGACCAAAACCAGGGGAGTGACCTTGCAGAGCCTCAATGTTAACATGCCTTTCACCAATGCATTCGCGATGTGCAAAGGCTCGAAGACGATCAGTGTTAACGAATACTTCTTCCAAGCGATGTGGGGAGTCAGGAGCTATCGGCGTGTCAACATTAATGTCCTGTCGTAGCCCACGGCGTCTAGTTATTCTCTTTCTTTTCATGGAGATGGTTGGTGCTGCCACTGATGCTTTTCCTGGTTCCTTAGTTGCCTTTTCTTTTGATTTAACAGACGCCTTTCTCCTTGAATCATCAGACGGTTCTTGTTCATACATTGAGTCATCATCATCCGTCAATGCCGCCCAGTCAATCTCATGACAATCTACCTCTGTGTCACTGACCTCGACAAATTCACCTTTTTGTTGGAGGTTCTTGGCTCTCTTCAGTTTATTCGTTGGGCGAGTGTCACGCCCCGGGGTCGAAACTGCGACCCGGGCTCGCCAACAGATCCGCCACCTATGCCAACCCGCATAGGCGAAGCGACCTACCTGCAAAAGAGCTACAGCTAACAGATATCAGAGCTAAAAGATAAAACTGCTATAGAAATAAAATCAACCACTGTACAACTGAAGATAAAACAACAAGGTCCCTCTCCCAAAAAGATAATCATACAATAACCTCGAGTACAAAACTCATAGCTCAACAGGGAGATATCTCAAATAAAACATCAGTGTACAAGCTCTCAATACATCATATCCTCACTACATCAGTCTCTCAAAAGAGGAAATAAATACCACTCTACCGACTATACGGAAGATCTCCTCCAAAGGGGGTACTGCTACTCTCCAAAGATGGGTCTGGATCTAGCTCGCTACTCCCTCACCACGCACAGCAACCACAGAACGGCAACACCCGCCAAGACTCTGCAAAACAAAGAGGAGAAAGGACAAAAGGGGGAAAACCCCCAACGGGCGTGAGAACTTCGCAAAAAGGGAGTTCTCAGTGGGTATCGCCACAAGGCCCGACGATCTGCCCACCAAGACTACTAGAGGCAAAAGATAACCGATGCAGTAAAACGGAAAGAAGAAGATGGAACTCTCTACAGCTACCATGCCTCTAATCAAATGCTCAAATGGGGCAACTCTGATGAAGATATGCAACACTCGCACATGAGATGCTCAATCGACCCAATCGAGCTGACTGCCGCATCGGGTCCAGTCAAACCTGCGCCCACCTACAACCACCTCCCGCTGACGGGCAGGAATTACGTAGGGCGTCCAAACGGACTGACTCGCTATCGAGTAGTGGCTCATGCAGGCTATAGTCAAATCCATGCCCTCTCTCTCTCAGAACGGAAAGACTCAAGATGCTCAACCTCTCACACAATGGTCAAAGAACTCACAACGACCACGGGACCACCGTCAAACCTCGAACGGTTCCCAACAATACTAGCACTGGTCTAAACACAGCTACTAGACTCCACTCGGTCCCCCAGGCACGAGTGTAACAAAAAGTATCTGACTGAATAAACCCAATCGATAGACCAGTAATCACTGGTACTGCCTGCTCTGCCGCGACGGGTATGCCAGCCTACGCATAACACCGAAGCAAAGGAGTCCCAAGGACTCAAAACCCAGCATGGTGCCCGGCGCTCTGCACCGTGGAAAGCCTACTCCAGAGTGGCACTCGAGGGGAGCGACCCACACGAGTAAAGTATCACTGTATCAAGCATCACTGTATCGAGTATCTCTGTAACCACTGTCTCATAATAGCAGGACTGGATCAAGACTATGATCAAAGTGGGAAACTCCGTCCACTAACAAAACCCCGATCTGATGCAATAATACTCAAAAAGTGGGAAACACCATCCACTAGAACAAATCTGATACCCAATCTGATGCGATAGTCAACATCCGGTCAACCGCCCAAAGTCCGCGGTCACCGCAATAACCCACAACCCACAGTTGGGTAAATAAATCAAGATCCGGTCAACCGCCTACTGTCCGCGGTTGCCGCAATAACCCACAATCCAACATCAAGCACACCATGTCTCTGACCCTAAGGTCCCAGCTACACTATCCCAAACCTCTGCTCGAACCCGAGCAACATGACTCAAAAGTCTAAATAAAAAGGAGAAAGAAAGCAATCATGGTTTCTCCTAAGTCAAATTCCAATATGTAGTGCAGCAGTAAAAGATGGCCTAACTATATGTTCATACACATATGTCCATACAAGCATGCATTTGTCCTTAAAAAGGATAAAGAAAATAAACCTCATGCCAGAATTAGCAATGACCATACCTGTCCATGATTTTCGATCCATAATCACTCCTTGGAGTAGGACCTGCACATAACTACATAATCCTATCCCAATGCATAAACCAGCCTCATAAAAGGTTATGTGCTAATATGGCATGATAATTAATCCTGATATGGTAGCCTTGCCTTAGGTGGGCTTCCACTAATCACCAACATGAATATTTGATTATACCATTGCCATACTATGAGAAATTCACTTGCAATTTCCATAGAATCCTCACTGTTAAACTTACCGACCAATTTCAGTTATTGTACCGTACACCTGCATGCAATGCTAACATATAACAATATAGAGAACCGTCCACCGGTTCCGGGAATAAGGCACCCACCTGAAAAGCTGACTGTCCAAAGCCCAACAGCTGAAAACACCAGATAACTCTAATCCCTTGCTCCAATAAGTTCAGCACACCCGTAACTCTCCTGGCACAATACAAAGCTCACTAATTACACTAAGGCTCCCAAATATAACTCTTATAATCCCATACAACAACAGTCCCGAAACTGTTAAATTATCACCTGCAGAAAGTGCCCAGAAAATTCCAACAAAAATACCACAGCGATCCTCGCGTCGATAGCTTCGCAACGGTACCTTGCACGCCCAAATCGGAGTTCGGTAAGTCAAGATAAAAATTCGACAAGGTGGTACACTCAAAAGATTTCAGCACAAAAGACTGTAGCACTGTACACAGAGAAACAGTGATTCTCACCTCTGATGAAATCTCAGAAAAATCCAATAAAAATACGAGCGCGTTCCTTGCGATCTGTAGATGAAAAAGTTGTATAAGCTCGTTTCCAGCTGACGCTCGTGCGCAAAGATATGGCCAAAACACCTCGATGCAGTCCCACAAAGCCAAACAGAAAATGGGTCACAGTGTTGCCTCGGGATCCGTGCCAAAAACTCGAAACGGGAAAGCGCGATCAAAATGAAAGATGAAGCCCTACCTCTTAGGAGTCTGTCGGCGCAAGAATCACCGCAAAATGATCTCGGGGTAGCCCAGGGGAGCTAAAACACTGCTACTGCGCCGAAGAAGAACACTAGAAAGCAACGTCGCGCCGCACCGTAAAATGGGGAACCTCGGGATTCGTGCCTCCAAAAATCCCAGAACTTGGCAGGAAGATCAAGGACTTGAAGATGAAAATCTTCCAAGAAGGGAGCTCGGGGAGATCAAGCTTGGGCTGAGAGGAAAAAGCCAAAGAAGAGGGCTCGGGCTGCCTATTTATAGGCTGAGAAAAACATTTGGAGAAATACCCAATGTGTCCCAAGTTCCGGGCGCGCACAGTGCGGCCCGGCCCAGCCCGCAGGTTTCGGGCGCGCACAGTGCGGCCCGGCCCGCCAAGATTCGGGCGCGCACAGTGCGGCCCGGTCCACCACACAGCCCAGTCCGCTAACACCCCGGGCCCCACTGCACCCGGTGCACCTGCGCCCGCCAATGGCGACGCGACACGTGGCCCGGCCACCCGTGCACCGCGCACGTCGCGCCGTGGACCGCGCACGTCGCGGCTGACCCGGGCCGTACGGCCACCTGCCCCGCCGTACGGCCGCCTGCCCCCGGCCACCCACTCCACCGGTTGCGTGGACCGGGAGCACAGCACCGAACCAATAACCTCACGCCACGTGTCCACCCGGTCCACCGTGCACCCGGACCAAATTCCGTGGACCGCGTCTGCAGCACCGGCCAACCGCAAAGCGCCACGTGGCCCGCCCCCCGGCGCACGACCTCCGCGGTGGACCGCGCGCCTGCCCGCGCTCCCGGGCGCCTGCCCGCGCCCTGTGCCGCCGCCTGCCGCCTGCCCGAGGCGGCGCCGCCGCCCGCCGGCGCTGCCCGCCGCCGCCGGCGATCGCCGGAAACACTGTTCCGGCGTGAACAGTAACCGCAGCCCAAAAACAGTAAGTAAATAGCCCATCTTGACCGTTTTCGCGCGCTGATTCCAAAAACGACGTCCATTTTGCCAAATTCCAAACCTATAATTTGCCGGAGGCTCCCGCAAACCCCAAAAACTGCCAAAACTTCCGGGAGCCCGCTTTTGGGCATCCGGACTCAGAATTAAGCAAACAAAAAGCCATTTCCAAGCGTTTTTCCGCACTGAACCCAAATCCACCCTCTGTTTGGCCAAAATCCTTTCCTAAAATTCGGCAAAAGCAGCCGAAGGCCAATACAGCCAACCAAAGCTCACAGGGTCCATCTCTTGTGTCCAAATAGGCACGCGAACACCGCCGACAAGCCACGTAGGCTTCCAGAAGCTGCTGGTCACACTGTAGAAGCCCGGCAAAGGTCCGGGTCACCACATCCTCCCCCACTAAAAGAAAGTTTCGTCCTCGAAACTAAGGCAACTCCCAAGGAGTCTCAGAAACCAGGGGTCAATATTCAACACCGCCGTCTCCAGCTCCCAAGGCACCTATCACCCCCCCGTGATTACTTCTCAGCAACAACAACAGCAACAACCGGTACGGCATAGCCCGATTGCGCAATTCCCTCACCTCACGAGTCGGAATTCGCAACGGGCGTCCCTCGTACTCCAAACTCTCACAGACCCCAAAAGGAACGAGTCAATCACGGGTGAGGGGTCCAAAACATGACACTCCAGAGCTGAGACGCAGAAAAACCTCAAAAACTCCAACAAAAGGCGGGGAAAAAGGAACAAACAGCCTGAGTAACACACTCTAAAATCACTCCCAAGAGCCAGCTCAACCCAAGCGACCCGAAACACAACCACACAAACACCTGCACAGAAAAAGGGGCCCAAACAAGCAGGGGTTCACACTCGGTTGCCCTCAAAACTCAACCACCTAAGTGGATTGCTCAGCCGCAGCCTCACATCAAAAGGGATCCTCTGGGACACAAACTCAAACTCTGTACACCAGAATGGCCCCACACCGTGCCAGCTATGGAACCGTCAAAGTCGACTCCCAAATAGCTCTTCTGCTCCAGGCATCCGCCACCACAGTGGCTCTGTCGGGGTGACACTGGATGCTCAACCAAATTCAATGGTAGCTCATCCGCCACAGTGGGAGGTATCACTAAACTCACAAACCCATCTCCCACTACTGGCAGGTTAAAATCGGTGATGGTACCAATCTCATCACCCGGTCATCAAGTTCTGCTGGCACTATCCGGTCCAAAAACTCCTCACCCCAACAATGACCGTCGATCTCGGCCAGTCTTATATAGCATCCACTTTGGCCGAATTTCCACCGCCGCCCCTTCGGCTAGAAGAAGTAGTCCAGGAAGATAAGCTCTCGAAGCTGAAGCTGGTGCCACAACGACTAGGCATAGGGCTCCTTCCTCACAGATCTTGACACACCCTCTACAAATGCTGCACAAGCTCTAAACCACTCAGGGAGGGGGTAAAACCAAAATATCCCTGGAGGATGCCGCTAACCAGCCGTTCAAGGCCAACAGAAATACAAAATTCCTCAATCTAGAGGCAACAGGGCATTAGTCAATCCATTGGCTTCACTGTACTCGTAATGCCCCTACTGTGTCCTGAACACCATCTAGACAATGCCCTCAGCTGAAATTCTAAATTGGCGCAGGCATCACACAATATCTGCCGGAATATAGCTCCTTCAAAAGGTTCTAAATAATACCTGGACCTGCCTGGACTCCAATCCCAAAGGGCTCTCACCGTCGTGTATCAACGACGTGGCACTAGGTCAAGCAGACCCTCTATCCATCAAATCCACGCACCTAAGAAATCAACTCTCGTAGCTCTAAAGGCGGTATCCAATGAGGGGCTAATGAAGTTGGCGCGGTTTCCAGAATCACGTCAATCGCAATCTTAATCTTCCTTTCTGGCGGCCTAATCATCGGCTTAGGTGGACTTACACCTGGGATTTCATGGACAATAGGGACATCCTTAAGTCCCGCTGCCGCCGTAGGCACCTCACACACGGACGCTGTAACCTGTGTGCTCAAAAAGTCTCAACAAACAAAATGCCTTCCATTATCCGCCTCGCAGAAAGTCAAAGTCCTTTCTCTCAGCAGTCAAACATCCTGTGGCACTTTGTCAACCGATCCCAAGCACTGGGTCATAACACTGAGCTGCCGAAGAAACCAATAAGTCTGCCGGCATAACTTACGGCCTCTGCTGCACTGGACAAGCCTCCTCCACTTGCACAATGCCAACAGTAACCTGTACCTCAAGTGCAAGTGGTAACGACTCTACCGCTAGCCCATGCAGGAACGCAACATGTCCAAACTCCGACTGCTGTGAAGAAATCACACCTGCGACAACTCAATCCACTACCGTGGCGCCCTCCAACCGGGCGGCACAGATTCATCCGCTCGATGCAAGTGGTCGTCGCACAGTCTGCCAAAATATCTAGACCAATAACAACGGGAGCACGACCTCTGTCCATGCCCACACTGAGGTGACGAATATGGTCTCTTACAGACAGCCAATCCATGCTACCGCTGCGCCACTCAGATAAAAGGGCTGATGCTGTCATCGGGGTCCACCCAACCTCTGACATCTCAGAAATCCACCTGGATATCATCATCATACGACCAAACACAATTGATTCATGCAATTCCTTAAACAATTATCCTTACAAATCTCACCCCTCAATCACAAACATTGCACCCCAAACATGCCAGTTATCAATCACACAGGGTAACATCCCCCACGGGTAAGCTTTACATAATCCATTCACAAGGATATCCATCATCCAGGAAGGGAAAACACAAATGTCTCTGCCGGCCGATCTGTCCTCCATCATCTGGCATCAAACGCCTCTAACCAGAACTTGCCTCTGGCAGCTGATCCCCATCCAAAAGAACTGCAGCGCCAGGCTCCAAACACCATGCCAACTCTAACGCGGCATCCAAGATCCAAAAATCTGCACAGGAGGGACTAAATCAACAGAAAGGTAACCTGGCGCCATCCACTACTGGTCACATAAATCCTATGCGCCTCGTTCCATGGAACGCGCAGTTCAACAACTGTGTAAACCCTTGCCACAAGGGCTCTCAAGTAGCCTCTCCGACACTACCAACCACGATTCTGCCTCCTAAGGCTCCAACTCAATTCCATGAATCGGGGTGGTTCATCTACCAAGCTAGCTCCATCGATCAATAATGTCCCACAGCTCATCAGCTGTCAGCAATCCACCCTGCCTCAGTGCCTTGGCACTAACACTGGCACGGAGGGGGTAACTCGCTCCATTGGCGTCACAGAAATCCCTGCCGCTGAGGGTACTGCAACCTGGTGGTCTCAGGAGGAAAGCACTGACAGGCTGCCCACTGCTCCGACAACTGTGTCACCAAAACTAGCTGGCCACACAAACACAGATATGCCTCCAAAATCCTGTCATCTGGGTCCGGAGCTCTCTGACCTCAATCCGGGTATCCGGCCCAAAACCAACCGCTCAAGCTCAACTGCTATGACAGGATGCACACGGGTCAAAACCCAGCGTCGGGGAGACACCGCTCGCCACGACGAAACCACAAATCAGCACACAACAACGCTCGACCCAATCCAGCGAAAGTCTAGAGCATGTCACCCATTCCACAGCGTTATGTTGTCTGCAGCCAACATAACTACTTAGGAGAATAAACATGCCAATCACTCATCCCGCCCCTCGGGAGAGGTGTAAAACTCGATCAGGACTCTCGCTACAAATCACGACTCTCACGAAGTCATCCTAGGGTCCAACCACAAGCCTAGGGTTTCTAAGTCCACCATGACCTAAAACCTAGGCTCTGATACCACCTAATCTGTCACGCCCCGGGGTCGAAACTGCGACCCGGGCTCGCCAACAGATCCGCCACCTATGCCAACCCGCATAGGCGAAGCGACCTACCTGCAAAAGAGCTACAGCTAACAGATATCAGAGCTAAAAGATAAAACTGCTATAGAAATAAAATCAACCACTGTACAACTGAAGATAAAACAACAAGGTCCCTCTCCCAAAAAGATAATCATACAATAACCTCGAGTACAAAACTCATAGCTCAACAGGGAGATATCTCAAATAAAACATCAGTGTACAAGCTCTCAATACATCATATCCTCACTACATCAGTCTCTCAAAAGAGGAAATAAATACCACTCTACCGACTATACGGAAGATCTCCTCCAAAGGGGGTACTGCTACTCTCCAAAGATGGGTCTGGATCTAGCTCGCTACTCCCTCACCACGCACAGCAACCACAGAACGGCAACACCCGCCAAGACTCTGCAAAACAAAGAGGAGAAAGGACAAAAGGGGGAAAACCCCCAACGGGCGTGAGAACTTCGCAAAAAGGGAGTTCTCAGTGGGTATCGCCACAAGGCCCGACGATCTGCCCACCAAGACTACTAGAGGCAAAAGATAACCGATGCAGTAAAACGGAAAGAAGAAGATGGAACTCTCTACAGCTACCATGCCTCTAATCAAATGCTCAAATGGGGCAACTCTGATGAAGATATGCAACACTCGCACATGAGATGCTCAATCGACCCAATCGAGCTGACTGCCGCATCGGGTCCAGTCAAACCTGCGCCCACCTACAACCACCTCCCGCTGACGGGCAGGAATTACGTAGGGCGTCCAAACGGACTGACTCGCTATCGAGTAGTGGCTCATGCAGGCTATAGTCAAATCCATGCCCTCTCTCTCTCAGAACGGAAAGACTCAAGATGCTCAACCTCTCACACAATGGTCAAAGAACTCACAACGACCACGGGACCACCGTCAAACCTCGAACGGTTCCCAACAATACTAGCACTGGTCTAAACACAGCTACTAGACTCCACTCGGTCCCCCAGGCACGAGTGTAACAAAAAGTATCTGACTGAATAAACCCAATCGATAGACCAGTAATCACTGGTACTGCCTGCTCTGCCGCGACGGGTATGCCAGCCTACGCATAACACCGAAGCAAAGGAGTCCCAAGGACTCAAAACCCAGCATGGTGCCCGGCGCTCTGCACCGTGGAAAGCCTACTCCGGAGTGGCACTCGAGGGGAGCGACCCACACGAGTAAAGTATCACTGTATCAAGCATCACTGTATCGAGTATCTCTGTAACCACTGTCTCATAATAGCAGGACTGGATCAAGACTATGATCAAAGTGGGAAACTCCGTCCACTAACAAAACCCCGATCTGATGCAATAATACTCAAAAAGTGGGAAACACCATCCACTAGAACAAATCTGATACCCAATCTGATGCGATAGTCAACATCCGGTCAACCGCCCAAAGTCCGCGGTCACCGCAATAACCCACAACCCACAGTTGGGTAAATAAATCAAGATCCGGTCAACCGCCTACTGTCCGCGGTTGCCGCAATAACCCACAATCCAACATCAAGCACACCATGTCTCTGACCCTAAGGTCCCAGCTACACTATCCCAAACCTCTGCTCGAACCCGAGCAACATGACTCAAAAGTCTAAATAAAAAGGAGAAAGAAAGCAATCATGGTTTCTCCTAAGTCAAATTCCAATATGTAGTGCAGCAGTAAAAGATGGCCTAACTATATGTTCATACACATATGTCCATACAAGCATGCATTTGTCCTTAAAAAGGATAAAGAAAATAAACCTCATGCCAGAATTAGCAATGACCATACCTGTCCATGATTTTCGATCCATAATCACTCCTTGGAGTAGGACCTGCACATAACTACATAATCCTATCCCAATGCATAAACCAGCCTCATAAAAGGTTATGTGCTAATATGGCATGATAATTAATCCTGATATGGTAGCCTTGCCTTAGGTGGGCTTCCACTAATCACCAACATGAATATTTGATTATACCATTGCCATACTATGAGAAATTCACTTGCAATTTCCATAGAATCCTCACTGTTAAACTTACCGACCAATTTCAGTTATTGTACCGTACACCTGCATGCAATGCTAACATATAACAATATAGAGAACCGTCCACCGGTTCCGGGAATAAGGCACCCACCTGAAAAGCTGACTGTCCAAAGCCCAACAGCTGAAAACACCAGATAACTCTAATCCCTTGCTCCAATAAGTTCAGCACACCCGTAACTCTCCTGGCACAATACAAAGCTCACTAATTACACTAAGGCTCCCAAATATAACTCTTATAATCCCATACAACAACAGTCCCGAAACTGTTAAATTATCACCTGCAGAAAGTGCCCAGAAAATTCCAACAAAAATACCACAGCGATCCTCGCGTCGATAGCTTCGCAACGGTACCTTGCACGCCCAAATCGGAGTTCGGTAAGTCAAGATAAAAATTCGACAAGGTGGTACACTCAAAAGATTTCAGCACAAAAGACTGTAGCACTGTACACAGAGAAACAGTGATTCTCACCTCTGATGAAATCTCAGAAAAATCCAATAAAAATACGAGCGCGTTCCTTGCGATCTGTAGATGAAAAAGTTGTATAAGCTCGTTTCCAGCTGACGCTCGTGCGCAAAGATATGGCCAAAACACCTCGATGCAGTCCCACAAAGCCAAACAGAAAATGGGTCACAGTGTTGCCTCGGGATCCGTGCCAAAAACTCGAAACGGGAAAGCGCGATCAAAATGAAAGATGAAGCCCTACCTCTTAGGAGTCTGTCGGCGCAAGAATCACCGCAAAATGATCTCGGGGTAGCCCAGGGGAGCTAAAACACTGCTACTGCGCCGAAGAAGAACACTAGAAAGCAACGTCGCGCCGCACCGTAAAATGGGGAACCTCGGGATTCGTGCCTCCAAAAATCCCAGAACTTGGCAGGAAGATCAAGGACTTGAAGATGAAAATCTTCCAAGAAGGGAGCTCGGGGAGATCAAGCTTGGGCTGAGAGGAAAAAGCCAAAGAAGAGGGCTCGGGCTGCCTATTTATAGGCTGAGAAAAACATTTGGAGAAATACCCAATGTGTCCCAAGTTCCGGGCGCGCACAGTGCGGCCCGGCCCAGCCCGCAGGTTTCGGGCGCGCACAGTGCGGCCCGGCCCGCCAAGATTCGGGCGCGCACAGTGCGGCCCGGTCCACCACACAGCCCAGTCCGCTAACACCCCGGGCCCCACTGCACCCGGTGCACCTGCGCCCGCCAATGGCGACGCGACACGTGGCCCGGCCACCCGTGCACCGCGCACGTCGCGCCGTGGACCGCGCACGTCGCGGCTGACCCGGGCCGTACGGCCACCTGCCCCGCCGTACGGCCGCCTGCCCCCGGCCACCCACTCCACCGGTTGCGTGGACCGGGAGCACAGCACCGAACCAATAACCTCACGCCACGTGTCCACCCGGTCCACCGTGCACCCGGACCAAATTCCGTGGACCGCGTCTGCAGCACCGGCCAACCGCAAAGCGCCACGTGGCCCGCCCCCCGGCGCACGACCTCCGCGGTGGACCGCGCGCCTGCCCGCGCTCCCGGGCGCCTGCCCGCGCCCTGTGCCGCCGCCTGCCGCCTGCCCGAGGCGGCGCCGCCGCCCGCCGGCGCTGCCCGCCGCCGCCGGCGATCGCCGGAAACACTGTTCCGGCGTGAACAGTAACCGCAGCCCAAAAACAGTAAGTAAATAGCCCATCTTGACCGTTTTCGCGCGCTGATTCCAAAAACGACGTCCATTTTGCCAAATTCCAAACCTATAATTTGCCGGAGGCTCCCGCAAACCCCAAAAACTGCCAAAACTTCCGGGAGCCCGCTTTTGGGCATCCGGACTCAGAATTAAGCAAACAAAAAGCCATTTCCAAGCGTTTTTCCGCACTGAACCCAAATCCACCCTCTGTTTGGCCAAAATCCTTTCCTAAAATTCGGCAAAAGCAGCCGAAGGCCAATACAGCCAACCAAAGCTCACAGGGTCCATCTCTTGTGTCCAAATAGGCACGCGAACACCGCCGACAAGCCACGTAGGCTTCCAGAAGCTGCTGGTCACACTGTAGAAGCCCGGCAAAGGTCCGGGTCACCACAGTGTACCATTGAGACCAGGAGAAGGATTAACCAAGAGAGTGCCATTGATCAAAGTGCTTGAGTTAAGAAGGTGTCCTGTGAAAACCAACTCAAGAACACAAAAAATCTTAGTTTTCAAAAATTGAAAAAAAGTGTATCCAAAGAATCATTATTATGTAGAGAGACTAAGAATCAAATTAGTTTTGCAAAAGGACTTTTAAAAATAGATCAATTGCATGATTTTCGAAAAACCCTTATTATATGCCCTAAAGCCGAAATTTTAGAAATCGAAGCCTAAAAATCCGTTAATCAGGAGAATACCTAGCATATAATCAAAACTAATCTACCCAGAGTTCTTATTTCAAAAGAAATTTGATCAAAAATCATCCACAAACAAAGTTGATCCAAGAAATTCATCACGTTTGAGGAGGAAAAGAGAAAAACGGTGAAAAACCGAGATTTTGATCAATAAAACTTACTTGGAGTTGAAAAACCTGAGTTTGAAAGCTTCCAGGAAGGATGAAATCTAGAGAGAGAGGCTCTGGAAACTTCGGAACAAAAGATTGGAGTAAAGAAATCAAAAACCCCTTTCGTTCCTTATAAAACCTAGCCGCGATCCGGATCAGTTCATAACTGCGATCCGGATCGGCTACCCGCAGTGAGAAACTGCGTTCGGGATCCGGATCGGCAGATACAATCCGGATCGTCAGCCCGCAGAAGAATTCCTGCGTTCGGGATCCGGATCATCTAGCCCGATCCGGATCGGCCCCAACTTTTTCTTTAGAAAATTTCAGAGAAATTCAAGAAAAACCAGAAAAAGATTGTAAGCACAAATGTGTATCAACTTTAAACAAAAATCATCGTTTCATACAACAAGAATTAGATTATGCCAAATCTATCAATAATATCCAAAAATGAAACGAAAATTTACAAAAATTAAATCCCTTAAAGTTGAACACCTTCAATCACATCTAACTTGATCTTATGAGTAATGCCTTTATCAAATCATCAATTCAGTAAAGAAAATGAAATACAAAGATCAATAGATGTTTGAAATCCCAAATATAATAGATAATGTATCTAGACAATCTGTTGAAGAGAGTGGTTCTTTGAGCATCTTTCATTAAAAACCCACCTTATACCAACCTTGAAATTTGACAGAGTCAAGTATTTCAACATGCATTTTACTTAATCAAAAATTTGAACAACCATGCTTGGTATACATGTGGTAGCTGCACACAATACTCGGACGACCGAGGTGGTAGCTCTTTCCTCCATGTGGTGGTAGTTTTCACACTCCTCATTGGGATGTAACTCTTTCCACATCTTTTGAGCATTTTACCTTTTCTATGACTCCCCCTCAATTGGCTATCAATTATTTAAGATATAAAGTATTCAACCAAATATTGATCTCGATTTCATACTCGACTAAGCAGTCAAATAAGATAATGACTATACCAAGAGATCATAGAGAGAGAGAAATTGACTTTGATCACTTTAGAAGATGATTTAATTAACATAAATGATCATTGCAACAGTGAAATATTATGATGGCAAAAGCATAATAAATTTCTAAATGTGCGAAAAGATGCAATTAAAGTCAATTATGATCTATGCTCAATTAATGTCCTATGTACAAACATAGATAATGAACAAAACAAAAACAAATACAAAACCTATCCTAAGCAAGGATTTCAAAAAGAAGATTACTTCAAGGAAAGCATCCCAATTGCTTTTCGTAAATGAATAAAACGTTTTTGATCCAAAGGTTTTGTTAGAATGTCAGCTAATTGATCCTCAGTTGAAATATATGAAAGTTGAAGAGTATTTGATTCAACTAGCTCTCTAAGAAAATGATATCTAAGTTCAATATGTTTTGTTCTAGAGTGCAACACAGGGTTTTTAGAAATGTTAATAGCACTAGTGTTGTCACAAAGTATTGTTACCGAAGATGCTGAAATGCGGAAGTCGCTCAGTACGCTTTTCATCCAAATGAGTTGAGTTGAGCAACTTCCAGCTGAAATGTATTCCGCTTCGGCAGTCGAGAGTGCTATGCAGTTCTGCTTTTTACTGTGCCATGCAACAAGGCAATGGCCAAGATAGAAGCATGCACCACTCGTGCTTTTCCGATCATCCACTGATCCTGCCCAATCGGCATCTGAGTATCCAACAATATCCAAACTTGTTCCCATAGGATACCAAATTCCGAAATTAATTGATCCTTTGATATACCGGATGATCCTTTTCACCGCTTTCAGGTGAACCTCCTTTGGTGCTGATTGATATCTCGCGCAAATCCCAACACCAAAAGATATAACCGGGCGACTAGCCGTGAGGTAAAGTAGACTTCCAATCATACTTCGATACAATTTCTCGTCTACATTCTCACTATGTGATTCACTTCGAAGTCCCTTGTGGCTAGTTCCCATTGGAGTCGGAAAATCTTTACAATTTTCTAGATCAAACTTTTTGACCAACTCCATTGCATACTTGGATTGACTCAAGTGAATACCTTCATCATTTTATTTAATTTGCAATCCAAGGAAATAAGTCAATTCGCCCATCATGGACATCTCAAATTCGCTTTCCATGGTCTCCGCGAATTTAGAAGCATCATTATCTCTTGTTGCGCCAAATACTATGTCATCGACATATATTTGTGCTACAATGAAATTGTTTTGATAATGCTTCACAAAGAGAGTCCTATCAGCTCCCCCTCGAGTATAGCCCTTCTCCAAAAGGTGCTTTGTTAACCTTTCGTACCATGCTCGCGGTGCTTGTTTCAGACCGTAAAGAGCCTTTTTCAAACGAAAAACATGGTTAGGTTGTTTATGATCTACAAAACCTTTCGGTTGAGCCACATAAACTTCCTCATTTAAAAACCCATTTAGAAATACGCTCTTAACGTCCATTTGAAATAATTTGATTTTAAAATGACAAGCAATAGCAAACAGTATACGAATGGACTCGAGTCTAGCTACAGGGGCGAATGTTTCGTCAAAGTCTATACCTTCTACTTGAGAGTAGCCTTGAGCAACTAATCGTGCCTTATTCCTGATGATAGTACCATCCTCATTTTTCTTGTTTTTGAAGATCCATTTGGTACCTATCACATTGTGTTGCTTTGGAGGCTTCGTTAATTCCCAGACTTTGTTTCGCTCAAATTGATGGAGCTCTTCCTGCATTGCTTTAATCCAGTAGTCATCCTGAAGAGCTTCATCTATGTTCTTTGGTTCGATTAAAGATACGTAGCAAGCGAATCCACAAACCAACTGCCTCCGAGTTCTGACTCCTTCTTGTGGATCTCCAATAATATTCGATTCCGGATGATCCTTGGAGATTCGTAACGTTTGTTGAAACGGAGTACTCGGAGATATATGAGATGATTCCTGCACATCAGATAAACTAGAAGAACCATTAGATGCATCATTAATATTGGAAGTATTATTATGAGAAGATGCACTAGCAGGAGAATCATCATCTAGAGAGATATCGAGGGTAGATTTTCCAGTTTCAAAGTGAAAAGCTTCATCTACTTTAACATTTATAGATTCTACGATCGTCTTAGATTCAATGTTAAATACTCGATATGCTCTGCTATTCGTAGAATAACCCAAAAAGATCCCTTCATCACTTCGAGAGTCGAACTTTCCAAGATTTTCACGGTCACGTAAAATGTAACATCGACTCCCGAAGACACGAAAATATTTGATATTGGGTTTTCTACTAAACCACAGCTCATATGGTGTATTTAAAGTTCCTGGGCGCAAGTAAACTCTATTAATGACATAGACAGCGGTGTTCACAGCTTCAGCCCAAAAATGTAGCGGTAAATTCCGGCTATGAAGCATCACACGCGCCATCTCTTGAACAACCCTGTTCTTGCGCTCAACAACACCATTCTGCTGAGGTGTATAGGGTGCCGAGAATTCATGTTTGATTCCATTTGAAGTGCAAAAATCAATGAATTTTGAATTTATGAATTCTCCACCTCTATCACTTCTAACACGAATGATCTTTTCATTCTTTTCAATCATAATACGATGGCAAATCTCATGAAAAGAGTCAAACGTATCAGCTTTCTCTTTTAAAAATGCTACCCATGAAAACCGAGAGAAATCATCAACCAATAAAAAGATGTACCATTTACCTCCCAAAGATGGTTGACGGGTCAGCCAAAAGAAAAAGAAGAAAAGAAAGTAGTATACATAAACTACACAAGATTTAATCGAAGAACGATTAAAGACAAGGAGGAGTTTCACCTTTGCATACCCAAACCTTTTGAGTTTTGGAGTATGTTGGCAATGGTTGAGAAGTTTTCCTTGATGAAGACGTCTTGCAAGATTGGTCTTTTTCTTTTGTCATCGTCTTGTTTGAAGTACTACCAATGTCTTTTTCTTTAGGAAAATCCTTCTTTGAGTACCATGGAGTGAACTTGTTGGTAGCAGTTGCAAGATGTGGTTGATTTGATCTTTGAGCTCCAATCTTGCAATTTCTTCCAATGTGCCCTGCAGAATTACAACGAAAACATACCTTTGTGCTTGACGATTCTGAAGAGGATGAAGTAGGTTTGTTGTCGTTAGTTGTCATGATTTCCGGTGTCGGAGGAGGAGATACCGACTGAGGCACAAAGACTGTCCCAACCGAACTAAAATTGTCTTCAGTTCGATTGTATCCGAGGCCGAACTTGTTTGTTTGACCAAGACCAAGAAGTTTATCCAACTTACTCCTTCCTAAGGAAATTTGCTGTAAGTCATCATTGAGTTGGCAAATGGTCTCTGTCATTTCCAATTTTTCCCGTCGGGCCTCGTTGTAGAGCTTTGAGAAGTGATTCGCGTTATCCACCAGATTTGTATGTTCCTTCTCAAGTTGCTCATTGGACTCTTGAAGGGAAGCATTTTCTTTTATCAGGTTTTCCCTTTCCACTTCAAGAGCGTTTGAGAGAGAAGTCGCTCTTTTTGCTTCTTCTTCGAGATCATGCACTCTCCCTCTCAAACTCTTGTTTTGCTTAGCCACTTTTTTTGAGTCCCTCAAAAGTCTGTGGTAGGCTAGAGCAAAATCTTCACCTTCCGAATCATCCGATTCGTTGTCCGTTGCATTCTTTTCAACAGTGGAGTTGGACAACGACTCAGATGTACTTGCCATAAAGCACATGAAGGGTGAAGATACAGACGCGTGGAATGCGGTGGAGCTCTTTTCTTCATCACTCGAAGACGACTCATTTGACGTTGAGTTGTCATCCCAAGTGACGACTTGCATCGCCTTCTTCTTTGCCGGATACTTGTTAGGACACTCCGTTGCAATGTGACCGTAGCCTCGACATTTGAAGCATTGTAGTTGTCCTTCTGAACTTTTCTTATCCTTTGAGAAGTTCTCTTGCTTTCTTGACTTGTAACCTGAAGTACCCTTGCCTTTGTTCGACTTTCCGAAGGATGGAGATTTGCTTGAATTACCCCTTCGAAAGTTGCGGCGAAACTTCCTTGTCAAGAGAGCGAGCTGCTTCTCAAATTCCTCCATAGAAAGGTTCTCGTCATCGTCTGAGGAGGATGTATCCGCGTCTTCTTCCTTAGTTGTTTTCAATGCATAACCTGAAGACTTAGAAGTGGATGCCTTTCCAGAAGAATTGTTAGTAGTAAATGTCATTTCATAAGTTTGTAATGAACCAACTAATTCTTCTACACGTATTTCGTCCGGGTGTTTAATAGTTTCAATGGCAGTAACCTTTGGGCGAAATCGTTCAGGAAGAGTTCTTAAGATTTTTCTTACAATCTTAAATTCTGAAATCTTCTCTCCCAGATTAGCACATGAGTTTACGATGTCTTGCAATCGTGTATAGTAGTCCGTGAAAGATTCATTTTCTGCCATTAAGATAGAGTCAAACTTGCTCGTAAGCATTTGCAGTTTCTGAATCTTCACGAGGTTAGTTCCCTCATGTGTAACCTGAAGAACATCCCAGATTTCTTTCGCAGTCTCACATGCCGAGACGCGAGAGAATTCAGTTTGAGATAAGGCATTAAAAATAGCATTAATTCCCTTGCCATTGTAAGAAGATGAATCTAACTCTTCCTTGGTCC
The DNA here is from genome assembly GCA_029204045.2 of Tillandsia leiboldiana. Taxonomy (NCBI): domain Eukaryota; kingdom Viridiplantae; phylum Streptophyta; class Magnoliopsida; order Poales; family Bromeliaceae; genus Tillandsia; species Tillandsia leiboldiana. The sequence goes on from CM055073.1 coordinate 24,228,799, forward strand.
ATTTCGACCTAGGTTTTAAGGTGCGAACATCACCATTAAATTCAGTTGGATTAGACCATCCTAATTCAATCGATTGCCACACCCGTTCGTCGATGGAAATTAAAAAGGCTTTCATCCGTACTTTCCAGTACGCATAATTTGTTCCATCGAAGAACGGGGGTCGGTTGATGTTTCCACCTTCAACCATTGTTTACAACCCTATTCCCGCTCTGATACCACTTGTTGGGTTATATGTAATACGGATCTAAATAGGGGAAAAAACACCTAGAGGGGGGTGAATAGGTGTAAACGCATAAACACTCAAAAAAATCGTTGCGATAAAACCCAATGCGGAAATAAAAAATAATACGCAAGATTTTTACGTGGAAAACTCCATCACCGGAGTAAAAAACCACGGGACCGATAACACGGCAGAAATCCACTAGAATTAAAACACGTACAAGGTGATTTACCGTACACACTTACGACTCAACCTTTTCCATACGCTCCTAGAGGATCTTCTCCGCTCGCTCCGCGACGCTTCTCGAATCCACGATCTGCGCTCAACGCCGAATCCACGGCGTCCAACGTCGAATCCACGACGTCCGACCGAATCCACGGTCTTCACCCAATAGCACCCTTCGAATCCACGAATGTGCCTCGCTCCGAATCCACGAGAGCGGTTGAACCTTGAATCCACAAGGACACGCGAATCCACGCGCCGATTTTTGGGGTAAATCGTTGTTTTGGGTGGTGATGATCCGCCGAATACTTAGATCAAAGATAGATCGGAAATACCATCTAAGTATTCATTAGTTTGATTCAACTCAAGATGTGAGTATGAAAACCTAGAATCAAACTAATCAATATAGATGAAGAAACATAGAGTATTCTCTAATGATTTCCTTTCTTCTCTATATGTGGATCTATAGCCGTATAAAATGATATATGAAAATGACGGCTATTCACTATGTGGATTAACCCTAGAAAAAGAGTCATAGGGTCTATTTATAGGTTAGAAACCCTAGGAAGGAGATAAGAATCAAAAACCTAACATTTCTGGAAATTTTACGGACGGCGATCCGGATCGGACTAGCTGTGATCCGGATCGTCGTAACGAGTCAGCCAGTTCCAGAAAAACGAAGGTTCGGGATCCGGATCGAAGTGCATGATCCGGATCGTTCATACAGTTTACCAAACATCAGCGTTCGGGATCCGGATTGCGAAGCATGATCCGGATCGTTCAAGGAAAATGGTAAACTCACTGTTCGGGATCCGGATCAAGAGACTACGATCCGGATTGAACTGGTGTATGAACGAACCACCTTCGGGATCCGGATCGAACAACCTGATCCGGATCCTGAACATGTCCCAAGTCCAGTTTTTTATTTTTATGCAATGAAAGATTCTTCCAAGTGTTTCTACACTACAAAAAGTATTCGGATCACAAAAAATCTTTAGTTAAACATACCTGATCCTTTTGAATTCTTCTTTCTTGAGATTGAGTTAAATGATCCAACTTTCTTCACCTTCAATCTTCAAGACTTGAGACTTTCATGAAACTACGCCAACTCAAATTCCGTAACAAGTCCTAAGTGTTATAAAAGAAATGATTACAAGGTTTAACCTTGCTTTAAGTAAACATAACCTAATTATAGGTTCTTAGCATGGATTTGACTTAGGAGAAAACCTAGATCAAGATATGTGGCATGTGTGGCATATAACCTAAGAAAATTATCTTGGTTAATTGAGTGACATCTAACTTAGGGGAATAACCTAAGGGACAAATATAGAGTTAAACATAGAGTCAAAGAACTCTAAGGTTAGAGTGAAGAGTTGAGTCTTAGGGACATTTGACAACCCTAGAGTAAGAACTTAGGGTTTAATGTGAAATGTGAGTAACAAAAAAATCTCTAAGCTAAATTGGTGTCCTAGGGGCACCCAAACTATCCTAGAGTAAATAACCTAGGATAAAAGAGGAATGAAAAATGGCACCTCCGGATTTGAGACCCGTCATTAGGAGTGAACACACAATGCGGCTCCTAGGGCAGTGGCCCATCGGACAGCGTACTTCTGGAAGGTAATGCAAGTAAATGCAATTGGTGCCTTCAGATTTGAGACTCGTCAATAAGGAGTGCAGCTCCTTGGGTAGAAACCCGTCGGACGAGATACTTTTGGAAGGCTTAAAGATAAAAGAGAACAAGCATAATGGGCAAAGTGGCCGAGTTAGATGTAACCTCTCTTAGCGGCATAGTGGCTGAGTGTGAGTATGGTAGCTTAGTGTGGCATGGCATAGTAGCTTGCATGGTACTAGCAGTGTAGTGATTATTATATCAGTATGCTAGTGTAGCTTTATCGCTTTTTCTATCTGTATTTATATATCTTGCTACTAATGCTTCCATTGGACTAAGAGATACGTGTAGAGCATGTTATTCTTGGTGGGTGAAACCACTGGGAACTATTCATAGTTCTCACGCAACGTTTTGGTGACCACCTTATAGGACCAGGTACAACCGGTGAGCCATGCGACAGGGGCAAAGGCCCAGCAGAGTAGTGGACTCAGAGGGTCTAGTGGTCCACCCGTCTTTTGGTTTTATTTCGAGTGAACAATGTATTATGAGGAAAAAGATGAGTTGTAACTAATTGTTATAAATATTAAATGTTCATTCGAGCTTTCATTTCAGCTTTACACAATAGTATTCATGTTAAAGTTGAATGTTCAAATTAGCTGTAAGTTTTACTCTGATATGCTTGCTTTCTCTTTGCGCTATTTGCCGTTGAGATTATTGACCATTCCTTTCGGGTATGGAGAGGTCATGCCCCTGACCAAATTGGCGGTCTCGGGGCGTGACACACACCCTGATGGTTGCACCCTTTTCAGGTACTTCAGGATGTGGGATAGGGGATGTGAGGACCCGAATCCCCACTTAAGGGTTATTGTTGGATTAGTGGCTTCGGGGAGTGTGTGTGCACGCGTCGGGCCCAAGAATTGGATTTCTGGTGAAATTGGAACTTGTTTGCTTTTGTGGAAGCCCATTCGGGGTGATTGAGGTTTTTGCGCGCTTATTGGAACCAAGGATTTGACCCGGCATGAAAAACGGATCAAGTTTACTTTTCTGGGAATTTTTGGGAAATTTTGGAAGTGGAATTTGGCCAATCGGACTTCGGATTTGGATTCAGCGCGCGAAAACGGTCAAGATGGACTATTTACTTGAATTTTTCGGAGCCCGGACGCGAAAACACGCATTTCGAGGCATTGGGGTACTGTTCCGGCGGCCGGAGAGGCGCCGGCGGTGGCGGCGGGTGGCGGAGCGCGGCGGTTGGCGGCGGCGGAGGCGCGCGGTCCACCGCGGAGGGCGTGCACCGGGTGCGGGCCACGTGGCGCTTCCCGGTTGGCGGGCGCAGTGAGCGCGGTCCACGGGTTTGGCGGGGTGTACGGTAGACCGTGGGGTGGCCACGTGGCAGCCTGTGGTTGGAGGGTCTTTGTGCACGCGGTGCACGCAGCGGGTGGAGCAGGTGGCCGTGCGGTGGTTGGGGACGACGTGGGGGCGCCACGTGGCGCCCCGCGATTGGCCGGGTGCAGCGGCGCAGCAGGCGTGTCGGGCCACGTGGCGTCCGTTGGATGGTTGGCTCACGTGGTCCAGGCGCACCGGGAAATTCCTGGGACATGGATGTCTTTTTTCCAATTGTTTGTTTTGGCTGGCCTATTTCTTGAACCCGAGCCCCTTTCCTCTGCCATTTTCTCCACCTTCCTGAGCTCCCCAGCCCTTGCACCCCTTAGGAAAGTTGTAGACCTTCGAGTGCTCGATCTTCCTGCAGAGTTTTGGGATTTTTAGGAGCACGCATCCTGAGGTTCTAGATTTTACGACACGGAGCGACGTTTCATCTTTGGTGTTCTTCTTCGTTGCAGATCGGTGTAAAATTCCCCCTGGGCTACCCAGACCTCCTTTTTTAGTGATTCTTGAGCCGACTTACTCCTAAGAGGTAAGGCTTCATCTTTCTTATTGATCGCGCTTTTCCGTTCTGAGTGTTTGGCACGGATTCCGAGGTGCCATTGTGACCCTTATTCTGTGAGGAATTTTGGGACAGCATCGGAGTGTTTTGGCGTTATCTTCGCGCACCAGCGTCAGACGGAAACGTGCTTATACAACTTTTTCTTCTACAGATCGCAAGGAACGCGCTCGTATTTTTCTTGGATTTTTCAGAGATTTATTTGGAGGTGAAAATCCCTGTTTCCCTGTGTACAGTGCTACAGTTTTGATGCAGAAATTGTTTGAGTGCACCACCTTGCTGAATTTATATTTTGACCTACCAAACTCGGTTTTGGACGTACAGGTATCCGTTTCGAAGGTATCGACGCGAGGATCGCCGTCATATTTTTACTGGAATTTTTGGAGGCTGTTTTTCAGGTGAAAATTTCACAGGAAGAAGACTGTTCATCGCAGATTGTTAAATGTGGAATTTAGTGGAATTAAGTGTAATTTTTCGATGTATTTTGTACCCAGGATGCTGTAAACACTACTTTGGTACTGTGGGCACGGTGATTGTGCTGGTATATCTGTTTCTGGGCTTTCTTAACTGTGTGACCCTGGACAGTTGTGCACCTTCAGGTGGGTGGCCCTGTCTCCAAGATTGATGGACTGTACATTAATTCTGCTACAGTAGGACCATGCATGATAGTGATTGGACTTGGTAGCATGCTAGAATATGAATGTTATTATCCCTTATGTTAATTGGTGATCATGCGATCTTTTGCTTCCTACTAGCTGTTAAAATTATTGTTATCTTGGAACTTAACCTAGCACCCCCGTCATATGCAGCATATTCAGCCAGACTGTAGAAAACTCCAACTTGGGCTAGGTTTATTCTGCTTTAGACATCCACACTTCTTATCCCTTCCTGGACTTAGTGTTTTACTCGCCCGGGTAGTGGGCCGAGTGGTCGGGTTTCTTTTAGTGTGGGATGCATTCTTGCACTCGTGCTTGGGAGCAGAGTGGAGTCTGGTAGATATAGTTGATCGTTCATATGTGGCGGGAGCCGTTTGGTAGACGGCGGCCCCGAGATGTTTTGGTTTCTTATTTTATTGTCGCCACTGTGTTAGTGGCAGCTTGTACCAGTGATAGCAGGACCTTGAACCCAGAACTGTTTTTGGACACACATATGATTTTAGTCAACCAATGTTTTCTTCCGAGCATCGTAGAGTCGCCGAGTCTGTTCTTGTTTGATTGGACAAAGGCATTAGCTCTACGAGGCTTGGATATAAAACTTATTTTCAATTGTTTTCCTAAGAAGAACTAAAAATCATTAAATATGGATTTCTTTCAGATCAAATGGCTTTAAATAAGAAATATCACCTTTTTCCCCGATAAATTTAACCACCCAAGATGATTCGAGTGGTCTGGGTTCCAAGGTCTGCCTTTTTCCTTTGGGACGAGAACAACGAGAGGCTATGCCTAGAGCCTGTTCTTGTTTGATTAGGGTTGTAGGTTCTAGTCTTTCGGGGTTCCCGAACCCTTTATTGTGTCGGTTGTGGAGTTATCCTGTCAGTGACGCCTGTTTTAGGGAGCCGTTGGGTTGACAATGGTCCCGACTGTCGAGTGTCCCTTGTTGCTCGGGTTAGAGAGCAGGGATGGGGGATAGTATAGCTATATTGTTGAGTCGGGTGGGATTGCACCAGATTATCGACTCGGGTTATTGTTCGGTAACCGCGAACTGTGGGCGGTTTGACCGGTTAGTGTTATACATCAGTTGGGGCTGGGTCTTTGCATTGTGGATTGAGTGAGTCTCCACTTTGAGCTTAGTGTCGACTTTTGCCTCATTGACTGAGATACTTGACAGAGATGTTGGACATGGGTTACTCATTGACTCGAGCGGGTCGCTCCCCTCGAGTGCCACTCCGGAGTAGGCGAGACCGGGTTGTTGTAACCGGCTTGAGATTGAGCTTTAAACTGGGTTGTTGTAACCGGCGTTGAGACTGAGCTTTAGACCGGGTTGTTGTAACCGGCGTGAGATTGAGTTCTTCTATAGTGATTTGTCGACGCCGTCCCTCTGGCTGGCCCAGATGTGGCAGTCATGGACACCCTACGGTAGACCGTCCTGTTGAGGATGTGCGGCAGTAGGTGGGCGCAGGTTTGACTAGACCCTATGTGGCAGTCAATATAGTTTTGGGTTACTATACTTGAGAGATAATAGATGCATCATGTTATCACCTGTTTCACTTTTTGAGCATCTAGATAGGGGCATAGTAGCTGTAGAGTTATTCATTTCCAGCTCTTTCCTTCAGTATTTTATGTATTACCTTATGCCTCTAGTAGACTTAGTGGGCAGACCGTTGGGCTTGTTGACGGCACCCACTGAGGACTACTGTGGGATGTAGTTCTCACACCCGTCGTGGTGTCTTTTTCCCCAGGGACTTCTACTCCTGTTCCTGCTGTTCCTGTTGCCGCTCCTTCAGACCGAGGTAAGGGAGTCGCGAGCTAGATCCCTACCAGTCGTCGTCCAGAGAGTAGATGTACCCTTTTTATGTTATGAGAGTTGCTTGTTGAGAGACCTTGTAGTGAGATATAGAGTTGTACTTTTCTTTCAGAGTTGAGTGACTTGTACGTTGGTGAGGACTTTGTGTTGTATATTTTTTATTTTTAGCAGTTACTTACAGCTCTGATATCTGTTTAGTATAGCATATCTCTTTTGCAGGTTAGACGCTTCGTCTATACGGGGTTCACCGTATAGGCGGCGGATCTGTTAGCGAGCCCGGGTCGCAGTTTCGACCCCGGGGCGTGACAGGGGATGATGCTGTGAGAACGATTGACGAGATTGATAGAGCCGTCCTTGTTGTTGTACATGCTTAGATAGACGTTCCATATGTTATTATCAGCTCTATTTTATTTATCTGGATTATAGTAGGTTTTGATTTAGTTGTTTTACTTATTGTGATTACTTTCATAAGTAAGCTCTGAGTTGTGAATTATGTTGTATCTTGTACATCACCAAGCCGTGCGTGTATAGGAGAGACTCTGTCTGTTTGGACCGGAGAATCTTTATGCACGTGGAAAATCTGTTCACGTCCTGGGAATAAAAATTTCGAACTCTAATATATATATATATATATATATATATATATATATATATATATATATATATATATATATATATATTTAGACCGCTTTTTTATTTTTGAGCGTGACAAAAATTATATCTAAAATTTAATTTTTTAGATATTTTAGATATTCTAGATTAGTTTCAATGATCTTAATTAACTTTTGCTAGTACGTCACACTCCCATATGCTATTGCTCAACAGGATGAAGTCCTAACGATCATTAATTGTTGGTATGTCACACCAACAAAATGATATCGATCAGGATGAAGTCCTCCATCTTTTAGATTACAAATTAAATACAACAAAACAACTCCATTCCTCTATAATTTTGGAGAAAAATAGAAAATGTTTAAACCAATGAGATGTAAGATTAAAATGATAGCAAAATATTTTAGCCATTCATCTACATCCCTCTCTCTTTCTCTCTCTCCCTCTCTCTTCCTCTAAACATGAATTTTTTTTTTGATAAAATACAAAGTAACTTAAAGGACCTGTATATTTCACCGAAGGTGAAGTTTATATTGAAATAGGCTTACGAGTGAACTACAGTTTAGGTAAAAATTATTATTTTTTTATAATTTATTTGTATAGTTTGAAACTGAAGTTTGATCAGTTATGGTGTTTGTATGGTATAGGAAGTTAATAACGTAAAAGCAAAAAATATGAGAGATTAATTAATATTTTATTTTATTTTTTTGTAAATGACTTTAGATTGGAGTGGGCAAAAGTCTATTACATTATTTTGGAAAGTTTGAATTTCAACTAAAGATAAAGTTACGGTAAATCAAACAACGAAAGTGAGCATTTACAACTGAAAATTATTTCACCCTTCTCTATTTTTAATAAAACAAACACAATAAAAAATGATCCAAACATCTTTTGTCAAGCCCCGGGTTTTAAAAGCAGTCTAATTTTTTTATTTTATTTTTTTTGTTATAAATCAGAGTGAAAACATAATTTCCAGGATATGAGCAGATGCGCCACGCGCATAAAAAATTTTTGATCCAAACGGACAAAGTTTCTCCTATACACGTATGGCTAGGCAATATACAATAGCACAAGCAGAGTGACTAAACACAATAATAAACAACTGACTAATAATCCAACTTAACCAACAACTAAATCATCATAAAAGTTCACAACTACTAAAATTCATAAAACTGATGAACCAAATCCAACATGATGTCCTATAGTCTAAATGGCATGATAAAAGTCATGTGCGAAAACTAAAATTTCAAAAACATAGATAAAAGCAAGGTGATAGGGTAGCTCTCTAGCTTGCATATAGGGACAACTCTATTGCGAGAATCTCACATCATCGTCCCGACTGCTCACCACCCGACGGATCTGAAAAAAGGGTCACCAAAAGGTGTGAGCCATAACTGAATGTATCCCAATGGGTACAACGAACTGAGGACCAGCAAGTCGTACCTATTGGTATACAATAAACGAAAAGATATAAAAAGTGAAAAGTAACAGCACGTATAACTGAACAGTAAATAGCAGATATAAGTGAACAGTAAGTAGGTATAATGTGGTGTCCCGATTTTTTCGTATGACCTGTCTGGGTGGTCGGCGGTGAGAAAACATCTATTATTGGTGTATCGAGCCTGCTGTGCGTCAAATGGATGCCAAAAACGGACTCAGCGCGCGAAAATGTTGAAAATCGGCTATTTTCGGGCGAAACAGGCCTGACGGGCTGATTTTTCGGGTGGGCCGGTCCACGGCCCACTTGGCGTGCACCTGGACCAGCGAAGACGGCGGAGTGCCATGTGGCACGCGCCGATTGGTGGGTCAACGCACGCGCAACAGCACGCGAACCGCGCCGGGCGCGATGCACGGTGGACCGCGCCAGGCCACGTGTCGCCCGCTCATTGGCGGGCGCAGTGACCTGGGCGGCCCGCCGTGAACCGCGGCCCACAGTTCCCGCCGTGGACCGCGCGGCCACGCGGCGCGCCTCGATTGGCGAGCACGCGTGCGCCGGGCGCACGGGGCGCGGAGGGGACACATGGCGGCCTTAGGGTGTTTCGAGCGCGGTTTTGTGGGCCGGGCCGGGGCGGGTTCGGGCACTGTAGCAACCCGAACCCCCCCGGGCGCCCGGAAGATTGGGCCCAAAAGCCCAATTGGTTTTTTTTTTTTGGGGAAAAGCCTATAAATAGGCCTCTTCCTTTTCGGTTTTGGGCCTTTTCCTGAGCCCAAATCCTCTAGAGTCCTCTAGCAACTTTGTTGATCTTCTTGTTCTGCATCTTGTGAAGGAGGCTCCAATTTTTTGGAGGCCGCGGCATCGACGTCTTCGGTGAGTTAGCGGAGTGCGACGTTCTTTCTTCGGTGGCCCGTTTTCGTCGTGTTTCGGTCCACGAGATCCACATGGCTACTCCGACAGAATTTTTGGACAATTTTCATGGCGACGGATTCATGAGAGGTAAATCTACGATTTTTGTATTTTCCACTCCTCCAAGATTTGAGTTTTTTTAGGGGTTTCTGGTACATCTTTAAGCCCCTGTTTTGCTGGCAGTTTTCCTGGACAGCAGCTCATTGTTGGATTTTTATCTCTACACTCGGGTATCGGATTTCGGTGTGTGAGGACTCGATTGGCATCTACACTTCGCGAGGATTGCCGTCGTATTTTTATTGGAATTGTTTGAGTTTATCTTATAGGTGGTATTTGCATATCTTCAGGACTGATTTTTCAGCAGTTGTAACTTGGAAATTTTGTGTTGATTGTAATGTTTGGACCATATCTTTGTACCCAGGAGGAGTTTTTGGGTGTTTTTGGGCTTGTTGGAATCGTGGGAATCTGAAGATTGTCCCCGTTCAGTTTCAGCCTTTTTGGACTTTGGATTAATTTGCACATCCAGGTGGGTTGCTTCGCCTTCAAAACCGATGGGCAGTTCATTAACTCTATTGAGTACGGAACATGCATGATTTTGAGTTGTATTAGGAAACATGCTAGAAAGAGAAAATTGATACTCCTTGTGTTGCTGTGTTGATCAATGTTGTTTTATTACTCCCTAAATATCTTAAATTATTGTTATCATTAGAACTTGACCTAGCACCCCGTCGTATGTTACATGCTTAACCAGACTAGTAGAAAACTCCAACTTGGGCTAGTTTATTTATGTTTTAGACACTCCCACGCTTATATTCATTCTTTCACCTGGAGTTAGAGTTTCCTCGCCCGGGTAGTGGGCCGAGTAGTCGGGATGTTCTGGGATGCATGTTACACTCGCGCCTGGGGCCCGAGTGGAGCCTGATAGCAGTGTTTAGATCAGTATTTTATTTTGGGAGCCGTCTGAGTCGACGGTGGGTCCCGGCTGTGTGGTTTTCCAGTATGTGAGTGAGGGTTGGTATTGTTGGTTACTGTCGATCTTGTTGATCGTGGATTTGAACTATAGCCTACATGAGCCGCATTGAGCTCGACAGAGATGCGCGGATACTTTCCTCGATGAGGTCGCGCCCCTCGAGTGCCGCTCCGAAGTTTGGGCCTGTTACTTTGCTATCGCGACTTGTCGATGCAGTCCCTCTAGCTGGGCCAGTTTTGGTAGTCACGGACGTCCTACGTAAGTCCGGTCCACCTTGGATGTAACGGCAGTAGGTAGGCGTAGGTTTGACTGGACCCTATGTGGCAGTCAGTATAGATTGGGTGACTGTATTTTGAGAGATAGTAGACGCATCATGTTTCCATCTGTATCACTCATTGAGCATTTAGATAGAGGCATAGTAGCTGTAGAGTTATTTTCCAGCTCTTTTCCTTTCAGTATTGCATTTGTTATTTTATGCCTCTAGTAGACTTAGTGGGCAGACCGTAGGGCTTGTTGGCGGTACCCACTGAGAACTACTGTGGGATGTAGTTCTCACACCCGCCGTGGTGACTTTTTCCGAGGGACCTCTACTCCAGTTCCTGCTGCTCCAGTTGCTAATCCTGCTGATCGAGGTAAGGGAGTCGCGAGCTAGATCCCTACCAGTCTTCTTCCAGTGAGAGTAGATGTACCCTTTTGGTGATGTATTAGTACTGTCAGTGATTTTGGGATTGTATCATGTACATTTTACTTTTGAGAGTTTTAGTTTTGGAGAGACTTATGTATTGTGAGGACCTGGTGTCACGCCCCGGGGTCGAAACTGCGACCCGGGCTCACTAACAGATCCGCCATCTGTACGGAAACTGCCGTACAGACGAAGCGTCTAGCCTGCAAAAGACAAAACTACAGCTACACAGATATCAGAGCGGATAAAAAGCTGTACTATAAAATTTCTCAACTACAAAGTTGCAACAACACATAGCCTATCTCCCAAAATCAGAAGATACAAATAGAAGTCCACCTATACAACATCTACGAATCCAAATGGGAGATAGCTAAACAGGAAAAAACCAACTCCCACAATCCGGGATGGTACGTCTACCTCTCGCTAAAGTAACAATGCTGGTAGGGAACTATCACGCGACTCCCTGTCCTCGGTCCGTCCAGTCAAGCCCAGCAGGAACGGAAGAAAGCCTCAGCAACCTGTCACCGACAGAGGGTGTGAGAACTACATCCTACAGTAGTTCTCAGTGGGTACCGTCTCCAAGAACCACGGTCTGCCCACTAAGTCTACCAGAGGCACAAGATAGAGAAAAGACTGATGATAATATAAATAAGCTGGAAAAGAATCTACAGCTATCATGCCTCTATCTACTATGCTCAAAAGGAAGAGACTATGGATGATGGTATGCAGTCACACACTGCTGACAATATGTCACAAGTACTAAGCCCAAGACGCTCTACTATGAAACATGCTACGCCATCACTCTCTCAGTGTATCCCAAATCTTAGCGACTGCCCCAAAGGGTCCAGTCGAGTCAAGCCTGCGCCCCCTGGTGTCTCAACCAGGGTGTCCCAACGGACAAACTCGATATCTCACACAGTGACCCCATGGTAGCTCGGCCAGGGGTATCAAGCGAACTCTAGTATATGAACTAGGCGCATCATCGCAGCCTCGTCAGGCTCGGTATCATCATCGCAGCCTCATCAGGCTCGGAATCATCAACGCACCCGGGGCGTGGTTCGAGGGGTGCGACCCCACCGAACTCAAGTATCTCATCAGTATCACTGTCTCACAAGTGGCTCCTGCAGGCTATAGTCCTCGATCAAACAGATCGGTAACTCGATGCTCAAAGCACAACTCAGTCGGAGAACCCTCCACGACTCAATCTCACAACACTGACCCACTCAACGAAAGTACTACACAGCTGGGACCACCGTCTCTCCCAACGGCTCCCACAACACAACTCCACTGAACTCAACACACACAACTCACGGCTGGAGATGCTCCACAGCCAGATCTACGAAGGGTCCGAAACCCCGGGAGACTAACATCTACGTCCCCAAGAGAGAAAGCAGCCCTTAGAACCCAGATCACTCGAATCCGCTCGGGTGGATAAGTTTATAAGAAACCATGTCATTTATTTCAGAAAACCATTCGATCTGAGAGAAATCCATCTTTTTAATGATTTTTAGTCTCTTTTAGGAAAACCCTTTGAAATCAAGTTTTATGCCCAAGCCTCGAAGAGCTGATGCCTTCGTCCCCACAGACGAGAACAGACTCAGACAACCTTGCGAGGCTTGGAAGAAACATTGGCTGACTAAAATCATGTATTCATCCAAAAAGGTTCTGGGTTCAAGGTCCTGCTAACACACGTGCACCACGATCACAACCTGGTGGTGACGAGAAGAACAGCGGAAAGGAAAACCCCCGGGACCACCGTTTATCTGAAACGGTTCCCCAAAACACTAACACTGGCCTAACCCAGCCACCAGACCCCACTCGGCCCCCCGGGCCCGAGTGCAACTCCCGTCCCACAACACTCTGACCACTCAGCCCACTACCCGGGCGAGGAAACTCTAAGTCCCGAAGGATAAGAAAAGCGCGGGATGTCTAAAGCATAAAGGAACCTAGCCCAAATCAAGGTTCTCCAATAGGTCTGGTCAAACATATGCACATATGACGGGGGTGCTAGTTAAGTTCCAAGAAAACACTTAAACTAGCATGCAATCCTATCACAGTAGAATTAGAAGGAAGTCCGTTGACTTGGAGAGAAAAACCAACCCACCTTAGAAAGCCACCAATTGCTCGTCGACACTTGCAATTGGCTCAGCGGGCTTACCTGGCCTCCAAGGGGTCCGCACGCAACACGAAGCCCGATGCCAGAATCCGCACGCGAATCGGAGCACGCAGCGACCAACCACACGCCCGCGCGCCCCGCGGAAGCTAAAACCGCACCGCAAGCTGCCAGAAGCGAAGAAATCGCAAAATCAAGCAAAATGGTCAAAACCGAGCATCCGACGGCGAAAAACAGCCTCCGTCGGCGAAAACAGCCTCCGTCAGCGAAAATCAGCGCCCGACGGCGAAAAACAGCCCGTCGGCGAAAATCAGCGCCCGACGGCGAAAACAGCTCCGTCGGCGCGAAAACTGCTCAAAAACAGCTTGCGAAAAACCAGCGAAAACCTGCGCGAAACTGCGCGAAATCAGCGAGCGAAAACAGCGAAACCTCTTGCGAAACTGCTCGCAACCTGCTCGCGAAAAACGGCGAAAACCTGCGCGAAAGCAGCGAGCGAAAACAGCGAAACCGCTTGCGAAACTGCTCGAACCTGCTCGCGAAAAACGGCCAAAACCTGCGCGAAAACAGCGAGCGAAAACAGCGAAACCGCTTGCGAAACTGCTCGCAACCTGCTCGCGAAAAACGGCAAAAACCTGCGCGAAAACAGCGAGCGAAAACAGCGAAACCGCTTGCGAAACTGCTCGCAACCTGCTCGCGAAAAACGGCGAAAACCTGCGCGAAAACAGCGAGCGAAAACAGCAGCCGACGGCGAAAGACTGCGCCCGACGGCGAAAACAGCGGCCGACGGCGACCCACGGGCTCCGACGGCGAAAACACGGCGCCGGCACGCAAACCGAGGAGTCGCCCGCTGTCCGGGAGCACGCCGAGCGGCGAAAACCCCAGCCGCGCGACCAGGGAGGCCCGCCGCACGGCGCCAAACCAAGCAGCGCCGCGCAGCGACCCGCTGCGCGGTGCCGGAGCGCGCCGCACAGCGCCCTGCGGCGCTGCGCGCGGCGCCCAGCGGCGCTGCGCGCTGTCGCTCGCCCGCGCGGCCCGCAGGCCCGCGCGCGGTCCTGCCGCGCGCGCGCCCCTGCGCGCGGCCCTGCCGCGCGCGCCTGCGCGCTGCCAGGAGGTGCCGCGCGCACGCGCGCGGCCCTGCCGCGCGCCCCTGCGCGCGGCCCTGCCGCGCGCGCCTGCGCGCGGCCAGGAGATGCCGCGCGCACGCGCGCGGCCCTGCCGCGCGCCCCTGCGCGCGGCCAGGAGATGCCGCGCGCACCTGCGCGCGGCCCTGCCGCGCGGCCCGGCAGCGCCGCGTGCCGCTCTTTGCTGCACGCGGCGCCGCGCCCAGCGGCAAGTCGCCGCAGGGTGCTGCCAACAGCAGCACCCTGGCGCCGCGCGTGCGCCGTTGCGCGCGCGCGCGGCCGCCGGCGACGGCAAATTCCCAAAATCCCCAAAAAAAACCTATTAATCCAAAAATCCCATTTTTAGCTCTTTAAAAACCCAAACAAAAATCCCAAGCTCTCCAAAAGCCAAGAAAACCTCAAAAGAACCAAAAATCTGAATTTTACTTACCTCGACGACGCCCGCCGCACGCCCACGAGCTCCACGCGGCCTCCAACGACGAGTCCAAAATTCCAAGATCGGCTCAAAAACTCTCTTCTCCCTTTTCTTTTTCCTTTTCCTCTCTTTTCTTTTCCTTTCTTTCTTTCTTCCTTTTTCTTTCTTCTCTCTGCTGCAGAGGAGGGGCTGGGGGAAGCTTTTATAAAGCAAAAAGCTTTATTAATTAATTAGTTAATTAATTAATTCCAAAAACTCCAACTCCAACTCACTTTTTGCCTTCGGGCTCTCCGCCGCTGCCCGGAACCTCCCGAACTCCGCTGTAAATCGAAAATACACGCGCTCACAGCTTTTTCTCTTCAAAAAGCTCATCCGTTGAGGCGGGGTGCTCAAATCAATTACCGGCTCCAAAATTGCCAGTTCCGACTCACTTTTTGCCTCCGGGTCCTCTGTGTCGGTCCGGAACCTCCCGAACCTCGCTGTAAATCAAAAATACACGTGTCCACAGCTTTTTCTCTTCAAAAAGCTCATCCGTTGAGTCGGGGTGCTCAAATCAATTACCGGCTCCAAAATTGCCAGTTCCGACTCACTTTTTGACTCCGGGTCCTCCGCGTCAGTCCGGAACCTCCCGAACCTCGCTGTAAATCGAAAATACACGTGCCCACAGCTTTTTCTCTTCAAAAAGCTTATCCGTTGAGTCGGGGTGCTCAAATCAATTACCGGCTCCAAAATTGCCAGTTCCGACTCACTTTTTGACTTCGGGTCCTCCGCGTCAGTCCGGAACCTCCCGAACCTCGCTGTAAACTGAAAGTACACCTGTTCCAAGTGTTCCCGAATTTCCGGCACTCCACGGTGAAGTCGGAAATTCCCAATCTCATCCTCAATCGGCCTACAAAGCCCGGAAAAACCCCGAATCGAGCTGGAGCTTCCGCGTTGATCCGAATCAACCCGGCATCCACTGTAAACTCAAATGCAACATGCCCAAGGCAATTCTCTGCTCCAAGCCCTCTGTGTGGTCGGCGCGCTATCCAAAGTCCCGGTACTCTACATCCTCCCCTTCTTCAAAAGGTTTCGTCCTCGAAACCAAAACACACACCCTACCACAAGAAACCCACATCAGGACTAACATCAACTCCAACTCTCTCTCAATTTGAAAGGCAGCCGAAAATAGCGAAAAGTCCAAAATTTCCAAAGGACCGATGCCTTCACCCCGATCAAACAAGAATAGGTTCCAGCATCGCCTCCATTTCTGGAGTAGTCCTTCGAAATTTTTCGCTCCGTCTGCTATTTTCGGTGATAAAACGGGAAAACAAGGAGAGAGAGATGTTGAAGCTGTCCCTGCTGTGGCCGCAACCCAAAACCACAATCCACCAACTCAACCATGTAGGGGTGCAAAACTCTGATCTCAACCACTAGGAAAGGAAGTCGTACCAAGTACCAAGCGATCCGCTAACCTGGCACCCACCAAACGGCAACCCAAACTCATCCTCTCGGCTCTCAGGTGGTCGCTCTAACTCAACATACTGGCACCACCGAACCCTCACTGGGTAAAACCAACCGTAAATTCCATAACTTCACAAGCAAGAATTTCTTCGGTTGCTTCTGATAGCTCAATTCCTTGTTCGACTCCAACGAAGAAAAGCCAATAAAGTGCGAGGATTCAATTACACTTCCTCCTATCAGACGAAAAATCACGGTCCAAACTCCCCGCGTAAACTCAAATCTATAAACATAACCCTCTGCGGCTGGTGGCTTCCAAAAGATCGAAGTCTTCAAAAGGCAAAACTCCTCCGTTGCTCCTTAGCAACCAAAACTATCTAGTTCCGCAGGTACATCTCTGATTAGGCAACCAACATCTCCCCTCTTGGGAGTTGCTGCACAATCCTCCAGTGATCTTGAAGCTCTAAGCCACTTCGGAAATAAATCCAAATGTCCACGACGGGCCCGGCTGCTAACCCGTTCAAACACAGCTGGGGTACTCGATTCTTCAAATCCTAACAATCGAGGCCTCAGTTGATCCACCTGACCGCAAGGCAAGCTCAGAAAGCCCCTACCGGGTTCTGAACACTAACCGGGCACAACCTCGGCTGCAAGGTTCCATAACCATGCCGACCATTATCTCGGTCTCCAATCCACTATCCAGGCGCCTCAACTGCCGAGAACCTCCAGGTCTTTGTCTCCTCTGAGACACATGATCCTGAGGCTGGCGCCAAGGCAACCTCGATCCACCCCACTATCCCGAAATCAGGCAATACTGGAAGACTCTCTCTCTGGAATTGGTCCCTCGATCTCCGTCCCTCCTGGACGTGATCAGTGATCCTCGGTCAATCCATCGCACATGCCCAATCGCTGCATCTACGGTCGGCACTTGCCGAGAATACACAATGAGATAGATATCCAGGTGCAGTCCCCTCTCAACAAAATCAACCTCTAAACCTCATCCTGGGTGACAAGGGGCCCACTGCTCAACCATCGTGGGAACTCGCTCTCGGTGGTCCAACATGACGAATCCGACGCCACCAACTCTCGGCGTCCCTAACCAAAGGCGCAAGATCAAACGCCCTGAAGCTTCTCCTGGATGAACAAATCCTTGAACAGCTTTTCCATAGCAGCGATCCAGTTCTCGGCCTACCAAGGCCCCAACTTAATCCCAAAATCTGCAGGGGATGGGACTGGATGAAGTAAAATAACCGGTTGGCAACCTCTCGCTGCTCCTGCACCATCAGTGGTGCGACCAGGGTCGAACTCGACAATGTCGCGGCTGGAGTACTACTGGCGATACCCCGGGAGATGCTCTCAGCTCGAACATGCGCAACACACGCTCCACGTTCTTCTCCTGGTGCCGCAACGCCTCCGACATCTGGGCCACGTGAGCCCGCAGATCCTGTACCTCACCCTGCCTAACCTGCTCGGCAGCCCGCCGTCCGGGCTCCTCAGCTGAGGTCAAACGCCCGCTCGTCGCTGCACGACGTCTCGGCGGCATCGCAAGTAACTGAAACAAAAAACGAACATCAGGACACAACAACCATACGACCCAATCCAGCGAGAGTCTAAAATTTGTTATCCTTCCTAAGTATTATGTTGTCTGCAGCCAACATAATCACTTTGAGAGAATAACATATCAAATCACTCATCCCAACCCGAGGGAGAGGTAAAAACTCAATCTGGACTCTCGCTAAAAGTCACGACTCTCACGTAGTCATCCTAATGTCCAACCACAAGCCTAGGGTTTCTAAGTCCTCAATGACCTATATCCTAGGCTCTGATACCACTCTAATCTGTCACGCCCCGGGGTCGAAACTGCGACCCGGGCTCGCTAACAGATCCGCCATCTGTACGGAAACTGCCGTACAGACGAAGCGTCTAGCCTGCAAAAGACAAAACTACAGCTACACAGATTCAGAGCGGATAAAAAGCTGTACTATAAAATTTCTCAACTACAAAGTTGCAACAACACATAGCCTATCTCCCAAAATCAGAAGATACAAATAGAAGTCCACCTATACAACATCTACGAATCCAAATGGGAGATAGCTAAACAGGAAAAAACCAACTCCCACAATCCGGGATGGTACGTCTACCTCTCGCTAAAGTAACAATGCTGGTAGGGAACTATCACGCGACTCCCTGTCCTCGGTCCGTCCAGTCAAGCCCAGCAGGAACGGAAGAAAGCCTCAGCAACCTGTCACCGACAGAGGGTGTGAGAACTACATCCTACAGTAGTTCTCAGTGGGTACCGTCTCCAAGAACCACGGTCTGCCCACTAAGTCTACCAGAGGCACAAGATAGAGAAAGACTGATGATAATATAAATAAGCTGGAAAAGAATCTACAGCTATCATGCCTCTATCTACTATGCTCAAAAGGAAGAGACTATGGATGATGGTATGCGTCACACACTGCTGACAATATGTCACAAGTACTAAGCCCAAGACGCTCTACTATGACACATGCTACGCCATCACTCTCTCAGTGTATCCCAAATCTCAGCGACTGCCCCACAGGGTCCAGTCGAGTCAAGCCTGCGCCCCCTGGTGTATCAACCAGGGTGTCCCAACGGACAAACTCGATATCTCACACAGTGACCCCATGGTAGCTCGGCCAGGGGTATCAAGCGACCTCTAGTATATGAACTAGGCGCATCATCGCAGCCTCGTCAGGCTCGGTATCATCATCGCAGCCTCATCAGGCTCGGAATCATCAACGCACCCGGGGCGTGGTTCGAGGGGTGCGACCCCACCGAACTCAAGTATCTCATCAGTATCACTGTCTCACAAGTGGCTCCTGCAGGCTATAGTCCTCGATCAAACAGATCAGTAACTCGATGCTCAAAGCACAACTCAGTCGGATAACCCTCCACGACTCAATCTCACAACACTGACCCACTCAACGAAAGTACTACACAGCCGGGACCACCGTCTCTCCCAACGGCTCCCACAACACAACTCCACTGAACTCAACACACACAACTCACGGCTGGAGATGCTCCACAGCCAGATCTACGAAGGGTCCGAAACCCCGGGAGACTAACATCTACGTCCCCAAGAGAGAAAGCAACCCTTAGAACCCAGATCACTCGAATCCGCTCGGGTGGCTAAGTTTATAAGAAACCCATGTCATTTATTTCAGAAACCATTCGATCGAGAGAAATCCATCTTTTTAATGATTTTTAGTCTCTTTTAGGAAACCCTCTTTGAAATCAAGTTTTATGCCCAAGCCTCGAAAGAGCTGATGCCTTCGTCCCAACAGACGAGAACAGACTCAGACAACCTTGCGAGGCTTGGAAGAAACATTGGCTGACTAAAATCATGTATCATCCAAAAAGGTTCTGGGTTCAAGGTCCTGCTAACACACGTGCACCACGATCCCAACCTGGTGGTGACGAGAAGACAGCGGAAAAGGAAAACCCCCGGGACCACCGTTTATCTGAAACGGTTCCCCAAAACACTAACACTGGCCTAACCCAGCCACCAGACCCCACTCGGCCCCCCGGGCCCGAGTGCAACACCCGTCCCACAACCTCTGACCACTCAGCCCACTACCCGGGCGAGGAAACTCTAAGTCCCGAAGGATAAGAAAAGTGCGGGATGTCTAAAGCATAAAAAGAACCTAGCCCACATCAAGGTT
>CM055073.1:24248734-24350602 GCA_029204045.2 Tillandsia leiboldiana
AAATCCAAGATCGGCTCAAAAACTCTCTTCTCCCTTTTCTTTTTCCTTTTCCCTCTCTTTTCTTTTCCTTTCTTTCTTTCTTCCTTTTTCTTTCTTCTCTCTGCTGCAGAGGAGGGGCTGGGGGAAGCTTTTATAAAGCAAAAAGCTTTATTAATTAATTAGTTAATTAATTAATTCCAAAAACTCCAACTCCAACTCACTTTTTGCCTTCGGGCTCTCCGCCGCTGCCCGGAACCTCCCGAACTCCGCTGTAAATCGAAAATACACGCGCTCACAGCTTTTTCTCTTCAAAAAGCTCATCCGTTGAGGCGGGGTGCTCAAATCAATTACCGGCTCCAAATTGCCAGTTCCGACTCACTTTTGCCTCCGGGTCCTCTGTGTCGGTCCGGAACCTCCCGAACCTCGCTGTAAATCAAAAATACACGTGTCCACAGCTTTTTCTCTTCAAAAAGCTCATCCGTTGAGTCGGGGTGCTCAAATCAATTACCGGCTCCAAAATTGCCAGTTCCGACTCACTTTTTGACTCCGGGTCCTCCGCGTCAGTCCGGAACCTCCCGAACCTCGCTGTAAATCGAAAATACACGTGCCCACAGCTTTTTCTCTTCAAAAAGCTTATCCGTGAGTCGGGGTGCTCAAATCAATTACCGGCTCCAAAATTGCCAGTTCCGACTCACTTTTTGACTTCGGGTCCTCCGCGTCAGTCCGGAACCTCCCGAACCTCGCTGTAAACTGAAAGTACACCTGTTCCAAGTGTTCCCGAATTTCCGGCACTCCACGGTGAAGTCGGAAATTCCCAATCTCATCCTCAATCGGCCTACAAAGCCCGGGAAAAAACCCCGAATCGAGCTGGAGCTTCCGCGTTGATCCGAATCAACCCGGCATCCACTGTAAACTCAAATGCAACATGCCCAAGGCAATTCTCTGCTCCAAGCCCTCTGTGTGGTCGGCGCGCTATCCAAAGTCCCGGTACTCTACATCCTCCCCTTCTTCAAAAGGTTTCGTCCTCGAAACCAAAACACACACCCTACCACAAGAAACCCACATCAGGACTAACATCAACTCCAACTCTCTCTCAATTTGAAAGGCAGCCGAAAATAGCGAAAAGTCCAAAATTTCCAAAGGACCGATGCCTTCACCCCGATCAAACAAGAATAGGTTCCAGCATCGCCTCCATTTCTGGAGTAGTCCTTCGAAATTTTTCGCTCCGTCTGCTATTTTCGGTGATAAAACGGGAAAACAAGGAGAGAGAGATGTTGAAGCTGTCCCTGCTGTGGCCGCAACCCAAAACCACAATCCACCAACTCAACCATGTAGGGGTGCAAAACTCTGATCTCAACCACTAGGAAAGGAAGTCGTACCAAGTACCAAGCGATCCGCTAACCTGGCACCCACCAAACGGCAACCCAAACTCATCCTCTCGGCTCTCAGGTGGTCGCTCTAACTCAACATACTGGCACCACCGAACCCTCACTGGGTAAAACCAACCGTAAATTCCATAACTTCACAAGCAAGAATTTCTTCGGTTGCTTCTGATAGCTCAATTCCTTGTTCGACTCCAACGAAGAAAAGCCAATAAAGTGCGAGGATTCAATTACACTTCCTCCTATCAGACGAAAAATCACGGTCCAAACTCCCCGCGTAAACTCAAATCTATAAACATAACCCTCTGCGGCTGGTGGCTTCCAAAAGATCGAAGTCTTCAAAAGGCAAAACTCCTCCGTTGCTCCTTAGCAACCAAAACTATCTAGTTCCGCAGGTACATCTCTGATTAGGCAACCAACATCTCCCCTCTTGGGAGTTGCTGCACAATCCTCCAGTGATCTTGAAGCTCTAAGCCACTTCGGAAATAAATCCAAATGTCCACGACGGGCCCGGCTGCTAACCCGTTCAAACACAGCTGGGGTACTCGATTCTTCAAATCCTAACAATCGAGGCCTCAGTTGATCCACCTGACCGCAAGGCAAGCTCAGAAAGCCCCTACCGGGTTCTGAACACTAACCGGGCACAACCTCGGCTGCAAGGTTCCATAACCATGCCGACCATTATCTCGGTCTCCAATCCACTATCCAGGCGCCTCAACTGCCGAGAACCTCCAGGTCTTTGTCTCCTCTGAGACACATGATCCTGAGGCTGGCGCCAAGGCAACCTCGATCCACCCCACTATCCCGAAATCAGGCAATACTGGAAGACTCTCTCTCTGGAATTGGTCCCTCGATCTCCGTCCCTCCTGGACGTGATCAGTGATCCTCGGTCAATCCATCGCACATGCCCAATCGCTGCATCTACGGTCGGCACTTGCCGAGAATACACAATGAGATAGATATCCAGGTGCAGTCCCCTCTCAACAAAATCAACCTCTAAACCTCATCCTGGGTGACAAGGGGCCCACTGCTCAACCATCGTGGGAACTCGCTCTCGGTGGTCCAACATGACGAATCCGACGCCACCAACTCTCGGCGTCCCTAACCAAAGGCGCAAGATCAAACGCCCTGAAGCTTCTCCTGGATGAACAAATCCTTGAACAGCTTTCCATAGCAGCGATCCAGTTCTCGGCCTACCAAGGCCCCAACTTAATCCCAAAATCTGCAGGGGATGGGACTGGATGAAGTAAAATAACCGGTTGGCAACCTCTCGCTGCTCCTGCACCATCAGTGGTGCGACCAGGGTCGAACTCGACAATGTCGCGGCTGGAGTACTACTGGCGATACCCCGGGAGATGCTCTCAGCTCGAACATGCGCAACACACGCTCCACGTTCTTCTCCTGGTGCCGCAACGCCTCCGACATCTGGGCCACGTGAGCCCGCAGATCCTGTACCTCACCCTGCCTAACCTGCTCGGCAGCCCGCCGTCCGGGCTCCTCAGCTGAGGTCAAACGCCCGCTCGTCGCTGCACGACGTCTCGGCGGCATCGCAAGTAACTGAAACAAAAACGAACATCAGGACACAACAACCATACGACCCAATCCAGCGAGAGTCTAAAATTTGTTATCCTTCCTAAAGTATTATGTTGTCTGCAGCCAACATAATCACTTTGAGAGAATAACATATCAAATCACTCATCCCAACCCGAGGGAGAGGTAAAAACTCAATCTGGACTCTCGCTAAAAGTCACGACTCTCACGTAGTCATCCTAATGTCCAACCACAAGCCTAGGGTTTCTAAGTCCTCAATGACCTATATCCTAGGCTCTGATACCACTCTAATCTGTCACGCCCCGGGGTCGAAACTGCGACCCGGGCTCGCTAACAGATCCGCCATCTGTACGGAAACTGCCGTACAGACGAAGCGTCTAGCCTGCAAAAGACAAAACTACAGCTACACAGATATCAGAGCGGATAAAAAGCTGTACTATAAAATTTCTCAACTACAAAGTTGCAACAACACATAGCCTATCTCCCAAAATCAGAAGATACAAATAGAAGTCCACCTATACAACATCTACGAATCCAAATGGGAGATAGCTAAACAGGAAAAAAACCAACTCCCACAATCCGGGATGGTACGTCTACCTCTCGCTAAAGTAACAATGCTGGTAGGGAACTATCACGCGACTCCCTGTCCTCGGTCCGTCCAGTCAAGCCCAGCAGGAACGGAAGAAAGCCTCAGCAACCTGTCACCGACAGAGGGTGTGAGAACTACATCCTACAGTAGTTCTCAGTGGGTACCGTCTCCAAGAACCACGGTCTGCCCACTAAGTCTACCAGAGGCACAAGATAGAGAAAAGACTGATGATAATATAAATAAGCTGGAAAAGAATCTACAGCTATCATGCCTCTATCTACTATGCTCAAAAGGAAGAGACTATGGATGATGGTATGCAGTCACACACTGCTGACAATATGTCACAAGTACTAAGCCCAAGACGCTCTACTATGACACATGCTACGCCATCACTCTCTCAGTGTATCCCAAATCTCAGCGACTGCCCCACAGGGTCCAGTCGAGTCAAGCCTGCGCCCCCTGGTGTATCAACCAGGGTGTCCCAACGGACAAACTCGATATCTCACACAGTGACCCCATGGTAGCTCGGCCAGGGGTATCAAGCGACCTCTAGTATATGAACTAGGCGCATCATCGCAGCCTCGTCAGGCTCGGTATCATCATCGCAGCCTCATCAGGCTCGGAATCATCAACGCACCCGGGGCGTGGTTCGAGGGGTGCGACCCCACCGAACTCAAGTATCTCATCAGTATCACTGTCTCACAAGTGGCTCCTGCAGGCTATAGTCCTCGATCAAACAGATCAGTAACTCGATGCTCAAAGCACAACTCAGTCGGATAACCCTCCACGACTCAATCTCACAACACTGACCCACTCAACGAAAGTACTACACAGCCGGGACCACCGTCTCTCCCAACGGCTCCCACAACACAACTCCACTGAACTCAACACACACAACTCACGGCTGGAGATGCTCCACAGCCAGATCTACGAAGGGTCCGAAACCCCGGGAGACTAACATCTACGTCCCCAAGAGAGAAAGCAACCCTTAGAACCCAGATCACTCGAATCCGCTCGGGTGGCTAAGTTTATAAGAAACCATGTCATTTATTTCAGAAAACCATTCGATCTGAGAGAAATCCATCTTTTTAATGATTTTTAGTCTCTTTTAGGAAATCCCTTTGAAATCAAGTTTTATGCCCAAGCCTCGAAGAGCTGATGCCTTCGTCCCCACAGACGAGAACAGACTCAGACAACCTTGCGAGGCTTGGAAGAAATATTGGCTGACTAAAATCATGTATTCATCCAAAAAGGTTCTGGGTTCAAGGTCCTGCTAACACACGTGCACCACGATCACAACCTGGTGGGGACGAGAAGAACAGCGGAAAGGAAAACCCCCGGGACCACCGTTTATCTGAAACGGTTCCCCAAAACACTAACACTGGCCTAACCCAGCCACCAGACCCCACTCGGCCCCCCGGGCCCGAGTGCAACTCCCGTCCCACAACACTCTGACCACTCAGCCCACTACCCGGGCGAGGAAACTCTAAGTCCCGAAGGATAAGAAAAGCGCGGGATGTCTAAAGCATAAAAGAACCTAGCCCAAATCAAGGTTCTCCAATAGGTCTGGTCAAACATATGCACATATGACGGGGGTGCTAGTTAAGTTCCAAGAAAACACTTAAACTAGCATGCAATCCTATCACAGTAGAATTAGAAGGAAGTCCGTTGACTTGGAGAGAAAAACCAACCCACCTTAGAAAGCCACCAATTGCTCGTCGACACTTGCAATTGGCTCAGCGGGCTTACCTGGCCTCCAAGGGGTCCGCACGCAACACGAAGCCCGATGCCAGAATCCGCACGCGAATCGGAGCACGCAGCGACCAACCACACGCCCGCGCGCCCCGCGGAAGCTAAAACCGCACCGCAAGCTGCCAGAAGCGAAGAAATCGCAAAATCAAGCAAAATGGTCAAAACCGAGCATCCGACGGCGAAAAACAGCCTCCGTCGGCGAAAACAGCCTCCGTCAGCGAAAATCAGCGCCCGACGGCGAAAAACAGCCCGTCGGCGAAAATCAGCGCCCGACGGCGAAAACAGCTCCGTCGGCGCGAAAACTGCTCAAAAACAGCTTGCGAAAAACCAGCGAAAACCTGCGCGAAACTGCGCGAAATCAGCGAGCGAAAACAGCGAAATCGCTTGCGAAACTGCTCGCAACCTGCTCGCGAAAAACGGCGAAAACCTGCGCGAAAGCAGCGAGCGAAAACAGCGAAACCGCTTGCGAAACTGCTCGCAACCTGCTCGCGAAAAACGGCGAAAACCTGCGCGAAAACAGCGAGCGAAAACAGCGAAACCGCTTGCGAAACTGCTCGCAACCTGATTGCGAAAAACGGCGAAAACCTGCGTGAAAACAGCTAGCGAAAACAGCGAAACCGCTTGCGAAACTGCTCGCAACCTGCTCGCGAAAAACGGCGAAAACCTGCGCAAAAACAGCGAGCGAAAACAGCAGCCGACGGCGAAAGACTGCGCCCGACGGCGAAAACAGCGGCCGACGACGACCCACGGGCTCCGACGGCGAAAACACGGCGCCGGCACGCAAACCGAGAAGTCGCCAGCCGTCCGGGAGCACGCCGAGCGGCGAAAACCCCAGCCGCGCGACGAGGGAGGCCCGCCGCACGGCGCCAAACCAAGCAGCGCCGCGCAGTGACCCGCTGGGCGGTGCCGGAGCGCGCCGCGCAGCGCCCTGCGGCGCTGCGCGCGGCGCCCAGCGGCGTTGCGTGCAGCGCCCTGTGGCGCTGCGCGCGGTCGCGCGCCCGCGCGGCCCGCAGGCCCGCGCGCGGTCCTGCCGCGCGCGCCTGCGCGCGGCCTGGAGGTGCCGCGCGCACGCGCGCGGCCCTGCCGCGCGCCCCTGCGCGCGGCCAGGAGATGTCGCGCGCACGCGCGCGACCCTGCCGCGCGCGCCTGCGCGCGGCCAGGAAATGCCGCGCGCACCTGCGCGCGGCCAGGAAATGCCGCGCGCACCTGCGAGCGGCCCTGCCGCGCGCCCCTGCGCGCGGCCCGGCAGCGCCGCGTGCCGCTCTTTGCTGCACGCGGCGCCGCGCCCAGCGGCAAGTCGCCGCAGGGTGCTGCCAACAGCAGCACCCTGGCGCCGCGCGTGCGCCGTTGCGCGCGCGCGCGGCCGCCGGCGACGGCAAATTCCGAAAATCCCCAAAAAAAACCAATTAATCCAAAAATCCTATTTTTAGCTCTTTAAAAACCCAAACAAAAATCCCAAGCTCTCCAAAAGCCAAGAAAACCTCAAAAGAACCAAAAATCTGAATTTTACTTACCTCGACGACGCCCGCCGCACGCCCACGAGCTCCACGCGGCCTCCAACGGCGAGTCCAAAAATCCAAGATCGGCTCAAAAACTCTCTTCTCCCTTTTCTTTTTCCTTTTCCTCTCTTTTCTTTTCCTTCCTTTCTTTCTTCCTTTTTCTTTCTTCTCTCTGCTGCAGAGGAGGGGCTGGGGGAAGCTTTTATAAAGCAAAAAGCTTTATTAATTAATTAGTTAATTAATTAATTCCAAAAACTCCAACTCCAACTCACTTTTTGCCTTCGGGCTCTCCGCCGCTGCCCGGAACCTCCCGAACTCCGCTGTAAATCGAAAATACATGCGCTCACAGCTTTTTCTCTTCAAAAAGCTCATCCGTTGAGGCGGGGTGCTCAAATCAATTACCGGCTCCAAAATTGCCAGTTCCGACTCACTTTTTGCCTCCAGGTCCTCCGTGTCGGTCCGGAACCTCCCGAACCTCGCTGTAAATCGAAAATACACGTGCCCACAGCTTTTTCTCTTCAAAAAGCTCATCCGTTGAGTCGGGGTGCTCAAATCAATTACCGGCTCCAAAATTGCCAGTTCCGACTCACTTTTTGACTCCGGGTCCTCCGCGTCAGTCCGGAACCTCCCGAACCTCGCTGTAAATCGAAAATACACGTGTCCACAGCTTTTTCTCTTCAAAAAGCTCATTCGTGGAGTCGGGGTGCTCAAATCAATTACCGGCTCCAAAATTGCCAGTTCCGACTCACTTTTTGACTTCGGGTCCTCCGCGTCAGTCCGCAACCTCCCGAACCTCGCTGTAAACTGAAAGTACACCTGTTCCAAGTGTTCCCGAATTTTCGGCACTCCACGGTGAAGTCGAAAATTCCCAATCTCATCCTCAATCGGCCTACAAAGCCCGGAAAAACCCCGAATCGAGCTGGAGCTTCCGCGTTGATCCGAATCAACCCGGCATCCACTGTAAACTCAAATGCAACATGCCCAAGGCAATTCTCTGCTCCAAGCCCTCTGTGTGGTCGGCGCGCTATCCAAAGTCCCGGTACTCTACACCTGGCATGTACTATTTGAGGAGTTGTATATATTTATTTTAGTAGTTTACTCTTCAGCTCTAATATCATCATAGTGTAGTTGATCTTTTGCAGGTTAGTCGCTTCGTCTATACGGGGCTTCCCGTATGGGCGGCGGATCTGTTGGCGAGCCTGGGTCGCAGTTTCGACGCCGGGGCGTGACAGATTAGAGTGGTATCAGAGCCTAGGATGTAGGTCATTGTGGACTTAGAAACCCTAGGCTTGTGGTTGGACCCTAGGATGACTCACGTGAGAGCCATGATTTTTAGCGAGAATCCTAATTGAGTTTCTTAACTCGCCCAGGGATGGGATGAGTGATTGACATGTCTTCTCTCGGTGGCGACTATGTTGGCTGCAGACAACATAGTGCTACAGCAAGGGGGACATGCCTTTGACTTTTGTTAGATTGGGTCAAGTGTTGTTTTGGTTCTGATCGTTTTCTTTTGTCTCAGGTGTGAGCGATGCCTCCGCGGCGCAGGATGCTGACGCGTTCGCAGCCTTCTTCCTCTGAGCCCGAGCAGGAGGAGTCAGAGCAGGGCCAGCAGAGTGAGGTACAGGAGCTTCGGGCTCAGATGGCCCAGATGTCGGAGGCTGTTCGACGTCAGGAGGAGGCTTCTTGGCGCCAGGAGGAGGCCATGGACCGGATGATACATTTGTTTGAGCAGAGGGCGCAGCCTGTTGCAACACCCCCTGAGAGTTCCCCTGCACCTTCTTCGCCGGTTGTGGCACCCCCTGTTGTACCGACGGCACCGGCAGCCCCTATTGCGCCGGTTACTAGCAGGCAGCCGTCTGGGTCGGCGGGACAGTTGACCCCTGCAGAACAGCGAGAGGTGGTAGATTGTTTGATGAGATTCTGCCAGTTTGACCCGCCCCGTTTCTCGGGGCAAAGTTTGGAGCCGTGGGAGGCGGAGTCATGGATCACGGCGATGGAGCGACATTTCGAGAGTTTGTTCATCGAGGAGCGGTTTCAGATTTTGCTGGCGACGAACTTCTTAGAGCACAACGCCGAGGCCTGGTGTCGGCGTGTTCGACCTGTTGGTCCGCCCGGGACTCAGCTTCTTACCTGGGCGGAGTTCCGCACTTTACTTCTTGGAGCCTTCTTCCCGGAGAGTGTTAGGCAGAGGTTGGAGGAGGAGTTGAAGAATCTCCGACAGGGAGATCGTCCCGTGCAGGCGTACATCGCAGACTTCAATCAGTTGTTGGCCAGTGTACCACACACGGCCAGGGACGAGGCGCATCGGATCTACATGTTCGAGTGAGGTTTGTGCCGAGACATTTATCAGTTCGTCCGTTTGCGCAGACTCCAAACGTTGGATGCCTCGATAGAGCAGGCACTTTATGTAGAGCGTGGGGAGGCAGTGATGGACGAGGTGGCTCCAGCTCCCGCAGTGATTCCGGGGGCGAAGCGCCCAGCACCGGTTGATGAGGGTCAGTCGAGTCAGTAGGGACCTCCGAGACCTCCACGATTCCCTCCTCAGGGTCGTGGGTTTCAGGGGCGCCAGAGGTGAGGTGCACCCCGTCCCTCTCAACAGCAGCAGCAGTGCCGGCCGCCTTGGCCGCAGCAGTCTCAACAGCAGCAGCAATCCCAGCGGCAGCCGCGCCAGGACAGATGTGTTATCTTTGGACACAGAGGCAGGGCCGATGTTTCCGCTGCGGGCAGACTGGCCACTTCCAGGCGTCGTGCCCCAGAGCAGGCTTCCCAGCACCTTCGACGGCATCAGCACCCTCCATTCCCCTACAGACGGCTGGATCTTCTGCGGCCTATGGTAGGCCTGACCGTGCTTCTTCTTCGCGACAGCCAGAGCGATGACCACCAGCACCGAGCGGGCGAGTTTACGCCCACAGGTTGAGGATGCTTCGGCGGCCGACCATGTCGTCGCAGGTATTATTTTAATTTCTGCAATTCGTGCTCGAGCTCTTTTTGATACCGGTGCTTCACACTTATTTATCAGTAGAGCATTTGCATCCCTACATGGTATAGAGATAGATCCATTGTCGCATGCATTAGAGGTTCAGATTCTATATCATATTTTGCATGTCGAGGAGTGTTGCAGGGCTTGCCCCGTGCAGTTAGGATCTTGGATCTTGCAGGCACACTTGCTTGTCTTGCGGCAGCTCCAGGATTTTGATGTTGTATTTGGTATGGATTGGTTGTCGTGGTACTTTGCCACCATCGACTGCAGAGAGGGGACTGTGACCCTCCGCTAGCCTGGACAGGAGGAGTTCGTCTATAGAGGCTGTCAGAGCATGCTGTTCGCAGCAACCGTTTCCTCGGCGAAGGCTAGGCGGATGATGAGTAGAGGGTGTACCGCTTTCTTGGCGACTGTTGTTGAGGTGCCTACGGCAGCACTGGGACTCAAGGATATTCCCATCGTCCGCGAGTTTCCAGATGTGTTTCCCCCTGAGTGACGACTATGCCGCCGGAGAGGGAGATAGAGTTTGTGATTAACGTGGTTCTAGGGGCCGCGCCAATCTCGAAGGCACCTTATAGGGTGGAACCTGCTGAGTTGAGGGAGCTGAAGGCACAGTTGCAGGATCTGATGGACAGGGGTTTTATTAGACCCAGTGTATCACCGTGGGGAGCGCCGGTTTTGTTTGTAAAGAATAAGGATGGGTCGCTTCGATTGTGTGTGGATTACAGAGAGCTGAACAAAGTGACCATCCGGAATAAGTATCCCTTACCACAGATTGACGACTTGTTTGATCAGCTGCAGGGAGCTTTGGTGTTCTCGAAGATTGATCTTTAGTCCGGTTACCACCAGTTGAGGTGAGGGCCGAGGACGTCCCCAAGACGGATTTTAGATCCAAGTACGGGCATTATGAGTTCACAGTGATGCCATTTGGTTTGACTAATGCCCCTGCCGCATTTATGGACTTAATGAACCGGGTATTCCAGCCTTACTTGGACTTGTTTGTTGTGGTATTCATCGACGACATTCTGATATACCCCCGGAGTGATATGGAGCATGAGGAGCACTTGAGGATAGTGCTACAGCTTCTGAGAGAGAAGAAGTGTAATACTCGTGAAATTCAAGCGTGAATGCGTGTGAGGAAACAAATCTAAACCTGAGTGGTTTGCGTACCGGTGTGCGAATTGCACAGTTTCCGATGCACTATTTCCGCCTTTCCGATCTGAGTCTGATCTCGGAAATCTGAAATCTCCAGTGCGACCGTCTCATCGAATCGAGTGAAAATGGTATAGACCGTTTGTTGATCCGACGGTCGGATCGTCCTAAAATCAGCAAGAAAACTAGTGGGACCCGCGACTTAAGTGAATAGTGATTTGAATAGTAACACCCTGATTTGTTTCCCCCACTGGCCAACGTCGCCCGATCGACTGTCTAGAGTCCGAATCTGACGATCCAGGTAGTCGATTTAAATGCCGTCATCGTTTTGAGCGCAGTGGTGCTGACCAAATTTCCGTTTGACGAGCCTGAAGCATCGTAAAGCGTGCCGAACTATTTAAACTACCTTATTAGATGGATTTTAGAAATTATCAAAGTCGTCTTCGGTGAACCAAAATCGCTATTCAATAGGTTTCGTCGAGCCGGACGTCGTGGTGGTGTCCGTTTTTCAGTTTGACGACCCGATTGTCTCGAAAAATGTGAAATATGCAAAAATTTATAGTATTTTGCATAAAAGCCCTATATTTTATGTGTCAATTTAATCCAAACTTTGTGGAGTGGGTCTTATATGCAAAATGGTGGTACAGCGGTGGACCTAGGATTAAATATCAAGTGTAGAGGGGCTGGTTGGCATTTTGTGCAATATGTGTATATAGCAACTTAGGGTTGCATGTTGGGAACCCTAGCCGCAATTTGTAACCGCAGTCTCCACCCCACGACTCCAACTATTCCTCTGCTACCTCTCCCGAGCAACTGCGCCGCCGGCCGCCACGTCCCCTCGCCGGGAAAGGCAAAGAGAAGCAAAAGCAACCTTGATTTTGGGTTTTGTTGAGAAGGAAACGATCAAGAAGGCTTAGAGACCTTCTAAATTGCATATGGAGTCTTTTTTTAGTCTCTGTGATCGTGGCCTGAGAAGCACCGGCACCCAGCTCCGCCGGGCGCCGCCGGGCCACCATCTCCTTCTTCCTCAAGTCCGGTGAGATAAGTCTTCGGTTTTCTTTGTTTTTCTTGCAACCTAGACCCTAGCAGTCGTGTTCTAAGATCGAGGAGGTGCCCCAGGTGAAGCCGCGAAGCCTCGGGACCTCCGGTTGCCGTCGGATGAAGTGGGGGTCGCCGGAACCCTAATTTGGCCGAGATTCTTGCGCGCCGCTTCTGGAGCTCCGGCTGTGGAACCAACTTGATCAGAAATCTCTGCTGATCCCCAGAAGACTACCCACAAATTTTGGTGGGCTTTGGTGCGGTGTGGAGCGCGGGGGAGCAAAACCTAAAAGCTTGGTTCTTGATGTTGGCCGAGTATCGCCGCCCCGTCGCCACCGTCGTTCCGCCGGCGCCGGCCAACCCTGGTAAGTCTTCTTATACCTTGGACGACCCACTAGTCCATTTGCATCCGACCCATGCGGCTTAGATCCCAAGTTGCCATTAATGGGTTCTTAAAGCTTCATCTTCTTCTTCCTCGGTCGGGGGAGCACAGGGAAGCTCCAAGCTTGCGCGGCTGAGGTGCTCTCCACCTTTGGAGGTCCAGGGAAGGCCGTGCTCACCTTAGTTTGAAGCTTGACCGAAGGACAAGAGAGCTCGGCCAACTCGTGCTCCATCAAGGAAGGTGCGGGATCCCCTTGCTCCAGCAACCACACCACGCGTGCTGCGGCCTCCCACAGGTGAGCCTCCCCTCTTTCTTGATGCCCTCTAGCTTGTATTCAAGTTTGTTGGGGTCTGGAACATGTGAAATGGTGAGGGACCGAGCTAGGCTTTATCTATGTTGGTTTGTTGTCGACGGGTTTCCCCACCTTAAGGGAGGATCTGTAGAGGCTCAGAGGTGAGCCTCTATACTTTTGGACACCCCTGAGCATAATGCTCGCACAAAAACTGAGAATGACTTGGTAGGAAAATAGTTTAAGCAACTTTAAATCTTGAAATGCTTTGTACATGGGCTAATTTGTAACTCTAGGGCTCAAATTGATCCGAGACTATGAGCACGGAGTCCAGCACGTTAAAATCTAGTTACGAGTAAAATATTTTGGTTTAAAGAGTCCCGGTTGAAAAGTTGTGGGTTAATTAGTGAGTTTTATGTGAATAAAAGGCAAGTTTGGCAAAGTCCAGGGGTCTAAAGGTAATTGTAGCATGGAAGGCTGTTGGGGACAGCGTTCACTTGATCTCTGAACCTTTCGTTCGGAATCCGTTGACCTTCATTGAATAGATTCTTGCTTTACGATCCGCGTTTTGGCAAAATGGTCAGGTTATCGGCGGTTTCGGGTGAAACCCGCATTCTTCGTGGAAAATCGGATGGTTACTGATCTGTACTCTCTGGGGACTTTCTTTCAGGTCCAAGTGTCGTTCGAGAGTGCGGGACATTTCAGGTGGTTCGTTCGACTGACTTCGAGGTGGGTACTTTTCCGATGTTTTAGATTCCGGAATTATGGGAAAGGTGTAAGAATAAAGTATTTGCAGGATTTACATTGTTAACCCCGTTAAAGTTATTATCTAACATTATCGATATTATGGCGACCAAGTGTCGCGGTGCCCTATGTTATGTATGTGTACTTGGTTACGAGGCTCGAGGTTGCTACACGCACACCAGCGGTTTGGCCACCGTGAGGGTGTGCTTTTCCGGAAAAGTGGTACGTTGACCCGTGTAACCCACAAGGTGACGTAGAGGGGGCCCCCGTAGGTGGGGGGTTAGAGGCACCAAGGTGTGAGCGGTGTGATGCCGAGGCAAGTGCTCGGTGTGGTACCAAGGCAGGTGCTCGGTGTGGTGCCGAGGCAGGTGCTCGGTGTGGTGCCGAGGCAGGTGCTCGGTGCGGTTCGCCGAGGTAGGTGCTCGGTGTGGTGCCGAGGCAGGTGCTCGGTGTGGTTTGCCGAGGTAGGTGCTCGGTGTGGTTGCCGGGGCAAGTGCTCAGTTTGGGTTGTGCAGGGGAGGGGTTTTACTGTCGATTGCACGATGAGGAGGGCGGTTGCTCTGGTTTCCTTACGATTTGCTTTAGTTATAGCCCTTCATGCATTCCATACTTTATTTTATGTGTCGCTGACTTCCCACTCTGTGACAGGTTCAGTCATGGGTGAGAGCTAGGGCGACGGTGAGGCCGCGATGAGAGGTCTTTTGGCCCTTCGAGACTACAGACTGTGTTTATTTCTCCTTATGCTCATTTCATTATCTATTAGTAGCTATGTGGGTTTGATACACTTGTGGGGTTGATGTGGATGTTGGATGATTTCATACTTCTGTGGATGAATGTTTACTTTATTATCTGTTAGTTGGCCATTTTCAAACTATCAAACTACCGAAAAAGCATTGCGAAAATAATCTTGAAAATATGGGTGTCGTGTGGGCACCGTTTTTAATACTCTGTGGATTTATGGATTTCGAAATGGTTTTGGAAAACATAGGTGTCGTGTGGGCACCGTTTTTAAAACCCTGGGGATTTATCCTTTCAAAGTTAGTCGGTCACTTTGTTGCTTATGAAATATTGTTGTATGCATTCGACTTTTGAACTAGTGTGGTTAAAGTGATGATTGTATGGTAATTGTAGTCAGGACGCCGTGCATATATAAAGGAGACTCCGCCCGTTTGCGGAGTGAATTTGTATATGCGGCGGGTCTGGGCACGCACCGGGAGAAAAGGGTTTCAAAATATATATATATATATATATATATATATATATATATATATATATATATATATATATATATATATATATATATATATATAATTAAGATCTCTCGACGGTTGTTTTCCGCTTGTTTAAACCCCCGGGGCGTGACAAGAAGCTGTATGCCAAGTTTAAGAAGTACGAGTTCTGGCTTCAGGAGGTTGCATTTTTAGGCCATATTGTATCAGCCGCAGGAGTGGTAGTGGACCCGACGAAGATTGATGCTATTCGGGATTGGCCTAGACCGACGACGGTTACTGAGGTCCGGAGTTTCTTGGGCTTAGCATGTTATTACCGTCGGTTCGTAGAGGGCTTTCCGAAGCTCTCTACCCCCCTGACCAGTTTGACTAGGAAGGGGACAAAGTTCATTTGGACTGAGCAGTTCCAGCAGAGCTTTGAGGAGCTGAAGAGGAGATTGATATCAGCGCCGATTTTAGCATTGCCAGTGATTGGTGATGGATTTGTGATCTACAGCGACGCCTCTCACAGCGGATTGGGTTGCGTACTGATGCAGCATGGTAGGGTAATTGCTTATGCCTCACGACAGTTAAAGGATTATGAGAAGAATTACCCTACGCATGATTTGGAGCTTGCAGCCGTTGTATTTGCTTTGAAGTTGTGGCGGCATTACCTCTATGGAGAGCACTGCGAGATCTACACTGATCATAAGAGCTTGAAGTATTTGTTTACTCAGAAGGAGCTGAACTTGAGGCAACGCAGGTGGTTAGAGTTACTAAAGGATTATGATGTGAGCATCCTGTATCATCCCGGCAAGGCCAATGTCGTGGCAGATGCTTTGAGCAGGAGGTCAGTGCAGAGTTTGAGTATGATGATCACACAGCAGACACCACTAGTCGAGCAGATGAGGCAATTGCAGATCGAGGTCGTATCCCCTGGGGTCTCTGCTAGACTTATGTCTATGGTCGTGCAGCCCACTCTGTTGGACAGTATTAGAGAGGCACAGAGTGAGGACCCCCACTTGACGAGGATTAGAGGGCAGATTCAGACAGAGCAGATAGGGAATTTTTCAGTGGATGCCTCGGGAGTACTTCGGTATAGGGACCGAGCGTGTGTGCCTATGGATCCTGAGATTAGAGAACAGATTTTGAGAGAAGCCCATTATACACCTTATACCATTCATCCTGGTGGGACTAAGATGTATAAGGACCTCAAGGCACACTTTTGGTGGACTGAAATGAAGCGGGACATTGGGAAATTCGTGGCTCACTGTTTAACTTGTCAGCAAGTGAAGCCAAAGCACCGTGTTCCTGCTGGCAAGTTACAGAGTCTTCCAATCCCCGAGTGGAAGTGGGATCACATCACCATGGATTTCATCACGGGACTACCGAGGGTGCAGAGTGGAGCTGACGTGATCTGGGCTATCGTGGATAGACTCACCAAGTCTGCTCACTTTCTACCCGTGCAGGTGACTTGGCCTTTGGAGCGACTTGCGCAGTTATACCTGGATGAGGTGGTGAGGCTTCATGGTGTACCCACCTCGATTGTATCTGATAGGGACCCGAGGTTTGTCTCGCATTTCTGGGGGAGTCTATAGACAGCCTTGGGTACACAGCTCCGGTTTAGCACGGCATTCCACCCACAGACCGATGGACAGTCTGAGCGCACCATACAGACCCTCGAGGATATGTTGAGAGCGTGCGTCCTGGATTTTGGAGGATGGTGGTACCGACACTTAGCATTGGTTGAGTTTGCGTACAACAACAGCTATCAAGCGAGCATTCAGATGGCTCCGTTTGAAGCGTTGTATGGATGCAAGTGTCGGTCGCCCTTATATTGGAGTGACGTGGGTGAGAGGAGGACTTTGGGACCTGACTTGCTGCTGGAGGCAGAGGAAAAGGTCAGATTGGTTCGCCGACATCTTGAGACAGCCCTTAGTCGACAAAGGAGCTACGCTGATACTCGGCGGCGAGACCTAGAGTTTCAGGTTAGTGATCATGTCTTTTTGAAGGTCTCTCCTTCGAAAGGTTCCCGGAGATTTGGAGTTCGTGGGAAGCTCAGTCCCCGCTTTATTGGACCCTTTGAGGTACTTGAGAGAGTAGGCCCTGTGGCATACCGAGTTGCTCTTCCTCCACACCTGGCCGGAGTTCATGATGTTTTCCACGTCTCAGTTCTAATTGTAATGTTTCGATTGAATCTTTGTACCCAGGAGGAGTTTTTGTACTGTTTGGAAATTTTTGTACTTAGAAATTTTGTGTTGATTGTAATGTTTGGACCATATCTTTGTACCCAGGAGGAGTTTTTGGGTGTTTTTGGGCTTGTTGGAATCGTGGGAATCTGAAGATTGTCCCCGTTCAGTTCAGCCTTTTTGGACTTTGGATCGATTTGCACATCCAGGTTGGTTGCTTCGTCTTCAAAACCGATGGGCAGTTCATTAACTCTATTAAGTACGGAACATGCATGATTTTGAGTTGTATTAGGAAACATGCTAGAAAGAGAAAATTGATACTCCTTGTGTTGCTGTGTTGATCAGTGTTGTTTTATTGCTCCCTAAATATGTTAAATTATTATTATCATTAGAACTTGACCTAGCACCCCGTCATATGTTACATACATAACCAGACTAGTAGAAAACTCCAATTTGGGCTAGTTTATTTATGCTTTAGACACTCCCACACTTATATTCATTCTTTTACCTGGACTTAGAGTTTCCTCGCCCGGATAGTGGGTCGAGTAGTCGGGTTGTTGTTGGATGCATGCTACACTCGCGCCTGGGGGCCGAGTGGAGTCTGATAGCAGTGTTTAGATCAGTATTTTATTCTGGGAGCCGTCTGAGTCGACGGTGGGTCCCGGCTGTGTGGTTTTTCAGCCTGTGAGTGAGAGTTGGTATTGTTGGTTACTATCGATCTTGTTGATCGTGGATTTGGACTATAGCCTGCATGAGCCATATTGAGCTCGACAGAGATGCGCGAATACTTTCCTCGGTAGGGTCGCGCCCCTCGAGTGCCGCTCCGGAGCTAGGCCTGTTACTTTGCTATCGCGACTTGTCGACGTAGTCCCTCTGGCTGGGCCAGTTTTGGCAGTCACGGACGCCCTACGTAAGTCCGGTCCTCCTTGGATGTAACGGCAGTAGGTAGGCGCAGGTTTGACTGGACCCTATGTGGCAGTCAGTATAGATTGTGTGATTGTATTTTGAGAGATAGTAGATGCATCATGTTTCCATCTGTATCACTCCTTGAGCATTTAGATAGAGGCATAGTAGCTGTAGAGTTATTTTTCAGCTCTTTTTCTTTTAGTATTGCATTTATTATTTTATGGCTCTAGTAGACTTAGTGGGCAGACCGTAGGGCTTGTTGGCGGTACACACTGAGAACTACTGTGGGATGTAGTTCTCACACCCGCCGTGGTGACTTTTCCCCAGGGACCTCTGCTCCAGTTCCTATTGCTCCAGTTGCTGATACTGCTGATCGACGTAAGGGAGTCGCGAGCTAAATCTCTACCAGTCTTCTTCCAGTGAGAGTAGATATACCATTTTGGTGATGTATTAGTACTGTCAGTGATTTTGAGATTGTATCATGTATATTTTACTTTTGAGAGTTTTAGTTTTAGAGAGACTTATGTATTGTGAGGACCTGGCATGTACTATTTGAGGAGTTGTATATATTTATTTCAGTAGTTTACTTTTCAGCTCTGATATCTGTATAGTGTTGTTGATCTTTTGCAGTTTAGTCGCTTCGTCTATACGGGGCTTCCCGTATGGGCGGCGGATCTGTTAGCGAGCCCGGGTCGCAGTTTCGACGCCGGGGCGTGACATATAATGTCAAGCAATCATGCTGGTATGAAACCAGTAACGAATAACAAGACTAATAAGAAAATAAATGTGTCAAGTAAAATGATAATCAACCAACCTAATCAGGTGCCACTGTTGGTCCCAAGGACCTCAAACTAAAGCCATAGCAGAACACCCAGCTAAACTGACAACAACCCCCGTATCCGAAAGTACAGCTAAAGGGGTTTATGGGTCAATCAGACCACTCTACTGGTAAAGTACATCATAACGGTGGCCAAATCGTCGATGTATGCGAAGTGTACAGCAGGTGCATAGCGATCACAAATGTGGATGCTCAATACTCGCGGTCGAAAGACCGGAAATACGACAAATAGCCGAGAACTCTCAAACGGGATTCAGAGTCAATCACAGTGCCAACAATGCCATAAGGAAAATAGAAATCGCGTACTCTAACATGCATTGTAATCCAGAGACAGTAACAAGTGTAATAAAGAAGCAGTAGGAGATATACCAACGAAATTCTAGTAATGTCCTAACAATCTCATTAAGCAGAGATAAACCAAAGTCTAGAAAAGCAACAACTGAATGAAGGGCTAGCAACAGGCTCAAGGGTCCGATCGAGTACGGTACCCAGTGAGGTGATACTATACTAATGTCCGGATCGGAGTACCCACCTCAATGTAGGTGATCCAGAAATTCGCTGCTCAGCTCACTTAGAGGCTCCTGACTGCTCGGGCCTAAACCAGAATCATGGGTAAATCATAGACTCTCACAAACTTGACCTACAAACTCACACTGTGTAAAACAACTAAACTGCGAACTTAAGCTTCAGTCCCGGGATCCGCCGAAATTTTCGGTAATCCGCCGATCGACCGATAATGGTCTGAATAGTGCCCACAAGCTCCCGAACTTAATAAAACTTCACATGCTACCCTGAAACACTTCTTTTAAGGTGTCTAGGGAGCGACAATCAACACTGTGCAATTAATTTCCCTAACTATGCCATAATTACCGTAAACACATCCGTAATCGCCAATTTTGGCTCCTAAAATCACCAACGCAAAACAAAAGTCACTAAACTAGCCAGGATAGCGTCGGGAATAGCCAAGGACACCTGGCAATCATAAGTGATATACTAAATTGCTCGAATTGTGAGTTTTGCGTCGAAATGATGAGAGACCGGTGATTTCGCCATTTTACAACTTGTAAAGCGATTTTAACCTAACGAAAGCCACCGGATCTCGAACAAAAAGTCCAAAGGTCATGTGAATGCTGCCCGAGGAAGCCCACATGGCTACAATTGCAACTAGACCCCTAAGCTTTCTAGAATTTGCATAAAAATCTATAATTTAGGATGTTTTGGCTTGATACCTTAGTCCAAAGAATTCTGGATTGATCCGAGGGTATTGGAAGATAGGCCTCGACACGCTGAAACCCGTGCTCACTATCTGAGGGTTGCTCGGAGTCCAAGGAAGGTCTAGGAGCTACCTATATGTTAATCAAGAAGTCTAAGTTGCAAATTAAGCACAACCAGCCAATAGCAATGCAACCTGAGGTGAGCATCATGCTCAGGAGGTCTAGGAGGATCGAGGGCTCACCTTGCTGGGGTTGTGGAGTCATCAGAAAGCTGGTCGGAGTAAGGTGGCCAAAGCTCTCAAGATCTAGGGCTTGATTTGGGCTAATTTGCAGCAACTCGGGCTTAGGGTGAAAACAAAGGCAAGCAGCAGCACTAGGAGGGTCCAGGGGGTGCCACAAGTCCACCAGGGCCCAGCTCCGCAAGCTGGTGGCGGCGGATGGCCGGAGATGGTCCTTGCGGCCATTAATGAGGTAAGGATGGAGGGCAAGGGATCTGGCTGCTCAGAGGGCCATGCCAGGGCATTAGGGTGTTAGTCTCGATGAGGGGGAGCTAGCTGGGTGCTTTTCCAATGGTAGAAAGCAATGGCGGGAAGCAGCGGCGGTGGCGCACGACAAAGCCTGGTCAAGACCAATAAGAAAGAAACTAGGATTTCCTTTTCCCGACGATCGGCTGATTGAGGAGGCCTCAAACTTGGTGGGGACCTTCTTGGAGACCAGCATAAGGCTTCCAATGCCTTAGATCTCCCGCCGAGTCGTCAGAGGCGGCGCACGACGAGATTCTGCCAAACTAGGGTTCCGGCGAGCTTATTGCTCTAGCCGGCAAACCAGTGCCTTCCCGGCGCCAGGGCTATGCAGGAAGGGTCCTCAGGGAGTTAGGAAGAGAATGGAAATCCTTCTAGGAAGGAAAAATAAGAAATAGAGGGGGTTCAGCTACCTCTGGTCCGAGAGAGAAGAAGAATAAGAAAGGTTGGCTTTTCCGGCGTCGTGCGGTGGTGCCCGGCGGCCGGGCTCCTCGGGTGCAACTCCCTGAAGGTGAAGAAGGCCTCAGGGTTGTCTGGGTGCATTAAGACGAAACTAGGTGGTCTTTTCTTCTTCCAATCCCGAGAATAAACGAGTATGGTGATGTCCTTAGGTTTTCCAGTGATATCCGGTGGTGGTAGGCGGCGGCGGGGCTTGGGGAAGATGCAGAGGAGAGGAGAGAGGCGTTGGGTGCTGTGGGAGGCCAGGGGTAACTATGCGGCTAGGAAACCCTATGTCCCTTTATATTGCTTGAAAAAGATGCAATTTGGTCCTCGAAAATTGATTATTTTAACATAGGTCTTTGACTGTACATGCAATATGCTAAGCGGCCCCTCCACATTCAATTTTATGCAATTTGGTGCATAAAATATTAGATATTTTGCAAGAATACACTGTAAAAATAATATCTTTCATATTTTTTGATGGTTTTGGCTTGCCAAATTCAAAATCGGATATTACCACCTCGTTCAGCTCGACGAGACCGATCAAATAGCGATTTTGTTTCGTTGCATTTGGGTCTTGTCAGGTCACATTAGTCACTTCTTTACGAATACTTTCGAAATTAAAATTTTTTAATTAAAAAATTTTAGAAAATTAATTTCAAATTTTAATTTTTGAATTTAAATTTTACAAGTATTACATCTTAAATACAAATTTTTTATACTGAAGTAATATTATTTTGGACAAGTGCTTGCCATACCATTAAAAAAACGAAATTCTGGTTTGCATTTCCGAGTATTCAAACTGGCCCAAATAAATCGAACAACATATTGCAATGCTAGTAATAATGTTTATTAGTCAATATATAAGATCAACAGTGCATAAATGGACCCTATGATTACATAAAGCACTTTGAGAATCATTAGATACTGCACGAATGGTATATGCCTAGACCATAAGGTGCATGGATGAATGGATATTTGACAAAATGATACTCACGTCTTTTTTCTTTTTTCATATCGGATAGTGATATACGTCAGATATTAAATTTTCGTTATCATATCAATTAAAATCAAATTTCGATATTGTTGGTGCCGAAATGCACCGCTGACCGTTGACTTAGTCCGGTCTGCGATCGGCCTCCGAGTTGACTATCTGAGTGTGATGCGTCGCGTGCCAAACAATTAGGCTAAAGAGGGATCTGCTCGGTCGGGTTCTTTTCAATCAAACTCTTAACAAAGTTCGGCCTAGAGGAGACGAACCGAAATTTGGAAACAAGGATTAACACGGCCAAAAACCGATTGAAAGTTGTATTGCTTAAAGGACGGTTATAGGGGAACGATTACAATTAGGACTACTCCTAGAAAAACTGTAAGGAAAGCTGTAAAGAAAGCTATAGAAGTGGATATGAAAATCTAGCTTGGAAAGCGGCAAGGAAAGTTATAAACTTAGTTTAGGAAAGTTGTAAATGTAGGTATTGAAGGTATTGAAAAATAGGTGTGGTCACTAGCTTACGAGGTTGCAGGACCCTTTTACCTTCGATGGTTCGCTTATTAGTACTTGTTGGAACCGTATGCATGGTGTGTGTGTGTAGCTGTACATGCGTGATTTATAGGAATCATCGCGTATCTCTCGACTACTTCCTTTTGAGTTGATTTTTCTCGGTTGGATAGTAGTTCTTTTCCGTACACGTTCATCTCCAAGATTGGCGCGCTGAGGCGCGATCCTCGGCGCTTGCCGATGCTGGGCGCCGCCTGCCATTTTTGCATTAGTTACGTGATTCGCGTCCTAAATAATTTTCTATCAAAATTTTACGTGATTTAGATATTTTTATACCGTTAAATTTGCAAACGGCTAACTAAAACCATTAAAATTATTGATTTTGAGTGACTTTGATCACTAGGTAAATGATATTGAAAATTTGCGAAATTTAATTTCTAAGCCTTTTAAATACTCTAGATCAAATTTAACGGAGCCGATCGTCCATTCGGAAATACCAAAATTGTAAACAACTTGGGAGCACGAGAGCCTCCATGCTTTTAAAAGTACACAAGCCTAGCATATATATATATATATATATATATATATATATATATATATATATATATATATATATATATATATATATATATATATATATATATAGAGAGAGAGAGAGAGAGAGAGAGAGAGAGTGAGTGAGAGAGTGAGAGAGAGAGAGAGAGAGAGTTAGGCTCCTCTGCTTTCAAAAGTACGGAGGTCTCCCTATTTGTAAATTGTTTTCAATGATGGGACATCCGATTTGGTGATCAGTTTCGTTAAACTTGATCTACAATGTTAAAACTATATAGAAATCAAATTTTATAATTTTTTGACTTCGGTTGCCTAGTGAACGAGTAGCCCAAAAATGAACGGCTAAAAATAAAAATCTCATAAAAAATAGTAATAAAAGATTCAAATTTCAAATCGAAAGTATCGATCTTAATCTTGATGTTAAGTAAAATTTCCTATTAAAGTTTTACCTAATTTGAATTGTTCTGCACATTTGAACTTACAAACGTGCCACATTGGCCGTTAAAGTAGTAATTTTTGAGACTTTTTGATCACTTTGTAAATAATACTGAAAAGTTATAAAATTTAGTTTTTAAATAGTTTTAATAGCGTAGATCATGCCTAACACAGCCAATTGTCGAATCGGATGTCCCATCATCGAAAACAACTTATAAGTACGGAAACCTCCGTACTTTCGAAAGCATAGGAGACATATATATATATATATATATATATATATATAGTCCGGCTAATATGCTATCGGCAAGCATTTGGTGCTATCAAGTTTTCTACCCTTAGATCAACCCCTTTGATCATTTTCACCCGTTGAATTTTACTATTTTTCCAACCACCCATTAAATCTAAGGAGCCCACTATCATCTCAACCACACATCTTTTAATCCAAGAGTTAAAAACTTAATAGCACCAATGACTTGGTGCTATTAATAACATTGCAGCCTATATATATATATATATATATATATATATATATATATATATATATATATATATATATATATATATATATATATATATATATATATATATATATATATATATAATTGAGCTCCTATGCTT
Organism: Tillandsia leiboldiana; assembly: GCA_029204045.2. Classification (NCBI taxonomy): domain Eukaryota; kingdom Viridiplantae; phylum Streptophyta; class Magnoliopsida; order Poales; family Bromeliaceae; genus Tillandsia; species Tillandsia leiboldiana. The sequence goes on from CM055073.1 coordinate 24,272,495, forward strand.
GTAAATGTACAAAGTTGTTTGTGCTTGTGAGTTTTTTACCATTGGATGTAGGAATGTGCGGATAGGATGATGGTGGGCCCCTTGGGTTTAGTGGGTGGTTGGTGAAATAGCATGATGTAAGGGGTAGAATTAATCAAAGGATTAGATCCAACGGTAGAAAACTTACAAGCACTAATTATTTGGTGCTTGTACAAGCACAGTAGCCGGACTATATATATATATATATATATATATATATATATATATATATATATATATATATATATATATATATATATATATATAAAACTAGGCTACTATACTATTAACTGCACTAAGTCATTGGTGTTATTAAATTTTTAATCTTTGTATGAAAAAATGTGCGGTTAGAACTAGGCTACTATGCTATTAATTACACTAAGTTATTGGTGTTATTAAATTTTTAACCATTGGATGAAAAAATGTACGGTTAGAATAATAATGGTCTCTTTTAGTAGGTGGTTGGTTGAATAGTATGATCTTTGGATTGGAAATGATCAAAAGAATTGATCCAACGGTTGAAAACTTGGTAGTACCAAATGCTTGGTGCTATCAATAACATAGTAGTCAGACTCTATATATAAATATATAGACTTAGGCTACTATATATACTATTAATAGCACCAAAATCATTGGTGCGATTAAGTTTTTGACCATTGAATTAAGTCGTCTCTAGGGTTTAGTGGATGGTTGGAGAAATAGTATAATCTAAGGAATGAAAATGATTCAAGGGATAGATCAAATGGTGGAAAACTTGGTAGAACTAAATGCTTGGTACTATCAATAGCATAGTAGCCGGTGCTATTATGTTTTTGACCCTTGGATGAAGCGATATACGGTTAGGATGATAATGGGATCCGATGGTTTAGTGGGTGATTAGACAAATAGTATGATCTAAGAGATAAAAATGTTCAAGAGGGTAGATCCAACGGCAGAAAATTTAGTAGTACTAAATATTTGGCACTATTGATATCACAGCAGCCGGACTATATATATATATATATATATATATATATATATATATATATATATATTATTATAAGCAAATAGGTTTGGTGGTTTCATTTCGCCCACCCTTTTGTGGGTAAGTTCTCTTAAATTACAATTATACCATTTGTTCTATTAATTAAAAAATTATTCATTAATTATAAAATTCTATTTCAAAAAATTTTACATACCTCTAACCCTTTGCTGTTTTTCTAATTTAATATTTTTAATTTCGTATGGTATATATAACCTTTTTCCATTAATTAAAAAAAATTTATTTAGTACATCACTAGACTTTTATTATTTTCTGATTTAATATATTTTTTATTTAGTATGCCATATATATACCTCTAATTTTTTACTATTTTTCTAATTTACTATTTTTTATTTTGTATGTTATATATAAACTTTTTCCATTAATTAAAAAAATTATTTAATACATCTCTAAATTTTTATCAATTTCTAATTTAATATATTTTTTATTTAGTATGCAATATATATATATATATATATATATATATATATATATATATATATATATATATATATATATATATATATATATATATATATATATATATATATATATATATATATAATTAGGTTAGAATACTATCGATAACACCAAGTCATTGGTGTATATATATATATATATATATATATATATATATATATATATATATATATATATATATATAAATAATTATGCTTGAATACTATCGATAGCACCAAGCCATTGGTGCTATCAAGCTTTTAGCCGTTAGATGAAAAAATATGCGGTTGGGATTATAGTGGTCCCCCAGGATTTACTAAGTGATTGGTTGAATAGTAAAAATATTAGGAGACCACTATAATCCCAACCGCATATCTTTTCATCCAACGGCTAAAAAACTTGATAGCACCAATGGCTTGGTGCTATCGATAGTATTCTAGCCGGACTATATATATATATATATATATATATATATATATATATATATATATATATATATATATATATATATATATATAGCAACGCTACATGTACACCCCCAAAGGGGGTGTACATCTTACACCCACCCATCTAAGGGTGGGGGGTCACTTCACAAATTGTGAAGTGACCCCTCACCACATCCCACCCATTGGATGGGTGAGGTGTGCGATGTACACCCCCAAATGGGGTGTACAAGTAGCATTTTCCATATATATATATATATATATATATATGGGTGGCAATCTAGCTCGTTGTTCACGAGCCAGCTCGTGTTCGGCTCGAAATGAGCTCGAGATCGAATCGCTCGTTTACTAAGCGAGCCGAACACGAGCCGAATTTTCCAGCTCGTTTAATAAACGAGCCGAACACGAGCTAGGGTCAGCTCGCTCGTATTTGGCTCGATAGCTCGAACATATATATATATATATATATATATATATATATATATATATATATATATATATATATATATATATATATATATATATATATATATATATATATAAGTATACACCTCTTTAGAGGTGTATATCTTACACCCCACCCCATCCTAGGGTGGGGTGAATTCCACTCGTCACTTCGAGTGACGAGTGGAATAAGATATACACCCCTAAAGGGGTGTACACCTAGCATCCCTCATATATATATATTTTACTATTTAGATTTTAGGCTATCAATTTTTTATGAATTTTAATTATTAGATTAAAATTTTAATTTTTTAATTTTTTTTTAACTTTCCACCTAATAGTAGGAATGAAAATCAAACTTGTTGTTCGCGAGCCAGCTCGTGTTCGGCTCGTTAATAAACGAGCCGAACACCAGCCGAATTTTTCAGCTCGATATTTAAACGAGTCAGCTCGTGTTCGGCTCGTTGACACCCCTCTATATATATATATATATATATATATATATATATATATATATATATGTAAAAGTAACCCTCTATTTCATTAATTACAAAAAAATTATACCAAGACACCTTACATGTTTCTAAACTTTTACTATTTTTTTAATTTAATATATACAATATATATACGCAAATAATTATGTTTTTAATTCTCAATTCAAATTCTATCAAACAATTTTCTCAATGGTATTCTTAATTTTATAAAAAACTAAACTCTAATTAGTTTTTTGAGATTTATAAAATATAAATTTTATTTAGCTTTTATATTATTAAACGTATAAATTTAATATTAAATTTTTACCATGAGACAAAAAAAAAAAAATCTATAATAATAGAGTGAAAATTTTTGTTTGGGTTAAAATTTGAAGTAATAATTGATAAATAAAAGGTATGTGTTTATGGTTGGTGTGGTAGATATTGTCCATATATTGTAATTGCTAATAAATTATTGATACATTAAAATGCAAAAGTTAAAGTGTGCATCTCGTCTATCATTATATATATACTATGTGTTTAAATTTGATATGCAATATTTTAAATTAAATTTTAAATTTATAAATAATGTATAAAAAATATAATTTTTAAATAGTTTATTTTAATTGTACATGTTACATTCCTTTAATTTAATATTTTAAAATACATAAAATAAAAGAATTATGATTTATATTTACCGGGTTCAATAAAACATTTTTGTATCCATTTACTACTTTGGCTCTTGGCCTTCCACACAATGGAGAAACATGATGTGAGCAGTCTTATAACGAAAAAATTATTAATTTTTATTGTTGATTTATTCTTTCATCTTCAAATTAATTAAGAAATAAATATAATTTATTTCTTTCCTTTCATATTTTGATAAGCTAACTTCTAATGGTAGAATAATAATAATCATTTAATAATTTAATAATTTAATAATAAATTATTTTCTTCATTAATTTAAATATTATAATTTTTTTTTTTGTTTTCAAATGACTCGGAACTTTTGTTATAAACTCATGTTGATTTATATATATAGTAAAAATGTAGACTCTTGAAAGGAAATAAATAAATTAGAGAAAGACATTTCACTTATCTCTTTTATTTTTAATTATTTCATTTATTCCGTTTGGTTCGGGAATAAGAAAAATTTTGTTATACCGGGGATAGGTATAGATTATGGTATTAGCATGAATTAGTGTAAATTTGCGTTTGGTTGGATTTATGAGTTATACCGGGATTAAAGAAAATTGTGTTTGGTAAATTATATAGGAATAAGGAGAATAAGAAGAATATGAAAAAATTGTGTTTGGTTGAGTATAGAGGAATAAGAAGAATTGAGAAATGATAAATTTGTGTATTGACTATTTTGTCCTTTATGATATAATTTATAAATAAAATAATTTATGATATTAATCAACCTAATAATAAATTTAAAATATTATTTAAAATTGTAAAAAATATTTAAAAATAAATAATAAATTTAAATTTAATATAATATATTTTGAAATATTATAAAAAAATAATAATTATTTCGGACTTGAATTTTTGAGCTCTGATTCAGATTTTAAAATTTAGATTTGAAATTTTTGATCGAATTTGAATTTATATATAAATTTTTAAAATTCATCGAATTCAATTTTAAATTCGGTAGTGGGGTCAGATTTTTAAAAATCCGCCCCAATGACACTCTTCAATTAGAATTAGGGTTCATTTTATTTAATAAAATTATCATATCAAAAATGATAAAATAAATTAATTAATTTTATTTATTAATTAAAATTAAGTATTTTAAGTACAGATGAGCAAAAAAAAAAAAAAAAAAAAAAAAAAAAAATTGTACAAATAATTTTGGTGACATTATTAAAATTGTACAAACATTATTAAAATTGTACAAACATTTTAAAAATAATTTGAAAAAAATAATTTGAATCTCTCACGTGATTTTTAATTAATAGATTAATAAATAATTTGGTAGAAAAATTACGAGATCTCTCACATTGGATACCGTCCCACTTATTATATATATATATATATATATATATATATATATATATATATATATATATATATATATATATATATATATATATATATATATATATATATATATATATATATATATATATATATATATATATATATATATATATATATATTATGATAGCGAAATTATCATTTTACCCCTCACCTCTGCATTTTAAATTTCAAAATTTAAAAATAATTTTAATTATTTTTTGCCGCAGCAGCCAAATAAGAAAAAAAAATAAAAAATAAAAACAAGCCATCCACAGTCCACTATTTAAAAAAAAAAAAAAAAAAAAAAAAAAAAAAAAAAAAAAAACCTACTAATTTTTCTCTTTTTTTTTCATCGATTTTTTTTTTTGCTCAACCTAAAAATCCAAAAAAAAAAAAAAAAAAAAAAAAAAAAAAAAAAAAAAAAAAAAAAAAAAAAAAAGGCGAGGGTGAAGCTAGATCGGAGAAGAAGAAGGCGAGGGTGAAGCTAGATCGGAGAAGAAGAAGGCGAGGGGGAAGCTAGATCGGAGAAGAAGAAGGCGAGGGTGAAGCTAGATCGGAGAAGAAATGGGTGAAGCTAGATCGGTGGAGAAGAAAGGGGATGCCTCGATTCTCATGAAGAAAATGGAATTCCAGCTAATTCCTGCTGGGGGTGGGAATTCGGATTCCCACCCCGATCCCCCTTAAACCGGAAAAGCAGGAATCCCAGTTCCTGCTTTTTCGATTCCCGTTTGGATATGAAAACGAGGATAAGGAGGTTATTCCCCCCTTATCCCTGTTACCAAACGGTGCATCTCTTATAGATCTTCCAAGAGGAAAGGGTTTATCAAATGCTAATTTTGGAAGAGTTTTTTCTATATGTACTTCTACTGGATGAGAATGTCGACCTTTCTTACAAACTTGATCTTTTTATGAAAGTATTTTCTAGGGTTAATTGCAGATTTCTGCAAACATGTCCAATAACAAATATATCCCTATAAAATTCAAATTTTTATATTTATTCCTTCAAAAATTCTAAGTTGTTCATATCTACCCCTCTGATTTATTACCGTTTGGAAACTATTTATATTTTAACAAAATAGATGTGAAATAATTTTTTTACCCTTACAAATATATTCTTCCAAAAATAATACTTATATACTTGTTGTAAAAATATTCCTCTCTAAAAATTCCAACATTGGGTCATCTCCTTCATCTAATTGGGGGCAAAACATGCTCTCTAAGGTAGTAGATATTTTATATATATATATATATTTTTAGTGGTGGTGAGGGAAAACGAGGAGGCGGGGATGTGATAAATTTTTAAGAAAAATGCTAGATGTACATCCTAAATGGGGTGTACATTTTACATTCTACCCATCTTAGGGTGGGGTGAATTCAACTCATCATTTTCAAATGACGAGTGAATAAATATCCATCCTAGGATGAACTAGGTGTAGGATGTACACCCTATTTGGAGTGTACATGTAGCACAGCTCAATTTTTAATGCTACCCATTCATGACCATGATGGGGCCATTGGTGAAGTGATAAGGATTGGCTTTAGAATATAGGAAGCGTAAAGGGGTATGAAAAAAGAGGGGTTTTTAGAAAGAGAATAGCAACAGGTCAACAACATGGACCAATGCTAGTGCTCTCCTTCTGTACATTGGGTAGTGTAATCAACTGTGAAGCCCCGGGGGACGAGATCCATGCGCTCCTCTCCGGCATGGACGCGAACGGAAACGGCGCGGTCGAGTTCGAGGAGCTCGCCGCGGCGATCACGCCGCTGATGACGCAGCGGGCCCGGATGGACCAAGCGCAGCTCCTCGTGGTGTTACGTGCCTTCGACCGCGACGGGAACGGCTACATCTCCGCCGCCGAGCTTGCCCGCTCCATGGCCCGGATGGGCCAGCCCCTCTCCTTCGTCGAGCTCACCCAGATGATCCGCGATGCCGACGCGCGACGGGGTCATCAGCTTCACCCATCTTAGATTATGTTATAATATACAAAAAAGTAAAAAAGTAAATTTATTTTTTTATCTAACCAAGGTTAAGCATATAACTTATGATTAACTCAACTTTTCTAACAGAGATGGACGGTAGGGATAGATATGAATAACGCTGGATTTTTGAAGGAATAAATATGAAAAGTTAAATTTTGTAGGAATATATTTGCTATTCGACATGTTTGCACGAATCTGTATACAATTAACCCTATTTTCTATGTACATGCAAGACTGTTATATCTGGTTCATTTTTGTTATCCGTAATTCTTTTTTTTTCAATTGTTTGACTTTCTAGGGATTTCTTTGTTGATGGTAACACAAATTTCATTTGGCACGTGGCAAATGCTACTTATAAGCTGGAGGTATGCTTGTGTTCATTTTAGTTGAAGATATTTTGATAATACACTTGATGTTATTTTGTTCCCTTCGTAATGGCAACAAATAATACATGTTTAAACTATATTGTTAATGTATTACAATCTACTTTTTTGGTAGTAATTTACTAGCAGGAGGAGGACAGGTGCCTTATCTAATTTGTCCCTGTTAATGCACTACATGTTGCTTTTGATGTGATTCCAAATGTGAGAGCTAAAGGCAAAATTTTCACTATGGTCGCTGATCTTCTAAATAGCTTGCAAGTAGAAAATCCAGTGAACATGGATGATGTAACATAACGCAAGGCAAAAAATTTTCAAATAATTATAATTATCTCCAAATACCTGCATTGTGGTTTTATAGATATAGATGGCGGTTCTGAAAATAAACACACTCATTTACTTGATTGAGAGGTAATATTTCCTTTTTCTCTGCTTGAATTTGTCTCTTTAATTATCTGAATTGCGATTTTTAAAAAAAATCTATTTCTAGAAACCTTTATGGAATCTATGAGGTTAACAGCAAATCACAAATTTATAGACTATATATAAGCATAAATTTGAGTCAAAAGTGAAGATGATCGTTTTTCTGATTTAGTTGTTTTGATTAATGTATTTTTTAGGATCACAAATACTATTTTTCTTCTACACTTTCTCTTTTACCAAAATAATAAAGAATTATTATTTTTACCAAGTTATGTAAAATTTTTATTTCTTATTTGACTAACTAATTAAGTTTCTTTTTCTATCTATATTTATGAGTACAAATTTTATGAGCATGCTTAATGCTGGACATAATAATTTTGGTGTTGCCATATGAACCTTTGAAGCTCATTTTCCTAGTTTTCTTGTTAGGAGTATATAAATATCTTTATTCAGGTTTGGATGTGATATTAAATAATATAATAATAAATATAAATTATATAATAATAAACATATATGTAAGGATCTGTGATTAGTTGTTACTATTGTTGTTGTCATTTGAACTTAAAAGAAGTCCATGGTTCATAGTGTATGTTTATTATATTATAGTATGGTTAGTTTAACTTTGTTCCGTTCAAAAAAGCAAAATTATATTTTATATTTTTATAAATATTGAGAATTATGCTGATACTACTATTCTAACATATAAAGGGCAAAATTATATTTTATATTTTTATAAATATTTATCTTTAACGTTATATTTATGTTTAAATATTATTGATATGGTAATTACTATTGAAGAACCAACAAATCTTATAAAAAAAATAGATGGATAAAAAGTTGTGCGTTGTGATGTGATAATTATTGATCATTTGTATGTAAAAAAAAATCTTCTTACCTAAAATTTACATGTTATATATATATATATATATATATATATATATATATATATATATATATATATATATATATATATATATATATATTATATTTCTATGAATATTATTAATTGTATCTCATACTTTTATATATGTTTAAATGGCCTTCCATTGTACAACTAATATTTTGGACAAATATGACAACAAATGAAAGAGATATTATAAAAGAAAAGTATTCGGAGAGAGACTGATTTTAATCGCAACTTCTTTGAGAGCTCAAAATTTCAAAAATATTAAAAAAAAATTATTTATAGTTTTAACAATATATAAATAAGGGGCAATTTTCTACATACCCCTAAAAATTTTCCTGTTTTCAAATTTACCTCTCTTAGAAGGCTAATATTAAAACTACCCTTCTTACGTTTCAACTTCTTTCCAAAATACCCCTGAAGTTAAACTCTATTATTGTACCATTTGAAACTGCCGTTATCTGTGTGTAATTACTATTTTGCCCTTTCAAATATACCCTAAACCCTAAAACCCTAAACCCTAAAACCCTAAACCCTAAACTCTAAACCCTAAACCCTAAACCCCAAAACCCTAAAAAATCCTAAACCCTAAAACCCTAAAACCCTAAACCCTAAACCCTAAAATCCTAAACCCTAAACCCTAGAACCCTAAAAAATCCTAAACCCTAAATCCTAAAACCCTAAACCCTAAACCCTAAAACCCTAAAAAATTCTAAACCCTAAACCCTAAACCCTAAACCCGGGCAAAATAGGTATATCTGATAGTTTTCAACTCCGATTATTATTTAACTCTAGTTTAACCCTAGTTAACTTAACAAAGGGAAACGGTAGGGGTATTTTTAATAACGACGGAACATATGAAGGGTATATTGGAAAGAAAAAAATAAGAAGGGTAAATCAGATATTTCTTCATATTTCAGGGGTACACAGGCAATTATCCCTATAAACAAAAGCTCATGTCCACTAAATTTCATAAAAGTTTATAATTTTCAAAATATTTATATTTTTTAAAAATTTATAATAACAGGGATTTCATTATCAACAGCAGTAAGCACAATACTAGAAATTAATCCACCAACAAAAAAAACTATGGATTTAAAAAACTGGTAAGTGATTGACAAAAAAATTTAAAACTTATTCTATATATTTCTTAAACTTGTAATACATGATAAAAAACAGTGATAATGAAATATATATTTTTGAATAGATCAAGTGAAATTAATTTTTGAAAGTCAAATATAAAAAAACAACTATATAAGAACTACACACAAATCTCATTAGTGCAACAAAACAGGTAATTAAAATTTATAAATATATTATTCATTATTATTTGGTAAAATAAAAAAATAAAAAAATAAATAAGGAGAATTCAGCGATTGGTAAAACTTTTATATATTTAATTATTTATAACTCACGGTAGTATGTGATTTTAGTTTAATTCAATAATAATTAAATTTGCTTTTTTCTTATCTAAATTTGTTTTTATAAATTTAGAAAATTTATTCTTTCTACCAAATTCGTATAATAATAAAATACTCACTCTAAATTATATCTTTAAGTTAATCATTTTTATTTTTAGGATTCATATCAATTCCTATACATGAAAACCTCACAACTTTGAAATCACCTTTCAACTATTTTTTATTTAGCATCCTTTCAACTATTATTTTCTTTAATATTTTATTCTTTTTTTATTTTATTTTTTTGAGTTCTACAATAAGTAAAGTTAAAATTCTTATCTAAATTTAATAATTTAACCATCATTTGTCACAATTTTATTTACAAAATAAAATTATTTAATTCAAAATTGTACTATTTCATAGTTCTAAAATATTTTATAATAAAATAATTTATTTTATAAATTTATTATGATTATTAACACGTTCAATGCACGTATTTCGACTTAGTATATATATATATATATATATATATATATATATATATATATATATATATATATATATATATATATATATATATATATATATATATATGAGCTAAAATGACCTTCATTTTATGTTACTCTTTCTTTTAAAATCCCAAACTTTTGAATGGGGATGAAGATAATAAAAATACCTACCAGCATATTCCCTCCCCAAATAAAAAAAAAAAAATTCTGAGAATATGCCTAGCCAATAAATATGCTAGTAGTGAGTGTATCTACTTAGCCACAGTAATGACCTTTTCTTTCCAATATTATTATAGAATATATCTATTATGTATCAATGGCATTTATTCTTGGTAAAAACTTGCATAATTTATCTGAACTATCGACTATTTTGAATTAATTATTTAATTAGTCTTTTAAAAGTTTAATTTTTTCTTTTTTTTGATTAAACAGGGTAAAACCCTATTTGATTACAGAGTATAACCAGAGATCGTCCCAAAACAAAATAAAAAAACAGGAGCTGTAAACACATAACCCCCAAACAAAGCAATTGGGTGTCACCAAAATGGGAGATCCAAATTCAAGACAACCCCAACGACAACAACTGCTACCACTACTAAGAAACAGACCCCATAGCAGCCTTAGCAATTACAACTTACTGATCACATCCTAGAATAATGAGGAAGCTAACATTACATTGCCATTGCCATAAAACAATTAACTTACTCGGCGACACCCATTAAATACCGCCGATTGAGTTGAAATGGACGGCGTCCCAACAGCTGAGAAGGTCAGTTAAAAGAACCGAGCAGTCCCAATGCTTGAGCCCCGGAGAGCAGGAGTGAGGCCGAGACAAGTAAGGAGGAGAGCTTGCCATACCAAAGTCGAGGACCTACATCAAGCAGAGAGCTCCCCCAGATACCCATATAAATTAAAAGAAAAGTAGAGAAGAAAGCAAGCAAGATGTAATCGATGTATTAAAAAAGAAGAAACTCGGATTGAAGAGGTTGATATCCCATGATGCATGATAGGCGCTCACAGTAGCACATTAGATGGCGGAGAGTATATAGACCCCGATGTGAACTCCAATGCCTAGTGTCTCAGTCAGGCATGAAAGCAAAGATGATAACTAGAAAAGCGAAGCAATATAGAACCCAGAGACCAGATCAAAGATAAGGCAAAAGAAGCAGATAGGCAAAGTTAGATAGCACTCCTGGAGGTAGCCAGTGCCACAACCCGAAATTGCTCTTCCAAACACAATCCGGGAGTCCTTAAGGTCCAGAGTGGATCGATCTTCAGAACCAGCTTTAGTATGAAAAGCAAGATCGTTCGTAAACCAAGAGATAATCCAAGGTTTAAACTAGCCCCAGCTCTAGCCTGCCAGCAATGATGGAACAATAGGTATCATCCCATTTATTCCTCGATGTCAACAGTAACCAGGTAGCGAAAAGGCCAGAAGGAACGAACAGCTATTCAAACACCAAAGCCATACAAAGGAGATCCGAACAGCTAATTAAGGAGGCCCTTGATGCATTATAATCGTACAATGATGCGCAGATCAAGAAAACCCGCAGAGTAAAATAAGCTCAGAATGATGATATTGGTCGCCCAAGATGCACGGTAGTCGCTCGATGCTGCGCAGAAAGGCGGCGAAGAGTATGTAGTAGCCCAGGTGAGAATGAAACCCATATATGCCCAAAAATTAGATAGCCCAACAAAGCAATGCAAAACCAAGGAGCAGGAACCTATTAAAACAAGTACTGAAATAGGCAGCCTCTGCGAAGAGCCAGTTTTCTCGCTTCCAAACCCATTTTGGGCAACCCAAGTGCCCAAGGTGAAATATCCCTCCAACCCAGTTACGGTAAGAAATAACAGAAAGTTTCTAAATCTTGTCCGAGGGTGAAAACCAACTGCTTCTAGCTAGAAAAGTTGAGATAGTAAAAAGACCACACCCAAGTTTCTCAGTGCCAACAAAACCAGTGTCAATTAAGTACCAGAGTTGATCGAAACTGCCAAACCTTCATGTGAGGAAGAAAGAATCGCCTGCTCCAGAATCCCTAAAGCGAGAGTGGGAGATCCCGCGCTGACCAAGCTTCGTTAACCACAGGGCACCCACGGTTACGACAGATGAAACAAGAAGCAAAGAGACGTGAGGAGAACCTCCCAGATATTACCGTAATCCGAAACCCAAAGGTCTGGTAATCCTCGATGTCTAGATTAACATAAAAAGAAGCTGTAGGGGGAGTGAAAAGGTCCGGTGGGATTAAGTGAGAGCTGAAGGACCTCCAAGAGCTAGAGTCCAAAGATAGTTGGAGTGGTGGATTCTTGATGCACAAGCGGTACTCTGAGAAGAGCGATCATTGAATATAAGAGATCAAAATGTAGCGGCGAATAAGAGATCAAAATGCGCTTTATCTCGACCCTTTAATGTCATCCTCGCCCCTCTCCATCTACTCGCGAAATCCCCCGAATAGTTAAGTAATCTGGAACAAGTGAGAGGCCATGGGTGAAGTACTTTCCTCGAGAGAGACCTCGCAAACTTGCAAAAGAAGAAGAGATGATCCAAGTTTTCGTCTCCTGCACGGCAACTCATACAAATGGAAGGGCCAGACCAACCTCTTTTTTTAAGAAGCTCCGCGGTGAGTAGTCTGTATCTAGCTGCAATCCAAAGAAAAATTTTTGTCTTGAGCGGTATCCGTATGTCCCACAAATGTAGAATCTTACAGTCGTTGACCCCGTCAAAGGAAACGAAAATGTAAGCCGTCTTGGTTGAGAAGATCCCGTTAGAACTCCACCTCCACTGAATGGAGTCCTCGGAGTTAGACAACCGGAAGCTGTTAATCGCCGCTTGTAAGGCAAGTAGCTCACGCCTAGCTTCCGGGCAGGGAATGCCTTGAAATCCCAAATCGGTCTGAGAGCCGAAACGACGAAGCCAATTATGAACCGATAGGTGTTTAAGAGATGCCGTTCCAAATAAACGAGGGAAGCTATTACGCAAAGACGATATGCCGCTCCAGCGCGCATTTCAGAAAGACGTCGACTTGCCGTTACCGATCAAAAAAGTGGTTGAAGAGATGAAGATAGGGCCATTTGAGAGCAAACCCTTCCAAATCGGGCAACATCCAGTCGGCGGCGTCTCAGATGAAAATGGTGGCCGATGGGAGTAGTGTTTGGAAGTCAACAGGCGCGCCCAGGGGAGCGACTTGGAAGAGTGAAAGGACCAAAGGCCTTTCAAAATGAGAGCGGAGTTGGAGTTGCGGAGGTTGCGAATACCCAAGCCCCCGTATTTAGCCGGTCGACATAAATGTTCCCATTTGACCAGACAATGGAAACCGCTATTAAGGCTTTTCCCCTTCCAGAAGAAGTCCCGGCGAAGCTTGTCGATCGATTTGATTACCAAGCTAGGGAGTGAGAAGGCAGAGCAAAAGAAAGACGGAATGGAGGAGAGAACCGAATTTAAAAGCACCAAACATCCCCCCCTAGAGAGCAGGAGGCCCTTTGTCACGCCCCGGGTGTAAACCATAACCCGGGCCCGTCTACAGATCCGCCGTGCACACGGAATTTCCACATACACGAAGCGCTGGTAACCTGCTCAGATATAAGAAATACAATAATAGAGCAATAAAAACAGAGCTGAACTGAAAATACTACATCTCAGACCGAACTGGAAGTAAAAATACAAAATGACTGTAAAATAAGGTACAAGTCCCTCTCCCAGCTCACCACAAATATACAACCAGCTGGCTAAAGCCAGACCCCAAAAGTAAAAGTACAACAGTCTGAGATAAGATACATAAAAGGTACAAGTCTAGCTAACTCACTGTCAGGCCCACTGTCTAGCTACTCAACCGTCCTCTCTCCTCGAGCTGCCGCTATACGTCCAGCAGCACCCGCAGAAGGCTCTGCAAAACAAAGGAGAAGAAAAAGAAAAAAAAGAATGGGGGGTGAGAACTACTAGTAAACCAGTAGCCTCCCCCTAGTGGGTAAAGCCTCAAACTCTGACGTACCCACTAGGTCTACCAGAGGCAAAAAGGGAAGGAAGAGTGGTAAGTAATGAAACTGCTAAGAAGGAAGACAATCACTACTATGCCTCTAAATGTAATGTCAAAGGGTATGACTGTGTGTATGCATCAGAAATAGTATCTGTCCAAATAAACCCAATCTAGCCATCAGTAAAAACTGGTACCGCCTACTGCCGCTCTCATCATCGGGCAAGTATAGCCGCGCCGATGTGATAGCAAAACTGTCCATAACTGTCTGACCCCAGCCTCTAGAGGGGAACTTGAGGGGAGCGACCCACACGAGTAAAGCACCACCGGGCAATAACCGCGCCGGTAAGATAAGAATCAAAAGTAGGACTGAATCACGACTATGCTCAAGCAGAACAAATCCCTCCACTAATAAAACCCCGATCCCCCAATCTGATGCAAAGATAAACATCCGGTCGACCGTCCAATGTCCGCGGTCGCCGCAATACCCCATAAGTCCAAATCTGATAAAATAACCAATATCTGGTCAACCGCCTAATCTCCGCGGTTACCACAATGCCCCACAATCCACCATCTGGTAAATAATCAATATCCGGTCAACCGCCTACTGTCCGCGGTTGCCGCAATCCCCCCACCAATCCATAATCGAGTCTAATCCGTCCCAGACTCAATGGCCTCAACTACAATATCCCGAACCCCTGCTCGAACCCGAGCAACAAGACTCAAAAGTCTAAAAGAGAAGGAGAAAGGAAACAATCATGGTTTCTCCTAAGTCAAATCCCAATATGATAGTGTAGCAATAAATAGTGGCCTATCTAGATGTCCATACAAGCATGCAAATGTCCTCAGACAAGATGAAAGAAAGTGAATCAAATAACAGTTCCACATGTGTATCGAATAATCAATCCGCATAGATATAACCATCATGCTAAAAACATCAGCTAACTACACATGTATATAATCCCTGATCCGTCATAAATCACCAAAGTGGTACCCGCACATAGATATGTCATCATATCCCAATAATTAATCCGTTTAACCCACTTTCATAAAATCTATGTGCTAATATGGCATGTTAATTACCACTCTTAAAATATCCCCAACATGCTAAGTCTACAATATTAGTCACAATGATAGGCTCACGTTTATCTCATTTAATCATGCATGGTAAACAACCAATATGTCCAATAAAGGGCTTCTCTAATAAACTTAGTGAGCAAGTCAAAAGTAGAGGTATGCAACAACCACCCACCTCGAAAAGCATGCACCACAAACCAAGAAAATACCCGCTGTCCTCTAAGCACACCGTCAGCTGAAACAGTATCCTACAACATCACATAAGTGTACACGGTGTAAAAACTACAAGTCTCAAAACAGATTTTGCTGTTTTTATAATCAGCACGCAAAACGAGGAATTTTACCTCTGTCCTGAGCTTCAAAAATCCTAGAAAAATTACGGTTGCGTTCCTCGCGAAAAGTAGCCCAAAATCGACTCTTGAATCGCCTCGATCTGATATTCCTACACCAAGAAACAATTCATCGAAGTTGCCGCTGTCCAAAAACCCAAACAGCAAAAGAGGGGTCAAAACACCTCGGGAATCGTGCCAAGGAATCGGAATCCAGAGAAACCATCAACACGGAAAACGAAGCCCTACCTCTCAGGAACACACCGGTGAAGAAATCGTCGAAAAAGGACTCCTGTACTGCGCAGGGGACTCCTCGGACTAAAATGCGACGATAACGGGCCGAAAATGGGGAAAAACCGAGGCACACTGTAAAATCCGGATCGCCGCTGTCGAACTTCCAGAAATTCTGGGAACTCACCACAAGGTAGAAAAATTAGTGAGGAACAACTTCTCTTCAATGGCCTCTCTCTGGTTCTCTCTCTATCTCTCGGAAAACAGAGAAAAAGAAGGGAGGGGAGGCCTTTATATAGGCCCATTAGAACAATTGGGATAATTCCCAATAAGTCCCCGGTTCCGGGCGCAAACAGTGCGGCCCGGCCCAATTCGGGCGCGCACAGTGCGGCCCGGCCCAGCCGTTTCCGGGCGCGCACAGTGCGGCCCCGCCCAAGCCTGCTCGCGCACCCGATCCGGCCGCACGCCACCGCCCGTCCGACCCGACCCGCTGTGCGACGCGTGTCCACCGAACAGGGGACAGCGAGGCCGACCAACCGCGCGCGCCCACGCGTCCCCGCAATCACCGGCGGCGTGGGTGGCGCCCGCCAATGGTGCGGCGCCACGTGGCGCACGTGCGCCGCCCCGCCCGACACGGCGGTCGGTCGCCCGCCCCCGCCGCCGCCGCGCCCGCGCCCACGTGCGTACGGCCGCAGACCCGCGGCTCAGCGTGCACCGCGTGCACGAAGACCATCCAATCCCAGGCCGCCACATGGCCACCCTGGTCCATGCACCGGCCGCACCACTCCGTGAACCGCGTCCACTGAACCGACCCAACCTCGCGATGCCACGTGTCCCGCCTCCGGCGCACACCGGCCCGTGGACCGCGCACCTGCCCGCGCACCCGCGCGCCTGCCCGCGCGCTGCCCGCGTCTGCGCGCTGCCCGCGGCCGCTCCGCCGCCTGCCCGAGCCCATCCGCCGCTGCCCGCCGCCGCCGCCGCTAGCCGCCGGCGGCCGGAATCACTGTTCCGGCATGAACAGTAACCGGTTGCGCAAAATGTCGAGTAGGTAGTCCATTTTAACCGTTTTCGCGCACTGAATCCGAATTTGATGTCCGATTTGCCAAATTCCGCCTCTAAAATTTGCCGAATGCACCCGGAAAAACGTTCTTTTGTCCAAACTTCGCGCTGAGCCCAATTTTAATATCCATTTCGCGCGAGACCACTTCTAAAGATCCGACGGAGTCCACCCGATCACCCACGTGATCTATTTAAGCCCGAAGTTCAACACTTATGTCCAATTTGTGCACACACACCTCCAACACACAAAACAGGCTCCCAGAAGCCACCAATAACTCCACCACAGCTCTGCAGAAATCCAGGTCATCACATCCTCCCCCACTAAAAGAAAGTTTCGTCCTCGAAACTAAAGTCGTTCCTCAACACGGAATCTCAACCAAATAGAGGGGGTAAATATCCAATCATCCTCCACTCAAGCTCCCAAGGCTGACAAATACCTTCTCCCGAGACGCGATGCAATCCTCGGGTCTCTAACTAGAACAAAATAAAGACGAGCACTCTAGGAAACCGCACCACCACCACAAGAGTACAGCGGGCTAATTGCTAGAGCTACCAAGTAGTCTGTACCGGCAAAACATCCGCTCCACCTAGGCCCCCGGTAATCTAACCACCAAGTCCAAAGGCATAAAAGTTCAGTCCGAGTATCACCGCGCTCCCGGGGTATTTCACAACCACGCTAGCCAAAAAGGCTGCGCACCCATGGCGGAACACTCGTCCCGCACGCGAAGTCGAAACAAAAGAGGCAAAGATATCCCCCAAGTAACCACGGCACACCATCTACACCTGGCCTAACCCCTCCCCAGGAGGACCGTCCTCGCGGCACAATCAACCGCCGCGAAAAGAAGAAAACCGAGCCGGCCAAACCGTCCTAAGTACTAAAACCAAGTCCCATAACTAGGTTAAGACCATCAGGTCTACTGGTACTATCGAGGACTCAACTGCACCGGGCAGGACCAACAACACAACCCCACGTGTCAAAGAGCGAGAATATGAACCTCCCGAAAACTAGGTAACCGTCCTACCCCCTAACCCATGCAAGGAAGTGAATACACCCCTAACAAATGACTAGGATGCTCAAGTGCAATACAATGCAAAACCTAATGCCGGTCAATAAATAAAATAATACCTGTTACCACAAGGTCGGCTGCTGTAAAATCCTCCACCTGAGCAGCGTAAACCCGACCGCTCTGAGCCGGCGGCCGATGATCCGCAGGGTAAAAAGAAGGTGATCCGCTCGCTGGAGCATAAGACCGCTGAGCTGACAGCTGCTGCTGAGGCGGAAAAGGAGCCGATGCTGATGAGGGTGCCGCTGAAGTCGAAAGGGGGCACGGAGCTCGAATGTGACCCGACTGTCCACATTTATAACAACGACCCCACCTCTGATCGCAGGTCTGCGACAAGTGAGATCCTCCACAGAATATACATCTGTCTCTGTCGCGAAGCCGTGGCTGTCCTGCCGACTGCTGGCTCTGTATCTGCTGCTGCGATCCCTGCTGCTGTCGCGATGGCCTCGGGGATCCACTAGGCTCTCGCTGCTCCGCGCGCCCACGGCTAGATAAATGAGGCTGCGGCGGTCTCCACGAACTAGTCTGTCCCTCATCCTCGGGTACTGGTCGTTTTCTCACGAAACTCTGTGCGACCATCCCGCCTCGCCTTGCCACCACCGTGCCGCCTCTCTCCACCCATTGGGCATGCTCGACGGCCTCCTCAAGGGTCTGGAGTCGCTGTGCATGCACTAGGGTATAAATCTCACTGCGGAGGCCTGCCTCGAATAACTCGACCTGATGTGGGCCATCACGGGCGACAAAAGGCACGCAGTTAAGCAACTGCATGAACTCCTGGTGGTAAGCCTGAACCAGCCGATCACCCTGCTGGAGGTTCTTCAAATCATCCTCCAGTTTCCTCTTCACGCTGGTCGAAAAGTAGGTATCTGATACCATCCGCCGAAACTCGGACCAGGGTAACTGTCGAGAAATCTGAAACTCCCGTGGCTCCACCCGTTGCCACCAAAGATTTGCATCTCCATCAAGGCAATGTACCGCCATATGAACTCTGTACCTCGGGTCGACGAAGAAACCCCTGAAAATCTTCTCCATCGCTGATAACCACGTCCCAACCTCCCACGGCTGCATGTCCCGTCCCGAGAACCTAGGCGGTCCGCGCTGACAAAACTTGACAAGTTTGTCGGCGATATCCTGCTCCTCAGCCGGGGTCAAAGGCTGGGCCACTCCCTGAGCCCCGCTACTCGATGATGGCGCCGTCGTCACAAGTGGTACCACAGGTGGTGCCGGGGTCTCCAAAACTGTCGGTGGCGGCGCCTCTCTCTGCGCCAGTAGCTGCTCAATCCGCTGCTCCTGCCGGCGGTTGTTCTCAGCCAATTGGGCCACCAAGGCCCTCAACTCATCAATCTCTGAAGGTCCAGCCTGCCCTGGCTCAACAGGGGGTGTAGGGGAACTCCGGGTAGGAATCCGACGTCGGGGAGGCATCTGTTACCACAAGAAACCACAAGTCAGCCACACAACCACACACAACCCAATCTAGCGAAAGTCAAGGACATCCCCCTATTTCTGTAACTTTATGTTGTCTGCAGCCAACATAACTGTCCCACAGAAATAGGATATGTCGATCCCTCTTCACTCACTGGAAGAGTCAAATAACTCAATCACCGACTTTCGCAAAATGTCGCGTCTCTCACGCACTATCATCCTAGGGTTCGCCAAAAGCCTAGGGTTTCCTAAGTCCCAACTGACCTATCCCTAAGCTCTGATACCACCTGATCTGTCACGCCCAGGGTGTAAACCATAACCCGGGCCCGTCTACAGATCCGCCGTGCACACGGAATTTCCGCGTACACGAAGCGCTGGTAACCTGCTCAGATATAAGAAATACAATAATAGAGCAATAAAAACAGAGCTGAACTGAAAATACTACATCTCAGACCGAACTGGAAGTAAAAATACAAAATGACTGTAAAATAAGGTACAAGTCCCTCCCCCAGCTCACCACAAATATACAACCAGCTGGCTAAAGCCAGACCCCAAAAGTAAAAGTACAACTGTCTGAGATAAGATACATAAAAGGTACAAGTCTAGCTAACTCACTGTCAGGCTCACTGTCTAGCTACTCAACCGTCCTCTCTCCTCGAGCTGCCGCTATACGTCCAGCAGCACCCGCAGAAGGCTCTGCAAAACAAAGGAGAAGAAAAAGAAAAAAAAGAATGGGGGGTGAGAACACTAGTAAACCAGTAGTCTCCCCCTAGTGGGTAAAGCCTCAAACTCTGACGTACCCACTAGGTCTACCAGAGGCAAAAAGGGAAGGAAGAGTGGTAAGTAATGAAACTGCTAAGAAGGAAGACAATCACTACTATGCCTCTAAATGTAATGTCAAAGGGTATGACTATGTGTATGCATCAGAAATAGTATCTGTCCAAATAAACCCAATCTAGCCATCAGTAAAAACTGGTACCGCCTACTGCCGCTCTCATCATCGGGCAAGTATAGCCGCGCCGATGTGATAGCAAAACTGTCCATAACTGTCTGACCCCAGCCTCTAGAGGGGAACTTGTGGGGAGCGACCCACACGAGTAAAGCACCACCGGGCAATAACCGCACCGGTAAGATAAGAATCAAAAGTAGGACTGAATCACGACTATGCTCAAGTGGAACAAATCCCTCCACTAATAAACCCCGATCCCCCAATCTGATGCAAAGATAAACATCCGGTCGACCGTCCAATGTCCGCGGTCGCCGCAATACCCCATAAGTCCAAATCTGATAAAATAACCAATATCTGGTCAGCCGCCTAATCTCCGCGGTTACCACAATGCCCCACAATCCACCATCTGGTAAATAATCAATATCCGGTCAACCGCCTACTGTCCGCGGTTGCCGCAATCCCCCCACCAATCCATAATCGAGTCTAATTCGTCCCAGACTCAATGGCCTCAACTACAATATCCCGAACCCCTGCTCGAACCCGAGCAACAAGACTCAAAAGTCTAAAAGAGAAGGAGAAAGGAAACAATCATGGTTTCTCCTATGTCAAATCCCAATATGATAGTGTAGCAATAAATAGTGGCCTATCTAGATGTCCATACAAGCATGCAAATGTCCTCAGACAAGATGAAAGAAAGTGAATCAAATAACAGTTCCACATGTGTATCGAATAATCAATCCGCATAGATATAACCATCATGCTAAAAACATCAGCTAACTACACATGTATATAATCCCTGATCCGTCATAAATCACCAAAGTGGTACCCGCACATAGATATGTCATCATATCCCAATAATTAATCCGTTTAACCCACTTTCATAAAATCTATGTGCTAACATGGCATGTTAATTATCACTCTTAAAATATCCCTAACATGCTAAGTCTACAATATTAGTCACAATGATAGGCTCACGTTTATCTCATTTAATCATGCATGGTAAACAACCAATATGTCCAATAAAGGGCTTCTCTAATAAACTTAGTGAGCAAGTCAAAAGTAGAGGTATGCAACAACCACCCACCTCGAAAAGCATGCACCACTAACCAAGAAAATACCCGCTGTCCTCTAAGCACACCGTCAGCTGAAACAGTATCCTACAACATCACATAAGTGTACACGGTGTAAAAACTACAAGTCTCAAAACAGATTTTGCTGTTTTTATAATCAGCACGCAAAACGAGGAATTTCACCTCTGTCCTGAGCTTCAAAAATCCCAGAAAAATTACGGTTGCGTTCCTCGCGAAAAGTAGCCCAAAATCGACTCTTGAATCGCCTCGATCTGATATTCCTACGCCAAGAAACAATTCATCGAAGTTGCCGCTGTCCAAAAACCCAAACAGCAAAAGAGGGGTCAAAACACCTCTGGAATCGTGCCAAGGAATCGGAATCCAGAGAAACCATCAACACGGAAAACGAAGCCCTACCTCTCAGGAACACACCGGTGAAGAAATCGTCGAAAAAGGACTCCTGTACTGCGCAGGGGACTCCTCGGACTGAAATGCGACGATAACGGGCCGAAAATGGGGAAAAACCGAGGCACACTGTAAAATCCGGATCGCCGCTGTCGTACTTCCAGAAAATCTGGGAACGCACCACGAGGTAGAAAAATTAGTGAGGAACAACTTCTCTTCAATGGCCTCTCTCTGGTTCTCTATCAATCTCTCGAAAAACGGAGAAAAAGAAGGGAGGGGAGGCCTTTATATAGGCCCATTAGAACAATTGGGATAATTCCCAATAAGTCCCCGGTTCCGGGCGCAAACAGTGCGGCCCGGCCCAATTCAGGCGCGCACAGTGCGGCCCGGCCCAGCCGTTTCCGGGCGCGCACAGTGCGGCCCCGCCCAAGCTTGCTCGCGCACCCGATCCGGCCGCACGCCACCGCCCGTCCGACCCGGCCCGCGGTGCGACGCGTGTCCACCGAACAGGGGACAGCGAGGCCGACCAACCGCGCGCGCCCACGCGTCCCCGCAATCACCGGCGGCGTGGGTGGCGCCCGCCAATGGTGCGGCGCCACGTGGCGCACGTGCGCCGCCCCGCCCGACACGGCGGTCGGTCGCCCGCCCCCGCCGCCGCCGCGCCCGCGCCCACGTGCGTACGGCCGCAGACCCGCGGCTCAGCGTGCACCGCGTGCACGAAGACCATCCAATCCCAGGCCGCCACGTGGCCACCCTGGTCCATGCACCGGCCGCACCACTCCGTGAACCGCGTCCACTGAACCGACCCAACCTCGCGATGCCACGTGTCCCGCCTCCGGCGCACACCGGCCCGTGGACCGCGCACCTGCCCGCGCACCCGCGCGCCTGCCCGCGCGCTGCCCGCGCCTGCGCGCTGCCCGCGGCCGCTCCGCCGCCTGCCCGAGCCCATCCGCCGCTGCCCGCCGCCGCCGCCGCTCGCCGCCGGCGGCCGGAATCACTGTTCCGGCATGAACAGTAACCGGTTGCGCAAAATGTCGAGTAGGTAGTCCATTTTAACCGTTTTCGCGCGCTGAATCCGAATTTGATGTCCGATTTGCCAAATTCCGCCTCTAAAATTTGCCGAATGCACCCGGAAAAACGTTCTTTTGTCCAAACTTCGCGCAGAGCCCAATTTTAATATCCATTTCGCGCGAGACCACTTCTAAAGATCCGACGGAGTCCACCCGATCACCCACGTGATCTATTTAAGCCCGAAGTTCAACACTTATGTCCAATTTGTGCACACACACCTCCAACACACAAAACAGGCTCCCAGAAGTCACCAATAACTCCACCACAGCTCTGCAGAAATCCAGGTCATCACACCCTTCCACCCCGCAAGTCGCTTGTCCGCTTTCTCGATGATGGGTATAAAATTAGATTTCCGCAACGCCTTAGGTGATAAAGGCAAACCCAAGTACTTTAAGGGGAATCCAAGAGATTGACAGCCTAAGAGAGAAGCAAGAGCTTCAGATTTGTAGCTCGGGAGATTAACCGAAGAAATGGAGCTTTTACCGTAGTTGATTTTAAGACCAGAGATCTCCGTGAAAGCCTCGAGAATGACGTTGATGACCCTTGCCGATCTATCGGAACCATCAAAAAAGATAAGGAGATCATCAGCAAATTGTAAGGTGTGGACTCTGACCGTCCCGATGCCCACCGACGGAAGGTCAAGAGAGGAAAAAACCGCCTGCAGCATTCTGAACAGCACGTCAATACAAAGGATGAAGTGGAGAGGGGACAAAGGGTCGCCCTGGCGTAGTCCTCGTTTGCTAGGGAAGGAGGTGCCCGGAACTCCGTTAAGCAAAACAGCCGTACTGGAGGAGTGTAAGAGTTCCATAATCCAACCAATCCACTTGAACCCGAAGCCCCTGGCCGATAACAGATCCTTCAGGAAAGCCCAATCGGCGTGGTCGAAAGCTCTTTCAAAATCAATCTTAAAGAGCGCTGCTTCTTGCTTAGTAGAGTGAAGGTGATGTAGTAAAATATGGGCGCAGAAGTTGTCTAGAAGCGATCTTCCTTTAATGAAAGCCGTCCGGTACGGATTGCTCGTGGTCAAAATTTTAATTTTATTACTTAACTTTTTAATTTATTTAATTTGAATCAGTTAATAATATTTTAATTTAAAATTTTGAATGTGTTGTTTATCTTTATAAATTTAATTAGTATACTCCATACAATTCTCGCAACTTAAAATTTATTAAAGTAAGAATTAGCTAAAATTTTAAAATTAAAATATTATTGGCTAGATCAAATTAAATTAACAAATTTAAAAATTGAATAGTAAAATAAAAATTTTGAGAGATTGAGCCGTTGACTCAAAATATTTCATAATTTAGATAAATTCTATATAGTTTTATCTTTATTCTCTTTTGCAAATTAATAATAATATTACAAGGAAGGTTTACATGGTTGGTTCATTATAATTAGTAGTTAAAATACAATATTGTAAAGATCAGTTTGAAGAGGACTATTTGCTTTTCATTTTGTTATTGCCTAATAAGCATAATAATGTAGCCTTTAAATAAAGTGGGCTATAGTTTAGGAGCCAATTTTATAGTGGTTTACATTTGAGTGGGTCTCCTTACATTTTAAAGACAAACTTACAAGAAGAGCATTGCTCAACTATGTAAGAAGAATAATGCTATCCGTATATCTTATTTGGAGTGAATGATATACTTCTCGTCTATCTAAAAATGAAAACTTCACTCGCCACTTTAAAGTGATGAATAAAATTTATTTCACTTTAGAATAAATGGAATGTAAGATATACATTCCGTTTGAAATATACAAGAAATATTTTTTATATAAGAAATGTTATAAGTCCATAAAGATTGTGTTGAAACACTAATAAAAATATCACTATTCATGTACTTTCAATTTTTGTTGTTTTGGATGCATGTATGAGGTTTAATGAAGATAGGTGGAACATATATTAGTAGATCCAATGATGAAAAAGTTAGAAATATATGAATAGTTATATTTCTAAAAAGATTGTAGGGTTACAACCCTTATATAAGCTGTAATATCCTTCCCCTTCGGGTCTAAATTTTTTCTTAAAAAAATTATTAGTTGTTAAAGTTAATAATAATAATACTGAAGAAAAATATAAGTTTTGTTTTTTTAAAAAAAAAAAAATTAAATTTTAAGATATTTAAATTTAAAATTTTTAAAATTTTAATTTTTTTTAAAAAAATTATAAAATTTAAAATTTAAAATTATTTTAATAATTTTTTTAATATACAGTAAAATATAAATTTTAATAATTTTTTTAATAAATATTTTAAATTAAATATTTTAAATTATACAAGTAAAATTTTTATTTTTTTAAAAAAATTATTATTATTATTATTATTATTTTGAGAAAAAAGTAGCATACTATCCGCTTCATTTATTTTTAAAATAAACTTAACTGGAAATGTGAAGCAACTAGGCTTCCAACTCGGATTTCAACCACTAAATTTTTTGCTACTTACGCTAAGAACGGTTGATAAACAATAATAATAAAAAAAATTATTATAGTTAAAAATAATTTTATTATTTTATATAATTACTATTTTTTATTTTTCTTATTCTTTATTATTATACAAAATATAATTTTTAAATTTTTATATTTATACTTATTCTTGATATAATTAATTTTTTTTTATTCTATAATCAAACGATACCGTAGTGAATCACTTTAACTACTGATCGATGCTAAGTACCAAAAAATCTGAAATCATATCCATAAGAAATTTGGTTGCTTTCGTCACAGCTTCAATTTCAGTTGATATCGCATATTAGTGGTACAATTATTTATATAAGATACATTTGTCCTATATATCTACCAACCAAATGTTTTCTAAGATTTACATTATTAAGGTCGTGAGTGCACATGATGAGCACATAGTGACTTCATACAAAACCCTAATATTTAGACAATATATATAGCCAGCATTAATTATGCGGGGACTGATTGAGAGTCCTCTGATACAGTGTAATTTTATAAAATTAATATTTAGACAATATATATATAGCCAGCATTAATTATAGTGAACAGCCACACTTATGTCCATTATTTTTTTGTATTCGAAAGTCCAAAATATTGATGTAGGCAGAGACAAATCGTACATCCACGAGTTCAACGAGGATTGTTGCAAGAACTCATCCACATATATATTTTTTTTGAAAAAAAAAAAATATCTTATTCATTTTGTTTATTTTTAAAATAAATTTAGTAGAAAATATAAAACAACTAGGTTACGAATTCGGATATCAACAATCAAATCTTTTGCAATTTGCACTAGAAACGATTGATCACCCATATTCTTTTAGACTGCGTTTGGTTCAGGTATAAGCTTGAACTGCTTATTCCATAAATAAGTATAAGTTTCGGAACAAGGAGGAATAAAACTAATTTTACGTTTGGATGAAAATTAAATTGTTCCTAGGAATAAGAAATAGTTAGATTAGAATAGTGAGAATAAAAATAATTATAATTTTAAAATAATAATACTTTATCTAAATAATTAATATAAAATATTAATTAAATAATAATTTATTTTATTTAATTATAGATAATTCTGAATATTAATTGATAAAATAATTAACAATAATGAGTATTACTAATAAATAATTTAATTAATTAATTACAAATAATTTAACAAATTAATTAGTTAATTATCTAAATAGATAATTGGTTAATAAAATAATTAAATTAGTAAAAATATTAGATTAATTAAAGAGTTAATACAATAATTAAAATTATATTTACTTTAATTAAGCTTATTCACAATTAATTGATAAAATAATTATTAATAATGAGTATTATTAATAATTAATAATTTAATTAACTACAAATAATTTAATAATTTAATTAGTTAATTATCTAAATACTTAAATAATTAGTTAATAAAATAATCAGATTAGTTAAAATATTAGATTAATTAAAGAGTTAATATAATAATTAAAATTATATTTACTTTAATTAAACTTATTCTTAATTAATTGATAAAATAATTAATAAAAATAAGTATTATTAATAATAAATAATTTAATTAACTACAAATAATTTAATTATTTAATTATCTAAATATTTAAATAATTAGTTAATAAAATAATTAAAATATTAAATTAATTAAAGAGTTAATACAATAATTAAAATTATATTTAATTTAACTAAGCTTATTTTCAAATGGGAACAAGTCTTGTTCTAGAAAAAAGCTGGAACAGTAGATCTAATCTTATACCAGCTTATTTTAGAAAAAAGAGAACTGCTGTTATTATTTATAATTAAATACATTTGAGTACAAAAGGGAGGATAATCCTCTTATCCCTCCGCAACCTTATGTCACAAAATATTAGTGGTTTACAATTTTCAATCGAGCACCTTGTGACACGGGCATGGTGAATCCGTTTCGTGTTAAGCAGGATTTTCCGATCTAGGATTGGAACGGAGTTTTGCTGAGCTAGGATAGGTTTATATTAGTAATTTAGGATTTTCCAATCCAGCAGCTTGACATGGCCCCTAGCTAATGTTGAATCCTAGTCGTATTAAGTAGGATTTTTTGATCGACCAGCTGGGCCCGACCTCTGGCTAGAATCGGAACCGGACTTTTCTGTGCCAGACTAGCTAGGTTCATAGATTAGCCCATTTTTTTTTTAAAAAAATTGATTTTTAAAATATTTTAAGGTTAGTTTTATAAACCGTGGGTTGTCATATATACATTAATAAGTTGATTTTAGATAATTCTATATATAAAATAACAAAATTTCAAATGATTTTAGTTTGTATTTGAGAAAACACTAAAAATGAAAAAAAAAAAAAAAAAAAAAAAAGAAAAAAGAAAAAAGAAAAATCATGTTGGACTACAAGTCGCTTCCTAAAGTGATATGGCCCACACCCATTGCAGGTTATGCTAGGTCAGATAGACAAGTCGCCCGGGTCAACGCAGCATATGAAGACCCGTGCCATGTCAGCAGAGCATGCGTTATATAGTTTCCATTCTACGTCAGAAAGTCTACTGTGTAGCACTCACGTCACGTTATGTACATCCAGTCAATCAATTGTCTCCTTTTAAGAGCCGAGTACAATAAAAATATTTTCTAAAAAATTATGATGTAATAAGTAAATTTTAGAGGTGCATGATTGGCTAAAAATGCACATTAATAATATGATTGTTGCATTCTAAACTCTTTCCATTGCCCTAGCACTACCCAGTATCTTGTCTTAGGATGTCGATAGATAAGATTCGGAGCGAATTTTTAAAAACTCGTATATGAATTTGTATTCGAACCGACTACTAAATTCAAATTTGAATTCGAATTCGACAGATTTTAAAAATTTATATCTAAATTCGAACTCGACCAAAAATTTAAAATTCGAATTCGAACCCGAATCCGAAAATTCAAATCTGAAATAATTATTTTTTTTTTCTTTTACAATATTTCAAAATATATTATATTAAATTTAAAATTTTAAAATATAAATTTAAATATAATATCAAATATTTATATACTATAATATAAAATTAATTCGGATTCGGATTCGGATTCAGGTCGGGTATAATCAAAATTCATATCCAAATTTAAATCCGTCGTATTTTCATTTTTTATATCCATATCCGAATTCATATCCGTTTAACATCGAGTAAATTCATTCCGTTCGAATTCGGATTCGAATAAAATTTCAGATATCCGTACACATTGACATCCCTAATCATGTCAGGCCCGGATCACTTTACTTGGCTCGACACTAGCCCAACTTCTCATAGATCACTTTACTGGGCTGGACACTAGCCCAACTTCTCATAGATCCAGTTGTGCCTAGTTAGGCTCATTGAGCTGCGTTGAGATTCCAAAATAGTGGCATGAGAAAATCTCTGAATAAGGTTGTAAACAGGTAGATCTCGACATGGGAGACCTGCCCGGCCTCTTATCTCGCCAACACCGAATTCGTCCTCCCTCTCGCCTTTGTGTTGGGGTAAAATATATATTCCATTACTCTTTTCGCCTAAAAATTTGTCTCTAGTTGGAACCTTGGTTCTATCTTGCCAACTATTTTTTTTTTAAAAAACATTTCTTTAAATTTGAATAAAATAATATTATTTTAATTAAACTAATATTATTTAATTAAAATAAAAATTTAAAAATAATAAATTTATCATAAAAACAACTATCACTTAAATTACATTTATTTTAAAAAAAACTAACTTTTAAAACTCACCACTAATTTAAAAATACTAAAATTTGTCATACAATTTAAATATTATTTTGTAATAATTGTGGAATTAAAAGGAATAAGTTTGATTATTTAAAATTTTATTATTCGAAAATTTAAATTTTTGAAGGATACTTGTAAAGAAACGGCTAATTTTGCAAAACGGGAACCGAACCCGACGAAACAAAATCATTATCTGAACGGTCGGATCGTACTGAACATCATGATGAAGTCTGATTTTGAATTTGATAAAACGAAACCACGAAAAAATGCAAAAAAAAGTGTATTTTTAGAATTTTTTTCACAAAAGTTGCGACATTTTATGTACTGTTTTGCATGGAATCGAACGTGGAGGGTTCTCAATGCGTTTTACACACGCAGTGAAGGATTAAGGTAAAATAATTAAAAGTAGAGAGTTTTTTTGTAAGATTTCCAAGTCCTATATATATGTTCATCTTGGGTGTCCCTTTCCACAACCCTAGACTAACCTCCTTCTCATAGAGTTCCCTCACTGTGCCTCCTCTCCTTAACTGCGCACCTTCCTCAGGCAGCCCTCCCGCCGGAGAGGCTCTATCTCTTTCTCCTTCACCTTGCTCTCGGGTCTGGTGGACCCAAAGGTCACTCAGGATCCTCACCCTCGCCTTCTTGACGTAAATGAGCATCTCCCAGAGCAGCACCGCCGTCGGTAACCGCCCCGAAGTCACCGAAACCGCTGCGGGCCCGATCGAGGGCAAGATCGGGTCGCATTCTCTTCGGGTTGCCTCTACTATTTTCCTTCGGGTTTGAACGGTTGGGGGTACCTTCTGCCTGATCTCCGGCGCCTCCCCGATGTCTCCCGCACGCCTCCGGCCGGCCACATTGTCGGAAAATCGGAGCCCTATCTCCTTGCTTTGATCTAAGTCGAGCTCCACCAAGCACCATACCGCCTGTCACGCCCCGAGTTTGAAAAAACGGTCTAAATTATATATATATATATATATATATATATATATATATATATATATATATATATATATAGAGTTAGGCTGGAATACTATTAATAATACCAAGTCATTGGTGCTATTAAGTTTTTAACCCTTGGATTAAAAGATGTGTGGTTGAGATGATAGTGGGCCCCTTGGGTTTAATAGATGGTTGGGAAAATAGTAAAATCTAATGGGTGAAAATGATCAAAGGGGTTGATCTAAGGGTAGAAAACTTGATAGTACCAATAACTTGGTACTATTAATAGTATAGTAGCCGGAATATATATATATATATATATATATATATATATATATATATCAGAATTTGAATTTGAAAACCAGGACATGAACAGATCGCTACATGTATAGAAAATCCTCTGTCTACTTGGACAGAGTCTCCCCTATACATGCACGGTTATGCAAGTGCGAATACACAATTAGGGTACTAAACTGTAATTGTCACGTCCCGGCGTCAAAACTGCGACCCGGACTCGCCAATAGATCCGCCGCCCATACGGAAAGCCCCGTATAGACGAAGCGACTTAACCTGCAAAAGATCAGCTACACTATACAGATATCAGAGCTGAAAGTAAACTGCTGAAATAAAAATATACAAATCCTCAAATAGTACATGTCAGGTCCTCACAATACATAAGTCACTCCAAAACTAAAGCTCTCAAAAGTAAAATATACATGATACATCCCAAAATCACTGACAGTACTAGTACATCACCAAAAGGGTACATCTACTCTCACAGGAAGAAGACTGGTAGGGATCTAGCTCGCGACTCCCTTACCTCGATCAGCAGGATCAACAACTGGAGTAGCAGGAACTGGAGTAGAGGTCCCTGGGGAAAAATCACCAAGGCGGGTGTGAGAACTACATCCCACAATAGTTCTCAGTGGGTACCGCCAACAAGCCCGACGGTCTGCCCACTAAGTCTACTAGAGGCATAAAGTAACAAATGCAGTACTAAAAGTAAAGGCTGGAAAATAACTCTACAGCTACTATGCCTCTATCTAAATGCTCAAGAAGTGGAACAGATGGAAATATGACCCATCTACTATCTCTCAAACATAATCATCCAATCTACACTGACTGCCACATAGGGTCCAGTCAAACATGCGCCTACCTACTACTATTACATCCAAGGAGGACCGGACTTACGTAGGGCGTCCGTGACTGCCAAAACTGGCCTAGCCAGAGGGACTGCGTCGACAAGTCGCGATAGCAAGTAACAAGCCCAGCTCCGGAGTGGCACTCGAGGGGCACGACCCCATCGAGGAAAGTATCCGCGCATCTCTGTCGAGCTCAAATGTGGCTCATGCAGGCTATAGTCCAAATCCACGATCAACAAGATCGACAGTAACCAACAACACCAACTCTCACTCACAGGCTGGCAAACCACACAGCCGGGACCCACCGTCGACTCAGACGGCTCCCAAAAATAAGACACTGATCTAACACTGCTACCAGACTCCACTCGGCCCCCAGGCGCGAGTGTAACATGCATCCCACAACAATCCGACCACTTGGCCCACTATTCGGGCGAGGAAACTCTAAGTCCAGGTAAAATAATAGATAATAGTGTGAGAATGTCTAAAGCATAAATAACTTAGCCCAAGTTGGAGTTTTCTACTAGTCTGGTTAAACATGTAGCATATGACGGGGTGCTAGGTCAAGTTCCAAAGATAGCATTTCATTTACAGATTTAGGAAGCAATAAATCAATATGATCATCATAGCAACACAAGTAACATTAATTCTCTCTTTCTAGCATGCTTCCTAATACACTCACAATCATGCATGATTCCTACAATATAGAATTACTGATCAGTCCGCCAGTTTTGAAGACGAAGAAACCCACCTGGAAGTGCAAAGCTGTCCAAAGGCCAAAAAGCTAAAACTACACGGGAATAATCCTCCAATTCTCACAATTCCAATGGGTCCAAAAGCACTCAAAAACTCCTCCTGGGTACAAAGATATAGTCCAAAGTTACAGTCAACACAAAAATTCCAAGTATACAGTTTGCTGAAATTTTAGTCCCAGAGAAGCTTAATTATCACCTGCGATAAAAACTCCAAAAATTCCAATAAAAATACGACAGCGATCCTCGCGATGCGTAGATGTCAATCAAGTCCTTAAATGTTGAATTCCGATACTCAAGTGCATAGATAAAAATCCAACAAGGTGCTGCTGTCTAGGAACAACCACCAGCAAAAAAAGTCTAAAAAATGTACCCAAAACCCTTAAAAAAACTCAAATCTGGGAGGAGCAGAAAATACGAAAATCGTAGATTTACCTCTCGTGAATCCGACACCGTAAAAAACGTCCAAAAATTCCGTCGGGGTAGCTCTGTGGACCTCGTGGACCGAAACACAACGGAAATGGGCCACCAACGAAAGAACGTCGCACTGCGCTAACTCGCCGAAGACGTCGATGCCGCGGCCTCCAAAAATTTAGAAACTCCTTCTTAAGATGCAAAACAAGATGAAGATCAAAGTCAGTAGAGGGCCAGTCAGTAGAGGGCTCAGAGGTAGAGGAGCTCCGGAAAAATGGGTAACAGGCCAAAGAACACGGCCTATTTATAGACCCTCACACAAAAGCCCACAAAATCCCCCTTTATTGGGCTTTTGGGCCCAATTTTCGGGCGCCCGGAACTTTCGGGCTGCTACAGTGCGCCCAACAGTTCCCCCGGCCCGGCCCACAGTCAGCGCCCGAATCCTCCTGGCTCCGACACGTGTCCCGAACAGCGGACAGCGCGTGCGGAGCCGGCAGGCGTGCGCCACATGGCCCCGACCGCCGAACGTGGGGCGGTGGCGCCCGCCAATCGCAGGGCGCCACGTGGCGCCCCCATGTCAGTCGGTCACCTGCCCCACCTGCCCCGCCTGCTCCCCCTGGCGCGTGGACTGCGCGCGTGTGAGCCGGCCACTCCGAGGCTGCCACGTGGCCCGCCCTGGTCCATGCGCCAGCCGATGCGTTTTCGTGGACCGCGTCGCGAGAGCCTGCCAATCGCAGGATGCCACGTGTCCCCCGCGCCCGGTCCAAGCACCAGCGCCAACAATCTGTGGACCGCGCCGCGTGCACTGGCCAATCCGAGGCTGCCACGTGGCACAAGGCTGGTCCACTGCTTCCCCCATGCACCAAAATGCGCAGAAAACTTTCAGGAGTCCCTTTTTGGGCATCCGGACTCCGAAAAAGGCAAGTAAATAGCCGATTTTCGACGTTTTTCCGTGCTGAATCCAAATATGACCTTGGATTAGCCTAAAGCACTTTCTAAATTCCGACAAAAATAGCCGAAGGGCAGGCTCAATCCCGAGGCCTCACAGAGTCCGTCCAACGAGTCCATTTGATGCGTTGCGGGTTCGACACACTAATAATAGGTGTTCCACATCGTGGGTCATGGGAGAAGCAACATGGGGATCGGGGCTACTACAACAATAACTAAAACACAACTAAATTATTCATTCATCACAATAATCCACGACTACCAAATCCACAATACTACAATCACATCCACCAAAACATCACAATCCAACATAACGGAACCATAATCATAGGCAGTCTAACTGTAAAGTAAAAGCTTAGCCAGTCAAAGCTGGCAACAGGGGACGACTCTACCGGATATACTCACATCAACATCCCGACATCCCACCACCCGACTGACCTGAAATGGTGGTCACCCAAAGAGTGTGAGATACAACATAAATATATCCCAGTGGGCACGACGAGCCGATAAATAGTAAATCGTACCTACTAACATACTACAATCAGTGGATAGTAAAAAATCAGTAGGTAAAGGTTGATATAAACAAGCATATACTGGCAGGAAGTATAATCATAGTACTGAGCATAAATAAAGGTACAAGTGCTAGAGCATGCTGAATAGATATATAAATGATGCATCAATAATAGAATCTCAAGTACCCAATCAAAGCTACCATTTTGGTCACTGGGACCGCAGGCAAAAACCACTGACGGCTGACATAACCCCGCACTCACATGTGGTGACGGGGGCTCACGGGTCATTCAGTCGACCACTTTACCGGCAAAGAACGCAAGGTGGGGGATCAGTCCCATAGCGTACGTGAAGTACAGCGGTGCGTGGCAATCATAATGCTGATGCTCAAGCTTACGGTCCACAGACCAGGTAATCAGCAACAAGCTGAGAATCCCAACAGGGATGCATATATCTGTATATCAATCATAGATCATCTCATTCAATATGGAATATAAGGAACATGTATATCTGAGTAAAAGCAAATCTACGTAATGACCAAGCAGGCATGATATATGTCCAAGTATAAACAACTGTACTGGTATCTAGCTAATGACCAATCAGGCATGATATATGTCCAAGTATAAGCAAGTAATAAGCAATCAATGAAAGTAAAGCTCAAGATAGGATCAGGGCTAGCATGAAACACAGGGGTTCGACCAAATATGGTACCCCAGAGGGCCGAGATGATAAAACCCGGACCGAAGATAAACCCACCTCAGTGTAGATGATCCTGAAGCCTACCGGACTACCCGTGTGCTGGCTCCTGACTGCTGGGGCATGGACAACAAACTCTGATCAGTAACCGACTCACTCGTACCCATCCCATCGACACTACATAACTAGAACAATAAACAGTGGACTTTCCCCAAGTCCCAGGATTTACCAGAATTTTTGGTAATCCGCCGATTGACCAACTATAGTCCAGTCTGTGCAAAACGGTATCCAAATCTCGTGAAACTTCATGTGCTGCCCCGGAACGCTTAACTTAAGACGTTCGGGCACTAACATCTGACTCTAGGTAATTCTGTGCACAAACGGTGCCATAATAACCGAAAACACCTCCGGAAATTTGATTTCAGCTCCGGGAATCACCAACACTAAACCGAAGTCACTGGGTCTACCAGGACAGCGTCAGGAACAGCCAGGGACAGCTAGCAACCAACAGCAACCATCCACTTTGCTCAAATTGCGCGTTTAGCGTCAAAATACCGATAAATCGATAATTTTGTTGATTTACGGTTCGTTAAGCAAAATCCACTCAATGAAAGCCATTGGACCTCAAACGGAAGGTGTAGAGATCACATGCACGCTGTCCACAGCAGCCCACTAGACTACAATTGCAATTTGACCCTTGAGGTTTAATGTAATTGCGTAATTATGTGAATAAAAATATATTTTGACCCGTTACAAAACTACACAAGCTTTCAAGCCAAAGCAAGGTATCACTAGACAGGTCTTGTGATGCCCCCAATAGTCCCACATCGGAAGTGGATGGAATTGTGATTGGGTTTATATGAGACATGGACACTAGTTATAATAACTGGGATTAAGCATTTTGGGTTGTGGTTTGGGCCCAACGAGTTATTATTGCTAGTGGGTCGGATCGTTACATTTGGTATCATAGCCAAAGTGTATGATGAGTCTCGGCTGAGTCTGGGTCTATATGACAGGGCTAGCGAGACAAGTCTCACATCGCCTGGTGATCTTGGGCTACTGTGTGTGTGTTTGGGCTGACGAGGACGTAATGCCTAAATGGGGGGAGTCTGTGACGCCCCTAATAGTCCCACATCGGATGTGGATAGAATTGTGATTGGGTTTATATGAGACATTGACACTAGTTATAATAACCGGGCTTAAGCATTTTGGGCTGTGGTTTGGGCCCAACGAGTTATTATTGCTAGTGGGTCGGATCGTTACAGGTCTCGACATGATAAAACTCGTGTTCGCTGTTTGGGAGCAACACGAGGCCCAAAAACAGTATTAGGTCCATAATTACTAAGTCTTGAGAGCACCAAGTTGCCAACATGCAAAAACACTTATTCTCTGTGTAAACTAGAGTGAGCATGATTCTCAGAGGGCCAAAAAGGTTCAGAGGCTCACCTTCGGGGTGTTGCGGGACTGCTGAAATCATCGCCGGAGCAAAGTGACCAAGGTGCAACTTCCCAAGAGCTCGGTTTGGCCAAACTTGATCTAAACCGAGATCAAGCCTCAACCTGAGGCAAGCACGAGTTGTAGAGGATTCCCAGAGGTGGAAGGATCACCACCCAACCCAGCTCCGGTGCCCCGACATAGTGGTTGGCCGGAGAAGATGATCTTAAGCCAGTGGGGTGGCCGGCACTGGGGAGCAATGGCGGCGGCGGGCGGCGCTGCTCGGCCAAGTGCAAAAACACCAAAGGCTAGGGCTTTGGTTTTCCAGAGATCGGTTGCACTGATCACCATCAAACTTTATGGAGGCCCTTTTGGAGATCAAAGGAAGAGAACCAATGGGCCCGATCTCGAACAACTGGATGAAGCCTGCGTGAAGATCCGGCCAAATATAGGGTTCCGGAGGCCCTTCTTCCACTCGCCGTCAATCGAAGGTCCACAGACCTTAGGGCTTCGCCTGGGGAGTCTCGGTTTCAAGAAGAAGAAAGGAATGAGAGAGCTTCCGGCGGCGTACGACGGAGCCAGGCACCGGCGCTCCTCGCTGTGAGTCTCCAGAGATTAACAGAGGTCTCAGATGTGGTTTGGAGAAATCCCACGCCCTATAGTTGCTTTCTTCTCAACCCAACCTGAGATCAAGGTTGAATACTTGCTTTCTTTTGCTTCTCCGGCAATTTCCGACGGCGGCTGGGGTTGTAACCATCGGAGAAGGTGCAGAGGAAGGAGAGGAGTCTCTGGTGGTGGCTGGTTGCAAAAGAAACCGTGACTAGGGTTGCTTGTAATAACCTTTTTGCATCTATGTATAAAATCTGCACAATATGCTATTTGATCCCTCTACTCTCCACATTTTGAGTTGGGTCCCCTAAAGGAACTTTTTTTTTATATCTAATTCCCTCACCATTAAGTGGCACGCAAAACGGAGCATAAAATATTAGGCTTTTTGTGAAAATACGCAACTTTTTACTATTTTTCACGCCTTTTGAGGCAATAGTGTCGTCAAATGAAAAAACGGGCACCGCCACGACGTCCGGCTCGACGAAACCTTTCGAGTAGTAATTTTGGTTCGTTGAGTTCGATCTTCAAAAATCCCAAAATCCATCTTATATAGTGAATTACACTGTTTGGCACGCTTTTTGATGACCTAGGCTCGACAAACATAAATTTTGACTGCGCCATTTCGCTCAGAACAACGAGACCGTTCAAATTGACTATTTGGATCGTCGAATTCGGATTCCGTTAGGTCAAGCTAGACAATTTTGTTCGAAAACCCGAAATTTCAACGGGTTACTATTCACAGCTTAAGTCATGCACTATTCATCTGTATCCCTTTATACGGTCGTTGTGGCCTACTGAAACTTTCTGAACTTGAATTCTTTATTAATTTTGAATTTAAATTTCTCGAATATTACACCGCCGCTGCCTCTGGCTACCGGTAGTGGCCTCCACCGACATCACCGTGTCGAACCCTGCCTTCCTTAGCCAGCGATTGCACTACCTTGACGTCGGAACCCTAACCCTAGTCGAGCTTTCCCTAGCCTTGGTTGCAAGCACCACCTCCGGCCACTGCTGGTTCAAGCCGCTAGCTGTGACCCTGGCTAGCCTCCTCATGTCGGACTCCACCCCCTCCTGCCTATGCTCGCACCCCCAAACCCCCTGGACCCAAGCTGGAGCTACCCCATCCCTATCTCGAGCCATGCACACCTTGGCCGAGCTCCGTTCTCTGACAACTCTGGCGACCTTTAAACCTTGCGTAAATGAGCATGGCCATCTCTTGGACCTCCTGAACATCATGCTCACCCTAATTCCCTCTGGTTTGGTCGCGGTAAGTAGATCTCATAAGTTGGTTTTAAAGCCAACTTCCCTCTTGCCTCGGCGCACTCCCTGACATTCGAGCACACCCCCGACAGCAAGCATGACCCTCAGCAAGCCAAGACCTATCAACGAGCATATTTGGTTGACCTCGAAACCCTCTGAACGTCGGTAACGACTCTAAACACCTAAGTTATTAGTTATTATACAATTTATCGCATTAGTAGGTGTCTTAATGCAATTGAGGCTATATGGGCTGCCTCGGACAGCGTACATGTGATCTCTAGACTGATCGTCTGAGGTCCGGTGGCTTTTGTTGGATAAAAATCAGATTACTACGTAGACATCGGCAAAATCGTCGGTTTATCGTCGATTCGGTGCAGAATCCGTGTTCCGAGCAATTTAACTATTCATTATCGATCACCAAGTGTTCTTGACTGGTCCCGACGTTATTTTGGTAGACCCAAAGGCAGCGGGTAAGCATCGATGACTTCCGGAGTCGAAATCGGCGATTCCAGGCATCGTTTTGGTAGAAGTTGGACAATATTAGTATTATATATACATAAAATAATTTGTTGCTGCTCGTACGTCTTAACTGGTGTATTTTCGGGTAGAAAATGATGTTTTGTCACGCCTTGGGGTCGAAACTGCGACCCGGGCTCGGCAACAAATCCGTCGCCCATACGGGCAGTCCCGTATGGACGAAACGACCAACCTGCAAAAGATAATACTAACTACTAAACAAATATCAGAGTGGAAAGTAAACTGCTGAAATAAATAAAAATAACTCCCAAAAGTACATGTCAGATCCACACAATACATAAATCTCTCCAAACTAAACTCTCCACTAAAATAAAAGTACAAAATACAAGATCCTCTGACAGTACAACAAAGATCACCAAAATGGGGTACATCTACTCTCTCTCCAGGGCAGGCATGGATCTAGCTCGCGACTCCCTTACCTCGGTCAGATGATGCAGCAGCAGGGGTAGGAGGAACAGAAGAAAAAGTACCTGGAGATGGTCACCAATGAGGGTGTGAGAACTACAACCAACAGTAGTTCTCAGTGGGCACCGTCACCAAGACCAACGGTCTGCCCACTAAGTCTATTAGAGGCATAAGATGACAAATGCAGTATACTAAAAGTGAAAAGCAGGAAATAAATCTCCAGCTACCATGCCTCTATCTAACAATGCTCAATTGGTAGTATAGATGAAAAAGATGCATCTATTGAGACCCAGTCACAAAAGCAACCCAATCACACTGACTGCCACATAGGGTACAGTCAAACCTGCGCCTACCCTACAACCACATACCCGCACTGGGTCAGGAATTATGTAGGTGGTCCCACTCGGACTGCGTCAACAAGCTGCGAAAGATAAGTAACAGGCCTAGATCCGGAGCGACACTCGAGGGGAGAGACCCCAACGAGGAAAGTATCCGAGCATCTCTGTCGAGCTCAATATGCCTCATGCAGGCTATAATCCAAAAACCACAATCAATCAGATCGACAAAGTCCGACTCACAACACTAACCCACCGGCTGGATGAACTCAATGGCCGAGACCGCCGTCAACCAAACGGCTCCCAAGACAGGGCATCAAACTCAACATGCCAAAACTCACTGGATGGAGATACTCCACAGCCGACGACAACGAAGGGCCCGAAAATCCCGAAAGACTAGTACCTACAACCCAAATCAAACAATAACAGGCTCTAGGCATAGCCTCTCGTTGTTCTCGACCCGAGGAAGAAAACAGACCTTAAAACCCAGATCATTCGAACCCTCCGGGGCGTGGAAGTTTAGAGGAAAAGATTATATTTATTACTGAAAACTGTTTTCACTCGAACCCTCTCGGGGTGAGGACCCAAAATAGTTCATTTTTATAAAACCATCTTGATTTAAGAAAACCCATTTTAATGAATTTTAGTTCTTTTAGAAAAAGCAGTTAGAAAACAAATTTTAATCCCAAACCCCAAAGGGCTAATGCCTTTGCCCAATCATATAAGAACAGACTTCGACGACCCTTCGATATTTGGAAGGAAAATATTGGTTTACTGAAGTCATGTATGTTCAAAAAGATTCTGGGTTCAAGATCCTAAAATCAAAAGCGCACTACTGCTACGAACTTAGTGGCGATAACCGAACGGAGAAACTCGACGACCCGGGACCACCATTTACCCAAACGGCTCCCGACACGAATACAAGACTAGCCACATCTACCAGACTCCACTCGGCCCCCAGGCACGAGCGCAACATGCATCCCACAAAACCTGACAACTCGGCCCACTATCTTGGCGAGGAAAAACTCTATGTCCAGGAATGAATATGTAAAGTGTGGGGGTGTCTAAAGCATAAAAGAACCTAGCCCAGATGAGGGTTTTCTACTAGTCTGGTTTGCACATGCAACATATGACAGGGTGCTAGGTCAAAGTTCCAATATTAGCATTTATAAATGTGATAAACAATAAATGGGTTCTAACATGCAAGATACAAGTTAAACATCAATCAAGGGTAATGCAACATTATAACCTCTAAACATAACTCAACTAGCTCAAGATGAACATAAATATCACAAGACTTTCAATTACCATAAATGAACATTACTACAAATAAGTTCCTAGATTCATGATCATGTACCAAAAGTCAAGTAAGCATCCATCATCATAACATAACTTAATCCCCATGCTTACAAATCCTCATACAAGTTGTATACTTAAAATGCATGCTTGTTAACATTTAGAATTAGGGGGCCGTCCGTGGATTTTGGAGGCAAAAACAACCCACCTGAAAACGGTCGATCTAAGGCCCGATCAAGATGAAATCCGGCGTGA
Source organism: Tillandsia leiboldiana (assembly GCA_029204045.2). Lineage (NCBI taxonomy): Eukaryota > Viridiplantae > Streptophyta > Magnoliopsida > Poales > Bromeliaceae > Tillandsia > Tillandsia leiboldiana. Next base: position 24,313,317 of record CM055073.1, read on the forward strand.
AGAAACCTCGACTTCTCAGGAAAATACTAGCACAGAAAATACCCCAATCCGACTCCCGGATTGGGCGCAAATGATGTGATAACAAGCGCTGCGCGGCAATATCCAAAAATTCAGCAATAGTCCAAGGTGACAAGGGAAGGAATTTCAAGCAATAAATATATCCAAGCAAGGTTCCAGCAGTGATACAAAGTGTTCTTAATCCCATAAACCCTTCCCAAACATCAAAAAAATCAAATAGGCATCCTTGATAAATAGCAGTCAACAAAACCACATCATGCTGTCCAAAATAGGGCATTGAAATGAAGCTTAGTGGTCAAGGATTTTTAGAGCTTAAATCAAAAGTAATTCCTCTTAAGTTCCAACATGAAAAATGCTCTTTCATATTTTGTTAACACATCCATACAAAGAGATTCCCAAAAATCATGATAATCTCGTAGCTACCACCATACAAAAGCTCATGGCTCAAAGGAACACGAAAACAACTGCACTACCAAAATCTATATTGAAGGGTTTAAAAGATGGCAAAATTTACCTAACCAAACAAGCTCCGAATTTAAAAAGAAAGGTAGCGATGGATTCCTCGTCGAGTGTAGATGCGAATCGAGCTAAAGAACTCCTAAATCCGAGCTCGTATGAAAGAGAAAACTCAGAATTACTCAAGAGTGTCTAAGCACAAAATCTGTACGAGATGGTTCCAAAAAAACCAAAAATACTCCAAAAAATCCCATGATTCGTGAAAAAAGTTGAATACCAAACTTGTAGATTTATCTCTCGTGGAGATCTCTTCCAAATGTCAGCTCGAAATTCTAAGAAATGAGGTATGGGGGAATTTTGCACTAAAATGCAACGGTGAAGCTCCGAAAACGGCACTAATGGTGGTGCTACACTTGAGGATGAAGATGGTCTCCCCAAGCTCCCTTGTGGCCAAGAATGGTGGAGGTGAAGTTGTAGAAGATGAAGACGTTGTTGCTGTGAAGAATCCCATGTGCACCAGCAAGAGAGGAAGGAGAAAGAGCTGCTACAAGAAGAAGAAGAAGAAGAAAAGAAGGAAAAAGAAGAAAAAAACAAAAGAAAGAAAAAGGTGCCCCGGGCTACAGTGCTGGGCCAAGCCTAGTACTGGCCCGAGTCCATGCCCCCCCCGGGGCCACGTGGCGCCATTCGGGCGCCCCGCACTCGGGCGGGCAGCCCGGATGCGGCCGCGTGGCCACAACAAGCAGGTGGGCACCCTCCAACAGGAGGGCGCCACATGGCGCTGCGCGAGGACGTGCAGCGCACGCCGGCCAGCCCACGTCGCGCGCGGCCCAATGTGGCGCGCCACGTGGCCGGGCTGCGCCAATGAGGCGCTGACACATGTCTTGAACCCCCTTCGCTGCGCCCGGTGCACCGCCCATACGTGTAGACCAGCACACAGTGCAAAAATGGCCGGTAAGCCCAAAAAATTTCGAAAATAGTCATTTTTGACTATTTTCAAGCGCTGAGTCCGCTTTTGGCATCCGTTTGATATACAACGCACTCTAAACACCAATAATAGGTGTTTTCTCGTCGCCGAACGCACGGTTAAGCCACACGGGCAACTGGGACACCACATCCTCCCCCACTAAATGAATATTTCATTTCTGAAACAAACACACCGCAACAGGAGCCTCGAAACAAAAGGTAGATAATCCATTAAGACCGTCTCCAGCTCCCAAATCGTCGCTCGCTCCTCGTGACTACTCCTCAACCAAAAACAAGTACGGCATGGCCCAGTTGCGTAATCCTCTCATCAGATGAGCCAGAATTCGCAACAGGCGTCCCTCATACTCCAGACACTAACAGATCTCAAGTGGAGCGAGTCAATCACGACGAGAGATCCAAAACATAACACCACTGAGCTGAGACGTGGACAACATCGTGGACTCCAACAAATCGCGGGAGGGGAAAAAAATAACAAGCTCCAAAAAAAAAAAAAACCCCTGTACCAACTCAACCAGGACGATCCAGGCTACACCCACACAACCAAACAAGAAAGAAAAAGTCCAACATCAGGAACATCATCAAGCCCTAACTCTCAATTTAGAAAACCGCCGACAACAGCGAACGGTCCAAAAATTTTGAAAGGCTAGTGCCTTCACCCATATCAAACAAGAACAGGCTCCGACACCGTCTCCATTTTTGGAGCAGCCTTTCAAAGTTTTCGGCCCGTTCGCGAGCCTCGGCGTATACGTGAAAAGGGAGAGAAGTGTTGAAGCTATTTTTGCTGTGGCTGCTCAAACGAAGGCTATAATCTAACCGCGACCCCTAGGGACACAACCTCTATCCCTAATCGTGTCAACTGCTCCAGAAGCGGCGTCGCGCAATCAGTAGGCTCAAGCTCTGCATTGCCATCCTGCCCAAGGTATCCTCGCACATCCCAGGCTGCTGTCGGGGCGTCTCTATAAGCTAACCTCTACTAACAGGCCAAATAATCCACTATCTCTTCTACCATAATAATGGCGTTCCCCCCACGGTAGGGCACTGAATTCAGCAATCCTCTGTCCATCAACCCTGCCCGTAGTCCAAAGTCTCGATTGCACTGGACCTGCTCCACAAACCTCCTCCACGTGCACAACAAGATCAGAACCTACACCTCAAGTGCACGGGATAACGACCCTACCTCTAGTCCTTGTAGGAAATGCAATTGCTCTACCATTACATGCATGAATGTGTCGATATCAATAATGTTCAAACTCAGATGACCATAAATAAAATCATACCTGCGATGACGCGATTCGCTGTCATGGTGTCCTCTACCTGGGATGCATAAACTCACCCATTGGGTGCTGAAGGTCGCTGCTCCGTCTGTCTCTACGTCATAGCCCTATCAGCCTGGCGGTAACTCGGAGGGGCTCTTGCTTCCTGAACAGGCAAGGGCGAAGCTGTAGCGATAGGTCGTACTGACAAAACTGCTCGAGGGCATACTGCTTGAAAATGTCCTGACTCTCTGCATAGGAAGCACCGTCCCTGTCTCAGGTCACATTGCGGCAGTGAATAAGGCCCACTGCAGATAACACACCTGTCCTGCCGCTGCTGCTGATATTGCTGCTACGACTGCTGTTGCTGTCGGTGCTGCTGCCGTTGCTGGTACTATGGCTGCCGTTGCTAGTACTATGGCTGCTGCTGGGGTCCACCAGATCTCTGGCGCCTCTGAAACCCACGACCCTCAGGGTGAAATCGTGAAGGTCTCGGAGGCTCCTGCCTACTCGTTTGTCCCCCATCGACTAGTGCTGGGCGCTTTGCCCCTGAAATCACTGCGGGGGCAAGAGTCCTCTCCTCCATCACTACCTCCCCGTGCTCAACATACAGTGCCTGCTCTATCGAGGCGTCCAAAGTCTGCAGCCTGAGCGAACGAACAAACTGATAAATATCTCAGCGCATACCCCGCTCAAACATGTAAATCCTGTGCGCCACATCCCTGGCGGCGTGTGGTACGCTGTTCAATAGCCGATTGAAATCCACAATGCACTCCAGCATAGAACGGCCTCTCTGCTGGAGGTTCTTCATATCCTCCTCCAGCCTCTGTCCGACACTCTCGGGAAAGAATGCTCCAAGAAGAAGTGTAGAGTACCGAGACTTTTTAGAGCGCACCGACTTCGCAAGATGGCGTGGTGCGGAGTTATCGCCTTGGGTGTGTTCCTTAGGTGTTTACAGATGAGTTCGGGTTGATTCGGATCAACGCGGAAGCCCCAGCTGGAATCGGAATTTTTCAGGCATTATGCGCCGTTAGAGGACTGGTTTGTTAGAGTCTCGACTCCACTGTTGTATGCAGAAAAAATGGAAAAGGTTTGGAACATGTGTATTTTCAGTTTACAGCGGAGTTCGGGAGGTTTCGGACTGGTGCGGAAGCCCCGAAGGCGAAAAGTGAGTTGGAGTTGGCGGTTAATGGAACCGGTTTTTGGATTGAGCACACCGACTCCACAGTTGAGCTTTTTGAGGAGAAAAAGTTTTTGACATGTGTATTTCCAGATTACAGTGAAGTTCGGAAGGTTCCGGACTGATGCAGAGGCCCCGAGGGCAAAAAGTGAGTTGGAGTTGGCTTAAAATAGATTAATTAATTAATTAATTAAATGTGGTTAATTAGCCTGAGAGAAGAAATTAAAGAAAAAAAAAAGGGTGAAAGATGAGAGAAGATGTGAGGCAGGGTGTTGGTGTTGGTGTTTGGAGAGAGTGTTGGGTTTCTTGTCACCATGCACCATGCACCATACACTATGCCTTAATTAGCCACCTTACTTAGTGATGCCACGTCACCTTCTTCTTCTCTGCCTCAAACAGAGGATTGGAGCTTCAAGCAGAGGAAATGGAAATTGAAGAAGAAGGAAAAGGAGAAGAGGAATTGTGGGGTTTTAAATGATGGAAATGAGTGAGGTGATGGTGTGCTAGCAGTGTGGACCTTCGGTTGGTTGCCGAGCAGAGCAAGCGCACGTCGAGCCTCATGAAGGTGCTTTGCTGTTTTTCTAGTGAGAGAGTGAGAGAGAGCTTGGTTGTTGAATTTGAGTGGGTTTTAGAGTTGTTATTGGTGGTGTTGACTCGGTCTCGCTGTCCATGGGTGGAGAGTGGCGTGCAAGGGTGCCGCGCAGCGTGGGCATGGGCACCGTGTTGGGTTATGTCTAATATGGATCTAAATAGGGAAAAAAACACCTAGAGGGGGGTGAATAGGTGTAAATAATAAATACTCAAAAATCTTTGCGTAATAAAACCCAATGCGGAAATGAAAAATAACACACAAGATTTTTACGTGGAAAACTCCATCACAGGAATAAAAAATCACGGGACCGATAACACGGTGAAATCAACTAAGATTAAACACATACAAAGGTGATATAACGTATTCACACACGACTCAACCTTTTTCCATACGCTCCGAGTTGATCTTCTCCGCTCGCTCCACAACGCGCCTCGAATCCACGATTTGCGTCCAACACCGAATCCACGGCGTCCAACGTCGAGTCCACGACGTCTGACCGAATCCACGGTCTCCACCTAGTAGTACGTCTCGATCACACGAACGTACCTCGCTCCGAATCCACGAGAGCGGTAGCACCTTGAATCCACAAGGCCACGCGAATCCACGCGCCGATTTTGGGGAAAATCGTTGTTTTGTTGGTGGTGATGATCCGCCGAATACTTAGATCAAAGATAAATCGGAAATACCATCTAAGTATTCATTAATTTGATTCTACTCAAAATCTGAGAATGAAAACCTAGAATCAAATTAATTAATATAGATGAAGAAACATAGAATTAAATCTAGTTATTTCCTTTCTTCTAAATATGTGGATCTATAAGTTTTTCTCTGTTAATATTTTTCCGTCATTTCCCGGAGTCTAAAACTTATCGTGGATTACCCTAAAAGAAAGAATTAGGGTTTACTTATAGGTTAGAAACCATTGGAAGAGGATAAGAATAAAAAACTAACCTTATCTAGAAATTTTCGGGTCGACAGTCCGGACTGAACTAATGCGATCCGGACTGTCGTCATTAAACAGAACTTTTCCAGAAAGACCACGTTCGGGGTCCGGACTGAAATCCCACGGTCCGGACTGTTCATGCAGTTTCTGCAAAATCCACGTTCGGGGTCCGGACTGAACAAGATGTGTTCCGGACTGGATTTGTGCATGAACTAACCTATGTTCGGGGTCCAGACTGTAGTACTCTGATCCGGATCCTGAACATATAACATGTCCAGTTTTTGATTTTTATGCGATTAAAAACCCATCCAAGTGTTTCTACATTATAAGAAGTATTCATATCACCAAGATTGTTTAGTTAAACTTACCTGATCCTTTTGAATTCTTCTTTCTTGAGATTGAGGTATTTGATCCAACCATCTTTATCTTCAATCTTCAAGACTTAAACACTTTCACGAAATACGCCAAAACAAAATCCTTAACAATCGGAGTCGGAAAGTTTCTCGTCTACACTTTCACTAAGAGATTCACTTCCTAATCCCTTATTGCTAGTTCCTATCGGAGTCGGAAAGTCTTTAGAATTTTCTAATCCAAACTTCTTGACCAATTCCTTTGCATACTTGGATTGGCACAGATGGATGCCTTCTTCATTTTGTTTCACTTGCAATCCAAGAAAATATGTTAGTTCCCCCATCATAGACATCTCGAATTCGCTTTCCATGGTTTCAGCGAATTTAGAAGCATCATTATCTCTAGTTGCACCAAATACAATATCATCGACATAGATCTGTGCCACAATGAAGTTATCCTGATAATGCTTCACAAAGAGAGTCCGATCTGCTCCCCCTCGAGTATAGCCCTTTTCCAAAAGGTGCTTTGTCAACCTTTCGTACCATGCTCGCGGTGCTTGTTTTAGACCGTAAAGAGCCTTTTTCAAACGAAAAACATGGTTAGGTAGTTTATGGTCAATGAAACCTTTCGGTTGAGCCACATAAACTTCCTCGTTCAAAAACCCATTTAAAAACGCACTCTTAACGTCCATTTGAAAGAGTTTGATTTTAAAATGACAAGCAATTGCGAACAAAATACGAATCGACTCGAGTCGAGCAACCGGGGTGAACGTCTCATCAAAGTCTATACCTTCAATTTGTGAGTAGCCCTGAGCAACTAGGCGTGCTTTGTTCCTGATAATGGTACCATCCTCGTTTTTCTTGTTCTTGAAAATCCATTTAGTACAAATCACGTCGTGTTGCTTTGGTGGCTTCGTTAGTTCCCAGACTTTGTTTCTTTCGAACTGATGGAGCTCTTCCTGCATTGCTTCAATCCAGTAGTCATCCTGAAGAGCTTCATCGACGTTCTTTGGTTCTACCATGGAGACGTAACATGCGACTCCACAAACCAACTGTCTCCGAGTCCTGACTCCTTCTTGTGGGTCTCCAATAATGTTCGATTCCGGATGATCCTTGGAGATACGTAGCATTTGAGGTAACGGAGTACTCGGAGGTATATGTGATGATTCCTGCATATCAGATAAACTAGAAGAACCATTAGATGCATCGACTTTATCGAAATAATTATTATGAGAGGATGCATTTGCAGGAGTATCATCATCTAGAGAAGTATCAGGGGTAGATTTATCAGATGCAAAATGAAAAGCTTCATCTACTTTAACATTAATAGATTCTATCATCGTTTTAGATTCCAGGTTAAATACCCGATATGCTCTACTGTTTGTAGAATAACCCATGAAAATTCCTTCGTCACTTCGAGAGTCGAATTTACCAAGATTTTCGCGATCACGCAGAATGTAACATCGACTTCCAAAGATACGAAAATATTTGATATTCGGTTTTCTACAAAACCATAGCTCATATGGTGTATTTAAAGTTTCCGGGCGCAAATACACTCGATTAATAACGTAGACAGCGGTGTTCACAGCTTCAGCCCAAAAATGTAACGGGAGTTTCCGGCTGTGAAGCATATCACGCGCCATCTCTTGTACAACCCTATTTTTGCGCTCGACTACACCATTCTGCTGAGGTGTATAGGGTGCTGAGAATTCATGTTTTATGCCGTTGGAAGTGCAAAAATCAATGAATTTAGAATTTATGAATTCTCCACCTCTATCACTTCGAACACGAACGATCTTTTCATTTCTGTCAATCATAATACGATGACAAACCTCATGAAAAGAGTCAAAAGTATCCGCTTTCTCTTTTAAAAATATTACCCATGAATATCTAGAGAAATCATCAACCAAAAGAAAAATGTACCATTTACCTCCCAAAGATGGTTGACGAGTCGGCCCCATTAAGTCCATGTGCAGTAATTCTAAAGGCCGTTTGGTACCAACGTGGTTCAAGTTCTTGTGTGCAGCCCTTGATTGTTTTTCCTTTTGACAACCTCCACACACAATGTTTTCTTTGAATGAAAATTTAGGAACCCCCTTAACCACGTTTTTATTCGAAATCCTAGATAGCCCCTTAAAATTTATGTGACCTAGTCTTTCATGCCAAAGAGTTTCATTATCCAAAGAAACTAGGTTACAAAGTTCAGAAATTTTATTTGAAACTACATAGCAATTATTTTCATATCTAACCCCTTTTAAAAAGAATAATTTACATAAGTTACAGGACATTCAATCGCTGAAAAGTTAAAGACAAGGGAAGAATTCACCTTTGCGTACCCAAACCTTTTGAGTTTTGGAGTGCGTTGGCAATGATTGAGAAGTTATTTTCCTTGGTAAAAACGTCTTGTATGATTGAATGCTTTTCATTGATGACGTCGTCTTGTGGGGTGAACTACCAAGGCTCTTTTCCTCTGAAAGGTTCTCCTTTGATTTCCGAGGAATCACCTTTTTGGTAGTTGTTGCAAGAGGTGCTTGATGTGATCTTTTCGCTCCAATCTTGCAATTTCTTCTTATGTGCCCTGCAAAACCACAACGAAAACATACCTTTGAACTTGTCGAACCCGAAGTAGGTGAGGTAAGGTTGTTGTCGTTGATTGCAGTGAATTCCGTCGTCGGAGGAGGAGATACCGACTGGGGCACAAAAACTGTCCCAACCGAACTAGGACTGTCTCCAGTTCGATTGTATCCAAGGCCGAAACGGTTTGTTTGACCAAGACCAAGCATCTTATCCAACTTGCTCCTTCCCAAAGAAAATTGCTTTAGATCATCCTTAAGTTGGAAAATGGTCTTCGTCATCTCCATCTTTTCCTGTCGAGCCTCGGAGTAGAGCTTCAAGAAGTAACTTGCTTTATCCACCATTTTTACGTGTTCCTTCTCGAAATGCTCATTTTTCTCTTGAAAGGAAACATTTACTTTGATCAAGTTATCCCTTTCCACTTCAAGAGCGTTTGAGAGAGAAGTTGCCTTTTTTACTTCTTCTTCGAGATCCTGCAATCTCCCTCTCAAACCCTTGTTTTGCTTTGCCAGTTTCTTTGAATCCTTTAAAAGTTTATGGTAGGCAAAAGCAAAGTCTTCACCTTCGGAATTACTCGATTCGTTGTCCGTTGCATTCTTTTCAACTTAGGAGGAGTTGGACAAGGAATCAGATGTACTTGCCATTAAGCATACGAAGGGTGAAGTTGTGGACGCGTGGAATGCCGTTGCGTTATTTTCTTCATCACGGAAAGATGACTCATTTGACGATGAGGTGTCATCCCAAGTGATGGCTTGCATCGCCTTCTTCTTCGTCGGATTCTTATTGGGACACTCCGTTGAGATATGGCCGTAGCCTCGGCACTTGAAGCATTGGACTTGTCCCTCCGAGTTTTTCTTATCCTTTGAAAAACTCTCTTGCTTTCTTGACTTAAAGCTTGAAGAACCTTTGCCTTTCTTCGACTTTACGAAGGATGAGGTTTTACTTGAATTACCCCTTCGAAAGTTTCGGCGAAATTTCCTCGTCAAGAGAGCAAGTTGCTTCTGAAAATCCTCCATAGATAGGTTCTCGTCATCGTCTGAGGAGGATGAATCCGTGTCTTCTTTTTATGTTGTTTTCAACGCAAAACCTGAAGACTTAGAAGAGGATGCTTTTCCAGAAGAATAGTTAGTAGGAAATGTCATTTCATATGTTTGAAGTGCACCAACTAATTCTTCTACACGGATTTCGTCTGGGTGTTTAATAGTTTCAATGGCCGTAACCTTGGAACGAAATCTTTCAGGAAGAGTCCTTAAAATCTTTCTTACAACTTTAAATTCTGGAATTTTCTCTCCCAAGTTAGCACATGTATTCACGATGTCTTGCAATCGTGTATAGTAATCCGTGAACGATTCATTTTCTGCCATGAAAATAGAATCAAACTTGCTCGTAAGCATTTGCAGCTTTTGAATCTTCACAAGGTTTGTTCCCTCATGTGTAACTTGTAGAACATCCCAGATTTCTTTCGCAGTCTCACATGTCGAGATGCGAGAGAACTCAGTTTGCGACAAAGCATTAAATAAGGCGTTAATTCCTTTGCCATTGTAAGAAGATGAGTCAATCTCTTCCTTGGTCCATTTCGACCTAGGTTTGATGGTGTGAACATCAACAATAATTTCAGTTGGATTTGACCATCCTAACTCGATTGATTGCCACACCCGTTCGTCGATGGAAATTAAAAAGGCTTTCATCCGTACTTTTCAGTAGGCATAGTTTGTTCCATCGAAGAACGGGGGTCTGTTGATGTTTCCACCTTCAACCATTGTTTACAACCCTATTCCCGCTCTGATACAAATTGTTGGGTTATGTCTAATATGGATCTAAATAGGAGAAAAACCACCTAGAGGGGGGTGAATAGGTGTAAACAACAAACACTCAAAAATCTTTGCGTAATAAAACCCAATGCGGAAATGAAAAATAATTTTACGTGGAAAACTCCATCACAGGAGTAAAAAACCACGGGACCGATAACATGGTGAAATCAACTAAGATTAAACACGTACAAAGGTGATATAACGTACTCACACACGACTCAACCTTTTTCCATACGCTCCGAGTTGATCTTCTCCGCTCGCTCCGAATCCACGAGAGCGGTAGCACCTTGAATCCACAAGGCCACGCAAATCCACGCGCCGATTTTGGGGAAAATCGTTGTTTTGTTGGTGGTGATGATCCGCCGAATACTTAGATCAAAGATAGATCGGAAATACCATCTAAGTATTCATTAATTTGATTCTACTCAAAATCTGAGTATGAAAACCTAGAATCAAATTAATTAATATAGATGAAGAAACATAGAATTAAATCTAGTTATTTCCTTTCTTCTCTATTTGTGGATATATAAGTTTTTCTCCGTTAATATTTTTTTGTCATTTCCCGGAGTCTAAAACTTATCGTGGATTACCCTAAAAGAAAGAATTAGGGTTTACTTATAGGTTAGAAACCATTGGAAGAGGATAAGAATCAAAAACTAACCTTATCTGGAAATTTTCGGGTCGACAGTCCGGACTGAACTAATGCGATCCGGACTGTCGTCATTAAACAGAACTTTTCCAGAAAGACCACGTTCGGGGTCCGGATTGAAATCCCACGGTCCGGACTGTTCATGCAGTTTCTGCAAAATCCACGTTCGGGGTCCGGACTGAACAAGATGTGTTCCGGACTGCATTTGTGCATGAACTAACCTATGTTCGGGGTCCGGAAAGTAGTACTCTGATCCGGATCCTGAACATATAACATGTCCAGTTTTTTTATTTTTATGCGATTAAAAACCCATCCAAGTATTTCTACATTATAAGAAGTTCCTGATTTAGTTGTGGAGGTGGTTCTCCGACTTAGTTTCGAGAGTTTTGGGGTTCTGGCAGATCGAGTCGTGGAGGTTTTCTAACTTCGCCATGGGTTGTGCATTATCAGATTGAGTCATGGAGGGTTCTCCGACATAGCTGTGAGAGTGTTTGGGCATTTTCCCGATCGAGTCGTGGAGGGTTTCCCGACCGAGTTGTGATATTGAGCATTGAGTTTCCGATCTGTTTGATCGTGGATCATAGCCTGCATGTGCCGCTTATGAGACAGTTGAGATTGATGAGATACTTGAGTTTGGTGGGGTCGCTCCCCTTGAGCTACGCCCCGGGTGCGTGTTGTTGATGCGACTAGTTGATACACTAGAGTTCGCTTGAGATTGAGATAGTCCGTGTGGGACGCCCTACGTAAGTCCCGTCCCAGTGGGGATGAGGTGGCAGTAGGTTTGGCACAGGCTTGACTGGACCCTATGAGGCAGTCATTGAGATTTGGGTGATATACAGCGGGTGGTTACATATTATGTTCTTAGATGGGTTTCTTTCCTTTGAGCATTGTTACTGAGGCATTTTAGTAGTAGAGAGGGTATGCATAGCATGTCTATAGTACAGTTTCCTTGGGCTTGATGATTATGACATATTAGCTGTAGTCTCACTCAGCTTTCCTATCTATCTATTTGCATATCTATCTGCTTGCCTCCAGTAGATTTAGTGGGCATACCGTGGATATTGGTGACGGCACCCACTGAGATCTACCTTCTGCAGTAGATATCACACCCGCTGCGGTGACAGGTTACTGAGGTTGCTGTTCCAGCTTAGCTCGCGCGGAGACAGCTGATCGAGGTGAGGACGTGGCCGAGTAGTTCTTTACCAGCATTGAGAGTCAGAGGTAGATGTACCCGGTGTTTTTTTTATTCCACTTTTGTATTGAACATTCTGAGAGACTTGTGATGATTATATTTATTTTTCATAGCTAGCAAGATTATGTATTGAGGATTTTTTATTTATCCAGATGTTCAGTTGATTTCTGTAGCTATTGTTCTTTTTTGTCTCTGATACATGTTTAGCTATAGATCTTTTGCAGGGTAGGCGTTTCGTCTGTGCGACAGTTTCCGTACAGACGACGGATCTGTTGGCGAGCCTGGGTCGCAGTTCGACCCCGGGGCGTCACATATTAGAGTGGTATCAGAGCCTGGGAATATAGGTCGTTGAGGACTTAGAGACCCTAGGCTATTGGTTGGACAGTAGGATGACTGTCGTGAGAGACGTGACTTTAGCGAGAGTCCTGATTGAGTCTGTACCTCCCCCAGAGGATTGGGGTGAGTGATCTTACATATTATTTCTCTAAAGATGATTATGTTGGCTGCAGACAACATAATACTTTAGTATGGGTAACATGTTCTAGACTTTCGCTTGATTTGGTCGAGAGAGTTCTTGGTCCTAATGTTTGTTCTGTTGCAGTGGTTTTCGATGCTTCCGAGACGCCGTGCGGCGGCGAGGGCGTGTTCGACCTTGGATGAGGAGCCCAAACAGCGGGAGGCCGAATGGACAGAGCAGAGTGAGGTCTGAGAGTTACGGGCCCAGGTAGCCCAGATGTTTGAGACGATGCGGTGCTAGGAAGAGAACTTGGAATGCGTGATGCGCATGCTTGGACAGAGAGCATCTCACATGGTATCGCCAGTAGTACCTCCGGCCGCGACATTGACGACTTCGACCCAGATCGCACTGTGAGTAGTGAAGGAGCAGCGAGAGTTGCTGACCGTCGTTGTACTTCATACAGTTCCATCCCCTACAGATTTCGGGACCGAGTTTGGAGCCTTGGGAGGCCAAGAACTGGATTGCTGCTATGGAAAAGTTATTTGAAGATTGTTCGTCCAGGAGAAGCATCTGGTGCACTTGGTTATGCACTTTTGGATAAGGACGCCGAGAGTTGGGGGCGTCGAGTTCGTCCTGTTGGACCACCGGGGGCGCAGTTGATGACCTGGAGCGAGTTTTTGCGACGGTTGAGCAGTGTGCCCCATGTCGCCCAGGATGAGGCTCAGAAGATTGATCGAGTGTTAGAGGGGACAGCATCGAGATGTCTATCACCTTGTGCTTTCTCGGCGAGCGCCGACTGTAGATGCAGCGATTGTGCAGGCTCGATGGATTGACCGAGCCTCAGTAGTCATGTTCGAGAGGGATCGAGAGCGAGGGACCAGCTCCAGTGAGAGACGTCCAGCATCGTCGGATTTTGGGATAGTCGAGTGGATCGAGGTTGCCATGATTCCAGTTTAGGGTCATGGGTCTCAGAAGAGACGGAGACTAGGAGGTTCTCGACAGTCGAGACACCAGCGGCAGTATTGGTATGGTTGTGTCTTTTGCGGTGGGCCGCATTCATCGCCATAGAGTGACCTCAGAAGGAGCGATGCTCTTATGTAGATAGCCAGGACATTTTCAGGCAGAGTGTCCCAGAGTAGTGCTCAGGGTTGCCGCTTGCGACGGCACCCCCACTACTCCTTCAGGATGCAGAGGTTCGTCCGATTACCGGTAGGCTGATGGAGCCGTGCTGTCGAGTCAGATAGAGCAGGAGCATGGTTGATGCCGACACCGCTTGAGTGTGTTTTGTAGAGCAGGAGTAGCTTCGCGTGGGCCAGAGTTAGGGCCGTTGGCTTGTGCACGTGAGGAACAGGTTTCAGATCACGTATAGCACATGGATGAGTGTTGCCAGTCCTGCCCCGTGCAATTGGACCGTGGAATTTGATCCATTGAGTTGTTAGGCCTACGTCAGTTCAAAGATGTTGATATGAGGATGGATTGGGATGGGTTATCCCAATGTTATGCTATGATGGATTGTCGAGAGAGGACAAGACCCTCCGTGGACCTGGTCAGGAGGAGTGTGTTTATAGAGGAGGCTAGACCACGACAGAGGTTGAGTCGTGGTCGTATCGCTTGCTAGCGATTGTAGAGGAGGTGCCTGCGGCGGCACCGGGACTAAAGGATATCCTTATCACCCGTGTGATCCCGGGTGTGAGTCTACTTGAGCTGTTGTTAAGCCGCCGTTTAGTGAGATTGAGATCGAGATAGTGATTGACGTGGTTTTGGAAACTGCACCGACTATGGTAGCACCTATTGGAGTATCACATGCGAGACAGAGAGTGAGAGCTGATAGCGCAGAGTCTATGTGACCCAGTACCACATCGTGGGAATACGACAGTGAGGATCTGACAGATTGATACTTGTGTAGGTTGCCACACCGTTGATTCACGGTGTTGTTGCCACGCCGTTGGTACGCGGCAGTGATGCCATGTTGTGAGTGCACAGCGGTGAGGGCTCTATGATGTTTTGAGCACAGACAGGTTGGGACTGTTTTTCGGCAGATGCTTTTATGAGAGTGGTAGCTTTATAGGGCCTATTAGCCGAAGGCGGTGCCCAGATGGTGTTCAGGATCCAGTAGGGGCATTGTGAGCTTACAGCGCGGTCAGTGGATTGACTAATGCCCTGCCGCCTTTAGGATTTGAGGAATTGAGTATTCCAGCTGTGTTTGGATGGGTTAGTAGCAGTACCCGTCGTGGATATTTGGATTATTTCCGAGGTGACATAGAGCATGAGGAGCACTTGGGGATAGTGCTGCAACTTCTGAGAGAGAAGAAGTTGGATGTCGAGTTGAGAGGGTATGTTTTTGACTTCAAAGGGTTTTGTGGATAGGTCATGTGATTTCAGCTGCAAGAGTGTCTGTAGACCCAACGAAAGTGATGCCGTTGGGGTGGGGCCTAGACCTATGATAGTGGCGGAGGTCCGATGCTTTTGGAGTAAGTGGTGCCAGTGTAGCTTGGAGAAGTTAAAGCTGAGGACGATACCAGCAATGTTTGGATGAACGCCGGAGGACAGAGTTTTCAAAGATGCATGATTGATATCGCAGTATTATCCTGGCGAGGTCTTTATGGTCAGTTACGCCTTGTCTAGGCGAGCAGTGCAACCTTGGAAATGAGGTGGTCGATCTGGGGGTGCCACTTTTGGAACTTGGAAATTGAGAGTTGGAAATTTGTTGAAATTCTTCCCCTGTCAATGGATGTGTGAGCGTATTTGTGGAACTTCAGTATTTTAGTTGCTAAGGAGCAGCGGAGGAGTTATGCCTATTGGAGGCTTGGAGTTTTGCATTTGGAGACCATGATTTGTGGAAGCCTTAACCGCAGGGATATGTAGATTTGAGTTTTTGCGGGAAGTTTAATCCGCGAGTTTTTTTTTCTGACTGGAAGAAGTATATTTGATCACCTGCATGTTTTGGATGTCACTTCCTTGGAAGTGGACGAAGATTTGAG
Organism: Tillandsia leiboldiana; assembly: GCA_029204045.2. Taxonomy (NCBI): domain Eukaryota; kingdom Viridiplantae; phylum Streptophyta; class Magnoliopsida; order Poales; family Bromeliaceae; genus Tillandsia; species Tillandsia leiboldiana. The sequence goes on from CM055073.1 coordinate 24,328,757, forward strand.
TATCCGGAGCAGCCGACGCAAATTCTTGCTCGTGAAGCTAAGGAATCTTACAGAAGGATCATACCGGGAGTGAAGGTTCGGTGGAGCCATCATGATGAGTGAGAACGGCCACTTGAGAGCCTGAGGATGAGTTGAGTGTTTCCTATCCCCATTTGATTGAGACACCCTCCTGTGTTATGGATTTATTCGGGTTTTGAGGACGAAACCCTTTTTAAGGAGGGGAGAGTGTAGAGTACCGGGACTTTTTAGAGCGCACCGACCTCGCAAGATGGCGTGGCGCGGAGTTATCGCCTTGGGTGTGTTCCTTAGGTGTTTACAGATGAGTTCGGGTTGATTCGGATCAACGCGGAAGCCCCAGCTGGAATCGGAATTTTTCGGGCATTGTGCGCCGTTAGAGGACTGGTTTGTTAGAGCCTCGACTCCACTGTTGTATGCAGAAAAGTTGGAAAAGGTTTGGAACATGTGTATTTTCAGTTTACAGCGGAGTTCGGGAGGTTTCGGACTGGTGCGGAGGCCCCGAAGGCGAAAAGTGAGTTGGAGTTGGCGGTTAATGGAACCGATTTTTGGATTGAGCACACCGACTCCACAGTTGAGCTTTTTGAGGAGGAAAAGTTTTGGACATGTGTATTTCCAGATTACAGTGAAGTTCGGGAGGTTCCGGACTGATGCGGAGGCCCCGAGGGCGAAAAGTGAGTTGGAGTTAGCTTAAAATGGATTAATTAATTAATTAATTAAATGTGGTTAATTAGCCTGAGAGAAGAAATTAGAGAGAAAAAAAAGGTGAAAGATGAGAGAAGATGTGAGGCAGGGTGTTGGTGTTGGTGTTGGTGTTTGGAGAGAGTGTTGGGTTTCTTGTCACCATGCACCATGCACCATACACTATGCATTAATTAACCACTTTAATTAGTGATGCCACGTCACATTCTTCTTCTCTGCCTCAAACAGAGGATTGGAGCTTCAAGCAGAGGAAATGGAAATTGAGGAAGAAGGAAAAGGAGAAGAGGAATTGAGGGGTTTTAAATGATGGAAATGAGTGAGGTGATGGTGTGCTAGCAGTGTGGACCATCGGTTGGTTGCCGAGCGGAGCAAGCGCGCGTCGAGCCTCATGAAGGTGCTTTGCTATTTTTCTAGTGAGAGAGAGAGAGAGAGCTTGGTTGTTGAATTTGAGTGGGTTTTAGAGTTGTTGTTGGTGGTGTTGACTCGGTCTCGCTGTCCATGGGTGGAGAGTGGCGTGCAAGGGCGCCACGCAGCATGGGCATGGGCGTCGCGCAGCATGTGGGCGCTCGCAGCGGGCGCGCACAGCACGCGCGCACGCGCCCCGCGGTCCTGGGTGCCGCGCGGCTGAAGCTTGGGCGCGCGTGTGTAGGAAATTGAGCGGGCTTGGTGGTGTTTGCTTGGAGTTCCGGAACCCGCAAGGGGGTTCCGGAACTGAGTCTGGGTACCGATACCGCATGAAGGGTACCGGTACCCCAGCTTGCTAATTATGTTTGGGTTGTTTAAGCGAGGGGCATTTCGGTCTTTTTATGTTTCTAACCCTCCATTGACCCTGTGAACCCCTCTTCTCTATATATATGGACTCCTCTCTTCTTCCCTGGATACCGAGAGAGGAAAAGAAAGAAAGAAAAGAAAAGAGAGAAAGCATGGAAAAGAAAGAGAAGAAGGAGAAGGACAAAAAAATGAAGAAAGCATGGTGATGTTGGCAACTTGGGATTCCTGCTTCATGGTCTTGTGTGGAGCCGCGCGCGCGTCGAGCAACGTACGAGGTATGTTGGCAGATTTTGTAGTTGGAACCTTGGATTTATTCTTTGGATGTAGAATGAGATTTTTGAGTTGGATTTTGGTTGTATTTTCTTCTCCTTTGTGCTGTTGAGCTGAGGGTGTGGATTGTTACTGCGCGGGGCCGAGGATGCATGCATGCGTGTACTTGCGCATGCTGCTTTGGCTGAGAGGGAGCCGAGGTGCGCAGGAGATTTGCAGAGGACTCGAGAGGATGGCTCGAGCTTCCGGGACATTTTCCGAGGATCGCGACAGTGTGCGCGCGCGCGACGCAGTTTTGGGTTTTTCCGGTAGATTCGAGGCAGCGGGCGGTTCGGCGCTTCACCGACTTCAGCGATTGCCTGCAGAATGCTCTTGAGGTGGGTTGGAATTTCTCCGAAATATATGGAATGCCTTCTAAACCTTCTGTAAGCATGTTGATCATGTTTAGTTTATTTGTTTTATGCTTTATAAATCTGATAGTTGCCTAGAAAATTATAGGAATACTTTCCTGAGCCCCTGATATTTTTAGCATGATCTAGAGGTGTCTTGGCACTAGACTGCATGATTATTTTGCATTGGATTGGTATCTGAACCCTTTTAAAAATCGTCGAACATGTTTTATTGAAAACAGGGCTTTGAAAAATGTTTCTAAAACAGTGAGATCACCCAGAGGGGTTGAGTTGGTTCAGATTGCATGTATGCTCGTGCCAGAGGGCCGAGCGGATTTTTAGTGCATCGTGTGTTGAGTGTCTAGTGTCATGAGAGTTGCACTTCCTTGTTGGGATTGATGAGTTCATTCTAGATCATGGGTCGAGTTCCTGATTTAGTTGTGGAGGTGGTTCTTCGACTTAGTTTTGAGAGTTTTGGGGTTCTGGCAGATCGAGTCGTGGAGGTTTTCCGACTTCGCCATGGGTTGTGCATTATCAGATTGAGTCATGGAGGGTTCTCCGACATAGCTGTGAGAGTGTTTGGGCATTTTCCCGATCGAGTCGTGGAGGGTTTCCCGACCGAGTTGTGATATTGAGCATTGAGTTTCCGATCTGTTTGATCGTGGATCATAGCCAGCATGTGCCGCTTATGAGACAGTTGAGACTGATGAGATACTTGAGTTTGGTGGGGTCGCTCCCCTCGAGCTACGCCCCGGGTGCGTGTTGTTGATGCGACTAGTTGATACACTAGAGTTCGCTTGAGATTGAGATAGTCCGTGTGGGACGCCCTACGTAAGTCCCGTCCCAGTGGGGATGAGGTGGCAGTAGGTTTGGCACAGGCTTGACTGGACCCTATGAGGCAGTCATTGAGATTTGGGTGATATACAGCGGGTGGTTACATATTATGTTCTTAGATGGGTTTCTTTCCTTTGAGCATTGTTACTGAGGCATTTTAGTAGTAGAGAGGGTATGCATAGCATGTCTATAGTACAGTTTCCTTGGGCTTGATGATTATGACATATTAGCTAATGTCTCACTCAGCTTTCCTATCTATCTATTTGCATATCTATCTGTTTGCCTCCAGTAGACTTAGTGGGCATACCGTGGATATTGGTGACGGTACCCACTGAGATCTACCTTCTGCAGTAGATCTCACACCCGCTGCGGTGACAGGTTACTGAGGTTGCTGTTCCGGCTTAGCTCGCGCGGAGACAGCTGATCGAGGTGAGGACGTGGCCGAGTAGTTCCTTACCAGCATTGAGAGTCAGAGGTAGATGTACCCGGTAGTTTTTTTATTCCACTTTTGTACTAGACATTCTGAGAGATTTGTGAGGATTGTATTTATTTTTCATAGCTAGCCAGACTATGTATTGAGGATTTTTTATTTATCCAGATGTTCAGTTGATTTCTGTAGCTATTGTTCTTTTTCGTCTCTGATACATGTTTAGCTATAGATCTTTTGCAGGGTAGACGCTTCGTCTGTCCGGCAGTTTCCGTACAGACGGCGGATCCGTTGGCGAGCCCGGGTCGTAGTTCGACCCCGGGGCGTGACAAGAAGACTACGAAACTCCACCCAAGTAAGCAGCTGTGTCCCAGGCGGGCCGATAGGTCGCACTCGGTGCCACCAAGCCTCGGCATTGTGCTCCAAAAAGTTTGTCGCCAAAAGAACCTGAAACCGCTCCTCAATGAAAATGCTCTCGAAAAGTCGCTCCATAGCCGTGATTCAAGACTCTGCCTCCCACGGCTCCATACTCCACCCAGAGAAACGAGGCGGTTTGAACTGGCGAAACTTCATCAAGCGGTCTACGAGCTCCCTCTGCTCCGTAAGTGTCAACTATCCCACTGGCCTGAACGTCTACCCACTGGTAACGGGTGCAATAGGGGTTGCCGGTGCCACTGGTACAGCTGGGGGTGCCACAACCGGTGAAAAAGGGGTACGGGAACTCTCTGGGGGTGCTGCAACAGGCTGCGCCCTCTGCTCAAGTAGGCGCATCATCCGGTCCATAGCCTCCTCCTGGCGTCGGGAAGCCTCCTCCTGATGTTGAACGGCCTTTGACATCTGTGCCATCTGAGCCTGTAGCTCCTGGAGCTCTCGCTGCTGGTCCGATACCGGCGCCTGCTGCTCAGGCAGATCAGTAGGTACTGGCTGAGAACGTGTCAGTACTCTGCGTCTGGGAGGCATCGCGCTCACCTGGAACAGAAGAGAAACGAATCAGCATTAAAACTACACTTGACCCAATCTAGCGAAAGTCTAAAACATGTCCCCTTTTTTGTAGCACTATGTTGTCTGCAGCAAACATAATCGCTTACTGGGAGAAGACATGCCAATCACTAATCCCATCACTCGTGAGAGATATAAAACTCAATCAGGACTCTCGCTATAAGTCACGACTCTCACGTAGTCATCCTAAGGTCCAATCACAAGACTAGGGTTTCTAAGTCCACAATGACTTACATCCTAGGCTTTGATACCACTTTAATCTGTCACGCTCCGGGGTCGAAATTGCTATCCGGACTCGGCAACAGATTCGCCGCCCATACGGGCAGCCCCGTATGGACGAAGCGACCAACCTGCAAAAGATAATACTAATTACTAAACAGATATCAGAGCGGAAAGTAAACTGTTGAAATAAATAAAAACAACTCCCAAAAGTACATGTCAGATCCACACAATACATAAATCTCTCCAAACTAAACTCTCGACTAAAATAAAAGTACAAGATACAAGATCCTCTGATAGTGCAAAAAAGATCACCAAAATGGGGTACATCTACTCTCTCTCCAGGGCAGGCATAGATCTAGCTCGCGACTCCCTTACCTCGGTCAGATGATGCAGCAGCAGGGGTAGCAGGAACAGAAGAAAAAGTCCCTAGAGATGGTCACCAATGAGGGTGTGAGAACTACAACCAACAGTAGTTCTCAGTTGGCACCGTCACTGTCACGCCCCGGGGTCGAAACTGCGACCCGGCTCGCCAACAGATCCGCCACCTATGCCAAATCTGCATAGGCGAAGCGTCCTACCTGCAAGAAAAGTGCCACAGCTAAACAGATATCAGAGCTAAAAGGTAAAACTGCTGTAAAATTAAAACCAATGATCTGTACAACAGGAACTAAAGGTACAAAGTCCATCTCCCATAAATGATAATCATACAATGACCTCAAATACAAACTCTGGACTAAACAGGGAGGTAATCCTAAAAAAAAAAAATGATACATCAATGTACAGCCTCTCAGTACAAGTCAGATCCTCACCATACACCAGTCTCTCCGAGAGAAAATAAAAACACTAATCTATCGACTGTACTGAAGATCTCCTCTGAAAGGTGTACTGCTACTCTCCAAAGATAGGTAGGGATCTAGCTTGCGACTCCCTCGCCTCGAAACAGCAACCGCAGAATCAGCAACACCCGCTGAGACTCTGCAAAACAAAGGAGAGAAGGGACAAAAAAAAAAAGGGAAAACCCCCAACGGGTGTGAGAACTACATCAGAAAGGAGTTCTCAGTGGGTGTCGCCACCAGGCCCGACGATCTGCCCACCAAGTCCACAAGAGGTAAAAGATGACCAATGCAATAAAACTGAAAGAAGAAGCTGGAGACACTCCACAGCTACCATGCCTCTATCTAAAAGCTCAAATGAGGAAACTCTGATAAAGATATGCAACACTCGCACACGTGGTGCTCAATCGACCCAATCGAGCTGACTGCCACATCGGGTCCAGTCAAACCTGCGCCCACCTACAACCACCTCCCGCTGACGGGCAGGAATTACGTAGGGCGTCCAAACGGACTAACTCGCTATCAAGTAGTGGCTCATGCAGGCTATAGTCAAAATCCAAGCCCTCTCTCTCTAACCGGATAGACTCAAGATGCTCAACCTCTCACACAATGGTCAAAGAACTCACAACGACCACGGGACCACCGTCAAACCCCAAACGGTTCCCAACAACACTAGCACTGGTCTAAACACAGCTACTAGACTTCACTCGGTCCCCCAGGCACGAGTGTAACAAAAAGTATCCTGAATAAACCTAATCGATGGACCAGTAAAACTGGAAAAGCTCAACTCAACACCGGTACGACAACCCGGTAAAAGCTCAACTCAACGCCGGTACGACAACCCGGTAAAAGCTCAACTGAACGCCGGTACGACAACCCGGTCTCGCCTACTCCGGAGTGGCACTCGAGGGGAGCGACCCACACGAGTATAGTATCTCTGTCATCAGTATCACAAGTATCTCTGTAGCACATATCTCAATATAGTAGGACTGGATCAAGACTATGACCAAAGTGGGAAACTCCGTCCACTAAAGAAACCTCAATCCCCAATCAGATGCAATAGTACTCTACAAGTGGGAAACTCCATCCACTAGAGAAATCCGATACCCAATCTGATGCATAGTAAACATCCGGTCAACCGCCCAATGTCCGCGGTCACCGCAATAACCCACAACCCACAATCGGGTAAAATAATCAAGATCCGGTCAACCGCCTACTGTCCGCGGTTGCCGCACTAACCCACGATCCAACATCAAGTACACCCTGTCTCTGACCCTAAGGTCCCGGCTACACTATCCCAGACCCCTGCTCGCATCTGAGCAACACAGACCGCCTGACTAGCAAAGAAGGAGAAAAGGATAACATGGTTTCTCCTAAGTCAAATTCCGGTATGTAGTGTAGCAGTAAAAGATGGCCTAGCTATATGTCCATACAAGCATGCATTTGTCCTCAAAGAAGAATAAAGAAAATAAACCTCATGCCAACCTATCAATGACCATACCTGTCCATAATTTCCGATCCATAATCGCTCCTCAGAGTAGAACCTGCACATAACTACATAACCAGCCTCATAAAAGGTTATGTGCTAACATGGCATGATAATTAATCATATAGGGTAACCTTGCCTTAGGTAAGCTTCCACTAATCATCAACATAAATGTCTTATTAATACCATTGTCATAATATGAAATAATTAACTTGCAATTCCCATAAATCAACATTGTTAAGCTTACCAATCAATCCCAGGTATTGTACCCTACACCTGCATGTAATTCTAACATATAGAATTAGAGAACCGTCCACCGGTTCTCGGAACAAAGCACCCACCTGAAACGCATTCCGCAGGCAAAGCCGAAGTCGGTGAAGTACACCAGCCACACGAAATCCAAAATCCGCCGGAACCGCACCCTCGGTAAACAGTCGCACAAACCACTGTTCCAACAAACAACATCGAAGCCGAGGATTAATTACACCACAATCAAAACTCTCAAAACAGCACATGCTGTTTTCCACCAACCAGCAGAGAGAAGAAGCCTTTTCACCTGTAAACAAACCTCCAAAAATTCCAAAAAAATTATGGTTGCGATCCTCGCGACGAGTAGCCCCAAATCGACTCTTTAAACGCCCCGTTCTGATACCTGTAGGCCAAGAAACAATTCGGACAACATTGGAAGCCATTCCCTCAAGAACACAGTTATGCTGAAAACAGAGCAGCAAATAAGCTTAATTCTCACCCTCGAAATGACCTCATAAAAATACAATAAAAATACGAGCGCGTTCCTCTCAAAGAGTAGATATCAATCGAGTCTTTAAACACCACATTCCGATGCTCGAGCGTAGAGAAATAAATCCAACAAGCTCATGCTGTCCAAAATTACCACAGAAAAATAGTGGCTCAGAGATGCCTTGGGAACTGTACCAAAAACTCGAAACGCGGAGAAGTAATCAACACGAAAAACGAAGCCTTACCTCTCGTGAACACGCTGCTGCAAAAATCATCGAAAAAGATGGTCTGAGTAAGCCAAGGGAGCCTGCGCACCAAAACGCGACGAAGGGGATCACCGGTGAAGGAAAGTTGCACTGCGCCGGAGATCCGCAAACCTCGAAGTGCGTGCCACCAAAAATTCCCAAACTTCCTCAGAAGATAGAGCACAAGATGATGAAGAACTTTGCTTCAGGGCTCAGGAGAAGAAGACCTCAGGAAAAGCTCCAAATCGCAGGCCAAAGGGGGCTATTTATAGTCTCCAGAAAATAAATCTAAAAATGACATCTGTGTCCTCTTTTTCGGGCGCCGAATGATTCGGGCTGCTACAGTAATGGGCCCGGCCCATTATTGTGCAGGCCCGAAACCGCCACGGCCCGCCACGTGGCCCGCTTCACTGCTCACCCGCGCCCGCAGCGCCCGGTGCACGTGCGCCCGCCAATGGCGGCGCGCCACGTGGCACCGCCATTCCCACACCGCGCACGACGCGCCTGCCCCCCACGCGCGTACGGCCACCTGCCCCGCCGTACGGCCACCTGCCCCGGTCACCTGCTCCGCTCCTTGCGTGGACCGCGCGCACAACACCGCCCCAGTAATAAACTGCCACGTGTCCTCCCCTGGTGCACGCCTAGCCCGTGGGCCGCGCGCCTGCCCGCGCGCCCGCATGCCTGCCCGCGCGCCCGTGCGCCTGCCCGCGGCCGCGCGCCGCCTGCCCGGGCCTGCGCCGCCGCCTTCCGCCGCTGCCCGCCGCACCGGCGATCGCCGGAAACACTGTTCCGGCCAGTGAACAGTAATTTACTGTAGCAAACTCCGAAAAATGCATGTAAATAGTCCTTTTTGACCGTTTTCGCGCGCTGAGTCCAAATCCGGTGTCCGATTTGCCAAATTCCATTCCAAAAAATTGCCGAAGGCATCCGGAAAGGTGTTTCTTGGTCCAAACTTCGCGCCGAGTCCATTTTTAATATCCGCTTCGCGCGAAATTGCTTCTAACATCCAACGGGGTCCTCCGATCACTTATATGATCATTTAACACCCGAAGTCCAACACTTGTGTCCAATTTAGTGCAGAAACACCGCCGACACGCCACATAGGCCTCCAAAAGCTCCTGGTCACGCTGTAGAAGCCCTACAGAGATCCGGGTCACCACATCCTCCCCCACTAAAGGAAAGTTTCGTCCTCGAAACTAAAGCAACTCAAAAGGAGGTCTCCAAAACCAGGGTAGGTACCCAGCAACATCAACTCCAGCTCCCAGGTCACAACTCACTCCCCGGGATTACTCCACAGCAACAACAACAACCAGTACGGCATGGCCCAATTGCGTAATTCTCTCATCTCATGTCACGCCCCGAGTTTAAAAACCAGCGTCTAAAATTTTTTTTTTTTTTTTTGAAATCAGAGTTTGAAACCAGCCAGGGCGCAACAGACCGCCACATATATAGAAGAGTCCCAATCCCACTGGGGATTGAGCCCTTTTCTATATATGCACGGCTCACTTGGCATACAACCAGAGTACTAACTACGTACATCTACTAAGCAAGATTAAATTACAATATCAATAACTTCTCAATTACATTGCATTACATTTGATACAACAAACAATTAAATACTTGATCTTATCGGCTGTCCAGGGTCATGCTCTATCTCGTGATCTCACCAACTCGTCCCGACATCTCAACACCCGCTCGACCTGAAAAACAGTCACCCGAGGGTGTGAGACACACCGGAGTGTATCCCAGTGGGCACGACGAGCCGAGAAATAGCAGATCGTACCTACTGGTATACAATGCTAGAGGATAGTAATAGATCAGGGGTTAGGGTAAAGCAGATATATAACTGGTGCTGTAAAGAAAACAAAACTCATAATCTGGGTACAAGCATAGGAGATAATTTTAGCAGAATTTAAAACATGTATCAGGATAATCAACACATCAAGGAGTTAGGACAATCAGCAAGATAACAATGAAACTATAATCAGAGGCATCACATAGAATCATATAGAGCAACTTAACAACTCATGCATCAAATAATGAAAACGCAAAGACCCAATCACAAGCTACCATATTGGCCTTCACAAGACCTCAGGCGAGGCTGCCCACTTGGCACCACCTGGTTGACATTCCCCAAACTAGGGTCACGGGTTGCCTCAGCTAACCACTTTACCGGTAAAGAACATCGCTACGGGTAGCAAATCCGCTGATATTCGTGAAGTACAACGGTGCGGGCGAATCATATGCAAATGCTCAAGCTCACGGTCCACTGACCGGGTAATCGGCAACAAGCCGGGAAATCCCCACTGGGATGCAATGGCAAAAACCAACTGAATCTCAACACTCATGCAGGAACACTCAGCAATAAATCTCAACTCATATGCAAGATCAAGGCAAATCTCTCTCAACAGAAGCTCACAGATAAACTCAACTCAACCACACAAACCAACCAAATGATACAAAACTTAAACACATATTTTTAAGAAAAACTATTTTGAAAAGTCCAAACCTCGAAGAGCATTGCCCTCGTCCTATCAAACAAGAACAGACTCAGGCGACACTACGAAGCTTGGGTTTAGGTCCAAACCTCGCAGAGCAGTGCCTTTGTCCTATCAAACAAGAACAGACTCCGGCGACCCTACGAAGCGGGGTAAAACCTCAGTTAAATAAATCTATGTGCTCCGAGATGTATCATTTGATCAGCAGAACAAACAGGCTCACTAATCAACCACGAAAATGTCCGAGTAAAAGTATAAATGCTAGAGGTGCTATGGACAATCATGTAAGGCAAAATAGAACAGATAACAGGCATAGATCAGGTAGATAGCAGATATAATATAATCAAAGAAAGGCAGGCTCAAAGTAATCAGATTAAGCTATCAACAACAGGGGTCCAACCAGTATCGCACCCCAGAGGGCCGAACTGATAAAACCCGGACCGAAGATAACCCACCTGTCAATGCGCAGGCAATTAATCTGTAATCCTCTAAATGCTCAACTCCAGGTGCAAACTGAATCAACCTGGATCAAAAATCACCAATCAGGGATCAATTCAGTCCCGCTAACTCTAACCTAAGCCCAGATCAACTTAAACCCTCTTAGTTATTCTAATTGTAACCCAGATACCGTGAAATCGACGATTTTGCCGATTCTCGGACTGTCATCCGATTTCCGCTCAACGAAAGCCGATGGATTCCCAACGAAAAGCTTAGGAATCATTTAAACATTTTACTAACCAGTACACATTGTCTATTTAGCATTAAAACCCTTAAAGTTTTAGAAATTACATTTTAGTGCCATTTGAGCACTGTTTTTGCTCGTTCTTTCAACTGGAAAATCATTTTAACATTCCGTCACTTCCAGCAGGTTACTTATGTCTTGCTGAACACCGTGCTCACCAATTTGCAGCAGCACGGTGCCCGAGGAAAACTTCGGGTCATAAAAACCCTCTCTAACATAGCCCAAAATGAATTTTTGTTTCTCCGAGACTTCAAACACTGTTTCTAACGCGAGCATCGCGTTCAGTGACCCCAAATTAGCTAGGAATGCACTGTCGCGACTTCGCCAACACTTTAAAATAGGGTTTTGTTCCAACATTATTGCTTTATGTTGATTCTACTATATCTTTTAATTTAAACTTCAAACAAGAACATTTTGTATATGAAAAGGTCTTTAAATATTGCAAGGATCACAGGGCTCACCCTAGTTGCAGCCCAGATCTGCTGGATCAAGAAGATCCCTCATCTTGCAAACATACAAGTTCATCTTGCTCCAACTTTCATTCCACACAGAACCATCTTGGTCTGAAGTGAGCATCAAGCTCAGGGGACAAATTGGAACAAATTTGATATTTACAGTTAGGTCTAAATCCAACTTAATCTTCTTTGCGGCATTTGATCAAATAGTTGGCATGCACATATTACAACATTTAACATAACCAAGTTTCAAGCTTGGTTCTCAGCAAGTAATGGACCATTTTCTTTAAACTTGAAGTGAATTGTTCCACAAGGCTCAGGTAACAATCCCAGCAACTTGGTCTTAGTTTTGCACCCTCGAATTTCCGGAGCCCGAGGTTGAAGAAGATGCCACATGCATTGAAAATTGTGATAGCTCAACCAGGGACTCTGGGGCTCAGCAACTTGACCAAAATGTTGCTAAATACCATTTCTAACTTACCTGAACCCGTGCCCGGCGACGGGGTGCGACGGCGACGGCTGGGGAGTGAGCTCGGTTTCGAGCTCCTCCACCTCTAATGGCGGAATTTTACAGAGGCAACATGGAGCTTCCAAACTTGCATGGTAAGTTCCTTGGGCCTACACGAAGCTTCTCGACCTTCCCACCCCGGCCGGAGATGGCCGGAACGCCGGCGGCCGAGTTTGAACCCATTTTCGGGTCATCCATGGCCGCACCACTTTGGTGCTGCATGGATGCCATGAAAATGCATGGGGGCACTCCTCTCATTCCCAGGAAGGCTTCTGGGTAGGTGGCCGGCGTCGGAAAAGCTCGCCGGCGCCTGAGTTGCATTCTCGGCCAAAGTGCAAAAATTTCAAAACTAGGGCTTCATTTTTCTTTCTCAATACTCTACCAACTTCAACCAAACTTTGCAGATTTAATCATCCTATCCTACAGTCCTGGCACACCAATTTTGGTGCGTTTATATTCAGTGGTTTCCGAGTTCTTTAGGGGCGGAGCTAGGTTAGGTTTCCGGCGACCCATTGTGGCCGCCGGCTAACCATGCTGCATGGGACCTCGGGGCTTTGCAGGGAGGATGCTAAGGACCTAAGGAGTCCACTGCTAATGGTCCGGGGTGCTAGAAACCGTAGGTTAAGGATCCTCACCTTAGCCGAGCACGGGGAAGATAGGATGAAGCCGGATCTTGGTTCCCTCTCTACGCGAGGCCAAGGCTTGCTCCAGCAGGGTCCTTCAAGCACCAGGAACTCCTCAGACACCTCCCAATCCAACCTTGAAGAGATCCAGTCCAACTTCACACCTCGTCGGAGAAAGGAAGAAAAAGGAAGGTGGCTGCGGCGGCGCTCGGCGACGGCCGGGGTCGGGTACACCAGGGCTCGGTTGCGGCCTCTCAATGAAGCTCTCAGAGGAAGGTTGGCTAAATCTAAAGCTCTAGGTTGATCTCTCCTTCAGCAACTCAAGAAAAAAAACCCCATTATATCTTCCTCACCTTAACTCCGGCGACCCGAACGGCCGGAGGTTACGGCAACCGAGGGGACGCGTCGGTTACAGCCTAAAGATGCTGGTGGAACTTCAGTTACTGAAGAGGAAGAGGCAGGGACTCGGGATCACTCCAACACGTGCGTTAGTTGCACATTTGCACAAAACCCCCTTCAACTAACAGTATTTGGACATAAGTCCTTAACAAAAATTGGTCCTTTTACTGTTAAGTCCCTCATCTACATGCTGCACACTTCTCGGAGCAGAAAATTACGGGTTTTTCCGCAAAATACTGCACTTTTCGCGCATTTCGAGGTAATCCGATCGCCGTTTTGCGAAACAGACTTCGCCACGACGTCTGGCTCGTCGAGACCTGTCAGGTAGCGCATTTGCTTAGTTTGTTCGACGCTCGGATTAAAAGTTGTTCCATAAAGTTCGACGATTTACCGCGTGTGGCACGCACTTCGATGCACCCGGGTCGCCAAACGCGAAATCCGTCAGTGCCATTGCGCTCAGAACGTCGAAATTAGCTAGGATCCATTACTCATACTCCTAAGTTAAAACTCTAGATAGTGGTTCGGCCATTAGTGAAAGCGAGGGATTAAAAACTCGAGGTTTACTATTCACTTAAGTCGCGGGGCCCGTTTTTTTGATTTCTGATTTCTGGAAGATCCGACCGTCGGATCGAAAATATATGAATATGAAACTTCTATGTTTCGACGAGACGATCGCAATGGTGATCTCGGATTTTCCAGATCAGACCCTGATCAAAAGTCGATATCTCTGGGCCCACTATTGACCCACTATCTCTCCACTTTTGCCAAAATTGACAAATTTTAAATATTTAAAGGCAAACAGAGACTTTTAAATTCTAGATTTCTACATCACCCACAACTTTTAAAAAGTTTCGTCACCGAAACTTAACAAAACATACTTTAAAAATTTTCTAAACACCCAAAATATCAGTTTTCTAAGTATTAACTTATTACATCGTTGTTTCAACATTTCAAGCTCCCAATGGGCCTTCCCCTGACGGCTCGCCATGCTGTGTCAGAGCATAGACCCGTCCCCCCGTCACTTGGCGGGGTCCCTCAGTTTGGCGCGGTGAAGGACGACTTGAGGCAGCCACGCTCTGGGTTGGCGCTGGAGGCCGAGCAGCAAGAGGTGGCACAGCCAATGCTGGTGGGTTTGCAGCAGATCTCCGCGGGCAGTTAGCAGAGATATGGCCAGGCTGACCACAATTATAGCATCTTCCGTGGCGCAGGTCGCAGGTCATGGGTTGATGATCTGCCCCGCAGAAGACGCAAGACCTCGCCCTATGTTGACGATTGAACGTCCGAGAACCACTGGCTTGGTTCTGATTTCCTTGGGGTCTAGGGGGTCTTCTATTTGATCCAGATGTTCCCTCCCCATTTCCAGCGAACTGTCGCTTCATCCCTTTTCCTTTATCCATCGCTGCCCGCTCAGCCCGGGAGATTTTCAATTCAGCCTCAATGGCAAGGCAGCGTTCGATACATTCGTCGTAGTCGGTGATCAAATGTGAAGACAACTGACGACGGATCTCGGGTCGCAGGCCTTGAGTGAATAATCTAACCTTGCGACGCTCGTCCTGCACCGCTTGTGGCACCAGGTCAGCAATCTTTGTAAATTCTTCTTCGTACTCCCTCAGGGTGTGGTCTCCTTGGCGCATGTTTTCTAAGTCCGCTCCAATGCTTCTCTGCTGTCTCCTTTAGGTAGCGGTGGTACAGAGCCACCCTAAATTGCTCCCACGTAGGCTTAGGGGCTTCAGGAGCAAAATTGTGGCGTTGGTAGCGCAGCCACCACATGCTTGCGCTGACACCGAGGCAATGTACCCCCAATGTCACCTTGTCTTGCTCCTCAGTGTCCAAATCTCTAAACAGCTTTTCCATGTGGTTTAGCCATTCTTCAAGGGCCCAGGGGTCCTTTTCACGGCCTGAGAATTCTTGGGGCTTGAATTTATTAAACTCTAGCAGGACTCCCCTGACTCTTGATCTTTCTTCCTTGTACGTTGCTCTGGCAGCTTCCAGGGCCGCAGGATTGTTAGGATTGTTACCTCCTGCCACCCCGGGAGCATCCACAGTTGCAGCAACGGCTTCAGATGCAGCCGATTCAGCCGGTGGTACTGATGCAGGAGGAACAGGAGGTCCCTCAGTCGCAGAGGCTGGTGCTGCAGGTGGTGCAGGTGCAGCAGGAACATTGGCCTCCCGCTTGCATGTACTGTTGTATCATTGCAGCCATTTGAGCCAACTGATCCTCGAATCTTTGCATTCTGTCGGGAATCTCTGGGCCCCCACTTTCAGCAGTTGCTTGGGCAGCCCCCCGACCCATGCCAGTCCTTTGACCACTACCAGCACCACGCCGAGTGCGAGCCCATAACTGCAATAGTTAATAACTTATCTTAGTACGGTCGACCCACAACTTCTGTTTTGACCTATCAGACTTAGAACACTACCCAGCGCTCTCTCGTAACACGAGTCATCCTAGGGTTCGTTCCTAGCCAAACCTAGACATTGCGTTTCCTATTGCTCTGATACCATCTAATCTGTCACGCCCCGAGTTTAAAACCAGCGTCTAAAATTTTTTTTTTTTTTTTTTGAAATCAGAGTTTGAAACCAGCCAGGGCGCAACAGACCGCCACATATATAGAAGAGTCCCAATCCCACTGGGGATTGAGCCCTTTTCTATATATGCACGGCTCACTTGGCATACAACCAGAGTACTAACTACGTACATCTACTAAGCAAGATTAAATTACAATATCAATAACTTCTCAATTACATTGCATTACATTTGATACAACAAACAATTAAATACTTGATCTTATCGGCTGTCCAGGGTCATGCTCTATCTCGTGATCTCACCAACTCGTCCCGACATCTCAACACCCGCTCGACCTGAAAAACAGTCACCCGAGGGTGTGAGACACACCGGAGTGTATCCAGTGGGCACGACGAGCCGAGAAATAGCAGATCGTACCTACTGGTATACAATGCTAGAGGATAGTAATAGATCAGGGGTTAGGGTAAAGCAGATATATAACTGGTGCTGTAAAGAAAACAAAACTCATGATCTGGGTACAAGCATAGGAGATAATTTTAGCAGAATTTAAAACATGTATCAGGATAATCAACACATCAAGGAGTTAGGACAATCAGCAAGATAACAATGAAACTATAATCAGAGGCATCACATAGAATCATATAGAGCAACTTAACAACTCATGCATCAAATAAATGAAAACGCAAAGACCCAATCACAAGCTACCATATTGGCCTTCACAAGACCTCAGGCGAGGCTGCCCACTTGGCACCACCTGGTTGACATTCCCCAAACTAGGGTCACGGGTTGCCTCAGCTAACCACTTTACCGGTAAAGAACATCGCTACGGGTAGGCAAATCCACTGATATTCGTGAAGTACAACGGGTGCGGGCGAAATCATATGCAAATGCTCAAGCTCACGGTCCACTGACCGGGTAATCGGCAACAAGCCGGGAAATCCCCACTGGGATGCAATGGCAAAAACCAACTGAATCTCAACACTCATGCAGGAACACTCAGCAATAAATCTCAACTCATATGCAAGATCAAGGCAATCTCTCTCAACAGAAGCTCACAGATAAACTCAACTCAACCACACAAACCAACCAAATGATACAAAACTTAAACACATATTTTTAAGAAAAACTATTTTGAAAAGTCCAAACCTCGAAGAGCATTGCCCTCGTCCTATCAAACAAGAACAGACTCAGGCGACACTACGAAGCTTGGGTTTAGGTCCAAACCTCGCAGAGCAGTGCCTTTGTCCTATCAAACAAGAACAGACTCCGGCGACCCTACGAAGCGGGGTAAAACCTCAGTTAAATAAATCTATGTGCTCCGAGATGTATCATTTGATCAGCAGAACAAACAGGCTCACTAATCACCACGAAAATGTCCGAGTAAAAGTATAAATGCTAGAGGTGCTATGGACAATCATGTAAGGCCAAAATAGAACAGATAAACAGGCATAGATCAGGTAGATAGCAGATATAATATAATCAAAGAAAGGCAGGCTCAAAGTAATCATATTAAGCTATCAACAACAGGGGTCCAACCAGTATCGCCACCCAGAGGGGCCGAACTGATAAAACCGGACCGAAGATAACCCCCTGTCAATGCGCAGGCAATTAATCTGTAATCCTCTAAATGCTCAACTCCAGGTGCAAACTGAATCAACCTGGATCAAAAATCACCAATCAGGGATCAATTCAGTCCCGCTAACTCTAACCTAAGCCCAGATCAACTTAACCCTCTTAGTTATTCTAATGTAACCCAGATACCGTGAAATCGACGATTTTGCCGATTCTCGGACTGTCATCCGATTTCCGCTCAACGAAAGCCGATGGATTCCCAACGAAAAGCTTAGGAATCATTTAAACATTTTACTAACCAGTACACATTGTCTATTTAGCATTAAAACCCTTAAAGTTTTAGAAATTACATTTTAGTGCCATTTGAGCACTGTTTTTGCTCGTTCTTTCAACTGGAAAATCATTTTAACATTCCGTCACTTCCAGCAGGTTACTTATGTCTTGCTGAACACCATGCTCACCAATTTGCAGCAGCACGGTGCCCGAGGAAAACTTCGGGTCATAAAAACCCTCTCTAACATAGCCCAAAATGAATTTTGTTTCTCCGAGACTTCAAACACTGTTTCTAACGCGGAGCATCGCGTTCAGTGACCCCAAATTAGCTAGGAATGCACTGTCGCGACTTCACCAACACTTTAAAATAGGTTTTGTTCCAACATTATTGCTTTATGTTGATTCTACTATATCTTTTAATTTAAACTTCAAACAAGAACATTTTGTATATGAAAAGGTCTTTAATATTGCAAGGATCACAGGGCTCACCCTAGTTGCAGCCCAGATCTGTGGATCAAGAAGATCCCTCATCTTGCAAACATACAAGTTCATCTGCTCCAACTTTCATTCCACACAGAACCATCTTGGTCTGAAGTGAGCATCAAGCTCAGGGGACAAATTGGAACAATTTGATTTTACAGTTAGGTCCAAATCCAACTTAATCTTCTTTGCGGCATTTGATCAAATAGTTGGCATGCACATATTACAACATTTAACATAAACCAAGTTTCAAGCTTGGTTCTCAGCAAGTAATGGACCATTTCTTTAAAACTTGAAGTGAATTGTTCCACAAGGCTCAGGAACAATCCCAGCAACTTGGTCTTAGTTTGCACCCTCGAATTTCCGGAGCCCGAGGTTGAAGAAGATGCCACATGCATTGAAAATGTGATAGCTCAACCAGGGACTCTGGGGCTCAGCAACTTGACAAAATGTTGCTAATACCATTTCTAACTTACCTGAACCCGTGCACGGCGACGGGGTGCGACGGCGACGGGCTGGGAGTGGAGCTCGGTTTCGAGCTCCTCCACCTCTAATGCGGAATTTTACAGAGGCAACATGGAGCTTCCAACTTGCATGGTAAGTTCCTTGGGCCTACAGAAGCTCTCGACCTTCCCACCCGGCCGGAGAGAGGCCGGAACGCGCGGCGGCCGATTGAACCCATTTTTCGGGTCATCCATGGCCGCACCACTTTGGTGCTGCATGGATGCCATGAAAATGCATGGGGGCACTCCTCTCATTCAGGAAGGCTTCTGGGTAGGTGGCCGGCGTCGGAAAAGCTCGCCGGCGCCTGAGTTGCATTCTCGCCAAAAGTGCAAAAATTTCAAAACTAGGGCTTCATTTTTCTTTCTCATACTCTACCAACTTCAACCAAACTTGCAGATTTAATCATCCTATCCTACAGTCCTGGCACACCAATTTTGGTGCGTTATATTCAGTGGTTTCCGAGTTCTTTAGGGGCGGAGCTAGGTTAGGTTTCCGGCGACCCATTGTGGCGCCGGCTAACCATGCTGCCGGGACCTCGGGGCTTTGCAGGGAGGATGCTAAGGACCTAAGGAGTCCACTGCTAATGGTCCGGGGTGCTAGAAACCGTAGGTTAAGGATCCTCACCTTAGCCGAGCACGGGGAAGATAGGATGAAGCGGATCTTGGTTCCCTCTCTACGCGAGGCCAAGGCTTGCTCCAGCAGGGTCCTCAAGCACCAGGAACTCCTCAGACACCTCCCAATCCAACCTTGAAGAGATCCAGTCCAACTTCACACCTCGTCGGAGGAAAGGAAGAAAAAGGAAGGTGGCTGCGGCGGCGCTCGGCGACGGCCGGGGTCGGTACACCCGGGCTCGGTTGCGGCCTCTCAATGAAGCTCTCAGAGGAAGGTTGGCTAAATCTAAAGCTCTAGGTTGATCTCTCTTCAGCAACTCAAGAAAAAAAACCCCATATATCTTCCTCACCTAACTCCGGCGACCCGAGACGGCGGAGGTACGGCACCGAGGGGACGCCCGGTTACAGCCTAAAGATGCTGGTGGAACTTCAGTTACTGAAGAGGAAGAGGCAGGGACTGGGATCACTCCAACACGTGCGTTAGTTGCACATTTGCACAAAACCCCCTTCAACTAACAGGATTTGGACATAAGTCCTTAACAAAAATTGGTCCTTTTACTGTAAGCCCTCATCTACATGCTGCACACTTCGGAGCAGAAATTACGGGTTTTTTTCCGCAAAATACTGCACTTTTCGCGCATTTCGAGGTAATCCGATCGCCGTTTTGCGAAACAGACTTCGCCACGACGTCTGGCTCGTCGAGACCTGTCAGGTAGCGCATTTGCTTAGTTGTTCGACGCTCGGATTAAAGTTGTTCCATAAAGTTCGACGATTTACCGCGTGTGGCACGCACTTCGATGCACCCGGGTCGCCAAACGCGAAATCCGTCAGTGCCATTGCGCTCAGAACGTCGAAATTAGCTAGGATCCATTACTCATACTCCTAAGTTAAAACTCTAGATAGTGGTTCGGCCATTAGTGAAAGCGAGGGATTAAAAACTTCGAGGTTTACTATTCACTTAAGTCGCGGGGCCCGTTTTTTGATTTTGATTTCTGGAAGATCCGACCGTCGGAACGAAAATATATGAATATGAAACTTCTATGTTTCGACGAGACGATCGCAATGGTGATCTCGGATTCCAGATCAGACCCTGATCAAAAGTCGATATCTCTGGGCCAACTATTGACCCACTATCTCTCCACTTTTGCCAAAATTGACAAATTTTAAATATTTAAAGGCAAACATAGACTTTTAAATTCTAGATTTCTACATCTCACGAGCCAGAATTCGCAAGGGCGTCCTTCGTACTACAAACACTCGCAGTCAAAGGAAACGAGTCCATACGGGCGAGGAATCCACCAAAGCCAAACACTCCCGAGCTGAGACGTGGAAGAACCAGCAAGAATTCCAACAAAGGCTGGGGGGGAAAAGGAAAAACCACTAGTGCAACACGCACCAAACCACAACCTGAGTCCACTCAAACAAGGCAACCCGAAGCACCTTCACCGCGATCATCCAAGAAGGGAAGAAGCCTCAACAAGTCGGGGTCCTCACTCGGACACTCTCAAATTCGGACCATCTGAGTGGACTGCTCCACGCAGTCTACCATCAATAGGAATCCTCTGGGACACAGTCTCAAACCCTGTACACCATAATGGTCCCACACAGCGCCAGCTGTGGAATCATCAAACTCAACCCCAGACAGCTTTCATGCTCTAGGTATCCGCAACAACAGTGGCTCTATCAGGGTGATCCAGAATGCTCAAAAGTAAACCAACGGTAATCCATCACCACCATGGAAGGCATTGCTACAACTCGCCAGTCCATCACCTCGCACTAGCAAAGCAAAAGTCAGTCCTGATATCAGTGTCATTATCCAATAGCCATGCTCTCCCGGCACTGCCGAGTCAAGAAGAAGTTTCTTAACTTGTCCATAAATATTGATCTCGGCCAACCCCGATTATCCATATGGGGGATTTTTCATCGCCGCCCCCTACGGCTAACACAAAGTGACCCAAGAAGGTAAGCTTCAGAAGCTAAAACTTGTACCAATAACACGGCATAGAGCTTCTTCCACCCAAGCGTATAGCACATCCACAAGTGTTCCTCTTATTCCAAGTCACTCAGGGAGTAAATCATAATATCCTTGGAGAAACACCACGCCCAATCTGTCTAAGTACAACTGGAGCACACCATTCTCAAATCTTGAAGACAACAGGCATTCAATCATCCATAGCCCCACTGTACTAATAATGCTCCTACCATGTCCGGAACACCATCTTGGCGAAATGTACTCAGCTGAAATTCCAATTGGTGAGGCATCATGACCCATCGAACCAACTGCCGGAGTATAACGCCATACAAAAGGTACTAAATAATACCCGTGACCTGCCTGTGCTAAACCACAAAAGAGCTCTCACAGTTGTGTGTATCAACAACAGTGGCACGAGGTAAAACAAACCCTCGATCCACAGATCCCTGTGTAGAGTTATAATCCCAACGGAATCTAAATAGGTACTATCAAAAAAACTAGATGCGGGGGTGGTGAATAGGTGTAATACTTATAAAACTCAATCTCAGTGCAAAATAAAAACCAATTGCGGAAAATAAAACCGCACACGAGATTTACGTGGAAACTCCAATCCAGGAGAAAAACCACGGGACCAACACGCAATAACAATCCATAAGATAGAAGCATAACAAGGTGCATTACCGACTCACACGGACCTCAAACCCCCCTTCAGCTCTTCGGACCTTGCGCTGACCGGTTGGATATCCACGCAATA
>CM055073.1:24350702-24382198 GCA_029204045.2 Tillandsia leiboldiana
TCCTGAGGGTGGATATCCTTGTGGATGGTTGTGTAAAGCTTACCCGAGTGTGAATGTTACCCTTGTGATTGATAACATGCGGATTTGGGGATAATATATGTAATTGAGCGTGATCTAGTAGGATAATTGTATAAAGGATGCGTGAGTTATTTGTTTTTGTCAGATGACGTTGTATTAATTGATGTCGAGAAGTCGGAGACCGGTGGAACCCAGTGGCGCGCATCAACATACCTATCATGTAGCGCAGCTGTAGCGTGGTTTTGTATTCTGCTGAGGACCGTATCCCGTCCCGCAGTGTACAGAGACAGAGGTTGTCACTCCCTTTGTGATTAGTTTGGATATTTTTCTGGCAGACTGAGCGACAACCTCTTGCTTTTTGTGGATGAGATTGTGACGCCTGGTTAGAGAGCGCCATGGAGTGGATTGGGTTGTTGCAGGTGTGATTTCATCACAGGCAATCGTAGTTAAGTAATGTTGCCTTCCTGCATGTACTAGAGGTAGAGTTGCTACCCCATGCACTTGATGTACATGATACCATCGAAGTTGTGCCTGTGAAAGGAGACTTGTGGATCATGTCCGTGCCGTTGAGACCAGATTTATACCGCAACCGATTGGTAAATGGGGGGCGTTTGGTGTGTTAGACCCAGTGCTTGGTATTGGTTGCACAGTACCACTGGATGGTTATTGCGGAGAGAGTGATGACTGTGACTTCGCGAGGCAGACAAAAGAGGCTTGTTATATGGACCTGTTCGAGGCACACGGGTTGTACGCGCACAGTGGGAGATGAGCTTTTGGCGGCACTGGGACTAAAGGAATTTCTATTTGCGCGAAAGTCCCGGGTATGAGTCCACTCGAGCCGATGATTATGCCGCGCAGTTAGGAAAATTGAGATTGCGATTGACGTGGTTCTGGAAACCGGCCCACATCAATAGCACCTCTTGATATTATCTGTAACGAGCCGGTAGTTGATGGCACCGGTACAGGGTCTTAGGATCGAGGGTTTGTTTGACCTCGTGCCACGTTGTTGCTACCGACTTGAGAGCTCTTTGTTGTTTGAGCACAGCAGGTCCGGGTATTATTTAGGACCTTTTGATGGAGTTATACTCCGGCAGTTGTTCGATCATGATGCCTTCACCAATTTGGAATTTCAGCTGAGTATTTCGCCAAGATGGTGTTCAGGACACGGTGGGGCATTATGAGTACAGTGGGCCAATGGAATGATTAATGCCCTGTTGTGCTTCAAGATTTGAGGAATGGTGTGCTCCAGTTGTACTTGGACAGATTGGGAGTGGTGTTCTCCAAGGATATTATGATTTACTCCCTGAGTGACTTGGAATAAGAGGAACACTTGTGGATGTGCTATAACGCTTGGGTGGAAGAAGCTCTATTGCCGTGTTATTGGAGTACAAGTTTTAGCTTCTGAGCTTACCATTCTTGGGTCACTTTGTGTTAGCCGTAGGGGGCGGCGTGAAAAAAATCCGGCCAATATGGATACTATCGGGGAATGGCCGAGATCAATATTTATGGACAAGGTAAGAAAAATTCTTGACTCGCAGTGCCCGAGAGCATGGCTATTGGATAATGACACTGATATCAGCGCTGACTTTTTGCTTTGCTAGTGCGAGGTGATGGACTGGCGAGTTGTAGCAATGCCTTCCATGGTGGCGATGGAGTTACCGTTGGTTTACTTTTGAGCATTCTGGATCACCCGATAGCCACTGTGTTTTGCGGATACCTGGAGCAGGAAAGCTGTCTGGGGGTGTTGGATGATTCCACAGCTGGTCCTGTGTGGGACCATTAGGTGTACAGGGTTTGAGACTGTGTCCCGAGGATTCCTATTGATGGTAAACTGCGGTGGAGCAGTCCACTCAGATGGTCCGAATTTGAGAGTGGTCCCGAGTGCGGACCCCGACTTGTTGAGGCTTCTTCCCTCTTGGATGATCGCGTGAAGGGCTTCGGGTTGCCTTGTTTGAGTTGACTCAGGTTGTGGTTTTGGTGTGTGTTGACTAGTGGTTTATTTCCTTTTCCCCCAGCCTTTTGTTGGAATTCTTGCTGGTTCTTCCACGTCTCAGCTCTGGATGTTTGGCTTGTGGATTCCTCGCCCGTATTGGACTCGTTTCCTTTGAATCTGCGAGTGTTGTGTAGTACGAAGGACGCCCGTTGCGAATTCTGGCTCGTGAGATGAGAGAAATTACGCAATTGGGCCATGCCGTACTAGTTGTTGTTGTTGCTGTGAGTAATCCCGGGGAGTGAGTGGTGACCTGGGAGCTGGAGTTGATGTTGCTAGGTACCTACCCTGGTTTTGGAGACCTCCTTTTGAGTTGCTTTAGTTTCGATGACGAAACTTTCCTTTAGTGGGGGAGGATGTGGTGACCCGGATCTCTGTAGGGCTTCTACAGCGTGACAGCAGCTTTTGGAGGCCTATGTGGCGTGTCGGCGGTGTTTCTGCACTAAATTGGACACAATTGTTGGACTTCGGGTGTTAAATGGATCATATAAGTGATCGGAGGACCCCGTTGGATGTTAGAAGCAATTTCGCGCGAAGCGGATATTAAAAATGGACTCAGCGCGAAGTTGGACCAAGAAACACCTTTCCGGATGCCTTCGGCAATTTTTAGGAATGGAATTTGGCAAATCGGACACCGGATTTGGACTCAGCGCGCGAAAACGGTCAAAATGGACTATTTACATGCATTTTTCGGAGTTTGCTACAGTAAATTACTGTTCACTGGCCGGAAACAGTGTTTCCGGCGATCGCCGGCGCGGCGGGCAGCGGCGGAAGGCGGCGGCGCAGGCCCGGGCAGGCGGCGCGCGGCCGCGGGCAGGCGCACGGGCGCGCGGGCAGCGCGCGGTCCACGGGCGAGGCGTGCACCAAGGGAGGACACGTGGCAGTTTATTACTGGGGCGGTGTTGTGCGCGCGGTCCACGCAAGGAGCGAAGCAGGTGACCGGGGCAGGTGGCCGTACGCGGGCAGGTGGCCGTACGCGCGTGGGGGCAGCGCGTCGTGCGCGGTGCGGGAATGGCGGTGCCACGTGGCGCGCCGCCATCGGGCGCACGTGCACCGGGCGCTGCGGGCGCGGGTGAGCAGTGAAGCGGGCCCGTGGCGGGCCGTGGCGGTTTCGGGCCTGCACAGTAATGGGCCGGGCCCATTACTGTAGCAGCCCGAATCATTCGGCGCCCGAAAAGAGGACACAGATGTCATTTTTAGATTTGTTTTCTGGAGACTATAAATAGCCCCCTTTGGCCTGCGATTTGGAGCTTTTCCTGAGGTCTTCTTCTCCTGAGCCCTGAAGCAAAGTTCTTCATCATCTTTTTGCTCTATCTTCTGAGGAAGTTTGGGAATTTTTGGTGGCACGCACTTCGAGGTTTGCGGCTCTCCGGCGCAGTGCAACTTTCCTTCACCGGTGATCCCCTTCGCCGCGTTTTGGTGCGCAGGCTCCCTTGGCTTACTCAGACCATCTTTTTCGATGATTTTTGGCAGCACGCGTTCACGAGAGGTAAGGCTTCGTTTTTCGTGTTGATTACTTCTCCGCGTTTCGAGTTGTTTGGTACAGTTCCCGAGGCATCTCTGAGCCACTGTTTTTCTGTGGTAATTTTGGACAGCATGAGCTTGTTGGATTTATTTCTCTACGCTCACCATCGGAATGAGGTGTTTAAAGACTCGATTGATATCTACTCTTCGAGAGGAACACGCCCGTATTTTTATTGATTTTTATGAGGTCATTTCGAGGGTGAGAATTAAGCTTCTTTGCTGCTCTTTTTCAGCAGAACTGTGTTCTTGAGGGAATGGCTTCCAATGTTGTCCGAATTGTTTCTTCTTGGCCTACAGGTATCAGAACGGGGCGTTTAAAAGAGTCGATTTGGGGCTACTCGTCGCGAGGATCGCAACCGTAATTTTTTGGGGAATTTTTGGAGGTCTGTTTACAGGTGAAAAGGCTTCTTCTCTCTGCTGGTTGGTGGAAAACAGCATGTGCTGTTTTGAGAGTTTTGATTGTGGTGTAATTAATCCTCGGCTTCGATGTTGTTTGTTGGAACAGTGGTTTGTGCGACTGTTTACCGAGGGTGCAGTTCCGGCGGATTTTGGATTTCGTGTGGCTGTGTACTTCACCGACTTCGGCTTTGCCTGCGAATGCGTTTCAGGTGGCTGCTTTGTTCCGAGAACCGGTGGACGGTTCTCTAATTCTATATGTTAGAATTGCATGCAGGTGTAGGGTACAATACCTGGGATTGATTGGTAAGCTTAACAATGTTGATTTATGGGAATTGCAAGTTAATTATTTCATATTATGACAATGGTATTAATAAGACATTTATGTTGATGATTAGTGGAAGCTTACCTAAGGCAAGTTACCTATATGATTAATTATCATGCCATGTTAGCACATAACTTTTATGAGGCTGGTTTATGTAGTTATGTGCAGGTTCTACTCTGAGGAGCGATTATGGATCGGAAATTATGGACAGGTATGGTCATTGATAGGTTGGCATGAGGTTTATTTTCTTTATTCTTCTTTGAGGACAAATGCATGCTTGTATGGACATATAGCTAGGCATCTTTTACTGCTACACTACATACCGGAATTTGACTTAGGAGAAACCCATGTTATCCTTTTCTCCTTCTTTGCTAGTCAGGCGGTCTGTGTTGCTCAGATGCGAGCAGGGGTCTGGATAGTGTAGCCGGGACCTTAGGGTCAGAGACAGGGTTGTACTTGATGTTGGATCGTGGGTTAGTGCGGCAACCGCGGACAGTAGGCGGTTGACCGGATCTTGATTATTTTACCCGATTGTGGGTTGTGGGTTATTGCGGTGACCGCGGACATTGGGCGGTTGACCGGATGTTTACTATGCATCAGATTGGGTATCAGATTTCTCTAGGGATGGAGTTTCCCACTTGTAGAGTACTATTGCATCTGATTGGGGGATGAGGTTTCTTTAGTGGACGGAGTTTCCCACTTGGTCATAGTCTTGATCCAGTCCTGCTATATGAGATATGTGCTACAGAGATACTTGTGATATTGATGACAGAGATACTATACTCGTGTGGGTCGCTCCCCTCGAGTGCCACTCCGGAGTAGGCGAGACCGGGTGTCGTACCGGCGTTCAGTTGAGCTTTTACCGGGTTGTCGTACCGGCGTTGAGTTGAGCTTTTACCGGGTTGTCGTACCGGTGTTGAGTTGAGCTTTTCCAGTTTTTCTGGTCCATCGATTGGGGTTTATCAGGATACTTTTTGTTACACTCGTGCCTGGGGGACCGAGTGAAGTCTAGTAGCTGTGTTTAGACCAGTGCAAGTGTTGTTGGGAACCGTTTGGGGTTTGACGGTGGTCCCGTGGTCGTTGTGAGTTCTTTGACCATTGTGTGAGAGGTTGAGCATCTTGAGTCTATCCGGTTAGAGAGAGAGGGCTTGGATTTTGACTATAGCCTGCATGAGCCACTACTCGATAGCGAGTTAGTCCGTTTGGACGCCCTACGTAATTCCTGCCCGTCAGCGGGAGGTGGTTGTAGGTGGGCGCAGGTTTGACTGGACCCGATGTGGCAGTCAGCTCGATTGGGTCGATTGAGCACCACGTGTGCGAGTGTTGCATATCTTTATCAGAGTTTCCTCATTTGAGCTTTTAGATAGAGGCATGGTAGCTGTGGAGTGTCTCCAGCTTCTTCTTTCAGTTTTATTGCATTGGTCATCTTTTACCTCTTGTGGACTTGGTGGGCAGATCGTCGGGCCTGGTGGCGACACCCACTGAGAACTCCTTTCTGATGTAGTTCTCACACCCGTTGGGGGCTTTCCCCTTTTTTTTTGTCCCTTCTCTCCTTTGTTTTGCAGAGTCTTAGCGGGTGTTGCTGATTCTGCGGTTGCTGTTTCGAGGCGAGGGAGTCGCGAGCTAGATCCCTACCTATCTTTGGAGAGTAGCGGTACCCCTTTCAGAGGAGATCTTCAGTACAGTCGATAGATTAGTGTTTTTATTTTCTCTCGGAGAGACTGGTGTATGGTGAGGATCTGACTTGTACTGAGAGGCTGTACATTGATGTATCATTTATTTTTTTTTAGGATTACCTCCCTGTTGAGTCAAGAGTTTGTATTTGAGGTTATTGTATGATTATCATTTATGGGAGATGGACTTTGTACCTTTAGTTCCTGTTGTACAGATCATTGGTTTTAATTTTACAGCAGTTTTACCTTTTAGCTCTGATATCTGTTTAGCTGTGGCACTTTTCTTGCAGGTAGGTCGCTTCGCCTATGCAGATTTGGCATAGGTGGCGGATCTGTTGGCGAGCCGGGTCGCAGTTTCGACCCCGGGGCATGACAGATTAGAGTGGTATCAGAGCCTAGGTTGTAGGTCATGGTGGACTTAGAAACCCTAGGCTTGTGGTTGGACCCTAGGATGACTTCGTGAGAGTCGTGATTTGTAGCGAGAGTCCTGATTGAGTTTTACACCTCTCCCGAGGGACGGGATGAGTGATTGGCATGTTTATTCTCCTAAGTAGTTATGTTGGCTGCAGACAACATAACGCTGTGGAATGAGTGACATGCTCTAGACTTTCGCGGGATTGGGTCGAGCGTTGTTGTGTGCTGATTTGTGGTTTCGTCGTGGCGAGCGGTGTCTCCCCGACGCTGGGTTTGGGACCCTTGTGCATCCTGTCATGGCAGTTGAGCTTGAGCGGGTGGTTTTGGGGCCGGATACCCGGATTGAGGTCAGATAGCTCCGGACCCAGATGACAGGATCGTCAGAGGCATATCAGCGGCAGAGTGAGCAGCTGGTCTGGGTGACACAGTTGTCGGAGCACTGAGTGGCCCCCTCCGTGCCAATGCTTAGTGTCGAGGCACCGAGGCAGGGTGGATATTTGACAGCAGAGGAGCTGTGGGGCATGTTTGATTAGGTGAGCCAGATTTGGCAGGTGAACCACCCCGACTCGTAAGATTGAGTTTGGAGCCTTTGGAGGCCGAGCGTGGCTGGTGGTGATGAAGTAATCAACTGGGAGCCTCCCTGTGCTAGAGAGTTATGCAGTTGTTTTATGCAGTTGTTGAACTGCGCACTCCAGGTTTCGAGGGACGAGGCGCATAGGATATGTGAGACTGGGAGTGGATTGCGCCAGGATACCTTTCAGCTTATTCGGTCCCTCCTGTACAGATTTTGGATTGTGGATGCCTTGATAGAGTAGGCATTGTGTTTGGAGCTGGGCGCTGCAGTTCCTTTGGATGGGGATCTGCCGCTGGAGGCGTGTTCAGGATGGTGGCGCTTGGCGCTAGGTGATGGAGGACAGATCAGCCGACAGAGGCAGTTTCGTTTGGCTTTCCTAGAGGGTGGATATCCTTGTGGATGGTTGATGTAAAGCTTACCCGAGTGAATGTTTCCCTTGTGATTGATAACATGCGGATTTGGGGTATAATATATGTGATTGAGCGGTGAGCTAGTAAGGATAATTGTATAAGGAATGGCGTGAGTTATTTGTGTTTTGTCAGATGACGGTTGTATTAATGGATGTCGGAGAAGTCGGAGACCGGGTGGACCCCGGTGGCAGCATCAACATCCCTATCATGTAGCGCAGCGGTAGCATGGTTTTGTAGTCTGCGGAGGACCGTATCCGTCGCCGCAGTGTGAGCAGAGACAGAGGTTGTACTCCCTTTGTGATTGGTTTGGATATTTTTCTGGCAGACTGAGCGACAACCCTTGCTTTATGTGGATGAGATTGTGACGCCTGGTTAGAGAGCGCCATGGTAGTGGATTGGGTTGTTGTAGGTGTGATTTCATCACAGCAATCGGAGTTAGAGTATGTTGCTTCCTGCATGGACTAGAGGTAGAGTTGCTACCCCATGCACTTGAGGTACAGGATACCATTGGGTTGTGCAGGTGAAGGAGACTTGTGGATCATGTCCAATGCCGTTGAGACCATGAGTTATACCGGCAAACCTATTGGTATGGGTGGCAGTTTGGTGTTTTGACCCAGTGCTTGGGATTGGTTGGCACAGTACCACTGGATGGTTATGTGCGGAGAGAGTGATGAATGTGACATTCTGCGAGGCAGACAAAAGGAGGCTTGTTATATGGAGACTGTTCGAGCACACGGGTTGTAGCGATAGTGTGAGATGAGCTTTTGGCGGCACTGGCACTAAAGGATATTTCTATTGCTGCGAAATCCCGGGTATGAGTCCACTCGAGCCGATGATTATGCCGCCAGTTAGGAAAATTGAGATTGCGATTGACGTGGTTCTGGAAACCGCGCCAACCTCAATAGCACCTCTTGGATATTATCTGTAAGAGCCGGAAGAGTTGATGGCACCGGTACAGGGTGTTACGGCTTTTGGTGTTGGCATATTTCGTGAGTCAAGTCAGTGAGTTGAGTCGGAGTCTTAAAGGGATCAAATTGTCAATCAGCAATCAAAGACTTAGAGAAGATTCAACAAGAGCTCAAGTTGACACTCAGTGTCTTGAGTCTTGAAGATTGAAGTTGAAGAATTGTGGATCAGTTACATCAATCTCAAGAAGAAAGTATTCAAGAGGATCAGGTATGTTTAACTAAATAATTGTGGTGATCCGAATACTTTCTTATAGTGTAGAAACACTTGGATAAACCTTTAATTGCATAATAATCAAAAACTGGTGTTCGGACTTGTTCAGGATCCGGATCAGAGCCAACGATCCGGATCCCGAAGGTTGTTGCTTCATACAAGACTTCGATCCGGATCCATGCAATTTCCGATCCGGATCCCGAATGTTAAGTTTTCTGATTTGTATGAACGATCCGGATCGGGCAATGCGATCCGGATCCCGAACCATGGTATTTCTGGAATCGTCAATCTCGTTACGACGATCCGGATCGCAGTAAATCCGATCCGGATCGCCGTCCTGAAAATTTCCAGATAAGGTATGTTTTTGATTCTTATCTCTTTCCAAAGGTTTCTAAACTATAAATAGACACTTAGGGTTTCTCAAAAACGGGGGAGCTACGGCCGATCTTTTTATAAAACTCTTGAGAGCAACCCTAGAGGCTAGGTTTTCATCGTTCTTCTTTATAGCCTCTTTTAGGTCAATTCGATGGTTCTTTCAAGAACATATCTTTTGTCGAATTGATCTAATCTTTGCTTAGAGATTTCTTCTACGGTTCCTCATTGAGAATCTAAGCAAAGGATCACCATCGAAGTCAATATTCTTATCGACTGAGTTTGCGTCGTGGATTCGACGTGGCATCGTGGATTCGGTGTGCTAAAGGCGTTTCGTGGATTCGAAACGTGTGCTCGTGGATTCGAGTGGCGTTCGTGGATTCGAACGTGTGCAGTGGACGTGCAAAACGGTGGAGTGCGAGGTCCAAGAAATTGAAGGAGGGGTTAAATCCGTGAAGACGGTAATCACCTTGTTATTCTTCTTTTCTTAGGGATTGTTATTGCGTGGATATCCAACCGGTCAGCGCAAGGTCCGAAGAAGCTGAAGGAGGGGTTTGAGTCCGTGGAGTCGGTAATCACATTGTTATTCTTCTATTCTTAGTGGATTGTTATTGCGTGTTGGTCCCGTGGTTTTTCTCCTGGATTGGAGTTTCCACGTAAATCTCGGTGTGCTGTTTTTATTTTCCGCATTGGTTTTTATTTTGCACTGAGATTGAGTTTTATAAGTATTACACCTATTCACCCCCCCTCTAATTGTTTGATAGTACCTATTTAGATCCTTTGGGATTAATAACTCTACAATTGGTATCAGAGAGGGTTTTAGGTTTATCTATCATGATGGGTGAAAGTGGTAATATTTATAGACCTCCTCTTTTTGATGGGACTAATTATGCTTATTGGAAAGTGCGGATGAGAGCTTTTCTCATCGCAATTGATGAGCGAGTATGGCAATCCGTGGAATGCGGTTGGGTGCATCCTGTTGAGGAAGTAGGAAATTCTACTACCCCAAAACCTCGCTCTAGATGGTCCAAAGAGGAATTTGAAAGATCTTCTTACAATGGGAAAGGTATGAACGCTTTATTTAATTCTCTTTCCTCGATTGAATTTACAAGAATTTCCGCGTGTGAAACCGCGAAGGAAATTTGGGATATTCTCAAAATTACACATGAGGGTACTAATCTTGTAAAAATTCAAAAGCTCCAGATGCTTACAAGTCAATTTGACTCTATTCATATGGAAGAGCATGAATTGTTTACAGATTATTACACTAGACTTCAAGATGTAATAAATACATGTGCTAATTTAGGAGAAAAGATCCCGGAGTCGAAAATTGTAAGAAAGATACTTCGGACTCTTCCGGAACGGTTTAGGGCAAAGGTTACCGCCATTGAAACCGTTAGTCATCCGGATGAGATGAGTGTAGAGGAATTAGTAGGTGCTTTGCAAACTTATGAATTGACTTTTCCTACTAATCAAGTTTCTTCCAAGTCTTCTTCTAAGCTTACAGGTATTGCATTCAAATCCACAAAGGAAGAAGATAGCGAATCAAGTTC
Source organism: Tillandsia leiboldiana (assembly GCA_029204045.2). NCBI lineage: Eukaryota > Viridiplantae > Streptophyta > Magnoliopsida > Poales > Bromeliaceae > Tillandsia > Tillandsia leiboldiana. The sequence continues at coordinate 24,361,131 of CM055073.1, forward strand.
CGACGATGAAATCTTTTTTGCCGATTTTGAAGAACAATTGGCGCGGATCACAAAGAAATTTCGTCGGAAATTTTGGAAGAATCGAACCGATGGATCTTCATCCACGAAACCATCTAAAGGGTCATCGGGTTCTAAATCCTCTAACCTCAAATTCCTTGCAAAACCTTCTAAGGAAAAAGATGAATTCGAAGGGGAAATCCGATGTTATAGATGCAAAGGCTACGGCCATATTTCAACGGATTGTCCTTCTCCGAAATCATATAAAAAGAGGGCTTTGCAAGCAAAAACTTGGGACGATTCTACTTCTAATGAATCGACCTCAAGTAAAGAGGGAAAAGTTGTTGCCTCTCATGCCTCTCATATTCCCTCTTCTAATAATTGTTTATCATCTTTAGTCACTGACTCTACTCCTTTGATTTTGTATGAAACATCAACAACCGGCGGAGAGTCATCAAGTGAGGGGGAGTCGGACGAGGAAGAACTCGTTGAGGCATATCAACAACTTCTTGCGGAATCTAAGAAGATGGCCAAACATATCAAGAAGTTGGGAAAGCAACGACTTGAGAATCAAGACGAGAATCATGCTTTAAAGATAAAACTTCATGATCTCGAGGAGGAACAAGGACGTTTATTGAATAACAATAAAATCCTCCAAGAAAAGCTAAACCAATCGGAGACAAACGCTAAATCATATACGGACAAGATTGGTTTTCTAGAAAAACAGTTTGAGGAGATTCATGTCACCAACCAAGCATTGACCAAGCAAGTTCATCAACTTAAATCCGACATACAAAGGATTTCAACCGGTTCCAAGAAACTTGAATGTATGTCCCGATTAGGTCAAACAAGTAAGGTTGGTTTGGGATTCAAAAAGAACCAAACTGTGAATGCTTCAAGTTCCACAATGAAATTGAAAGGAAGAACTTGTCACTTATGTGGACTTGAAGGACATTTGGTGAAGAATTGCCCGAAAAAGAGAAAAAAGAGTCCTTCGGCAACTTCATCTACGGAGCGGACTCAACGGAATCAAAAGACACATCAAGTCAAAGGAGTTCACTCAACCCACCAAAGGTCCGAGCCACATCATCAATCATACAAGTGGATCACTGCGAGGCAAAGACCTAAGGTGGATCAACAGTCAAAGCGGACAACCCCCGGCCACAACGAATCAAGACAACCCAAAATCCAGCGATTTTGGATTCGAAAAGGTGATATCTTTCCTTGTCTTAAGTTCTAAATAGCTTATGACTGTATGTAATGCTTTGATTGGTTTTCCCTTCATATCTTTCTTAATCTTTGCATTACATGTTTTTCAATGCTCTTCGTTTTTATACTTTGTTTTTGAACAAAAGGGTTTTTACTGAACAAGCGCATTGAATAAAAAGGGCTTCACTTTTATTCACTCCAAATTAATTTTATTTGGATTATCAACTTTACTCCTTAATCATAATCTTGAAGATACTTCATTATAGGAGTTTTTGATATTATAAGCATCAAATTTTAGAAATCATGTGTGATCTTTAGATGCTTAATCTATCTCGGTTGTGTGAATTCATTGTGATAAACGTGAGACAACCGATTGATTAAAATTTGGGATTTAATTCTTTCACGTAAGAGATTGCATTCTTACAAGGGTAAATAAATGAATTTTAAAAGATGTGGAAAGAGTTACATCCGAAAGGAGTGTGAAAACTACCACCACATGTAGGAAAGAGCTGCCACCCCGGTCGTCCGGTTTGTGTGTAAAGCTACCACATGTTATGGATGCTTGATAGTATTTTATGAGAAAATCTTTAGTTGAAGCATTTGGAGATTTATATGCAAAACTCTTATATTTTGAATAATCTCCTGGTTGGTATAAGGTGGGATAGTTGAAAGATGCTCAAAGAGCCTCCCTTAGGTATTTTAGTGCTTATCTCAAATTTGAAAGGGTAAGAAATCAAATTGATGTCATTTGGAAATCTCTGTAAGTCATCTTTGTACATCCGTTACATCTTGATAGACTTTGGATCTCAAGATTATTTTTGATGACTTGTGTTTGATGAATATAACATGAAAAACGGTTTATAATGTTTTACCTTTATTTTTCATGATTTCGGAGTAAATCTTTTTAATTTTTGTAAAATTAATTGGATTGAATGACATCTATGTGATCTCATATTAATTTCAAGCACTTAAATTGTTTTCTTGATGGAATACAAATCGGTATTTGAAAAGATTCTAAAATCTGGATTTGTTTCAAGAAATTATTTGATTTTTGCCTTCTGGTACCGGTACGCAATCTGCATTTTTGTTATATACCGGAACTGAGCTTTTATCTCTCTTTCTCTATGAACTAATGTTGTTAGTGATTTCCTTTTGTCTAGTATGTTCACTGTTTGACAATTTGTGACAAAAAGGGGGAGAAGAGAAATGACGGAGATAAGATCATCAGGAGAGGACAAACGAAAATGGAAAAATGGGGGAGAACGGAAAATGATGATCGTACCACAAAGGGGGAGAACATAGATGCTCAAGAACATGGAGAACATGTTAGAGATGCTCAAGATAGGGGGAGACAAAGAAAAATTGAAAGAGCCGAAAAACAAAAGAACCAAAAGGAAGACGGATCAAATGTAGGATTCCAATTTCTAACGACTAACGTTTGATTTCGTTTGGAGTTTTGTTTTGCAGGAATTACATCACTTTAAGACTCCAAGTCCTAAGTCATAGAGTATGTTCTAGGACTGTTTGGTTCAAATGTAATTTTGTATTTATTGGATCTTTCACGCAAAGAAAATCAATGTTTTGGTGATGACATTGAGTTTCGATTTTTTGGTTTAAGATGAGTGTTTTGAGCTTTTATGTATTTTTGGGTTTTGTCACGAAATTGCCAAAGGGGGAGATTGTTACGGCTTTTGGTGTTGGCATATTTCGTGAGTCAAGTCAGTGAGTTGAGTCGGAGTCTTAAAGGGATCAAATTGTCAATCAGCAATCAAAGACTTAGAGAAGATTCAACAAGAGCTCAAGTTGACACTCAGTGTCTTGAGTCTTGAAGATTGAAGTTGAAGAATTGTGGATCAGTTACATCAATCTCAAGAAGAAAGTATTCAAGAGGATTAGGTATGTTTAACTAAATAATTGTGGTGATCCGAATACTTTCTTATAGTGTAGAAACACTTGGATAAACCTTTAATTGCATAATAATCAAAAACTGGTGTTCGGACTTGTTCAGGATCCGGATCAGAGCCAACGATCCGGATCCCGAAGGTTGTTGCTTCATACAAGACTTCGATCCGGATCCATGCAATTTCCGATCCGGATCCCGAATGTTAAGTTTTCTGATTTGTATGAACGATCCGGATCGGGCAATGCGATCCGGATCCCGAACCATGGTATTTCTGGAATCGTCAATCTCGTTACGACGATCCGGATCGCAGTAAATCCGATCCGGATCGCCGTCCTGAAAATTTCCAGATAAGGTATGTTTTTGATTCTTATCTCTTTCCAAAGGTTTCTAAACTATAAATAGACACTTAGGGTTTCTCAAAAATGGGGGAGCTACGGCCGATCTTTTTATAAAACTCTTGAGAGCAACCCTAGAGGCTAGGTTTTCATCGTTCTTCTTTATAGCCTCTTTTAGGTCAATTCGATGGTTCTTTCAAGAACATATCTTTTGTCGAATTGATCTAATCTTTGCTTAGAGATTTCTTCTACGGTTCCTCATTGAGAATCTAAGCAAAGGATCACCATCGAAGTCAATATTCTTATCGACTGAGTTTGCGTCGTGGATTCGACGTGGCATCGTGGATTCGGTGTGCTAAAGGCGTTTCGTGGATTCGAAACTTGTGCTCGTGGATTCGAGTGGCGTTCGTGGATTCGAACGTGTGCAGTGGACGTGCAAAACGGTGGAGCGCGAGGTCCAAGAAATTGAAGGAGGGGTTAAATCCGTGGAGACGGTAATCACCTTGTTATTCTTCTTTTCTTAGGGATTGTTATTGCGTGGATATCCAACCGGTCAGCGCAAGGTCCGAAGAAGCTGAAGGAGGGGTTTGAGTCCGTGGAGTCGGTAATCACCTTGTTATTCTTCTATTCTTAGTGGATTGTTATTGCGTGTTGGTCCCGTGGTTTTTCTCCTGGATTGGAGTTTCCACGTAAATCTCGGTGTGCTGTTTTTATTTTCCGCATTGGTTTTTATTTTGCACTGAGATTGAGTTTTATAAGTATTACACCTATTCACCCCCCCTCTAGTTGTTTGATAGTACCTATTTAGATCCTTTGGGATTAATAACTCTACACAGGGATCTGATGGATCGAGGGTTTGTTTGACCTCGTGCCACGTTGTTGATACACAACTGTGAGAGCTCTTTTGTGGTTTGAGCACAGGCAGGTCCGGGTATTATTTAGGACCTTTTGATGGAGTTATACTCCGGCAGTTGTTCGATCATGATGCCTTCACCAATTTGGAATTTCAGCTGAGTATTTCGCCAAGATGGTGTTCAGGACATGGTAGGAGCATTATGAGTACAGTGGGGCTAATGGAATGATTAATGCCCTGTTGTCTTCAAGATTTGAGGAATGGTGTGCTCCAGTTGTACTTAGACAGATTGGGAGTGGTGTTCTCCAAGGATATTATGATTTACTCCCTGAGTGACTTGGAATAAGAGGAACACTTGTGGATGTGCTATAACGCTTGGGTGGAAGAAGCTCTATGCCGTGTTATTGGAGTACAAGTTTTAGCTTCTGAAGCTTACCTTCTTGGGTCACTTTGTGTTAGCCGTAGGGGGCGGCGATGAAAAATCCGGCCAATATGGATAATATCGGGGAATTGGCCGAGATCAATATTTATGGACAAGGTAAGAAACTTCTTGGACTCGGCAGTGCCCGGAGAGCATGGCTATTGGATAATGACACTGATATCAGGACTGACTTTTGCTTTGCTAGTGCGAGGTGATGGACTGGCGAGTTGTAGCAATGCCTTCCATGGTGGTGATGGAGTTACCGTTGGTTTACTTTTGAGCATTCTGGATCACCCTGATAGAGCCACTGTGTTGGCGGATACCTAGAGCATGAAAGCTGTCTGGGGTTGAGTTTGATGATTCCACAGCTGGCGCTGTGTGGGACCATTATGGTGTACAGGGTTTGAGACTGTGTCCCAGAGGATTCCTATTGATGGTAGACTGCGGTGGAGCAGTCCACTCAGATGGTCCGAATTTGAGAGTGTCCGAGTGAGGACCCCGACTTGTTGAGGCTTCTTCCCTTCTTGGATGATCGCGTGAAGGTGCTTCGGGTTGCCTTGTTTGAGTTGACTCAGGTTGTGGTTTGGTGCGTGTTGCACTAGTGGTTATTTCCTTTTCCCCCAGCCTTTTGTTGGAATTCTTGCTGGTTCTTCCACGTCTCAGCTCTGGAGTGTTTGGCTTGTGGATTCCTCGCCCGTATTGGACTCGTTTCCTTTGAGATCTGCGAGTGTTTGTAGTACGAAGGACGCCCGTTGCGAATTCTGGCTCGTGAGATGTAGAAATCTAGAATTTAAAAGTCTATGTTTGCCTTTAAATATTTAAAATTTGTCAATTTTGGCAAAAGTGGAGAGATAGTGGGTCAATAGTGGGCCCAGAGATATCGACTTTTGATCAGGGTCTGATCTGGAAAATCCGAGATCACCATTGCGATCGTCTCGTCGAAACATAGAAGTTTCATATTCATATATTTTCGATCCGACGGTCGGATCTTCCAGAAATCAGAAATCAAAAAAACGGGCCCCGCGACTTAAGTGAATAGTAAACCTCGAGTTTTTAATCCCTCGCTTTCACTAATGGCCGAACCACTATCTAGAGTTTTAACTTAGGAGTATGAGTAATGGATCCTAGCTAATTTCGACGTTCTGAGCGCAATGGCACTGACGGATTTCGCGTTTGGCGACCCGGGTGCATCGAAGTGCGTGCCACACGCGGTAAATCGTCGAACTTTATGGAACAACTTTTAATCCGAGCGTCGAACAAACTAAGCAAATGCGCTACCTGACAGGTCTCGACGAGCCAGACGTCGTGGCGAAGTCTGTTTCGCAAAACGGCGATCGGATTACCTCGAAATGCGCGAAAAGTGCAGTATTTTGCGGAAAAACCCGTAATTTTCTGCTCCGAGAAGTGTGCAGCATGTAGATGAGGGACTTAACAGTAAAAGGACCAATTTTTGTTAAGGACTTATGTCCAAATACTGTTAGTTGAAGGGGGTTTTGTGCAAATGTGCAACTAACGCACGTGTTGGAGTGATCCCGAGTCCCTGCCTCTTCCTCTTCAGTAACTGAAGTTCCACCAGCATCTTTAGGCTGTAACCGACGCGTCCCCTCGGTTGCCGTAACCTCCGGCCGTTCGGGTCGCCGGAGTTAAGGTGAGGAAGATATAATGGGGTTTTTTTTCTTGAGTTGCTGAAGGAGAGATCAACCTAGAGCTTTAGATTTAGCCAACCTTCCTCTGAGAGCTTCATTGAGAGGCCGCAACCGAGCCCTGGTGTACCCGACCCCGGCCGTCGCCGAGCGCCGCCGCAGCCACCTTCCTTTTTCTTCCTTTCTCCGACGAGGTGTGAAGTTGGACTGGATCTCTTCAAGGTTGGATTGGGAGGTGTCTGAGGAGTTCCTGGTGCTTGAAGGACCCTGCTGGAGCAAGCCTTGGCCTCGCGTAGAGAGGGAACCAAGATCCGGCTTCATCCTATCTTCCCCGTGCTCGGCTAAGGTGAGGATCCTTAACCTACGGTTTCTAGCACCCCGGACCATTAGCAGTGGACTCCTTAGGTCCTTAGCATCCTCCCTGCAAAGCCCCGAGGTCCCATGCAGCATGGTTAGCCGGCGGCCACAATGGGTCGCCGGAAACCTAACCTAGCTCCGCCCCTAAAGAACTCGGAAACCACTGAATATAAACGCACCAAAATTGGTGTGCCAGGACTGTAGGATAGGATGATTAAATCTGCAAAGTTTGGTTGAAGTTGGTAGAGTATTGAGAAAGAAAAATGAAGCCCTAGTTTTGAAATTTTTGCACTTTGGCCGAGAATGCAACTCAGGCGCCGGCGAGCTTTTCCGACGCCGGCCACCTACCCAGAAGCCTTCCTGGGAATGAGAGGAGTGCCCCCATGCATTTTCATGGCATCCATGCAGCACCAAAGTGGTGCGGCCATGGATGACCCGAAAATGGGTTCAAACTCGGCCGCCGGCGTTCCGGCCATCTCCGGCCGGGGTGGGAAGGTCGAGAAGCTTCGTGTAGGCCCAAGGAACTTACCATGCAAGTTTGGAAGCTCCATGTTGCCTCTGTAAAATTCCGCCATTAGAGGTGGAGGAGCTCGAAACCGAGCTCACTCCCCAGCCGTCGCCGTCGCACCCCGTCGCCGGGCACGGGTTCAGGTAAGTTAGAAATGGTATTTAGCAACATTTTGGTCAAGTTGCTGAGCCCCAGAGTCCCTGGTTGAGCTATCACAATTTTCAATGCATGTGGCATCTTCTTCAACCTCGGGCTCCGGAAATTCGAGGGTGCAAAACTAAGACCAAGTTGCTGGGATTGTTACCTGAGCCTTGTGGAACAATTCACTTCAAGTTTTAAAGAAAATGGTCCATTACTTGCTGAGAACCAAGCTTGAAACTTGGTTATGTTAAATGTTGTAATATGTGCATGCCAACTATTTGATCAAATGCCGCAAAGAAGATTAAGTTGGATTTAGACCTAACTGTAAATATCAAATTTGTTCCAATTTGTCCCCTGAGCTTGATGCTCACTTCAGACCAAGATGGTTCTGTGTGGAATGAAAGTTGGAGCAAGATGAACTTGTATGTTTGCAAGATGAGGGATCTTCTTGATCCAGCAGATCTGGGCTGCAACTAGGGTGAGCCCTGTGATCCTTGCAATATTTAAAGACCTTTTCATATACAAAATGTTCTTGTTTGAAGTTTAAATTAAAAGATATAGTAGAATCAACATAAAGCAATAATGTTGGAACAAAACCCTATTTTAAAGTGTTGGTGAAGTCGCGACAGTGCATTCCTAGCTAATTTGGGGTCACTGAACGCGATGCTCGCGTTAGAAACAGTGTTTGAAGTCTCGGAGAAACAAAAATTCATTTTGGGCTATGTTAGAGAGGGTTTTTATGACCCGAAGTTTTCCTCGGGCACCGTGCTGCTGCAAATTGGTGAGCATGGTGTTCAGCAAGACATAAGTAACCTGCTGGAAGTGACGGAATGTTAAAATGATTTTCCAGTTGAAAGAACGAGCAAAAACAGTGCTCAAATGGCACTAAAATGTAATTTCTAAAAACTTTAAGGGTTTTAATGCTAAATAGACAATGTGTACTGGTTAGTAAAATGTTTAAATGATTCCTAAGCTTTTCGTTGGGAATCCATCGGCTTTCGTTGAGCGGAAATCGGATGACAGTCCGAGAATCGGCAAAATCGTCGATTTCACGGTATCTGGGTTACAATTAGAATAACTAAGAGGGTTTAAGTTGATCTGGGCTTAGGTTAGAGTTAGCGGGACTGAATTGATCCCTGATTGGTGATTTTTGATCCAGGTTGATTCAGTTTGCACCTGGAGTTGAGCATTTAGAGGATTACAGATTAATTGCCTGCGCATTGACAGGTGGGTTATCTTCGGTCCGGGTTTTATCAGTTCGGCCCTCTGGGGTGCGATACTGGTTGGACCCCTGTTGTTGATAGCTTAATCTGATTACTTTGAGCCTGCCTTTCTTTGATTATATTATATCTGCTATCTACCTGATCTATGCCTGTTATCTGTTCTATTTTGCCTTACATGATTGTCCATAGCACCTCTAGCATTTATACTTTTACTCGGACATTTTCGTGGTTGATTAGTGAGCCTGTTTGTTCTGCTGATCAAATGATACATCTCGGAGCACATAGATTTATTTAACTGAGGTTTTACCCCGCTTCGTAGGGTCGCCGGAGTCTGTTCTTGTTTGATAGGACAAAGGCACTGCTCTGCGAGGTTTGGACCTAAACCCAAGCTTCGTAGTGTCGCCTGAGTCTGTTCTTGTTTGATAGGACGAGGGCAATGCTCTTCGAGGTTTGGACTTTTCAAAATAGTTTTTCTTAAAAATATGTGTTTAAGTTTTGTATCATTTGGTTGGTTTGTGTGGTTGAGTTGAGTTTATCTGTGAGCTTCTGTTGAGAGAGATTTGCCTTGATCTTGCATATGAGTTGAGATTTATTGCTGAGTGTTCCTGCATGAGTGTTGAGATTCAGTTGGTTTTTGCCATTGCATCCCAGTGGGGATTTCCCGGCTTGTTGCCGATTACCCGGTCAGTGGACCGTGAGCTTGAGCATTTGCATATGATTCGCCCGCACCGTTGTACTTCACGAATATCAGTGGATTTGCTACCCGTAGCGATGTTCTTTACCGGTAAAGTGGTTAGCTGAGGCAACCCGTGACCCTAGTTTGGGGAATGTCAACCAGGTGGTGCCAAGTGGGCAGCCTCGCCTGAGGTCTTGTGAAGGCCAATATGGTAGCTTGTGATTGGGTCTTTGCGTTTTCATTTATTTGATGCATGAGTTGTTAAGTTGCTCTATATGATTCTATGTGATGCCTCTGATTATAGTTTCATTGTTATCTTGCTGATTGTCCTAACTCCTTGATGTGTTGATTATCCTGATACATGTTTTAAATTCTGCTAAAATTATCTCCTATGCTTGTACCCAGATCATGAGTTTTGTTTTCTTTACAGCACCAGTTATATATCTGCTTTACCCTAACCCCTGATCTATTACTATCCTCTAGCATTGTATACCAGTAGGTACGATCTGCTATTTCTCGGCTCGTCGTGCCCACTGGGATACACTCCGGTGTGTCTCACACCCTCGGGTGACTGTTTTTCAGGTCGAGCGGGTGTTGAGATGTCGGGACGAGTTGGTGAGATCACGAGATAGAGCATGACCCTGGACAGCCGATAAGATCAAGTATTTAATTGTTTGTTGTATCAAATGTAATGCAATGTAATTGAGAAGTTATTGATATTGTAATTTAATCTTGCTTAGTAGATGTACGTAGTTAGTACTCTGGTTGTATGCCAAGTGAGCCGTGCATATATAGAAAAGGGCTCAATCCCCAGTGGGATTGGGACTCTTCTATATATGTGGCGGTCTGTTGCGCCCTGGCTGGTTTCAAACTCTGATTTCAAAAAAAAAAAAAAAAAAATTTTAGACGCTGGTTTTTAAACTCGGGGCGTGACAGATTAGATGGTATCAGAGCAATAGGAAACGCAATGTCTAGGTTTGGCTAGGAACGAACCCTAGGATGACTCGTGTTACGAGAGAGCGCTGGGTAGTGTTCTAAGTCTGATAGGTCAAAACAGAAGTTGTGGGTCGACCGTACTAAGATAAGTTATTAACTATTGCAGTTATGGCTCGCACTCGGCGTGGTGCTGGTAGTGGTCAAAGGACTGGCATGGGTCGGGGGGCTGCCCAAGCAACTGCTGAAAGTGGGGGCCCAGAGATTCCCGACAGAATGCAAAGATTCGAGGATCAGTTGGCTCAAATGGCTGCAATGATACAACAGTACATGCAGCGGGAGGCCAATGTTCCTGCTGCACCTGCACCACCTGCAGCACCAGCCTCTGCGACTGAGGGACCTCCTGTTCCTCCTGCATCAGTACCACCGGCTGAATCGGCTGCATCTGAAGCCGTTGCTGCAACTGTGGATGCTCCCGGGGTGGCAGGAGGTAACAATCCTAACAATCCTGCGGCCCTGGAAGCTGCCAGAGCAACGTACAAGGAAGAAAGATCAAGAGTCAGGGGAGTCCTGCTAGAGTTTAATAAATTCAAGCCCCAAGAATTCTCAGGCCGTGAAAAGGACCCCTGGGCCCTTGAAGAATGGCTAAACCACATGGAAAAGCTGTTTAGAGATTTGGACACTGAGGAGCAAGACAAGGTGACATTGGGGGTACATTGCCTCGGTGTCAGCGCAAGCATGTGGTGGCTGCGCTACCAACGCCACAATTTTGCTCCTGAAGCCCCTAAGCCTACGTGGGAGCAATTTAGGGTGGCTCTGTACCACCGCTACCTAAAGGAGACAGCACGAGAAGCATTGGAGCGGGACTTAGAAAACATGCGCCAAGGAGACCACACCCTGAGGGAGTACGAAGAAGAATTTACAAAGATTGCTGACCTGGTGCCACAAGCGGTGCAGGACGAGCGTCGCAAGGTTAGATTATTCACTCAAGGCCTGCGACCCGAGATCCGTCGTCAGTTGTCTTCACATTTGATCACCGACTACGACGAATGTATCGAACGCTGCCTTGCCATTGAGGCTGAATTGAAAATCTCCCGGGCTGAGCGGGCAGCGATGGATAAAGGAAAAGGGATGAAGCGACAGTTCGCTGGAAATGGGGAGGGAACATCTGGATCAAATAGAAGACCCCCTAGACCCCAAGGAAATCAGAACCAAGCCAGTGGTTCTCGGACGTTCAATCGTCAACATAGGGCGAGGTCTTGCGTCTTCTGCGGGGCAGATCATCAACCCATGACCTGCGACCTGCGCCACGGAAGATGCTATAATTGTGGTCAGCCTGGCCATATCTCTGCTAACTGCCCGCGGAGATCTGCTGCAAACCCACCAGCATTGGCTGTGCCACCTCTTGCTGCTCGGCCTCCAGCGCCAACCCAGAGCGTGGCTGCCTCAAGTCGTCCTTCACCGCGCCAAACTGAGGGACCCCGCCAAGTGACGGGGGGACGGGTCTATGCTCTGACACAGCCATGGCGAGCCGTCAGGGGAAGGCCCATTGGGAGCTTGAAATGTTGAAACAACGATGTAATAAGTTAATACTTAGAAAACTGATATTTTGGGTGTTTAGAAAATTTTTAAAGTATGTTTTGTTAAGTTTCGGTGACGAAACTTTTTAAAAGTTGTGGGTGATGTAGAAATCTAGAATTTAAAAGTCTCTGTTTGCCTTTAAATATTTAAAATTTGTCAATTTTGGCAAAAGTGGAGAGATAGTGGGTCAATAGTGGGCCCAGAGATATCGACTTTTGATCAGGGTCTGATCTGGAAAATCCGAGATCACCATTGCGATCGTCTCGGCGAAACATAGAAGTTTCATATTCATATATTTTCGATCCGTACGGTCGGATCTTCCAGAAATCAGAAATCAAAAAAAACGGGCCCCGCGACTTAAGTGAATAGTAAACCTCGAGTTTTTAATCCCTCGCTTTCACTAATGGCCGAACCACTATCTAGAGTTTTAACTTAGGAGTATGAGTAATGGATCCTAGCTAATTTCGACGTTCTGAGCGCAATGGCACTGACGGATTTCGCGTTTGGCGACCCGGGTGCATCGAAGTGCGTGCCACACGCGGTAAATCGTCGAACTTTATGGAACAACTTTTAATCCGAGCGTCGAACAAACTAAGCAAATGCGCTACCTGACAGGTCTCGACGAGCCAGACGTCGTGGCGAAGTCTGTTTCGCAAAAACGGCGATCGGATTACCTCGAAATGCGCGAAAAGTGCAGTATTTTGCGGAAAAACCCGTAATTTTCTGCTCCGAGAAGTGTGCAGCATGTAGATGAGGGAACTTAACAGTAAAAGGACCAATTTTTGTTAAGGACTTATGTCCAAATACTGTTAGTTGAAGGGGGTTTTGTGCAAATGTGCAACTAACGCACGTGTTGGAGTGATCCCGAGTCCCTGCCTCTTCCTCTTCAGTAACTGAAGTTCCACCAGCATCTTTAGGCTGTAACCGACGCGTCCCCTCGGTTGCCGTAACCTCCGGCCGTTCGGGTCGCCGGAGTTAAGGTGAGGAAGATATAATGGGGTTTTTTTTCTTGAGTTGCTGAAGGAGAGATCAACCTAGAGCTTTAGATTTAGCCAACCTTCCTCTGAGAGCTTCATTGAGAGGCCGCAACCGAGCCCTGGTGTACCCGACCCCGGCCGTCGCCGAGCGCCGCCGCAGCCACCTTCCTTTTTCTTCCTTTCTCCGACGAGGTGTGAAGTTGGACTGGATCTCTTCAAGGTTGGATTGGGAGGTGTCTGAGGAGTTCCTGGTGCTTGAAGGACCCTGCTGGAGCAAGCCTTGGCCTCGCGTAGAGAGGGAACCAAGATCCGGCTTCATCCTATCTTCCCCGTGCTCGGCTAAGGTGAGGATCCTTAACCTACGGTTTCTAGCACCCCGGACCATTAGCAGTGGACTCCTTAGGTCCTTAGCATCCTCCCTGCAAAGCCCCGAGGTCCCATGCAGCATGGTTAGCCGGCGGCCACAATGGGTCGCCGGAAACCTAACCTAGCTCCGCCCCTAAAGAACTCGGAAACCACTGAATATAAACGCACCAAAATTGGTGTGCCAGGACTGTAGGATAGGATGATTAATCTGCAAAGTTTGGTTGAAGTTGGTAGAGTATTGAGAAAGAAAAATGAAGCCCTAGTTTTGAAATTTTTGCACTTTGGCCGAGAATGCAACTCAGGCGCCGGCGAGCTTTTCCGACGCCGGCCACCTACCCAGAAGCCTTCCTGGGAATGAGAGGAGTGCCCCCATGCATTTTCATGGCATCCATGCAGCACCAAAGTGGTGCGGCCATGGATGACCCGAAAATGGGTTCAAACTCGGCCGCCGGCGTTCCGGCCATCTCCGGCCGGGGTGGGGAAGGTCGAGAAGCTTCGTGTAGGCCCAAGGAACTTACCATGCAAGTTTGGAAGCTCCATGTTGCCTCTGTAAAATTCCGCCATTAGAGGTGGAGGAGCTCGAAACCGAGCTCACTCCCCAGCCGTCGCCGTCGCACCCCGTCGCCGGGCACGGGTTCAGGTAAGTTAGAAATGGTATTTAGCAACATTTGGTCAAGTTGCTGAGCCCCAGAGTCCCTGGTTGAGCTATCACAATTTTCAATGCATGTGGCATCTTCTTCAACCTCGGGCTCCGGAAATTCGAGGGTGCAAAACTAAGACCAAGTTGCTGGGATTGTTACCTGAGCCTTGTGGAACAATTCACTTCAAGTTTTAAAGAAAATGGTCCATTACTTGCTGAGAACCAAGCTTGAAACTTGGTTATGTTAAATGTTGTAATATGTGCATGCCAACTATTTGATCAAATGCCGCAAAGAAGATTAAGTTGGATTTAGACCTAACTGTAAATATCAAATTTGTTCCAATTTGTCCCCTGAGCTTGATGCTCACTTCAGACCAAGATGGTTCTGTGTGGAATGAAAGTTGGAGCAAGATGAACTTGTATGTTTGCAAGATGAGGGATCTTCTTGATCCAGCAGATCTGGGCTGCAACTAGGGTGAGCCCTGTGATCCTTGCAATATTTAAAGACCTTTTCATATACAAAATGTTCTTGTTTGAAGTTTAAATTAAAAGATATAGTAGAATCAACATAAAGCAATAATGTTGGAACAAAACCCTATTTTAAAGTGTTGGCGAAGTCGCGACAGTGCATTCCTAGCTAATTTGGGGTCACTGAACGCGATGCTCGCGTTAGAAACAGTGTTTGAAGTCTCGGAGAAACAAAAATTCATTTTGGGCTATGTTAGAGAGGGTTTTTATGACCCGAAGTTTTCCTCGGGCACCGTGCTGCTGCAAATTGGTGAGCACGGTGTTCAGCAAGACATAAGTAACCTGCTGGAAGTGACGGAATGTTAAAATGATTTTCCAGTTGAAAGAACGAGCAAAAACAGTGCTCAAATGGCACTAAAATGTAATTTCTAAAACTTTAAGGGTTTTAATGCTAAATAGACAATGTGTACTGGTTAGTAAAATGTTTAAATGATTCCTAAGCTTTTCGTTGGGAATCCATCGGCTTTCGTTGAGCGGAAATCGGATGACAGTCCGAGAATCGGCAAAATCGTCGATTTCACGGTATCTGGGTTACAATTAGAATAACTAAGAGGGTTTAAGTTGATCTGGGCTTAGGTTAGAGTTAGCGGGACTGAATTGATCCCTGATTGGTGATTTTTGATCCAGGTTGATTCAGTTTGCACCTGGAGTTGAGCATTTAGAGGATTACAGATTAATTGCCTGCGCATTGACAGGTGGGTTATCTTCGGTCCGGGTTTTATCAGTTCGGCCCTCTGGGGTGCGATACTGGTTGGACCCCTGTTGTTGATAGCTTAATCTGATTACTTTGAGCCTGCCTTTCTTTGATTATATTATATCTGCTATCTACCTGATCTATGCCTGTTATCTGTTCTATTTTGCCTTACATGATTGTCCATAGCACCTCTAGCATTTATACTTTTACCTCGGACATTTTCGTGGTTGATTAGTGAGCCTGTTTGTTCTGCTGATCAAATGATACATCTCGGAGCACATAGATTTATTTAACTGAGGTTTTACCCCGCTTCGTAGGGTCGCCGGAGTCTGTTCTTGTTTGATAGGACAAAGGCACTGCTCTGCGAGGTTTGGACCTAAACCCAAGCTTCGTAGTGTCGCCTGAGTCTGTTCTTGTTTGATAGGACGAGGGCAATGCTCTTCGAGGTTTGGACTTTTCAAAATAGTTTTTCTTAAAAATATGTGTTTAAGTTTGTATCATTTGGTTGGTTTGTGTGGTTGAGTGAGTTTATCTGTGAGCTTCTGTTGAGAGAGATTTGCCTTGATCTTGCATATGAGTTGAGATTTATTGCTGAGTGTTCCTGCATGAGTGTTGAGATTCAGTTGGTTTTTGCCATTGCATCCCAGTGGGGATTTCCCGGCTTGTTGCCGATTACCCGGTCAGTGGACCGTGAGCTTGAGCATTTGCATATGATTCGCCCGCACCGTTGTACTTCACGAATATCAGCGGATTTGCTACCCGTAGCGTGTTCTTTACCGGTAAAGTGGTTAGCTGAGGCAACCCGTGACCCTAGTTTGGGGAATGTCAACCAGGTGGTGCCAAGTGGGCAGCCTCGCCTGAGGTCTTGTGAAGGCCAATATGGTAGCTTGTGATTGGGTCTTTGCGTTTTCATTTATTTGATGCATGAGTTGTTAAGTTGCTCTATATGATTCTATGTGATGCCTCTGATTATAGTTTCATTGTTATCTTGCTGATTGTCCTAACTCCTTGATGTGTTGATTATCCTGATACATGTTTTAAATTCTGCTAAAATTATCTCCTATGCTTGTACCCAGATTATGAGTTTTGTTTTCTTTACAGCACCAGTTATATATCTGCTTTACCCTAACCCCTGATCTATTACTATCCTCTAGCATTGTATACCAGTAGGTACGATCTGCTATTTCTCGGCTCGTCGTGCCCACTGGGATACACTCCGGTGTGTCTCACACCCTCGGGTGACTGTTTTTCAGGTCGAGCGGGTGTTGAGATGTCGGGACGAGTTGGTGAGATCACGAGATAGAGCATGACCCTGGACAGCCGATAAGATCAAGTATTTAATTGTTTGTTGTATCAAATGTAATGCAATGTAATTGAGAAGTTATTGATATTGTAATTTAATCTTGCTTAGTAGATGTACGTAGTTAGTACTCTGGTTGTATGCCAAGTGAGCCGTGCATATATAGAAAAGGGCTCAATCCCAGTGGGATTGGGACTCTTCTATATATGTGGCGGTCTGTTGCGCCCTGGCTGGTTTCAAACTCTGATTTCAAAAAAAAAAAAAAAAAATTTTAGACGCTGGTTTTTAAACTCGGGGCGTGACATGAGATGAGAGAATTACGCAATTGGGCCATGCCGTACTGGTTGTTGTTGTTTGCTGTGGAGTAATCCGGGGAGTGAGTTGTGACCTGGGAGCTGGAGTTGATGTTGCTGGGTACCTACCCTGGTTTTGGAGACCTCCTTTTGAGTTGCTTTAGTTTCGAGGACGAAACTTTCCTTTAGTGGGGGAGGATGTGGTGACCCGGATCTCTGTAGGGCTTCTACAGCGTGACCAGGAGCTTTTGGAGGCCTATGTGGCGTGTCGGCGGTGTTTCTGCACTAAATTGGACACAAGTGTTGGACTTCGGTGTTAAATGATCATATAAGTGATCGGAGGACCCCGTTGGATGTTAGAAGCAATTTCGCGCGAAGCGGATATAAAAATGGACTCGGCGCGAAGTTTGGACCAAGAACACCTTTCCGGATGCCTTCGGCAATTTTTTGGAATGGAATTTGGCAAATCGGACACCGGATTTGGACTCAGCGCGCGGAAAACGTCAAAAAGGACTATTTACATGCATTTTTTCGGAGTTTGCTACAGTAAATTACTGTTCACCTGGCCGGAACAGTGTTTCCGGCGATCGCCGGTGCGGCGGGCCAGCGGGCGGAAGGCGGCGGCGCAGGCCCGGGCAGCGCGGCGGTCGCTGGCCGCGGGCAGGCGCACGGCGCGCGGGCAGGCATGCGGGCGCGCGGGCAGGCGCGCGGCCCCACGGGCTAGGCGTGCACCACGGGAGGACACTGGCAGTTTATTACTGGGGCGGGTGTTGTGCGCGCGGTCCCGCAAGGAGCGGAGCAGGTGACCGGGGCGGTGGCCGTACGGCGGGGCAGGTGGCCGTACCGCGCGTGGGGGGCAGGCGCGTCGTGCGCGGTGTGGGAATGGCGGTGCCACGTGGCGCGCCGCCATTGGCGGGCGCACGTGCACCGGGCGCTGCGGGCGCGGGTGAGCAGTGAAGCGGGCCACGTGGCGGGCCGTGGCGGTTTCGGGCCTGCACAATAATGGGCCGGGCCCATTACTGTAGCAGCCCGAATCATTCGGCGCCCGAAAAAGAGGACACAGATGTCATTTTTAGATTTATTTTCTGGAGACTATAAATAGCCCCCTTTGGCCTGCGATTTGGAGCTTTTCCTGAGGTCTTCTTCTCCTGAGCCCTGAAGCAAAGTTCTTCATCATCTTGTGCTCTATCTTCTGAGGAAGTTTGGGAATTTTGGTGGCACGCACTTCGAGGTTTGCGGATCTCCGGCGCAGTGCAACTTTCCTTCACCGGTGATCCCCTTCGTCGCGTTTTGGTGCGCAGGCTCCCTTGGCTTACTCAGACCATCTTTTTCGATGATTTTTGCAGCAGCGTGTTCACGAGAGGTAAGGCTTCGTTTTTCGTGTTGATTACTTCTCCGCGTTTCGAGTTTTTGGTACAGTTCCCAAGGCATCTCTGAGCCACTATTTTTCTGTGGTAATTTTGGACAGCATGAGCTTGTTGGATTTATTTCTCTACGCTCGAGCATCGGAATGTGGTGTTAAAGACTCGATTGATATCTACTCTTGAGAGGAACGCGCTCGTATTTTTATTGTATTTTTATGAGGTCATTTCGAGGGTGAGAATTAAGCTTATTTGCTGCTCTGTTTCAGCAATAACTGTGTTCTTGAGGGAATGGCTTCAATGTTGTCCGAATTGTTTCTTGGCTACAGGTATCAGAACGGGGCGTTTAAAGAGTCGATTTGGGGTACTCGTCGCGAGGATCGCAACCATAATTTTTTGGAATTTTTGGAGGTTTGTTTACAGGTGAAAAGGCTTCTTCTCTCTGCTGGTTGGTGGAAAAAAGCATGTGCTGTTTTGAGAGTTTTGATTGTGGTGTAATTAATCCTCGGCTTCGATGTTGTTTGTTGGAACAGTGGTTTGTGCGACTGTTTACCGAGGGTTGCGGTTCCGGGGATTTTGGATTCGTGTGGCTGGTGTACTTCACCGACTCGGCTTTGCCTGCGGAATGCGTTTCAGGTGGGTGCTTTGTTCCGAGAACCGGTGGACGGTTCTCTAATTCTATATGTTAGAATTACATGCAGGTGTAGGGTACAATACCTGGGATTGATTGGTAAGCTTAACAATGTTGATTTATGGGAATTGCAAGTTAATTATTTATATTATGACATGGTATTAATAAGACATTTATGTTGATGATTAGTGGAAGCTTACCTAAGGCAAGGTTACCTATATGATTAATTATCATGCCATGTTAGCACATAACCTTTTATGAGGCTGGTTATGTAGTTATGTGCAGGTTCTACTCTGAGGGAGCGATTATGGATCGGAAATTATGGACAGGTATGGTCATTGATAGGTTGGCATGAGGTTTATTTTCTTTATTCTTCTTTGAGGACAAATGCATGCTTGTATGGACATATAGCTAGGCCATCTTTTATGCTACACTACATACCGGAATTGACTTAGGAGAAAACCATGTTATCCTTTTCTCCTTCTTTGCTAGTCAGGCGGTCTGTGTTGCTCAGATGCGAGCAGGGGTCTGGGATAGTGTAGCCGGGACCTTAGGGTCAGAGACAGGGTGTACTTGATGTGTGATCGTGGGTTAGTGCGGCAACCGCGGACAGTAGGCGGTTGACGGATCTTGATTATTTACCCGATTGTGGGTTGTGGGTTATTGCGGTGACCGCGGACATTGGGCGGTTGACCGGATGTTTACTATGCATCAGATTGGGTATCGGATTTCTCTAGTGGATGGAGTTTCCCACTTGTAGAGTACTATTGCATCTGATTGGGGATTGAGGTTTCTTTAGTGGACGGAGGTTCCCACTTTGGTCATAGTCTTGATCCAGTCCTACTATATTGAGATATGTGCTACAGAGATACTTGTGATACTGATGACAGAGATACTATACTCGTGTGGGTCGCTCCCATCGAGTGCCACTCCGGAGTAGGCGAGACGGGTTGTCGTACCGGAGTTCAGTTGAGCTTTACGGGTTGTCGTACGGCGTTGAGTTGAGCTTTTACCGGGTTGTCGTACCGGTGTTGAGTTGAGCTTTTCCAGTTTTACGGTCCATCGATTAGGTTTATTCAGGATACTTTTTGTTACACTCGTGCCTGGGGGACCGAGTGAAGTCTAGTAGCTGTGTTTAGACCAGTGCTAGTGTTGTGGGAACCGTTTGGGGTTTGACGGTGGTCCCGTGGTCGTTGTGAGTTCTTTGACCATTGTGTGAGAGGTTGAGATCTTGAGTCTATCCGGTTAGAGAGGAGAGGGCTTGGATTTGACTATAGCCTGCATGAGCACTACTTGATAGCAGTTGTTAGTCCGTTGGACGCCCTACGTAATTCCTGCCCGTCAGCGGGAGGGGTTGTAGGTTGCGCAGGTTTGACTGGACCCGATGTGGCAGTCAGCTCGATTGGGCGATTGAGCACCACGTGTGCGAGTGTTGCATATCTTATCAGAGTTTCCTCATTTGAGCTTTTAGATAGAGGCATGGTAGCTGTGGAGTGTCTCCAGCTTCTTCTTTCAGTTTTATTGCATTGGTCATCTTTTACCTCTTGTGGACTTGGTGGGCAGACGTCGGGCTCTGGTGGCGACACCCACTGAGAACTCCTTTCTGATGTAGTTCTCACACCCGTTGGGGGTTTTCCCTTTTTTTTTTGTCCCTTCTCCTTTGTTTTGCAGAGTCTCAGGGGGTGTTGCTGATTCTGCGGTGCTGTTTCGAGGCGAGGGAGTCGCAAGCTAGATCCCTACCTATCTTTGGAGAGTAGCAGTACACCTTTCAGAGGAGATCTTCAGTACAGTCGATAGATTAGTGTTTTATTTTCTCTCGGCGAGACTGGTGTATGGTGAGGATCTGACTTGTACTGAGAGGCTGTACATTGATGTATCATTTTTTTTTTTAGGATTACCTCCCTGTTAGTCCAGAGTTTGTATTTGAGGTCATTGTATGATTATCATTTATGGGAGATGGACTTTGTACCTTTAGTTCCTGTTGTACAGATCATTGGTTTTATTTTACAGCAGTTTTACCTTTTAGCTCTGAATCTGTTTAGCTGTGGCACTTTTCTTGCAGGTAGGACGCTTCGCCTATGCAGATTTGGCCATAGGTGGCGGATTGTTGCGAGCCGGGTCGCAGTTTCGACCCCGGGGCGCGTGACAGTGACGGTGCCAACTGAGAACTATGTTGGTTGTAGTTCTCACACCCTATTGGTGACCATCTCAGGGACATTTTTCTTCTGTTCCTGCTACCCCTGCTGCGGCATCATCTGACCGAGAGTAAGGGCCAGTTCGCGAGCTAGATCTATGCATGTCCCTGGAGAGAGAGGGTAGCATGGTACCCATTTTGGTGATCTTTTTGCACTATCAGAGGACTTGTCTTGTACTTTTATTTTAGTCGAGAGTTTAGTTTGGGAGATTTATGTTTGTGTGGATCTGACATGTACTTTGGGAGTTGTTTTTATTTTATTTCAACAGTTTACTTTTCCGCTCTGATATCTGTTTATACGGGG
>CM055073.1:24382298-24478095 GCA_029204045.2 Tillandsia leiboldiana
ATAGAATATCCTTTAGTGCAGTAGCCGCCAAAAGCTCATCTCACACTATCGCTACAACCCGTGTGCTCGAACAGTCTCCATATAACAAGCCTCCTTTGTCTGCCTCGCAGAATGTCACATTCATCACTCTCTCCGCACATAACCATCCAGTGGTACGGTCCAACCCATCCCAAGCACTGGGTCAACACAAACTGGCCCCCATACCATAGTTTGCCGGTATAACCATGGTCTCAACGCATTGGACATGATCCACAAGTCTCCTTCACCTGCCAACCCAATGTATCCTGTACTCAAGTGCATGGGTAGCAACTCTACCTCTAGTCATGCAGGTAAGCAACATATCCTAACTCCGATTGCTGTGATGAAATCACACCTACAACAAACCCAATCCACTACCATGGCGCTCTCTAACCAGGCGTCACAATCTCATCCACATAAAGCAAGGGTTGTCGCTCAGTCCTGCCAGAAAAATATCCAAACCAATCACAAAGGGAGTACAACCTCTGTCTCTGCTCACACTGCGGCGACGGATACGTCCTCCGCAGACTACAAAACCATGCTACCGCTGCGCTACATGATAGGGATTGTTGATGCTGCCCCACCGGGGTCCACCCGGTCTCCGACTTCTCCGACATCCATTAATACAACCGTCATCTGACAAAACACAAATAACTCACGCCATTCCTTATACAATTATCCTTACTAGCTCACCGCTCAATCACATATATTATACCCCAAATCCGCATGTTATCAATCACAAGGGAAACATTCACTCGGGTAAGCTTTACATCAACCATCCACAAGGATATCCACCCTCTAGGAAAGCCAAACGAAACTGCCTCTGTCGGCTGATCTGTCCTCCATCACCTAGCGCCAAGCGCCACCATCCTGAACACGCCTCCAGCGGCAGATCCCCATCCAAAGGAACTGCAGCGCCCAGCTCCAAACACAATGCCTACTCTATCAAGGCATCCACAATCCAAATCTGTACAGGAGGGACCGAATAAGCTGAAAGGTATCCTGGCGCAATCCACTCCCAGTCTCACATATCCTATGCGCCTCGTCCCTCGAAACCTGGAGTGCGCAGTTCAACAACTGCATAAAACAACTGCATAACTCTCTAGCACAGGGAGGCTCCCAGTTGATTACTTCATCACCACCAGCCACGCTCGGCCTCCAAAGGCTCCAAACTCAATCTTACGAGTCGGGGTGGTTCACCTGCCAAATCTGGCTCACCTAATCAAACATGCCCCACAGCTCCTCTGCTGTCAAATATCCACCCTGCCTCGGTGCCTCGACACTAAGCATTGGCACGGAGGGGGCCACTCAGTGCTCCGACAACTGTGTCACCCAGACCAGCTGCTCACTCTGCCGCTGATATGCCTCTGACGATCCTGTCATCTGGGTCCGGAGCTATCTGACCTCAATCCGGGTATCCGGCCCAAAACCACCCGCTCAAGCTCAACTGCCATGACAGGATGCACAAGGGTCCCAAACCCAGCGTCGGGGAGACACCGCTCGCCACGACGAAACCACAAATCAGCACACAACAACGCTCGACCCAATCCCGCGAAAGTCTAGAGCATGTCACTCATTCCACAGCGTTATGTTGTCTGCAGCCAACATAACTACTTAGGAGAATAAACATGCCAATCACTCATCCCGTCCCTCGGGAGAGGTGTAAAACTCAATCAGGACTCTCGCTACAAATCACGACTCTCACGAAGTCATCCTAGGGTCCAACCACAAGCCTAGGGTTTCTAAGTCCACCATGACCTACAACCTAGGCTCTGATACCACTCTAATCTGTCATGCCCCGGGGTCGAAACTGCGACCCGGCTCGCCAACAGATCCGCCACCTATGCCAAATCTGCATAGGCGAAGCGACCTACCTGCAAGAAAAGTGCCACAGCTAAACAGATATCAGAGCTAAAAGGTAAAACTGCTGTAAAATTAAAACCAATGATCTGTACAACAGGAACTAAAGGTACAAAGTCCATCTCCCATAAATGATAATCATACAATAACCTCAAATACAAACTCTTGACTCAACAGGGAGGTAATCCTAAAAAAAAATAAATGATACATCAATGTACAGCCTCTCAGTACAAGTCAGATCCTCACCATACACCAGTCTCTCCGAGAGAAAATAAAAACACTAATCTATCGACTGTACTGAAGATCTCCTCTGAAAGGGGTACCGCTACTCTCCAAAGATAGGTAGGGATCTAGCTCGCGACTCCCTCGCCTCGAAACAGCAACCGCAGAATCAGCAACACCCGCTAAGACTCTGCAAAACAAAGGAGAGAAGGGACAAAAAAAAAGGGGAAAGCCCCCAACGGGTGTGAGAACTACATCAGAAAGGAGTTCTCAGTGGGTGTCGCCACCAGGCCCGACGATCTGCCCACCAAGTCCACAAGAGGTAAAGATGACCAATGCAATAAAACTGAAAGAAGAAGCTGGAGACACTCCACAGCTACCATGCCTCTATCTAAAAGCTCAAATGAGGAAACTCTGATAAAGATATGCAACACTCGCACACGTGGTGCTCAATCGACCCAATCGAGCTGACTGCCACATCGGGTCCAGTCAAACCTGCGCCCACCTACAACCACCTCCCGCTGACGGGCAGGAATTACGTAGGGCGTCCAAACGGACTAACTCGCTATCGAGTAGTGGCTCATGCAGGCTATAGTCAAAATCCAAGCCCTCTCTCTCTAACCGGATAGACTCAAGATGCTCAACCTCTCACACAATGGTCAAAGAACTCACAACGACCACGGGACCACCGTCAAACCCCAAACGGTTCCCAACAACACTTGCACTGGTCTAAACACAGCTACTAGACTTCACTCGGTCCCCCAGGCACGAGTGTAACAAAAAGTATCCTGAATAAACCCAATCGATGGACCAGAAAAACTGGAAAAGCTCAACTCAACACCGGTACGACAACCCGGTAAAAGCTCAACTCAACGCCGGTACGACAACCCGGTAAAAGCTCAACTGAACGCCGGTACGACAACCCGGTCTCGCCTACTCCGGAGTGGCACTCGAGGGGAGCGACCCACACGAGTATAGTATCTCTGTCATCAATATCACAAGTATCTCTGTAGCACATATCTCAATATAGCAGGACTGGATCAAGACTATGACCAAAGTGGGAAACTCCGTCCACTAAAGAAACCTCAATCCCCAATCAGATGCAATAGTACTCTACAAGTGGGAAACTCCATCCACTAGAGAAATCTGATACCCAATCTGATGCATAGTAAACATCCGGTCAACCGCCCAATGTCCGCGGTCACCGCAATAACCCACAACCCACAATCGGGTAAAATAATCAAGATCCGGTCAACCGCCTACTGTCCGCGGTTGCCGCACTAACCCACGATCCAACATCAAGTACACCCTGTCTCTGACCCTAAGGTCCCGGCTACACTATCCCAGACCCTGCTCGCATCTGAGCAACACAGACCGCCTGACTAGCAAAGAAGGAGAAAAGGATAACATGGTTTCTCCTAAGTCAAATTCCGGTATGTAGTGTAGCAGTAAAAGATGGCCTAGCTATATGTCCATACAAGCATGCATTTGTCCTCAAAGAAGAATAAAGAAAATAAACCTCATGCCAACCTATCAATGACCATACCTGTCCATAATTTCCGATCCATAATCGCTCCTCAGAGTAGAACCTGCACATAACTACATAACCAGCCTCATAAAAGGTTATGTGCTAACATGGCATGATAATTAATCATATAGGGTAACCTTGCCTTAGGTAAGCTTCCACTAATCATCAACATAAATGTCTTATTAATACCATTGTCATAATATGAAATAATTAACTTGCAATTCCCATAAATCAACATTGTTAAGCTTACCAATCAATCCCAGGTATTGTACCCTACACCTGCATGCAATTCTAACATATAGAATTAGAGAACCGTCCACCGGTTCTCGGAACAAAGCACCCACCTGAAACGCATTCCGCAGGCAAAGCCGAAGTCGGTGAAGTACACCAGCCACACGAAATCCAAAATCCGCCGGAACTGCACCCTCGGTAAACAGTCGCACAAACCACTGTTCCAACAAACAACATCGAAGCCGAGGATTAATTACACCACAACAAAACTCTCAAAACAGCACATGCTGTTTTCCACCAACCAGCAGAGAGAAGAAGCCTTTTCACCTGTAAACAGACCTCCAAAAATTCCCAAAAAATTACGGTTGCGATCCTCGCGACGAGTAGCCCCAAATCGACTCTTTAAACGCCCCGTTCTAATACCTGTAGGCCAAGAAACAATTCGGACAACATTGGAAGCCATTCCCTCAAGAACACAGTTCTGCTGAAAATAGAGCAGCAAAGAAGCTTAATTCTCACCCTCGAAATGACCTCATAAAAATCCAATAAAAATACGGGCGTGTTCCTCTCAAAGAGTAGATATCAATCGAGTCTTTAAACACCTCATTCCGATGGTTGAGCGTAGAGAAATAAATCCAACAAGCTCATGCTGTCCAAAATTACCACAGAAAAACAGTGGCTCAGAGATGCCTTGGGAACTGTACCAAAAACTCGAAACGCGGAGAAGTAATCAACACGAAAAACGAAGCCTTACCTCTCGTGAACGCGCTGCTGCAAAAATCATCGAAAAAGATGGTCTGAGTAAGCCAAGGGAGCCTGCGCACCAAAACGCGACGAAGGGGATCACCGGTGAAGGAAAGTTGCACTGCGCCGGAGAGCCGCAAACCTCGAAGTGCGTGCCACCAAAAATTCCCAAACTTCCTCAGAAGATAGAGCAAAAGATGATGAAGAACTTTGCTTCAGGGCTCAGGAGAAGAAGACCTCAGGAAAAGCTCCAAATCGCAGGCCAAAGGGGGCAATTTATAGTCTCCAGAAAACAAATCTAAAAATGACATCTGTGTCCTCTTTTTCGGGCGCCGAATGATTCGGGCTGCTACAGTAATGGGCCCGGCCCATTACTGCGCAGGCCCGAAACCGCCACGGCCCGCCACGTGGCCCGCTTCACTGCTCACCCGCGCCCGCAGCGCCCGGTGCACGTGCGCCCGCCAATGGCGGCGCGCCACGTGGCACCGCCATTCCCGCACCGCGCACGACGCGCCTGCCCCCCACGCGCGTACGGCCACCTGCCCAGCCGTACGGCCACCTGCCCCGGTCACCTGCTTCGCTCCTTGCGTGGACCGCGCGCACAACACCGCCCCAGTAATAAACTGCCACGTGTCCTCCCTTGGTGCACGCCTCGCCCGTGGACCGCGCGCCTGCCCGCGCGCCCGTGCGCCTGCCCGCGGCCGCGCGCCGCCAGCCCGGGCCTGCGCCGCCGCCTTCCGCCGCTGCCCGCCGCGCCGACGATCGCCGGAAACACTGTTCCGGCCAGTGAACAGTAATTTACTGTAGCAAACTCCGAAAAATGCATGTAAATAGTCCATTTTGACCGTTTTCGCGCGCTGAGTCCAAATCCGGTGTCCGATTTGCCAAATTCCATTCCTAAAAATTGCCGAAGGCATCCGGAAAGGTGTTTCTTGGTCCAAACTTCGCGCTGAGTCCATTTTTAATATCCGCTTCGCGCGAAATTGCTTCTAACATCCAACGGGGTCCTCCGATCACTTATATGATCCATTTAACACCCGAAGTCCAACACTTGTGTCCAATTTAGTGCAGAAACACCGCCGACACGCCACATAGGCCTCCAAAAGCTGCTGGTCACGCTGTAGAAGCCCTACAGAGATCCGGGTCACCACATCCTCCCCCACTAAAGGAAAGTTTCGTCATCGAAACTAAAGCAACTCAAAAGGAGGTCTCCAAAACCAGGGTAGGTACCTAGCAACATCAACTCCAGCTCCCAGGTCACCACTCACTCCCCGGGATTACTCCACAGCAACAACAACAACTAGTACGGCATGGCCCAATTGCGTAATTCTCTCATCTCACGAGCCAGAATTCGCAACGGGCGTCCTTCGTACTACAAACACTCGCAGATTTCAAAGGAAACGAGTCCAATACGGGCGAGGAATCCACAAGCCAAACACTCCAGAGCTGAGACGTGGAAGAACCAACAAGAATTCCAACAAAAGGCTAGGGGAAAAGGAAATAACCACTAGTCCAACACACACCAAACCACAACCTGAGTCAACTCAAACAAGGCAACCCGAAGCACCTTCACGCGATCATCCAAGAATGGAAGAAGCCTCAACAAGTCGGGGTCCTCACTCGGACACTCTCAAATTCGGACCATCTGAGTGGACTGCTCCACCGCAGTTTACCATCAATAGGAATCCTCCGGGACACAGTCTCAAACCCTGTACACCATAATGGTCCCACACAGCGCCAGCTGTGGAATCATCCAACTCAACCCCAGACAGCTTTCCTGCTCCTGGTATCCGCCAACACAGTGGCTCTATCAGGGTGATCCAGAATGCTCAAAAGTAAACCAACGGTAACTCCATCGCCACCATGGAAGGCATTGCTACAACTCGCCAGTCCATCACCTCGCACTAGCAAAGCAAAAGTCAGCGCTGATATCAGTGTCATTATCCAATAGCCATGCTCTCCGGGCACTGCCGAGTCCAAGAAGTTTCTTACCTTGTCCATAAATATTGATCTCGGCCAATTCCCCGATAGTATCCATATTGGCCGGATTTTTCATCGCCGCCCCCTACGGCTAACACAAAGTGACCCAAGAAAGTAAGCTTCAGAAGCTAAAACTTGTACTCCAATAACACGGCATAGAGCTTCTTCCACCCAAGCGTTATAGCACATCCACAAGTGTTCCTCTTATTCCAAGTCACTCAGGTAGTAAATCATAATATCCTTGGAGAACACCACTCCCAATCTGTCCAAGTACAACTGGAGCACACCATTCCTCAAATCTTGAAGACAACAGGGCATTAATCATTCCATTGGCCCCACTGTACTCATAATGCCCCTACCGTGTCCTGAACACCATCTTGGCGAAATACTCAGCTGAAATTCCAAATTGGTGAAGGCATCATGATCGAACAACTGCCAGAGTATAACTCCATCAAAAGGTCCTAAATAATACCCGGACCTGCCTGTGCTCAAACAACAAAAGAGCTCTCACAGTCGTGTATCAACAACGTGGCACGAGGTCAAACAAACCCTCGATCCATAAGATCCCTGTACCGGTGCCATCAACTCTCCCGGCTCTTACAGATAATATCCAAGAGGTGCTATTGAGGTTGGCGCGGTTTCCAGAACCACGTCAATAGCAATCTCAATTTTCCTAACTGGCGGCATAATCATCGGCTCGAGTGGACTCATACCCGGGATTTCGCGACAATAGAAATATCCTTTAGTCCCAGTGCCGCCAAAAGCTCATCTCACACTGTCGCTACAACCCGTGTGCTCGAACAGGTTCCATATAACAAGCCTCCTTTTGTCTGCCTCGCAGAATGTCACAGTCATCACTCTCTCCGCACATAACCATCCAGTGGTACTGTGCCAACCAATCCCAAGCACTGGGTCAAAACACCAAACTGCCACCCATACCAATAGGTTTGCCGGTATAACTCATGGTCTCAACGGCATTGGACATGATCCACAAGTCTCCTTCACCTGCACAACCCGATGGTATCCTGTACCTCAAGTGCATGGGGTAGCAACTCTACCTCTAGTCCATGCAGGAAGCAACATACTCTAACTCCGATTGCTGTGATGAAATCACACCTGCAACAACCCAATCCACTACCATGGCGCTCTCTAACCAGGCGTCACAATCTCATCCACAAAAAGCAAGCGGTTGTCGCTCAGTCTGCCAGAAAAATATCCAAACTAATCACAAAGGGAGTACAACCTCTGTCTCTGCTCACACTGCGGCGACGGATACGGTCCTCCGCAGACTACAAAACCACGCTACCGCTGTGCTACATGATAGGTATGTTGATGCTGCCACCGGGGTCCACCCGGTCTCCGACTTCTCCGACATCCATTAATACAACCGTCATCTGACAAAACACAAATAACTCACGCCATTCCTTATACAATTATCCTTACTAGCTCACCGCTCAATCACATATATTATACCCCAAATCCGCATGTTATCAATCACAAGGGTAACATTCACTCGGGTAAGCTTTACATCAACCATCCACAAGGATATCCACCCTCCAGGAAAGCCAAACGAAACTGCCTCTGCCGGCCGATCTGTCCTCCATCACCTAGCGCCAAGCGCCACTATCCTGAACACGCCTCCAGCGGCAGATCCCCATCCAAAGGAACTGCAGCGCCCAGCTCCAAACACAATGCCTACTCTATCAAGGCATCCACAATCCAAAATCTGTACAGGAGGGACCGAATAAGCTGAAAGGTATCCTGGCGCAATCCACTCCCAGTCTCACATATCCTATGCGCCTCGTCCCTCGAAACCTGGAGTGCGCAGTTCAACAACTGCATAAAACAACTGCATAACTCTCTAGCACAGGGAGGCTCCCAGTTGATTACTTCATCACCACCAGCCACGCTCGGCCTCCAAAGGCTCCAAACTCAATCTTACGAGTCGGGGTGGTTCACCTGCCAAATCTGGCTCACCTAATCAAACATGCCCCATAGCTCCTCTGCTGTCAAATATCCACCCTGCCTCGGTGCCTCGACACTAAGCATTGGCACGGAGGGGGCCACTCAGAGCTCCGACAACTGTGTCACCCAGACCAGCTGCTCACTCTGCTGCTGATATGCCTCTGACGATCCTGTCATCTGGGTCCGGAGCTCTCTGACCTCAATCCGGGTATACTAAAAGTGAAAAGCAGGAAATAAATCTACAGCTACCATGCCTCTATCTAACAATGCTCAATGGGTGGTATGGATAAAAAAGATGCATCTACTGAGACCCAGCCACAAAAGCAACCCAATCACACTGACTGCCACATAGGGTCCAGTCAAACCTACGCCTACGCTACAACCACATACCTGCATAGGGTCAGGAATTACGTAGGTGGTCCCACTCGGATTGCGTCAACAAGCTGCGAAAGATAAGTAATAGGCGTAGCTCCGGAGCGGCACTCGAGGGGAGCGACCCCAACGAGGAAAGTATCCGCGCATCTCTATCGAGCTCAATATAGCTCATGCAGGCTATAATCCAAAAACCACGATCAATCAGATCGACAAAGTCCGACTCACAACACTAACCCACCGGCTGGATGAACTCAACGGTCGGGACCGCCGTCAACCAAACGGCTCCCAAGACAGGACATCAAACTCAACATGCCAAAACTCACTGGCTGGAGATACTCCACAGCCGACGACAACGAAAGGCCCGAAAACCCCGAAAGACTAGTACCTACAACCCAAATCAAACAAGAAAAGACTCTAGGCATAGCCTGTGACGCCCCACTTCCCAGGGGGGTCACCCATCCTAGAACTACTCTAGCTCTAGCACGCTTAACTCTCATGTTCCTCTTGGATTTTGCTACCATCCAAAATGCTATAGCCGGGTTAGAGATTTAGTCCTATTATATCATTTATATATAGGACTAATCCAAATTCCGGGGGTGTCACATTCTTCCCCCCTTTAAGCCCTGACGTCCACATCAGGCTCAAGCACACTCACAAACACCAGGCGATGTGAGACTCGTCTCGCTAGCCTTAGCCGACCTTGTGAGGAGCTGCACTCCACTCACAATGGTCATTAGCCGAGGAGCCTCGCTCTACCCGCTATATAACCCTGGCTCAGCCGAGACTCATCTCACATTTCTGGCTGGTGAATGGCTCTGATACCAACTATGACGCCCCACTTCCCAGGGGGGTCACCCATCCTAGAACTACTCTAGCTCTAGCACGCTTAACTCTCATGTTCCTCTTGGATTTTGCTACCATCCAGAATGCTATAGCCGGGTTAGAGATTTAGTCCTATTATATCATTTATATATAGGACTAATCCAAATTCCGGGGGTGTCACATAGCCTCTCGTTGTTCTCGACCCGAGGAAGAAAACATACCTTAAAACCCAGATCACTCGAACCCTCCCGGGCGAGGAAGTTTAGAGAAAAAGATGATATTTATTACTGAAAACTGTTTTCACTCGAACCCTCTCGGTGTGAGGACCCAAAATAGTACCTTTTTATAAAACCATCTTGATTTAAGAAAACCCATTTTATTGAATTTTAGTTCTTTTAGGAAAATCAGTTAGAAAACAAGTTTTATTCTCAAACCCCGAAGGGCTAATACTTTTGCCCAATCAGACAAGAACAGACTCCGGCGACCCTTCGACATTTGGAAGAAAAATATTGGTTTACTGGAATCATGTATATCCAAAAAGATTCTGGGTTCAAGATCCTGAAATCAAAAGCGCACTACTGCCACGAACTCAGTGGCGATAAACCGAACGGAGAAACTCGACAACCCGGGACCACCGTTTACCTAAACAGCTCCCGACACGAGTATAAGACTAGCCACAGCTACTAGACTCCACTCGGCCCCCAGGCATGAGCGCAACATGCATCCCACAAAACCTAACAACTCGGCCCACTATCTTGGCGAGGAAAAACTCTATGTCCAGGAATGAATATGTAAAGTGTGGGGGTGTCTAAAGCATAAAAGAATCTAGCCTAGATGAGGGTTTTCTACTAGTTTGATTTGCACATACAACATATGACAGGGTGCTAGGTCAAAGTTTCAATATTAACATTTATAAATATGATAAACAATAAATGTGTTCTAACATGCAAGATACAAGTTAAACATTAATCAAGGGTAATGCAACATTATAACCTCTAAACATAACTCAACTAGCTCAAGATGAACATAAATATCACAAGACTTTCAATTACCATAAATGAACATTACTACAAATAAGATCCTAGATCCATGATCATGTACAAAAAGTCAAGTAAGCATCCATTATCATAACATAGCTTAATCCTCATGCTTACAAATCCACATACATGTTGTATACTTAAAATGCATGCTTGCTAACATTTAGAATAAGGGGACCGTCCGCCGGTTTTGGAGACAAAAACAACCCACCTGGAAACAGTCGATCCAAGGCCCGATCAAGCTAAAATCTGGCGTGAAGAAACCTCGACTCCTCAGAAAATTACTAGCGCAGAAAATACCCCAATCCGACTCTCGGATTGGGCGCAAATGACGTGATAACAAGCGCTGCGCGGCAATATCCAAAAATTCAGCAATAGTCCAAGGTAATAAGGGAAGGAATTTCCAGCAATAAATATATCCAAGCAAGGTTCCAGCAATGATACAAAGTGTTCTTAATCCCATAAACCCTTCCCAAACATCAAAAAAATCCAATAGGCATCCTTGATAAATAGCAATCAACAAAACCACATCATGCTGTCCAAAACAGGGCATTGAAATGAAGCTTAGTGTTCAACAATTTTTAGAGCTTAAATTAAAAGTAATTCCTCTTAAGTTCCAACATGAAAAATGCTCTTTCATATCTTGTTAACACATTCATACAAAGAGATCCCCAAAAATCATGATAATCTCGTAGCTACCACCATACAAAAGCTCATGGCTCAAAGGAACACGAAAACAACTGCACTACCAAAATCTGTATTGAAGGGTCTGAAAGATGGCAAAATTTACCTGACTAAACGAGCTCCAAATTTAAAAAGAAAGGTAGCGATGGATTCCTCATCGAGTGTAGATGCGAATCGAGCTAAAGAACTCCTAAATCCGAGCTGTTATAAAAGAGAAAACTCAAAATTACTCAAGAGTGTCCAAGCACAAAATCTGTGGGGGATGGTTCGAAAAAAACCAAAAGTACTCCAAAAAATCCCATGATCCACAAAAGAAGTTGAATATAAAACTTGTAGCTTTACCTCTCGTGGAGATTCCTTCCAAATTTCAGCTCGAAATTCCAAGAAATGAGGTCTAGGGGAATTTTGCACTAAAATGCAACGGTGAAGCTCTGAAAATTGCACTAATGGTGGTGCTACACTTGAGGAAGAAGATGGTCTCCATACGCTCCCTTGTGGCCAACAATGGTGGAGGTGAAATTGTAGAAGATGAAGACATTGCTGCTGTGAAGAATCGCAAGTGCACCAGCAAAAGAGTAAGGAGAAGGAGTTGCTACAAGAAGAAGAAGAAGAAGAATAAGAAGAAGAAGAAAATAAGGAAAAAGAAGAAAGAAAAACAAAGAAAGAAAAAGGTGCCCCGGGCTACAGTGCTGGGCCAAGCGCGGACGCGCCGCGTGGTCGGGTTGCGCCAATGGGGCGCTGACACGTGTCCCGAACCCCCTTCGCTCCGTCCAGTTCACGGCCCATACGTGTAGACCAGAACACAGTGCAAAAATGCTGGTAAGCCCAAAAAATTTCGGAAACAACCAATTTTGACTGTTTTCGCGAGCTGAGTCCGTTTTTGGCATCTGCTTGATGCACAACGCACTCTAAACACCAATAATAGATGTTTTCTCGCCACCGGACGCGCGGTCAAGCCAAACGGGCAACCGGGACAACCGGGACACCACACGTTTAGTGTGATTTGATAGTCTTTACGATGTATGCAGATCGTTATTGGTCATTTTGGCGAATTTTCAAACATTTCGGTGAATCCCAAGGCATAGAGAAAAGTTTGTGTTATATTATTCGGTCGTGCGTAAGCTAGTGGGTTGGGTTTGTGTGAGACTGTGTTCTAACCCTAAAATTTGTTATAGTCCTGAGCTGTTAAGATTCCCGCAAGTGTAGAGTTGCGGATTTCGGGATCGTCTTCTTCGAGGTGGGTATTTCAACCCTACCATTAGTATAGTACAACCTCACTGGGTACCATATTTGACTGGACCTAATTGATATACATTATAGCCACTACAAAAAAAGTGCCCGTAGAGGCGATTGTTTTAACTAACTCTATTCTATAATCGTAGAGGTGGTTTTAAAAACCCGCTTCTATATCAGTAAAAAAAAAATTCTTACAAAATTTTTTAGATTTATTTCCCCCCAAACCCTAAATTTTCCTTAATTCTCCCCAAAATAAAAAAATGTGTGCCTCTCTCCTCTTTCTCCCCTCCCCTTCCCCTTCCTCCCTCCCCTTCTCTAGCTAGCCACTTCTGCCTTCCCCATACCTGTACCGGACGCCCGCAGCTCCCGCTTCCTCCCTCCCACACCACCGCAGCTGCGGCATCGACACACCTCCTTCCTTTCCGTGCTTGACCATCTCACCAAGATAAAACCCTCCCACCTTCGCCGAGGGTCCCTCTTCCATCCCTGTGACATCATCATTATGACGTTGAAAACCGTCGAATTGATCTAAGAGAGGCTATTTTGGTGGAAAAAGATGAACAACGAAAACCTATCCTCTAGAGTAGCTCTCAGGTGTTTTCTGAGTTGGTATATTTAGTAGAGAGGCCCTAAGTATCTATTTATAATCTTAGGAACGCAATTAGAGTCGAGTTAGAGGTAGAGTAAAAACATGACACTACGTACCGGTACTCGAAGGGGCGTACCTGTACTCAATGACGCAACAGAAAGAAATTTTCTATTGTGTACCGTTACTCCAAGTGAGGTATCAGTACCTAGTTCATTTTCATAAAAAGACCCATGTCGGGTTTTGAGGAACTCTAATGGAGATTCCGGTACTCCATACAAAAATGTGAATTTGTGAATAAGAATTTTGAGGAATTCAACCAAGTACCGGAATTCAAAGTTAAATTGATTTAGATGTTAAAAATATAGTTCCCAAAACCTTTTCTAACCCAGTTTTGATTAATTAATGATTCTAAAGACTATAAATAAATTTTAATCACCGTGAAAACATTAGTAATATATCTGAGTATCACCTTGAGCTCTTTGGGGAATCTTCGAGTCTTTAGTTGTTGATTTGACGATCTGACTACCTCAAGACTCCGACTCAAATTACGAAATATGTCAACATTTAAAATCCGTAACAATCTTCCCCTTTGGCAATTTCGTGACAAAATCCAAAACTACATAAAACGTTCATGAGACTCATCTAAAACAAAATTGAAATTCAATTTCACCACCAAAACATTGAATTTCTCGCATGAATGATCCAAATAAAAAAAAATACACTTTGTATCAATCCTAGAACAAACTCTATGACTTAGAATTTGGAGCCTTGAAGTTTTCTATAATATTCTGCAAAACAAAACTCCAAACAAAGTTAGTTGTCAAGATTAATAAGTTTAAATAAAAAATTGTCTTTTCTTTTGGCTCCACTTTTTTTCTTCAATGTCATATTCTGCAACTCAAATCTTTTCTCCCTCTATCTCCATCATCTCTCTTTTTTTGTCAAAAATTGGCAAACAGAGAAAAACAAGACAAAAAAAAACTATGAAAAGCATTAGTCCATAGTTATAAGACCATAATAATTAAGTTCTTGTTCGTCAACAAACTAAAATGAAGAAAGAAAAGCAAGAATAAGAAAACAACCAAAAATCACTCATCGTCATGACCACCACCGTCATCATCATCACCATGTGAAGTAGGTCGATGTGAAGAACTCGGTCCAGCCGCACCCAGAACAATATCATCCTGTTGGCAACCAAGGATATCAAATATCTTCTTTAAACCGTATTGGAGCTTTTTGAAACCTTGTTCGACCCTTTTCTTCAGTGAGCGCACATCCCGATGTAAAGACTGTAAAGTCACGACCTCATCGGAACTAGACGAGTCTTGATATTCCATTTGACTAGCCGGAGCACTCGGAGTAGCTTCAGTGTATCCTTTCACTTTCTCAAAAGTCTTTAGAGTGTAAATCGACTTGGCTAAAGTGATTCCATCAATAAAGCCCAAGCCATAGTCATATTTGGAACAAGAGATACCAATTCCATGATCTTCCAAGATCCATAGTAATCAAAATCGGGTAGGGAAGAAGCTCACGATGAGTTGACCTTTGAATGACATGCACCATTTGTTGCCAAATTAAATATGGAATATTGATATATACTCCATATGCACTCTCTAGGTGACCAATGAAATATAGGAGAAGAAAACGATCCCACCGAATCCTTTTGGTCCCTAATGTAGACAATAGGTTGTAGGACACTATCAATGACAGAATGCGATACTCTGGCTTCAAATCCTTTGATTCTATATACAACCTATTTGTCCGTGTTCCAGATTTGCAAATGGTATCCACCACAATGTCCCAATGTGATTCATGTTGGAACTCTCCATGTGTAAAGTGCAATCCGCTTGTATCCACATTCAATCCCAAATTTGCACCAATTACCGCTAGAGTCACTTCAAACTTGACACCATGAATAGATGTTTCAAATATGAAAGTCCCGGTGTCTGGATATTCATGTAGTATAACAGCTCTCATATAGAATTCCCTAAGCAATTCAACACAAAAGTCCATTCGAGCTGGAACCCTACCAACTGGCTCAATAGGAATACATTCCATTAATATTGCAAAGTCTAGTACTTTCCAGTACAACTCTGAGAAGTTGACGTGTTGTTCCCCAATACATGTCCTATTTTCGAAAGCTGCACAGTGTTCAGAGCTGATATGTCCTTCATCTTCACCTAGTTTTGTTCGCCATTCGGATTGTGTGTGTTCACGAATTACCGGGCCATCGGTGCTTCTTCGTGGTGGAGAGCCTGCACCCTTCCTTTTTCGTAAAGTCATGGGCGCCTTTCCTTTTCCTTTAACTGTCTCTCCCTTAGACTCTGACGAAGGTTCAGATTCCTCAGATTTCGAACTCGTAGATCCTTCGTCACGTGACCTCTTAGAAACTCTCTTCTAACCACGGCCACGACCACGACCACGACCTCTACTGGTAGACATTAACACCACAAGAACGAGTAACAAAGAGAACTCCATGATCCTGTGAAGAACATTGTGCAAATCTGATTTGATCGAATTTGAACATCATCAAACGTTTAAAAATGTGTAGAAAGTGTTCTAAACATGTGAACTTTGAAGGAACAACATTCAAGTAAGAGTTTCATGCAAACCCTAAAATTTCAAAATTCTTAGCATGATGAAAGGATGTAAATGATTGTGAGGATCCGAATCCCTGCGAGAGGATTACTGTTGGATCAGGAGCTTCTGGAGGCCTTTGTTGGGTGTTGAAGGAGTTTGTGCGCGTATAAAGGGGCTCAGTGTGTTAAATGGATCACGAGTGTATTCTGACGCCCCCGTCAAATTTTAGAAGGGGTTTCATACGAAATGGACATTTGATTTGGATTCAGCGTGGAAAAACGATGGAAATTGACTAGTTGGATGTATTTTTCTGAGTCCAGACGCCCGAAAACGGGCACCTGGAAGTTTTCAGTATATTCGGGTGCACGGGAGAAGCGGTGGACCGCCGGTGGACACGTGGCAGTCCCTTAGTGGCCGGTGCATCAGGCGCGGTCCACGGAGCCGCGTGCGGGCGCATCGGGAAGCGGCGCGGGGCGCAGCGCTCGAGGCGTTGACGCGCGGGAGCGGGCGCGTGGGCGCGCCACGCGTCGGCGGTAGTTGGCGGGCGCCAACCACCCGCGCGGTGGGTGCGGGCCACACGTCGCGGCCGAATAGGTCGGATTCGCTGTTTGCTGCTTTGGGCTACGTGGCGCAACGAGGGCAATCGGGGCGCTGGGTGTTTGGGGGACGATTTGGGGTAGCTACCACCGCAAACCCACATTCATGGGTATATTGAAAAGCTGCGGCCAGGAAAGTGTCCACCAGACCGTGTTTTTTTCCTTTTTAGATTTCTGCCTATAGATAGGCCCCCTCATTCTCCTTTTCTGGGTTTTTTGAGCTGTTTCTCCAAGTGCACTCTTAAGAGAAGTTATTCCTCTCCCTCTCCTCCACCCTTTGATAGATTCCCGGGATTTTTGGAGGCTGCGGCATCGGTGTTTTCTGCGACGCGGCGCGCTTCGACGCTCCTTCGATTGTGGCTTCTTCCGTCATCTTTCAGTCCGCGAGGCTCCCTGGTCTACCCCGATGAAGTTTTGAGCCAATTTTTGTGGCAGCGCGTTCACGAGAGGTATACCTTCGATTTCCGTGTTGATCACATTGCTTGGTTTCAAGTTTTTGGTGGTGTTCCTGAGGTATCTTATGACCCTTTGTACTGTTGCGAGGTGTTGGACAGCGGTGGAGTATTGTTGGGATTTCTCGGCCTACGGGCATCGGAACGGGACGTTTAAGGACTCGATCGACATCTACGCTTCGAGAGAAATGCAACCATATTTTTATCGGAATTTTTGAAGGCCATTTCGAAGGTGATGTTTTAGCTTCTTCGGGACTGATTTCCGCAGACTTATGTTCTTGAGGGAGTTCGGCTTACCGCGATGTTTTGAGTGTACCTTGGCCTACAGGTGTTGGAATGAGGAGTATAAATATTCGATTTGCATCTACTCGTCGCGAGGATCGCAGCCGTGATTTTTCAAGTTTTTCGGAGGACTGCACGCAGGTGAAAAACCCTATTTTTTGTGCTGGTTTGCAAAACAACAAGTGTTGTTTGGGGTGTTGACTGTGGTGTTGGTGGTGGGCTATTTAGCAGTGGACTTGGTGGTGGTGTTGGCTGTGATGTTAGCTGTGGCTGAGGCGCGAGCGATCAAGTGCCGAGAGTACGGGTTCGGCGGATTTTGATTGTGAGTGACTGCGCACTTCACCGACTTCGGCTTTGCCTACGGAAAGCGATTCAGGTGGGTAGCTTTATTTCCAGAACCGGTGGATGGTTCTCTAATTCTATTTGTTAGAATGCATGCATGTTTAGGGTACAATGTATGTGATTGAGAGGTAAGCTTAGTAATGGTATTTGTTTGAGAACTTGCAAGAGTACTATCCATGTTATGTCGTATGAGAATTGCAATAGTGGTATTTGTTTGAGAACTTACAAGAGTACTATCCATGTTATGTCTTATGAGAATTGCAATAGTGGATATCCATGATTATGGTTAATGAAAGCTTACCTAAGGGAATGTTACCCTCTATGATTGATAGCATGCATGATCTAATGTACAACCAATTTGAGTGAGATGTAAGCATGGGAAATGGCCTAGATCATGTGGATTGATGCTTACTTGATTATTGTACATGTTTTGGTGGATTTAAGACCTAGCATATTGTAGATGATTATGTTCATTTTATACTAGATGAGATAGAGATCATGCTTGATTAATCATTGGCCTACTTATGTGTGATTGATATACTATAGTGGTGATATATTAGCATGCCATGTTAGCACATAGCCTTTTTGAGATTTGATTATTCGATGGGGTAGGACGATATATCTATGTGCGGGTATCACTCTAATGATTTATTATGGGTCATGGATTATGGACAGGTGTAGTTGATTAGTGATTTTGGCATGTTGGTTATACCTGTATGGAGCTACTATTTGTTATACTCTTTTTTATCTTCTTGAGGACAATGCATGTTTGTATGGATATCTAGATAGGTCATCTTTTACTGCTACACTATCATGTTGGGACTTGACTTAGGAGAAACTATGATTGTTCGTTTTCTCATTTCTTTCAGTCTTTTGTTACATGTTGCTCGGGTTCGAGCAGGGGTTTGGGATAATGTAGTCGAGACTTTGAGTCTGGGACAGGTTGGACTTAATTGTCGGTTGTGGGGTGTTGCGGCAACCGCGGATATTGGGCGGTTGACCGGGTGTTGGTTGTTGTACCAGATTGTGGATGGTAGGGTATTGCGGCGACCGCGGACATTGGGTGGTTGCTTAGATGTTTACGTTTGCATCAGATTCGGGGATCGGGGTTTCTTTAGTGGATGGATTTTTCCACTTTGATCATTATCGTGATCCAGTCCTTCTATATTGTGATTCTTGTGACATGGTTACTTTACTCGTGTGGGTCGCTCCCCTCGAGTGCCACTCCGGAGTAGGCGATTTACACAGCGGCCAGTGAGTACCGGACAATGAGTTCCGGTCAGTGAGTGCTAATCTGTTAGCAGATACTTGAGATAGTTTGAGCAGGCAGTACCGGTTTTTACTGGTGGTTAGATTGGGTTTATTTGGACAGATACTTTTACTATTGAGTGGAGTCTGATAGCTGAGATTAGACCAGTGCTAGTGTTGTTGGGAACCGTTGGGTTGACGGTGGTCCCGGGGTCGTTGTGAGTACTTCGACCATTGTGCGAGTTGCTTGAGGATCTTGAATCTATCCATTTTGAGAGAGAGCGTGAATTTCGACTGTAGCCTGCATGTGCCACTATTCGATAGCGAATTAGTCCGAATGGATACCCTACGTTGATACACTAGGGAGGCGCAAGCTTGACTGTGTTGGTTTATATATAGGATCCACAAGGATCTAAATAGGTACTATCAAACAACTAGAGGGGGGGTGAATAGGTGTAATACTTATAAAACCAAATCTCAGTGCAAAATAAAAACCAATGCGGAAAATAAAAACAGCACACCGAGATATACGTGGAAACTCCAATCCAGGAGAAAAACCACGGGACCAACACGCAATAACAATCCACTAAGAATAGAAGAATAACAAGGTGATTACCGACTCCACGGACTCAACCCCTCCTTCAGCTTCTTCGGACCTTGCGTTGACCGGTTGGACGTCCACTGCACACGTTCGAATCCACGAACGCCACTCGAATCCACGAGCACACGTTTCGAATCCACGAAACGCCTTTAGCACACCGAATCCACGATGCCACGTCGAATCCACGACGCAAACTCAGCCGGTAAGAATATTGGCTTCGATGGTGATCCTTTGCTTAGATTATCAATGAAGATCCATGGGAAAAATCTCTAAGCAAAGATTAGATCAATTCGACAAAAAATATGTTCTTGAAAGAACCGTCGAATTGACCTAAAAAAGGCTATAAAGAAGAACGATAAAAACCTAGCCTCTAGGGTTGCTCTCAAGTGTTTTATCAATTGATCGGCCGTGCTCCCCACGTTTTTGAGAAACCCTAAAAGTCTATTTATAGTTTAGAAACCTTTGGAAAGAGATAAGAATCAAAAACTTACCTTATCTGGAAATTTTCAAGACGGCGATCCGGATCGGATTTACTGTGATCCGGATCGTCGTAACGAGTCAGGCTATTCCAGAAAAATAGGGTTCGGGATCCGGATTGAAATGCCCGATCCGGATCGTTCATATATTCCAGCAAAAACCCATGTTCGGGATCCGGATCGAAATGACCTTTGATCGGGATCGGATTTGCCAATGAACAAGCACCCTTCGGGATCCGGATTGGACTGTCTGATCCAGATCCTGAACATGTCCCATGTCCAGTTTTTGATTTTTATGCAATTAAAAATTCATCCAAGTGTTTCTACACTATAAGAAAGTATTCGGATCACCAAAATTATTTAGTTAACCATACCTGATCCTTTTGAACACTTTCTTCTTGAGATTGATGTAACTGATCCACAATTCTTCAACTTCAATCTTCAAGACTCAAGACACTGAGTGTCAACTTGAGCTCTTGTTGAATCTTCTCTAAGTCTTTGATTGCTGATTGACAATTTGATCCCTTTAAGACTCCGACTCAACTCATTGACTTGACTCACGAAATATGCCAACACCAAAATGCCGTAACAGACTGGACCCGATGTGGCAGTCAGCTCGATTGGGTCGATTGAGCACCTCGTGTGCGAGTGGTTGCATATCTTTCATCGGTTTTCCCCATTGAGCATTTAGATAGAGGCACGGTAGCTGTAGAGTATCTCCAGTTTTTCTTATTCAGTCTTTACTGTATCGTTATCTTATGCCTCTAGTAGACTTATTGGGCAGACCGTCGGGCCTGGTGGCGGTACCCACTGAGAACTACGTGTTGGCGTAGTTCTCACACCCGTTGGGGGTGCTTCCCCCCCCTCTTTTCTTTCCTCTCCTTTGTTTTGCAGAGTCTTCTGCGGGAGTTGCTAGTTCGTCGGTTGTTGTTTGAGGCAAGGGAGTCGCGAGCTAGATCCCTACAGGTCTTTGGAGAGTAGCTGTACCCCCTCATTGGAGATCTATAGTACATTCCGTAGATGGTTTATTTTTACATTTGAGAGACTATTGTATTGTGAGGATCTGACTTGTACTGAGAGCCTGTACACTGATGTATTATTTTAGTTTACCTCCCTGTTGAGTTCGTGGTTATTGTATCAGAGGATATTGTATGATGGTCATTTTTAGGAGATGGATATTGTATCATTATTTCCAGTTGTACAGTGTTGGATTTGAGTTTTACAGCATTTTATTTTATAGCTTTGATATCTGTTTAGCTGTAGATTTTCCTTGCAGGTTTGACGCTTCGCCTATGCGGGGTTTTCGTATAGGTGGCAGATCTGTTGGCGAGCCTGGGTCGCAGATTCGACCCCGGGGCATGACAATGATAGATTGCATAATACATAATAGAATATGAATCTAAACACATAGAAAGCAAGCATCCACGTTCTAATCATCAATTTAAGTTCAGATTTGCAAAAGATTTCACTAAAAATAGAGATCAATCCTAAAACCCAAAATAAATCACCAAAAATGTAAAAATTAGGGTTTGAAATAAAAAATGAGAAATTGATGAAAGATTTTACAAATATCGACAAGAATCTCGTAGATCCGGAGGAGAATAATGCTAGAAGACTTTTAGAGAGAGAAAGAAAGTGTTTAGATAAAAGTTCTTTGCGAGAAAATAATGGGATACCGGTATTATAAACAAAATCATAGATAACATATCGATACACGAAGAGACGTACCGATACGCCATATAAAATTTTAAAGAAAACTGAATCGGGTTTGTGGGTTCTTTGTTTATTACCGATAACTTGGTTCCAGTACCTCAAAGTAGTACCGGTACCCGGTGAAAAATCACAAATTTTCAATCTTGTGATTTTAAAACGAAGTAACGGTTGCATTTAGAAAAGATTATGTAAGTGCATGAACATTTTGATATCACAAATATGTCATTCAATCCACATCAATTTTATAAAAATTAAAAAATTTACTACATAATCATAAAAAAAATGAGGATAAAATATTATAAACGTTCTTAATTTTATAATCGTCAAAGTCAAGTCGTCAAAAATAATCTAGAGATCCAAATATTATCAAGATGTAACAGTTATCAAGATGACTTATAGAGATTCAGCAAATGATATAAATTTGTTCAATAACCTTTCAAATTTGAGATAGACAGATAAATAACCAAGGGTGGCTCTTTGAGCATTTTTTCACTATCCCACCTTATAACAAACAGAAGATTGTATAAAAAATTAAAAATTGAATATATATTTCTAGACGTTTTAACTAAGATTTTTATCAAAAGAGTATCAAGCATTCAAAACTTATGGTAACTTCACACACTTACCGGACGACCGGTGTGGCAGCTCTTTCCTACATGTGGTGGTAGTTTTCACTCTCCCTTAAGGATGTAACTCTTTTCACATCTTTCGTAAATATGGAGTGAAATTTTTAATCTTATGATTACGAAGTAAAGTTGATAATTAATATGAAATTAATTAAGAGTGAATGAAAGTGGCTCCTTTTGATTTTCAAAGCACTGATTAATGTATTAATCATTCACCAAGCTTTTATAAACAAAACTAAAATCGTAGCAAAGAAAGCACTGAAAAATGTAATAAAAGATCAATATAAATGATATAATAGGACTAAATCTCTTAACCCGACTATAGTATTTTGAGTGGTAGGTAGACCCAAGAGGTTAAGAGGGTTAAGTGTGCTAGAGCTAGAGTAGTTATAGGATGGGTGACCCGCTGGGAAGTTGGGGCATCACAGTTGGTATCAGAGCCATTCACCAGTCGGAAATATGAGATGAGTCTCGGCTAAGCCAAGGTTATATAGCGGATAGAGCGAGACTCCCCAGCTAATGACCGTTGTGGGTGGAGTGCAACTCCAACAAGGTCGGCT
Source organism: Tillandsia leiboldiana (assembly GCA_029204045.2). NCBI lineage: Eukaryota > Viridiplantae > Streptophyta > Magnoliopsida > Poales > Bromeliaceae > Tillandsia > Tillandsia leiboldiana. Next base: position 24,405,066 of record CM055073.1, read on the forward strand.
ATATCATTAGATCATTTTTAGGAGCATTTGCTCCTTTAAATATTCCGCGATGGGATAATCAAACTTTTCATCCATTCAAGAAAAAAATGCTAAAACATATTGATATTCTTTCATTTTTGCTCATTATTTTCTTTTTTATTATATATTTATATGTTTTTATTAGAATAGACTTTTGATGGTAAACTTTTTATGTTATGTGCACGCAAAGTTTAGATATCATGAGAAAACAAGACATTAGGTGTTGGCATCATTGATGTGACACCCCCGAAATTTGGATTAGTCATATATATAAAAGATATAATAGGACTAAATCTTTTAACCCGACTATAGAATTTTGGGTGGTAACAAGACCCAAGAGGTTAAGAGGTTAAGCGTGCTAGAGCTAGAGTAGTTCTAGGATGGGTGACCCGCTGGAAAGTTGGGGCGCCACAGTTGGTATCAGAGCCATTCACCCGCCGGAAATGTAAGATGAGTATCGGCTGAGCCAAGTTTATATAGCGGGTAGAGCGAGGCTCCCCGGCTAATAACCGTTGTGGGTGGAGTGCAGCTCCCACAAGGTCGGCTAAGGCTAGCGAAACGAATCTTACATCGCCTGGTGCTTATGAGTGTGCTTGAGCCTGACGTGGACGTCAGGACTTAAAGAGGGGAAGAATGTGACACCCACGGAATTTGTATTAGTTCTATATATAAATGATATAATAGGATTAAATCTCTTAACCCGGCTATAGCATTTTGGATAGTAGCAAGACCCAAGAGGTTAAGAGGGTGAAGTATACTAGAGCTGGAATAGTTTTAGGATGGGTGACCCTTTGGAAAGTTGGGGCGTCACAATTGAACAAAAAGTGGAGAGAGTATAAAAGTGAATTAAAATGTGAATTCTTTTTAGAAGACAAACCAATTCAAGAATTAGTTGACAATATGCCAACAGGTGTGATTAGAGATCAATAGACTAGTCTAGTAGCATATTGGTTCACCGAAAAAAGTAAGGTATAAAAATTTTAATTTTATAGCAAAGTCATTGATAGTGTATTGTTCATTTTTTTTAACACATTTTTTTATTGAAGAAACGTTGTCAAGTTAATTTAACTTCTGCGAAGATGGTGAAGATGACCCATACTTCGGGAAGAAAAAATTTCAGTAGGTACAAATTGCTAGTCCCCGGTTCGTTGTACACACTGAGATACATTCAGTTGTATCTCACACCTTATTAATACCTTTTTCAGGTATTCGAGTGGTGAGGTTCAGGACAATATTATGAGGGTAATTCGCTAGAGTCGTTCTTGTTATCAGTTTTATTTAGTTAGCTGGATCTACTTATGTGCCCCTAGCTCATAAGACTCGTCATTATGATCATTTTGTTACTATTTACTGTGCTACTGTTTTACTCCTTACTATACTTGTTTGTTGGTTGTTTGATTGAAAGATTCTAATAATGAATGAACTTGGATTTTCTTATGTATACTTGTAATTTGAGATTTCGATCGCAATTTTAAAATGATTTTAAAAAACAGAGATATGACAGTGATTTGTCTTTTGATTGCGGAGATATGGAGAGTTTGATTATCGTATGCGGAGATATGGTAGGATGTTGAGTCGGCAGGTGTATGGAGGTATACACCATCGTCTAATCGTAGATTAATGTGAGTCTTGCTTGTTGATTGAAATGTATTTCGATTATGTGATGATATATAAGACTAATTGCTTGTTGTAGAATGCCTAGCCGTACGTGTATAGAAAAATCTATGTCCGTTTGGACCAAAAAATTATATACACATGGCGGATTTGCTCGCGTCCTGAAAAAATATTTTTAAACTCTGATTTTTTTTTTAAAAAAAATCTGCTTTTTTATTCCGAAATGTGACAGATTTGACATGTATTCAAGACGGAATCGAGGCGAATCAAATTTTCCACCGTCTTTCACCCCAAATCTGCTTAGGATTTAGGGTTACTGCTCAGTATCCATTTATTGGACCCACTTACCACCCATTTGAACCGGATGTGGGTGGGAACTCCATCAACCCAAATCCGTTTGCATCTCTTTCTACTGGTTGGGCTCAACTTCGCCATTTTTATTCTTTGACCCTGCCCGGCCCGATTTGGCCCTTTTTTTTTTTTTTAAGCAAATCAGGTCCGACAAAATTAAACAGGCAAAATTCGATCCGGCCCGTTTCGGCCTGGCCTGGTTTATACTCAGTTGGACCAATCAGTAAAATAAAGCCTTTACAATGACTATTGTGCAAAATACCTCTCCGAGTATATATATATATTTTTAAGCAAATCAGGTCGGACAAAATTAACCAGGTAAAAATTCGATCCAGCCCGTTCCAGCCCGGCCAGTTTATACTCAGTTGGACCAATCAGTAAAATAAAGCATTTACAATGACTATTGTGCAAAATACCTCCCCGAGTATATATATATATATATATTTAAGCAAATCAGGTCGGACAAAATTAACCAAGTCAAAATTCGATCCGGCCCGTTTCGACCCGGCCCGATTTATACTCAGTTGGACCAATCAGTAAAATAAAGCCTTTACAATGACTGCAAAATACCTCCCCGAGTATTTATCGTTACTAGGGTTTGTAGCTGGGGGAGGGTTTTGCGTGGAGGCCGAAGAAGCGGGCGACTCGGCGGCGTTGTAGTTACCTGAGAAGAAGAAAAATCGTCTGTGCTCGCTTACAATGGGTAAAGAACTCAACCCAAAACCCTAGAAATTTTCTACTTCGACCGATGGCTTAAACCCTAATGATCACTCTCTGCGTCCTCTTCTTTTTGTTGGGATTTGTGGGGTTTTGATGCCATGGTTTGTTCGCAGGGATCTCTCGTGACTCCATGCACAAGAGGCGCGCCACCGGGGGGAAGAAGAAGGCGTGGAGGAAGAAGCGAAAGTAATGGCTCTTTTCTTTTCTTTTTTCTATTCCCCCCTTAATTTCTTAACTGTCTGAATAACATCATTGATCTGATGCCTAGAAACGATGTGTTACTGTTGCCATTTTTTTTTTTTTTTTTTTATAAGAACAAATTTTATATGATCAGATGTTTCGTTGTTGAATTACTTACCACGCTCTCCATGCGGAATAGCTTCTTTTTCACAAAATTTTATCTCTAAGCAGTCTTTGATTTTTGCAAACAATCCTGTAAAATGTGTAGATTGTGAGCAATTCGTCATCCAGTGGTGCACTCTATTGAATAGAATGTGTTTATGTTTAAAATTAGTAAATGGTGGCAGAATCAGTTGAGGGCTTACTCTACAGTCTTGTTTTCCCTCTATACGAGTTCCCTTGGTTTGTCAATTTTTGGTATCATTATCTTTGTTTTGCTTTGTGGATTTCTCTTTTACATTAGTTTGACATTTTGACAATCCCTTCCGAAATGCTGTAATTGGTGAAGTTTTAATTATGCTGATTTTGTTTATATTTTTTATCATTTCGTTTTCTGTTTATTTACTATTCAATTTTCCTTTTATAGATTTATTTGCACGCCAACTGTTGGGTTCTTTCCTAACTTATATGATGTTTCACTGCTGTTGGCTTAAGCATTCTGTTGATTAAAATAAATTTGGTTTAACGAGTTTTGATTTTGAGTTTTGTATGATCATTCTATCAACACTTATGAGAATTTATATGTTTCTTGCCGTTTTACTTCGATAGGTATGAGTTGGGCCGGCAGCCTGCGAACACCAAGCTTTCGAGCAACAAAACGGTGAGGAGGGTCCGGGTTCGAGGAGGCAATGTGAAGTGGAGGGCCCTCCGCTTGGACACGGGTAACTACTCGTGGGGGAGCGAGGCTGTGACCCACAAGACCCGTATCCTAGATGTGGTCTACAATGCCTCAAACAATGAACTAGTGAGAACGCAGACCCTTGTGAAGGGTGCGATCATCCAGGTTGATGTTGCTCCCTTCAAGCAGTGGTACCTCCAGCACTATGGTGTTGAGATTGGGAGGAAGAAGAAGGCCCCTGCTGCTGGGAAGAAGGAAGCAACTGAGGTATCTCCCTTTTTCTGACACTTTAGTTTTGCAGAGTTATATCTCTAATTAGTTTGTAAACAATTCTGGTTTATGCTTTTATTTTGTAATTTTGAATGTGAATACATGGATATATAATTAGTCGGACTATTTGTTAAATAAACCTTATAGGTTCAGACCACATATTAGAGGGGCTGCTACCCAATGGATTTGCACTAGCATGAAATGATAAGATGTAAATATTTGCCCCTTTTTAGGTATTGTGTTACTTACAGTGCACTTTTGGTGTGTTTGGTTTGGGGATTAAAGGGGGATATCCCCCTTTAATCCCCAAACACATTTTAGGGGGGGGGGGGGGGGGGGGGGGAGGTTGGGTTTTCCCCAAACACTTTATTCCCCAAATACTTTAATCCCAACCCCCCTTGGTTTTTTCCAACCTTGTCCCTACCTGCTTCTTTTTTCTTCTTTTTTTTTTTTTTAATTAAAAAGTTTTAAATTTTAAGATATTTAAATTTATAAATTTTAAAATTTTAAATTTTTTTTAAAACTTATAAAATTTTAAATTTTAAAATTTTTTAATAATTTTTTTATATATAGTAAAATATAAATTTTAATATTTTTTAAAATAAATATCTTAAATTAAAATTTTTATTTGTTTTAAAAAACTATTATGGTTAAGGGCAATTTCGTCAATTCATACAATTACTACTCTCTATTTCTCTTATTCCCCATTATCATACCAAACACTTTTTTATACTCGTTCCAGCTAGTTCCGTACTTTATACTTATCCCCGATAACAATTAGAATATTCGGATTATATTATGGAATATATTTTGATATATATTAACTTGTATAATTGTTTTACACCTGTTCATAAAAAAAGATAATCTATCGTATGATATAATAATTTAAAAAGTATCAACCAACTATCATCCAACTTGATCAAATGATAACAATAGATAGTTAGTTGTACAAACTAGATAATTAGCCATTCAAATATATGTATGTTTTATTAGGTTTTATTATATAAGATAATAATAAAAGAAAATATGGTAGCAATTTAATACAAGAAGAAAAAAATTATTCTCTATGGCCTTTGTTGATTAGTTCTAGGTAGATAAATAGATGAAAAAAAAGGTAAAAGAGAAACGGTAAAGGATTGAACCATAGTTTAATACTGTGTGGAGATGGAACGAGAGGGAGCGCCTTCAATCATTCAAGTGCAAAAAGATAGAAGAAATGACAAATTTATTAGAGATTTGCATTTTTCTCACTCTTTTCCTTAATTCCAATGGGTTTGAATGCAAGCTTTTTGAAAAATTTTAAATTTTGCCCCCCCCCCCCCCGGTATCCCTCCCGTATTCCGATATTTTTTTTTTTTTTTTTTTTAAAATGTCGGATACTTCATTCCCATATCGGACACGTATCGGACGTGTATTGGTATCCGATACATGTATGGCATGAAATTTGAAGTATCCATGCTTCATAGGTTGCGTTGAACATTGGATTAACTCATTTTCTTTTGACCATCTTTCCAAGGCTTCGAGCCATGGCTAAAGGTTTGAAGAACTTTCTAGGAGTACTTTCCTTTTAGAAGTAAGAGGAGCTTATCTGGCGGTGGTTATTCTATTGTAAAATTTATATAAGGATGCATCTTTTCATTATTAATTGACTGAATTTTCTTGGAAACTAAACATTTGCTTAATTCTGATGGTAGTCTATACGAAGTGTTAATTGTTTGGATCTTCACCTTTTATGCTGAATCAGAATAAATTTGTCATTGTTGTGATGTTGTGACCGATTTATCTTATTTTTCTGTTTGACCTTTCCCTGCTGTCATTGGTTGGTTTGTTTGTTTGTTTTTCTTTTCCTTTCTATGCTCTAGTAATTTTTTTCATAGCAATGCTGTTTATTGTTTGTCTTTCACATAATCGAATTTGCTGTGTATGACAATTATTGTACACAGGACAAATTTGCTAAATATATTATTTTGCGGACAGAGATTGATTTGTCTTTTATTAACTTTGCTAAATATATTATTTTGTGGACAGACGCCTTTCTGGAAGTTTAATCTTCCACTAATCCCGCTTTGAATTTTTTTTTTTGTTTTTTTTGAGTGTTAAATCTTTCTAACTGTATCTCAACGGCAGAATTGTATTAGTAAAGGCTCTGATTTGTTTATAACTGCATACGTCTCTATTGCATTTGTACTTAAAACTTTACTGAAATTTTTTATGGTGAGTTATTATTATGTCTTATCAGTTGCATTTCTTGTTGATTGGATTGTGAGCGGTAGAAACTTTTGGCTTACTATACCGTTTACAAATCCATAAAATGATTTTGGTTGTAATGCATAGTAAGGTCATTTCTGTGGCGCTATTAGTTGCTTGACTGAAGATATTCTCGTAATTGAGATTTTTCTTGGGTGATGTCTTAATGCCTGTATTTGTTTTAGCACGTGAGGGTAAATTGAGCTTTTGTTGGCTGTTGATTTCAAAATGATATTGAACTTTTGTTGGCTGATGACTTAAAAGAATATCAATTGGGAATCTTCTTCGAAAATGCAGTCTTCTCGACTAAAACTTTAGGAGTGAAAGAAACAAGCGAACTGTCGATTGGCGAGAATCATTCTGTTGTTAGTTTGTAAAATCTGCATCTGAGTGTGCTGTTGATGTAATCATCTTGGAGGAAAGATTCCCAGTACACCAAATCTGAGGAGAATAGAGCCTGTCGTTCGGGTCTCAAAATAATTAAATGCCTTGCTTAAGGTTTTGTGCTATGGACCCACGTCGAGCACGAACCCACGTCGAATGCGTGCTCATGGCATGTCCGCGTCGGACACGAATCCGACACAGACACGTTTGTGTCCGACACGAACACGCGAGGCTTATAGAAGGGTTCGTAATACATAGCATACTAGTCTTATCAGTACTATTTGTTTTAATGCTAAAAACCCCACAACGGTTGTCTAAACCCAAGGATGATGATGTTGTAAGATTACAACGAAGGTTGATTGTAGACTTAGCATTTTTTATGTATGTTTCCTAATTTTGTAAATTATATGCCATATTGGCATTTCTGTGTAAAATGTTGCCTATATCTTGTATCTTTGTACATGCTTTATTGTTGACATTGCATATTGGCATTTCTGTGTAGAACCAATATTGTTTGTCCTCTTGTTACGTGACTTTTAGGACTGCTTTGATGGCTATGAATGTAAAATTTACTTCGTCAATTCAAAGGTTCAAACTTTATTGCCTGGCTCATTAATATTGTATTGGATTGTGGGTAGTTTATCACTTTGATCTTATTGGGATATAAAAGTTTGCTTTTGGCTTTTTTATGTTTTCAAGTCTACTTTGCCTATATGATCCGAACTATACACTTGTTGATTTAAAATGGTGATTTTCCTATACATTTTTTAAGTTGATATCCACATTGGCGTTGCCTTTGCTGTAGTGAAAGTTGGCTTTGGCATGCTGTATACCTTGTGCTGGTTTGGATCATCTCCCTCTTTCCTTTTCCACTTGTCCCAAGAATTTACTTCAGCAACATTTTTTATCTGTTTGGGTGCTTCTCTCCAAAACTTATTTATCGATGCTGAATTCTCTCTTGCTGATGACTTATAATGGACAGGAGGGTGAAGGTGCCACAGAAGAAGCAAAGAAGAGCAACCATATTCTCAGGAAGCTCGAGAAGAGGCAACAAAATCGGACGCTTGACCCACACATTGAGGAGCAATTTGCCAGTGGGAGGTTGTTGGCCTCCATCTCTTCTCGCCCTGGCCAATGTGGCCGAGCTGACGGGTAAAGTGATTTTTTTTCCTTTCTGGCATAAAATGTAGATAACCTTTTGGATATATCATGATGTGCGCTTAACCTCCTATATAATCAAAACTACACTTGATAGATTAGAAAATCCCGGACTTTACCCTCCTACCAGAGGGGTAAAGTTCTAACACTTTAACAGAATAAGACATCATGAAGTTATCTACATGTTTTCATTATCAAGGGGAACAGATGAAAATCCCAAGATATCTGAGTGGGTTATCTGCATTTCAGCCTGATATTTGTTTTGCTTTTTATTTCCTTTTTGAATTTGGTGAAGTGCACACTAGAATCAGTGTACAGTGAGTTGATCTTATGAACTTGCCTTTGATTGTTGTTCTCTACCAGATATATATTAGAAGGGAAAGAGCTGGAGGTCTACTTGAAGAAGACTCTGAGGAAGAAGGGCAAGGCTGGTGCTGGGGCTGCTGCTTGAAGCAAGAGCTCTTATTAGTTGTTTACTCAGTCAAATTTCCAACTGTTTGCACTCTTCTATCACTCTGTTAGAGCTTTAAATTGCGAATGGTTTTGTTGCTTCAATCACTCAATTAGAGCTTAAAATTTCGAATGTTCCTTGTTGCTATAGTGGTTTAGTATGAGAATTTTATCTTGTCATTTTTGCTGATTAACTTAATTGTTTGGTGACAGATTTTGAGTTAACAGAGTTTGGGCAAAAAAGAGGATGTTTTTTCAACAGAGCCGGGTTTTTTTTTTTTTTTTTTTTTTTTTTTTTTTTTTTTTTTTTTTTTTTTTTTTTTTTAATTTTCTCCTGTTGGGTCAATATCGCAAGTTACTTTTCGCTCGGGAAAAAAAAATGGAATTTGTTGATTTCTTTTATTATTGTTCAATTTGCAATTATAAGAAAAAAGAGTTTCTTTTTTTTAAGGAACATGTTAAATTTAGATTTTAGTTAGAATTTTAAAAATTAAAAATTATTATAAGTATTTTTATTACTTATTGTCGAGCATAGTAATTGCACTTATTAACAAAACTAATTTACCGTTTTGTAGTGGTACACTGAATGGTTGATTTTGTAGTCCGAGCCTTAGCCAATTATTTGTTAATTATTGAAAATTTCAATAAAATAGTCTGAATGTAACTTTTTCACAAAGGGCTCGTTTTTAAAATGGTTCTTAGAAAAATTTTATTTTTAAAAATGGTTTTAAAAAATTTGTATTTGTAAAATTGACCTTACAGTACCATCTGTGTTTAAACACGAGAAATAGTAGATTTTCGTATTCATATTCTCTGTATAATAAAATTTTTATTTTTAAAAATAGTTTTTTGTATAATTGAAATCAAAATTTATATTTTAAATTAAAATTTGAATTCAAAAAACAAATTAAGATTTGAATTTAAAATTTCATTAGTTTCATTTAAATTTAAATTTTAAATTTAATTTATATATTGGATTTGAATTTTAAATTTTAAATTTATATTTCTATCTCGTATTTAAATTTTAAATTTTAATTTTAATTTTAAATTTTCAAAATTAAAATTTCAAATTAAAATTGATTTTAGATTCAAAATTTGAATTTAAAATTTGATTTTGGATTCAAATTTCAAGTTCAAATTTAATTTTGAATTCAAATTCATATTTTGCACTAGTTTTAAATTCAAATTGAGAACTTGAATTTAATTTGAATTTCAACTTTAGTTTTAAACTTTAAATTCAAAATATTGAAATTGAATCTAAATTTTAAATATTAATTTAGGTTCAAAATTAAATTTCAAATTTATATTTAAAAATTGAATTTAAATTTAAAAATCAAATTAGATTTTAAATTTAAATTTGAAATTTGAATTTAAATTTAAATTAAAGTAATGAATTTTTGAATTCAAATCTTGATTTAATTTTTGAATTCAAATTTTAATTTAAAATATAAATTTTAATTTCAATTACACGGAAAATTATTTTCAAAAGTAAAAATTTTGTTGTACGAAAAATATGAACACGGAAAATTATTCCCGGTGTTTAAACACGGTTCAACTAATTACACGTCTACCTTCCCTGCTCATGTAAATTTTCAGAAGATCATCAAAAAAAAAAAAAAAAATCCTTTCACAAAAGTTCACAATAAAACAGGAGTTATTTTTGGTTAAATTAATTATTTGCGAAAAATTCGTGTCTACTGGACTATTTGGTTAAAATAATGCAAGTAATTTTTGAATAAAATTTTACTTAGTGAATTATTCACGAATTATTCTTAATTATTTATGAATTATTAAAAATCTGAATAAAACTATTCGTATGCACTATATAAAGTGCGAGCTTTTATCTTATATTTAATTTTCAAATATGCTATTATGTGAACCTTGTATGTTTTATATTTAAGTATGAACTATTTAATCTCTTACTTATTTAATTATTTATATATAGTGGTGTATAATGTGATTTGCTATTATTATTTTTTATTTAATCTATTTTATTTTATAACTCTTTATTTTTATATTATTAAAATATATAACTATTTATGTTAATAGTATAAATTTAGAAAAAAATATTTAATTTAATAATCCAATTTTTTATCACAAATTTTTAATTGGTGAATGTATAATTTTGTATAAATTTCGTATCTGAATAATTAGTCAATCTATTTTTTAAAATACATTATTTAATATAATTAAAATTAGAATACCAATTTTATTCGCATTATATCCCTATCGAATTTTGACCGACTTCAAATTAACTATATACTAGTTAAGTATCCACGCTTCGCTGCGGTAATTAAGAAATAATTATATATATTTAAAACATAATGTATTACATTTCGAAGTTAGAAATAGTTAGATATATTACATTCAATTTAAATTTATTTTTTTAAAAAATATGTAATATTAAAAAAATAAGCTATATGTAGGACAACTGGTAATTCTTCATTTATTTTCTCAGTAATTTCAATTTTCTTTCTTTATTAGATGGGCCTGATTCATCAAACCTACAATCAATGTAAATAATTTGATATCATAAATAAACTATAAGTATCTATATAATAGTAAATGATTAAGTAGCAAAACTAATTTAGATTAGATATCTTACGTAAGTCGAAATTTCTTCGGATGTTGTATTTCAGATAAGTTATCAATACCTTATCCTGAGCTGCTCATAAAAATATTTGTCAAAGTTAAAAAAAAGGACAAAAGACATATTTCTACAAATTTATTCAAAATACTTTTTAATATATAAAATGATAGTGAAAATATCTAGAAGAAATGTTCATATCTGGTGATATTTTTGTAAATAAATCTTTATTGATTTGTTTGTTAATAGTAGGGGACTACAGTTCTTCTTCACATTTGATGAACAAATTTTGTACCACTACAATGGTATAATGTAATTAAAGAATTCGTATTTATAGAAATATAATAAACAGAGAAAGAGAGTACTTCAAATTCCACTACAATGGTATAATGTAATTAAAGAATTCGTATTTATAGAAATCTAATAAACAGAGAAAGAGAGTAGCTATGATTCTGTCAAAATCCAGCAATCTTAGGAACAAAAAAAGATAGTGGTTATGACAGGAAATCTTAAAAAATCTAATAAAACTAAGGAATCTGTGAAAAATATTTCGGGACTCAACAATTTGAAACATCACATCAATCAAATCAAATATCTTAATTTCTAAATCTGCATTTATGAATCTTGGAAATAGGAAAAGAGAGACCAATGATACCTTCTCTTCTTTTCCTATTTCTAAAATTATTATAGATATATATATATAATATAGAATTCCTCCTTTCTTTTTGTTAATGTGATGTGATATTTACCTTTTTCCTAGATGTTGAATACTTTTTTGATGTGATGTGATAGTATTTTTTTTTGAGATTTTGGACAACTTTCCAAAAATTTCTATCATGATTACTTGATTTGCTATCATGATTGCTTGATATAATATTTCTATTATTATAGCTACTTATATGACTTAGTGATTTGATGTGATATGTGATGTGATATTGGCTTTCTCCAAATTTTGCATAACTTTTGAAAAATTCTTAGTGATTTGATGTGATATTTAGTAATTTTCCACTATTCTTCATAGATTGTCTCAGATTTTCCGAAATTCCCTATGATGACTACCCTTTTGGTATCCATATAAGATTGTATTTCTATTTCTATAAATAGTAATTGTGTCAATTTCTAAAATTATTATAGATATATATATAATATAGAATTCCTGTTTTTTTTTTTGTTGATGTGATCTGATATTACTTTTTCCTAGATGTTGAACACTTTTTTTGATGTGATGTGATATTGTTTTTTTTTTGAGATTTTGGATAATTTTTCAAAAATTTCTATCATGATTGCTTGATTTGCTATCATGATTGCTTGATATATTTGCTATCATGATTGCTTGATATAATATTTCTACTATTATAGGTACTTATATGACTTAGTGATTTGATGTGATATGTGATGTGATATTGACTTTTCCCAGATTTTGCACAACTTTTGAAAAATCCTTATGATTTCATGTGATATTTATGATAGCAAATCTTGACAAAATCTGATATATAATATCTTTATTTCTAAATCTGCATTTATGAATCTTGGAAATAGTAAAAGGGAGTACCAATGATAGCAAATCTTGGGTAAGAAGAAGAGCGTATTTATGATAACAAATCTCGATAAAATCTCTTGGCATTCATCATTTTTGAGAATAGCACATCAATCAAACCAAATCAACTATTTAAATACTACTTTTCTATAATAATCTTTTTATTTCTAAATCTGAAGTGATATATAATAATTTTTTTATGACACACTCTTTAGGTACAGAAAAAGAAAGTAATTAGAATAGGAAATCTGCAAGAATCTGACAAAACTGATAGAATCTCTACAAAATATTTTGGGAATCAACATTTTCGGAACATCACATCAATCAAATTAAATAAGATATTGAAATATTACTCTTACAAAATCTTATATATAATATCTTTATTTCTAAATCTTTATTTATAAAAATCTTAGAAACAAAAAAAGAGAGTAGCTATGATAGCAAATCTGTTATATAAGATATAGGATTCTACCTAATCTTTAAGATTTAGAAATAAGAGTAGCTATGATAGCAAATCAACTAATCTTCTATATCTAGACTTAACATTTTCGGAACAAATTTTGTTGATTTTATTTCGGAACAGATCCGTCATATAAAAGTAGCTATGATAGCAAATCAACTAATCTTCTATATCTGCACTCAACATTTTCGGAACATCACATCAACCAAATCAAATCAGATATGAAAATATTACTCTTACAATATTATATATATATATATATATATATATATATATATATATATATATATATATATATATATATATATATATATATATATATATATATATATATATATATATATATATATATATATATATATATAATAATCTACTTTTGCTATATATTCTATATGAATAAATAAGAGCAATTCCAAATTTAGAAGGCTCAAGTATAAAATTCTAATCAATCTTAATGAGTTGATATTCTGCAATTATTGTTGAATTTCTAGTTTATTCTTTCATGACCAAAATCATATGAAAATAAAAAGGACTAATAATTCAAGAGACACAATAAAAAAAATAGGAAAAAAAAAGGCTTTAATCTCTTCTCCCACTAAGAAATCAACAATCTCAAAGATTGTGATAAAAAAATTTGAACAAAAATGTGAAATCAATTGAGGAGAAGAGAAACGCAATTTCGTAAAAAATTTCATTTTGTCTTCACATATATTCGGAAAAAACTACCAAATATCTAATTTTGAATCGATAATAATAATAAAAAAAAAATGTGTTTTTTTTTTTAAAAAAAAATTTAATGCTTATATGAAATCAATTCAAAAGAAGAGAAACCCAATTCAAATCTCTCCATCAATTTCGCAAAAAAAAACAGATATGAAAATATTATTCTTACAATATATATATATATATATATATATATATATATATATATATATATATATATATATATATATATATATATATATATATATATATATAAATATAATAATAATAATAATAATAATAATAATAATCCACTTTTGCTATATATTCTATATGAATAAATAAGAGCAATTCCAAATTTAGAAGGTCCAAGTATAAAATTCTAATCAATCTTAATCAGTTGATATTATGCAATTATTGTTGAATTTCTAGTTTATTCTTTCATAACCAAAATCATATGAAAATAAAAAGGACTAATAATTCAAGAGGCATAGTAAAAAAAATAGAAAAAAAAAAGTCTTTAATCTCTTCTCCAACTAAGGAACCAACAATCTCAAAGATTGTGATAAAAAAATTTGAACAAAAATATGAAATCAATTAAGGAGAAGAGAAATGCAATTTCGCAAAAAAATTTATTTTTTCTTCACATATATTCGGAAAAAACTACCAAATACCTAATTTTGAATCGATAATAATAATAATAAAAAAATGTGTTTTTTTTAAAAAAAAAAATTAATGCTTATATGAAATCAATTCAAAAGAAGAGAAATCCAATTCAAATCTCTTCATCAATTTCGCAAAAAAAAACCTTTCCTTTTTTTTTGACTACAAACTGCAAAATATCCAACATAGAAACATCAAAGGAACCCCCTAATTTACCCTAAATCCAAAATTAAGAAAATTAAAGGAGAAAAGGGGGGAAAAGTTTGGGGGCGGGAGCTCGAAATCGATCGATCACTTTCTCGGGGTGGAGATGGACCTTGTCACGGAAGAGGAGGACGACCCCGGCCTTGTCGAGCGCGCGAGCCGCCGCTGCGGCCTCCGCGCAAGTGCATTTATTTTTATATATTTATAAAAATATTTATTAATAAAAAATACTAAATAATTAATTAAGAAAAGTATTCTGAATCATGGTATCTTGGATAGTTTGGCAAGTTGCATGATTTATTTTCAAATAAATAAAAAAATTTGTTATTTTTGTTTTATTTTCGAATCAAACAGGACTTATTAGAAATAAGTATTTTTAATTTTAAGAGTATTGAAGAAATTTTTTTTATAAATATTTATAAATTTTTCAGATTTTTTATTGTATAAAAATAATATATTTATGTGTCTAAATCTAGTTTAGATCAGATTAGGATATGGAGTGGTCATTACATGTTGTCCACAAATCTCTGATAACATACTAAATATGTATGAACTTACACATATACACAAAACAACAGAGCAAAATAGCAAGTAAGATTTTTTTTATTTTATTATTATTATTATTATTATTATTATTATTATTATTATTATTATTATTTTTTAACATATTTGGTATACAAATCATTAAGACTATGTAGTTATAATATGTCAAAAAATCACACAAATTTCGACCATATTGAACGTTTAAAACATTAATCCAATCTCATGAACTCAATCAAAAGGTGACAACTAAAATAAAAAAAAACAAAGAAAAAAGAAGAGCTCACTTCGGGGTGATATCGAATCCCTCCTTTCATGGGCCCACGGGCATTGTCATGCTGAACCCTAAAACCCACATAATTAAGAAGCCAAGGTACCATCATCTTTGGGTATAGTACATTCCACCTGCAAAACCCACAAAAATTAAGACCCAATTCTCAAATAATCGAAACAAAAAACGCAAAATCTGTTATCACCTCCTTCTGTTCAATGATTGCCACAGCACCAGACCCAGGTTCCTCCCTAATAAAGGTTCCATCTTTCACCTATCCCGACATACATGATAAGAATGACAAAAAAAAATACACAGAACAAATAAGATATCAATGTACAAATAAAGCATCACAAACATCGCTATAGTAGAAACCGAGAACGTATAACACAGGTGCATTTTGAAAGAGCAATTCACGTGGTCCAGTGCTTGTATGAAAAGTCTCAGCCTTGGTCATGGCCAAAAACAAAATGTAGTGCATACTATAACATAATATTTGTGATTTAGACTCAAACCTGTCCATTCCTTACAGTTTCCAAAGGCATGAATGTATGAGTAAAACACATGATCTGAAAGGTTCCTGGCTGAAAACATTTCTTTCTGTGGTAATAATTTCACATTATCAACAATATCCTGTTCATAGTAACATTGTTATACAACAGAGTAATTTAGTCTAGTGTTTTTATGGTCCCCCCCTCCCCCCCCCCCCTTTTTTCTTGTTTCAGAGAGGAAAGCGTGAACTGGTAAAATGACAGCAAAAATCAACAGAAAATGCTAGGTAAAGGTAAATCTCAACAAAATGTTAACAGCAGATGAGCAAAACTTTGTAGCAAGCATAGAGAAAAAAAAAAATTGCAATTTGGTGCTTTCAATTTGCTATGGAGAAGCTGTATTGCTGGCACGAAAAGACTTAGAAACATCCAGAAATTGTATAATGGCCACAGCACCAGACCCAGGTTTCTCTCTGCTCGAGCTTCGAATCGAGGCCTCTCATTATTCAACATTACTAATTTCATCTAGCGTGACAAAAGAAGAAAGAGAGAGAGAGAGAGAGAGAGAGAGAGAGAGAGAGAGAGAGAGAGAGAGAGAGAGAGAGAGAGAGAATATGAAAGATTCTATTTTTTTTTTTTTTCGTAAGAAGAAAAGGCCAAAATTTGAGAGAGAAAAAAAAATTTAAAAAGAGAGAAAAAAACCAAAAACCCGAATCAACAGCTCACCAAACAAAACTTCCTCTTTGGGGGTTCTCCGAATCTAACCCACCACAACTCACTCTTCTCCTTTTCATGGTCTCTCTCTACTCCCCATTCTAAAAAGGAGAACACACACGATCCCCCACACTCGTATCACCCATGTTGCTTTTGTAGTTGTAGTGCTTTGGGTACCCCAAAATCTACCCAGAACGACATCGAAATACTTCAGAAGTTCGCCCTAGCGTTCAAGACCAAGACCATCGAATTCTTCGCCGAGGAGGAGGAGGAGGAAGACGACGATGACGTGGCGTCGATTAGGGCCGTCCAGGACCTCCTCGACCCCACCCCGGAGGTGATCATCACCGACCAGCGCGGCGTCGTCCCCATGTTCATCAGCCGCACCAGGCGCTGCGCCTCCGCCGGGCTCAGTGCCTCCTCCTCCCCGCCTCCGCCTCCGCCTCCGCCGAGCTCCGACGAGGGGGCGGCGGAGGAGACGCGGCGGAGGAAGGTCGGGTGCTCCACCGCCACGCGGGGGAGCGCTCGGGGGAGGAGCGCCGAAGAGAGAGAGAGAGAGAGAGAGAGAGAGAGAGAGAGAGAGAGAGAGAGAAGCAGAAGGTAAGGAGTGGGGAGCGGAAGAGAGAGAAGTGGGGTCGCTTCGGGGAGCGGGAGAGAGAGACGGGGGGAGGTTCGGCGCTAGGTTAGGAAGAAAGAGAAACAGAGGGCAAGTCACTCGCGCTAGGTTAGGAGCGCGCATAGGAGCACACGAACCATAACAACACGCCACATCAGCCAAATGAATGATAGCACGACACGTCAGCGGAAGAAACCGGCAAATAATTCTTGTATAGATGGTCCGAGTAATTAGCGTCTCTCAAGCCTATATATTTTTAGCGCATCAAATTATCGCCACTTCATGAACTCAAGTCTAGGATAGTCAAACCACACTTGTTATCAAGTACTTAGTTGTTATAACAGTAATTTAAATTTCAAAATTTATATTTAAATTCGGTATTTTGAATTAAATTAATATTTTTTAAAATTTAAAGAGAGTATTATTTTTAACTTTTTGAGGATTAAATCCTTGGGGTCTTTTTCACCGGATTATTGGTGAATCATTGCTGAAGGGAGTGGTCAACTCTGTTTTCAATTTCGCTATGCTGGTTACACCGAAAAGTGTGAAGAATAGAGTTTAACAGAGGAGCGAGTTTTTCTCGTAAAAAGTTCTGACGGCTAATCTGGTGAGATCTTCGGAAAAGCATATCGTCACTCTATCGGCGTCGTCAAACGAAAAACGATAGTGCGATCAGATCTCAAATCCAATATCCTGATCTCTTGAAAATGCATTTTTCCAGTAAGTCGAATCCGAAAATCGGTTTTTGGTATTTTCGGTACTTTTTAGGATGTTTGGCGCATCGAGATCCGTAAAACAAGTTTTACGAAACATTTCGACTTTGGGCATGTTTATCGAGAAAAAGCAAAGCAGGGCGCGCTAAATAATGGATTCGGGTTTGATAACCGGACTTCGCGAAATGGGCGGAATCCCTTATAAATATCGTGAGTGGATTCGGGATTCTCTTAACGTAAGAGAAAACTCTAAATTTCCATCATCCAAGAATTGGTCTTCTTCCTCATCCGTGCGCCGAAAAAGATCGGAGTCGAACCGTCGCAAGATCCGAGCGCCCGATCTCCACCGCCGCCGCACACCTCGGCCTTTGCAAGCGGCGCAGCCGTAGCCGCTGCCGCCGTGTGTGCTTGCGTTCGCGCGCTTGCAGCCGCTGTCGCGTGCGCATGCTGCCTGCGCGCGCCACGCTGCCATCGTGTGTGCTTGCGCCCGCGCCCTTGCAGCCGCGCGCCCACGCGCTTGTGGCCCCCACGCGCCTGCGCTGCTTCGTCAGCCGCGCGCCGCACGTCTGTGGTCCGCGCGCCCACACTGCTCGGACAGCCACGCGCCATGCCGACCGCCGCCCGCGCGCCTTACCTCTGCGGCTGTGCGCCTGTACCGCTTGGTCACCGCCCACGCCGTTTGGTCACCTAGTGCGCCGCGCTTCGTAGCGCTGCCCGCACCGTGCCATATGCGCGTCGTGCCGCTGTCAGCTAGGTTGTCAAGCCCTAGCTGGACGGATTTTGTTTTTCGTCGTTGTCTGTGGCTCCGGGTGATTTCGCTTAGCCGTTTTCGTTGCGATCTTCGTTGAGGCAACAATGAAGGCTTGGATCGTCGTCCGTCGCTCCTCTGGTCGTGGGATTGCCGTCAGGATTGAACGAATCTCAACGGAAGTCGGTTTTGTCATCGGGGGGACTTTTCGACATGGTAGCTATCTGGATTGGATCTTTTGGGCAGCGGTACATCATTTTATGTTCCGAAAATTTTCGCAGCCACCGGTGCACTTTCTGTCACTCACGGTACACCTATAAAACCCATTTTTTCGCATAGATTCATATTTTTGTGCAATTTCTTGTATCAGGAGGTTTTAGGGTTGTTAAATTGCACATTTAAATTCCCGGATAATGCGAACGTCGCGGAAAAGACTCGGGGAACTGTTTGTCCTCATCCGAACGACGGTAGAGTCGTTCGGGGCATATTTTTGATCGGCAAATCGATCGGTACGATGGTTCGGGAATCGGGAGATTGTTCTGGCAATTTGGAACAAAGAGAAATTTGTCATAGTGGTCGAGACAACTAAATCGCAGATTAATGTAATTTTAGTTTTTAATTATTGGTGGACTTTGGAAAGGGAAATTTGGCATACTGTCCAGAAAATGGAATTAGTACTTTTCTATCACCTTCGGAAAGGGATCATGGTAAATCTTGGGTACATTCTTATGCACCATTTGGTAGCCGCCGTCATTCATACTTCACCTCTTCCTTATGGATCTTTCCTTACCACCATCTTTGAGCATTTTGGCATTCCCCTCGCATATGAAAGGTCAAGGAAAGTTACCACTCGCATCGATTCGGATACTTTCATCTCTATCAGATTCAAACAAAACTGGCAGGGACAGTGGATAAGGAAGCACATTCAATGTAGAGTATCGGAGCCTTGTAACTATTTGAGTGTGTGTATTTGAGCTGGCCGATGTATATGTGGATACTCGAATCGAGCGAGTGTCGTTTTGTGCGAAAATCTCGCAAAAACGGACTCATGATCGCAAATAGTTGAGAACTGAAGTTTTAGAGTTTTCAGGCGCCCTAGAGATTTTTCGGACGCTCGAAAATTGTTACATATTTACGGATCCTGCTGAGGGATGCCTGAAAGTTATTATAGCAATTGGGAAGTTGGATGGCTGGGATTTTCTCGAGATTTGTGTGTGACTCAGCTGATGTAGAGTCGGTTGGTTTCGGGTGCATTATTGTAGCACCGGGCGCATGGATCGGGTGCCCACGAGGTAGCACGAGAAGGATTATGCTGTTTCGAGGATTCGAGCGATGCACTATAATGGAGTGGGCGACCGGGGAGCGCCCGTTAATACTATAGCTGTCACGCCTCGAGACCCCTATTTGGTCAGTTTGGGCACGCTAATAAACCTGCCAATCAGGCATGACCTCATCATACCCAAAAAGAGCGGTCGATCATCTCAACGGTAATTAGCACAATGAGTAAACAAGCATATCAGAATAAAACTTACTACTAATTAAAATATTTAACTTTAATATGAATACAACTATTAAAGCTGAAATATAACTCGAATGAACATTTAATACATATAATAAATAGTTACAATTTTTCTTTTTCTCTCAATACAATGTTCATTCCCAAAAAGAAAACAAAATGGTACTCGATCACTAGACCCGCTAGATCTGCTACTTTGCCGGGCTCTTGCCCTATCGAGTGCCTCGCCGTCTGTACCTAACCCTGTAAAGTGGTCACCAAGACATGGTGTGAGAACTACGAATAGTTTCCAGTGGGTTCACCCACCGAGAATACATGTTTTACACCTCTTGGTCTAAAGGAAGCATTAGTAGCAAGATAAATATAATAGGTATGAAAAGTAGCTAGGCTGGAATGCTATCAGTAGCAAACCGACCCGTTTGCCATTCATTTGTTTTCGATGATGGAGCTTCCAAACCAACGATCGGTACCGTTGAACATGATCTAAACCATTTAAACTATTTAGAAATTAAATTTCATAGTTTTTCGATATTCTTTTCTAGTCTATCAAGTGGACAAAAAAATGAATGTCTGAAAATAAATATCCTTTAAAAAGTGATAATAGAAGTCTTATAATCAAGATCAAGAGTATAGATCTTGTTTTAAATAGTTTTAAAATTTTTTTAACAAAAATTTAATTAATTTAGATATCTTTACATCGTCAAATGAGCAAAAGGCTTTATCTACCATTATAATTATAAATTTTGTAACTTTTTGATCATAAGGTCAATGATCTCGAAAAGATTTGAAATTTAATTTCTAGATACTTCTAGTGGTCTAGATCATGTTCAACGGTGTCGATCGTCGATTTGAAAGCTCCATCATCGAAAACAAATTGGTGGCAAATGGACCGGTTTGCTACTAATAGCATTCCACCCTAGTTCTATATATATATATATATATATATATATATATATATATATATATATATATATATATATATATATAGTAGAGCTTATATACTTTTAAAAGTATAAGCTCAACTATAGATGTGAATTTTTTTTTATTAAATTTGTATTGAGATCCGTGCTATTGTAAAGTCAAATAAAGGGATAAAAAGATAAAGTACAATAGCACAAATCTCAATACAAATCCAATGGTAAAAAAATTATAAGTATAGTTGAACTTGTTCTTTTAAAAGTATATAAACTTTACTCTATATATATATATATATATATATATATTCCAGTTACTATACTAGCAATAGTACTAAATACTTGGTACTATTAACTTTTCGGCACTTTTTTTTTTTTTTTTTCGAGAAAAATGTAGCACGCTACCCGCTTCATTCATAACGAAGGTGAATTAAGCTAACAAGAGTGAGACAGCAAAGTCTTGAAAAGAGAAGCCGTAAATAAAAAAGTACAGAAATAACTAAAACTAATAATAATAAAAAACACGAGTTAAAAGGCGGTTTCGCCCACATGCCCACCCCTCACTTCAAACCTTCACACTAAAGTAGGTCTCTTTTGACCCAACTTACGGCACTAATGGGATCAGTGTTTGCTTGATGAAAAATAGTATTATTCCTGATAACCCAAATAATCGCCCAAATCGCCGAAAGGTATGCTAGCATTTTATTTCTAGCAGCAGACCCCTCAGATGCCGACCCCCCCCCTCCCAGACACCTCGAGCAGTCACGATGGCGTTCCTGAGCCAGATGGCTCCGTCATCCATCCCCAAAACGAACCGCGTGAAAACACAACTCACAAATAGGTGATCTACCGTCTTGTTCTCGCATCCACAAAGAACGCAGAGAGTGCACCCCACCCATCCCCGCATGACCAGATAGTCAGTTGTGGGAAGGTGACCTTTGAGCACCAACCAGATGAGGATCTGTACTCTGATCGGCATCCGCAGACTCCAAAGCGATTTGGCATACATGTCCCTAGTACCCCCGTCGCTAAGAACAAAGTACGTAGACTTAACGGAAAAGACACCCTTATTGTGCCACCTCCACCACACAACATCGTTTCCGGCCCCTAAAGTCACCCCCGCCAACAGCCCTTTAAGCTCCGTCAGCTATCGGGCGCAGCCGGTTCGCAGTTGCCCCCCCGGCAAGGCTCCGCTCAGAATTTTCCTCCAGTTCCATCCGTTGCGCCCAAAGCACTCGCAGACTCATAATGATTTCCTCTCCACGTTGATAAAAAACTCGGGGAAGAGGAACTTTAAGGTCAACTCGCAACACAATCTATCTGACCAGAAGTTGACAGATTTTCCATTCCTATGTTGGTAAGATACCCCTCATCTGAAGCACTCTTTAAGCCTGATGACATCCCTCCACCACTGTGAGGCCGGCCTAAACGCTCTCCCCTCCCACAGTGGTTTTCTCTTCGCGTAGTGTACCGCTCTAATCAATTTGGTCCATTGGAGCTGAGGCATCGTGAAAAACCTCCACCACCATTTGGTAATAAGGGCATCATTCATCAAGCTTAAGTCAAGAATCCCCATACCACCTTCCATCTTGCTCCTACACATATTCTTCCACGCGACTAACCTCCCTTTCCTGTTCAAGTGCAAGTCCCCAAACCAAAAGAAATCCCTTTTGAGGGCCTCGATCCTCTTTGTGACCCAGATAGGAGCTTTGAATATAGATAGAAGGTAGATGGGTATGTTGGTTAGGACTGCATTCACCAGCGTGAGTCTCTCTCCTCTAGACAGGAGTTTGGTATATCAACCGTCAATCCGTCCACGAATTCTGTTGATGACCCCGCTCTATTCCTCTTTACTCAGCTTCTTGGTGGACAGTGGTAGCCTAAGGTACTTCGTCGGAAAAGATCCAACTTTGCACTTTAGGATATTCGCCAGTCTAACCGCTTTATGCTCATGTCTGCCTGTATAGTATAATTCAGATTTCTCTCTGTTAACTTTAAGGCCCAACACCCACTCAAAGGTAGCCACAAGAATCTGAGGTTCCTCGCATACTTCTTCTTAGCTTCACAAAAAAAAAGGTATCGTTTGCATACTGGATTAACGGGATCCGACAGTCGTCACCCGGCCCTATGCCCCTCATAAGGTTATTCTTGACAACTTCACCCGTCATCCTTGCAAGGCACTCAACCACCATCAGGAACAGATACGGGGCTAGGGGATCACCCTGTCTTACGCCTCTCTTAGTTTTGAACTAATTCGTCACATCCCCATTAACAATCACCGCCACTTTAGCGTTTTCGACACACTGTCGTATCCACCCACACCAATTGTCTGAGAAACCCCACCAATCCATAACTTCCCCCAGGAAGGACCAGTTGATTCTGTCGTACGCATTCTCGAAGTCCACTTTCACTCTGACACCCTCATTCTTCGTTCTACCTTCCCACCCAACGAGTTCACAGGTCGTCACAAATGCATCGGAAATATTCCTCCCTTTAAGAAAGGCGGATTGAGAGTGCGAGATCAAAGTATGTAAGACCGGTGCTAATCTGTTGGCCGGGACCTTCGAAATGATCTTCTGGACCCCGTTCAACAAACTAACCGGACGAAAATTGCTAGCTTTCGAAGACCCTTCCTTTTTAGGGATCAGGAAGATAAAGGAGTAGTTGATGGGACCTATGAAGCACCGGCCCTCGTGCAGTTCAAGAAAGATTTATCCGATGTCATCTTTCAAAGTGTCCTAAAAAGTTTAGTAAAAACTAAGGGGGAAACTGTCCGGCCCTGGAGCTTTGCCCCCCCCCCCCCCCCTAGCTGAAACGTCGCTGCCCTGATCTCTTCCATACATAAGGGAGAAGAGAGCTTCCCCGGTCAGTGTCGGAGACGCGTCGTGAGCGAAAAAGTTCACTCCAATCGCCAAAGCGCTGCGGCCCAAGGTCGGAGGGGGCGAAGAGCTCCTTAAACTTATGAAAGAAATACACCATTTTTTCCCTATCAGCTCGGATAGTTCTACCGTTATCTTCAATCACCCCTATCTCGTTAGCACCCCTTCTGCCATTAGCGTAAGCGTGAAAAAATTTGGTGTTGCCATCTCCCTCTTTTAACCACCTCTACTTCGCTTGCAATTTCCAGAGGATTTCTTCGTCGTCCAGTACCTTGCCAAGATTACTCTTCAGCTCATCCCTTTTGTCAAAAAGCTCCGGATCAAGATCCTGGCGTTCCTCTAGATCATCTAACTCCTGGATTTCAGATGCTAGCTTCTTCTTCGCCTCCATAATACTATAAAAATTTGTTTTACACTAGCCTTTAATCCTGTTCCAGCAATGTCTTAATTTAGCAGTCAAGGTAAGAATCCCGGAGCTCTTGCAATCCACCTTCTTCCACCAGATTGAGACTTTTCGACACATGGATGAAGGGTTATGCAGGTAGGATTATAGTGATTCTCTAGTGTTTGTACTATTTCACCAACAATTTACTAAACCCTAGGGGACCACTATCATCCTAGCCGCACATCCCTTTATCTAAGAGTCGGAAAATTAATAGTACCAAGTATTCGATACTATTGATAGTATAGTAGTACCAAGTATTTGATACTATTGATAGTATAGTAGTCTAGTTATATATACATATATATATATAGTAGAGCTTATATGCTTTTAAAAGCACAAGCCCATTTATACTTGTAAATTTTTTACTATTGAATTTGTATTGGGATTTGTGTTTTTTACTTTTTCTTTCTCTCTCTTTAGTTGACTTTACAATAACACAAATCCCAATGATAAAAAATTCATAAAAATAAATTGACTTGTACTTTTAAAAGTATATAAGCTCTACTATATATATATATATATATATATATATATATATATATATATATATAGAGAGAGAGAGAGAGAGAGAGAGAGAGAGAGAGCGTAGGGCTACTATACTATTATGAGTATAAACTCCTTTGTACTCATAACTTTTACGCCCTTAGATGACGGGATTTACGGTTAGGATGATAGTGGTCGCCCTAGGGTTTAGTGGGTTGTTGGTGAAATAGTATAAATTCTAGAGAGTCACTATAATCCTAACTGCACATTCCTTCATTCATGGGCCGAAAACTTATGAGTACGAAAGGATTTTACTCATAAAAGTATAGTAGTCCTACTATATATATATATATATATATATATAAAGAGAGAGAGAGAGAGATAGAGAGTCCGGCTATTATACTATTAATAGTACCAAGTTATTGGTGCTATTAAGTTTTCTACCCTTAGATCAAGCTCTTTGATCATTTACCCGTTAGATTTTACTATTTTCCCAACCACCTATTAAACCCAAGGGGTCCACTTTCATCTCAACCACACATCTTTTAATCCAATGGTTAAAAACTTAATAGCACCAATGACTTGATACTATTAATTGTATTCCAGCCTAGCTCTCTCTCTCTCTCTCTCTCTCTCTCTCTCTCTCTCTCTCTATATATATATATATATATATATATATCCCAACTACTATTCTTTTAGGCCCTGCTTGGTTGTGGGATAAAGGGGGAACTATTCTTGCCAAACGGGGGTAAAAAATGGCTAGGGATAAAAGTTTATAATTACCCTTGCTTAACTGGTTAATCTGGAATAATCCGTTAAGAAATATTCCAACCCCCCCCCTTGGAATAGGGTTTATACCTCAGGGGGGCAGTGAATGGATTTTTTTTTTTTTTTTTTTTTTATATTAGCTTTCCTTCTAATCTGAGACTATATGAACATAAGGCTATGTAATCTGCGGTTATGTAATTATTTTTGTTTACTAATTATTATTTACTAATTATTATTTAATAAAATATACTATAAAATATAAAAAATTATTTTGTTTATTAATTATTATTTACTAAAATATACTATAAAATATAAAAAATTATTTTGTTTAGGTGAGATATAATTTATTATTTACAATTAAATTACCATTTTAATTAATTTATTATCATTAAAATTAATTTTTATATATATAAGGTAAGGGCAAAGTTGGCATTTTGATAAAAAATCTACATTTTTTTTCACTATTCTCTATTATTCCATAATTTTAACCAAACACAATTTTTTCTATTCCAGAGAATACCAACTTTTGAACCAAACGCAATTTAACTTTTATACTTAATTATCCTGGAATAGCAAGCTATTCTAGATATAAAAAAATTTATACCTCTTAAATTTATATCCGAACCAAACAGGACCTTAGGAGGACTTGTCCTCCTAAGTCATTTTACTTGATAGGGATTTCGAATCGATAATCGAAATCGTTAAAGTTGATATAATGCATTTAAAGCATCTAGAAACTAAATTTTATAAATCTTAAAAATCGTTTTCATAATGATCAAAGGATCACAAAATCGATAGTTTTTAACGACTTATATGAGCTGGTTGCTAGTTTAACGGTGTAGAGTAATTCAAGCCGCATGAATTTTTGTTAGAAAATTCTTTATACTACTTAAATAATGTTTCATAATTTCGATCATAAATCTCAATTGCGACGGTAAGGTTGGTCGTTACTGTATAATATTGTGGTCAGAAAAACCGTCGTCACCCATCGTTATTGATTCCTTCGTTAAAGATATTAACGATGAAATCTATATAACCGTCGTTAATAACAAAAGATGACGGGAAGATTCCTGTTGTTAATAAGTAGTATTAATGACCACAATATTATACAGTAACGACCAACCTTACCGTCGCAATTGAGATTTAGAAATACAATTTTACTAATAACTATCATTTCAATAGTGACCAATTTTTTCGTCGTTAAAAAACGTATCCCATTTAATAATTCTAAAGCGATATTATAACGACCAACGCTCCTGTCGCTAAAAATAAATTTATTTCAAAATTTAGCCAGCTATTTATTTAAATTTTATATAATCCTCTTTCACATTCACAAATTAATATATACAAGAACAAATAAACTTTCAACAAAATTAAATAGTCGTCTTCACATTATAAAACTACAACAATATTTCATCAATAATATAATAATAACA
Source organism: Tillandsia leiboldiana (assembly GCA_029204045.2). Taxonomy (NCBI): domain Eukaryota; kingdom Viridiplantae; phylum Streptophyta; class Magnoliopsida; order Poales; family Bromeliaceae; genus Tillandsia; species Tillandsia leiboldiana. The sequence goes on from CM055073.1 coordinate 24,431,983, forward strand.
ATCACAAAATAAATATAGTTTTGAATTATCCATATACTATATGTGTGAAGGTCACCAACATATGTAGCATACATTTACCCATAATATTTTCAAAAAGAAGCCAAAAATGTATCATCACTTGTATATCTACTACGAAAAGTTATAATAAAATTAGTAATTCATCATATTTTCAAAAAAAAACCAAAAAAGTATCATAACTTGCACTTCATCTGCTAGCAATGTTCTTTACCCAAAATTGTTGCAAACTAATTTACCTACAAGAGAAAAAAGCAAAAATTAGAACAAATTTAATAGTTTTGTCAAAAAATAAATAAATAAATTCACCAAGTAAAGAAAATAAGCAAATCATACAATCTAAAAGCAAATTATGTTTAGATTAAATTCCACACAACTTATATAAGAAACACATAAGCAACAATTGTACAAATTAGCAATTCATGACCATCTATATATATATACAACTTAAAATTTCACTAAACTGATTACAAGACTCCAATTTTTTTTGACAATATCTAAATCATTTTAAAAAGCCTTTAATATGCTATTACTCTTATATGTTGATTTCTTTTGGCACCTCTTCTCTGCAGCTATTTTGAAAAATATTCAACCTACTCATTACAGAATTCAACTGAACATCATAATAGAAGCCAAAGCTACCACTAGTATACAAAATATAAGTTCAAAGAAGACATGACTATGGAATGCTATGCTGGCAATAAAGTTGCACACATGGACAAGCTAAAGTCAAGCAGGAAATGAAGTTTTCATTACTTAAAAGTGAGTGACTTAAATCTGAGACAGTTACAATGTCATTTGATATTTTCTTTAATAGAACAAGAGGTGAACAAGTGCAAAGTAGCCGTTGAAAGGATTTAAGAAACCAAAGAATTCCAACAGTCCATCCAGATATAGAAGTTTGCAAAGACTATGCTTTAGTAGTAGAGTAAAAGAGAAAAACTATCTCTCTAATATTTAATCTCTCTATCTAAATAATCAACACTAGCATTTCAAGAAAACTTAGAAAAGCTTCACAGAGTAATGAAAGTAAAACAACTTGATCATGATTGATTTGAATTCAACTCACTTAAATATGATCATATTAATTGCCCATTTGATGGAGGCGGAGAGGTACTTGATTGTTGACGTTGAACCATTTCCTTAATCATTTTTACTTCATTTTCCATTTCATCCATGCGATTCTTGAGTGATTGATTTTCTCTTTGACTTTCACGAAGTTTAGCTTGAAGCTCAGATTTAGAGCCACTAGTTCTTATATCATTAGGTTTTAACCCACCACCATAGCAAACTACATGATCATGACGTTGCGGCCCAAAACACTTTTCAACTAGTTCTATATTAGATAAGGAGAGCTCGGCTTGTGCAACGTCAACAATTTTATCCTTCAAAAAATAATGAAATGAGCAATAGAGAATTGAAGATCTATTAAAAGAGATAGAATATAAGAAAAATAAATATGTAAGGCATACATATCTGCTAATTGTCTCTTGTTCAACTAGCATGCCACCCTTCTTTCGTGTCTCAAAAAATACAGTTGCTAAGCTTGGTGGTTCACCAACTTTTCCTCCCTTTTAAGATAAACAAATTTACATCAAAAAATATCATCATACATTAAGAATATTAGAAAATGTGTAATGTAAAATCTTAATTACCTTTTTCCATATAACTTGTCTAATTGGCTTACTACCCGTACGGTGCGGCATACTTAATTTTGCCCTATTGTTGGAGTTTCGTTTGCTTGTTGTCTATATTTTTATAAGAAAAAAAAACTAATAATAAAATTGCTAATTTTAAGAATTGAATGTAATTGAAAATTAGGGTTAAGTATAAGAAATAAAAGTAAATATAAATACAAGACAAAGTAAGACATACCAGAAATTTTTCACTTGAAAAATGCTCTTTAACTAGCCATTCCCAATCACCTCGATCAACACCTTCAGGGATATTTTTTAGTGCTTCTTGTATACTCTTACTAGGCTTAATAAATTTGCGATGCAAATCTCCCCTCCACTTATTCCATAATTCTTTCATATGAGCCAAAGTTTCATCACAATAATCCTCTATTTTCTCATGCTCAAATGTGTTCTAAAAGTTATGCACATACTATATATAAGTATATTGAAATGTGAAGGCTAGAAAGAAAAGCATACTAATTCATAATAAGTAAAGAAATTTGTTTTCAGCTTATAAATTATTTTATATAGCTTACATTTAGCATTACTATACATAATAGACTATAAACTGCATATATAATACTAAATTAAGCTATCAAGAATTAAGTTTCTATGGTATTCATATAGTCAAATCGATATCAAACTGAAAAGCATTACCGTCACGGCAGCCCACATATGTTTCTTCTGTTTATCATCGATTTCCTTCCAAGAGTGCACACGTAGGGGACAAATATTACAATCACGCACAATTCTTCCCAAGTGTCTTAAAAATGCTCTATGATTCTTTCCAACAACACGGTTGTTATAGAATTTCACTTTCAACTTTTGTCCACTTTTTAATTTTGCGACTTTCTTGCACTTGTTTTTACCTCGCACCTTTCTCTTCTTTTGAGCACTACTAGTATCTAAAAAAGTGAGAACAACAATAAAATTATAATACATTTTTTTTTTTTTGCATTCTACTTTGTTTGAAATTTTTGCATATAGAAGTGCAACATATATAAGAAAGTATTATGTAAAAGCTAAGTGGGCGCATCTGCTTCCCTTAATTCTTCCATTGGCTCTAAATTTAAGGGGACGGAGATATCATTTGACTGCATAATAGGGATATCAACAGGTGGTGTAACATTATTGACAGTATCTAGAAGTGCACTTTGTGATGATGACTCAAAAGACTGGAATGATCTTGACCCTTGTGCACGCCCTTTACTCAATGCGCCCGGTGGTATGAACATATGCTTGTTCTAGGGGTGAAAATATAGCCATTTCATGATTTTGTTGCTTGCATTTCCTTCCTATAGCAAGATTAAAATATGAATAAGAACAAAAGGAAGAACAAAAAAAAGTAAAAGAATTTGCGAACATTATTCCAAAATGATTCGAAAGCATTTATCGAAACAAACACCTAAAAAAATTCATAACTAAAATTTAGTACATGTACAAAATATCAACCATTGTATTCAATTTTCTCATGATTTTTGCTTCCTCTTCTTTCTTGTGAACATTGTAGTTCATTGTTGATATGCTTCTGCCATACATTGTAGTTCATTAGATTCCTCATCCATCTCTAGAGGCATCTCAAATATATCACGAGGTTGAGTCTTCTGTACAATATGCCAACCTTTATTAATATTGTCAGTCGCATAAAATACTTGTGATGCTTGATTAGCCACTACAAAAGGTTCATTTGTTTTCAATAATCTTTGGGAATTAACACTAATATGCCCATATTCATCTATTTTGACTCCTTTTTCTTTGTTATATATATCCCACCAATTACATCGAAACAATACTACTCGACGGCCACCAAGATATTGTAATTCAATGACCTCTATTAAGACCCCATAATAGTCTCTTCTTTCAGTTTCAGTACCAGTGTCACCAACTACTACCACTCCACTATTTTGTGTCCTCAAACTTTTGTCAATTTCATCTATACGGAATCTATATCCGTTTACTAGATATCCATTATAACACGTCACATATTTGGTAGGACCACGTGATAAAGAAAGAAAGTCCTCCATAATCAAGTTGTTGTCTTGCTTATGAAGCTGCGCAACCTACAAGATGAATGTACAATAGAAATACTTAGTACATATATATTGAGACAAATTGAAAAAGTTTTAACGATTAAATTTATACTTACCTTGATCTTAAAGCACTCAATAAAGTTTTTATCAAAAACTTCTAGTGCCCTTCTACTTCGAATTTGTGAGTATTGACTGTATAATGACATAAAGAAAACACTTAGCTTATGAAGTTCCAAATAAAGAAAAAAGGTTAAAGTATATGAAAAATAATTTCGTACTCTAGAAACGGTTGAACTTCAATACAGTTCTTCAAGACATAAATATGTGCTTGCTCGAACTCATTTGTATCCAAATCACGTGTAGTACCAGCTCCTATCGCTCTCCCAGGTGGACAAAAGATAGATAAACCCTTATGTGCTTTAATATCTTGACTATCATAATTCCGCTTGTGACGATTAAACTTTGTCTCAATGCCATGAAGATATCTTGAGCAAAAAGTCATATATTCATTAGCAATATAACCTTCTGCAATCGAACCCTCTGGACAAGCTCTATTGCGTATGTATCCTTTTAGAGTATACAAGTATTGTTCTATACAAAACATTGATCTATATTGGTTAGGCCCACCAATCTTAGCCTCATTTGCTAAATGAATTGGTAAATGTAACATGATATCAAAAAATGAAGGAGGAAAAACTCTCTCTAGCTTACAAAGAGTTATAGAAATTTGGGCCTCAATCTGATCCAAATCATCCGATTTTAGTGTCTTAGAATTTACCACGGTGAAAAACGAAGATAACTCAATGAGTGGTTCAAAAACTGCTCTAGGAAGAAGATCGCGAATTGCATAAAGAAGTAAGCGCTGCAAAATAACATGACAATCATGACTTTTCAACCCTGAAATTTTATGCTCTTTAAGGTTTATACAATGAGATATATTCGATGAGAAGCCATCAGGAACTCTTAGTTGTTTAAAGAAAAGACAAAATATGTGCTTTTCCTTTGGACACAATGTGTAAGAAGCACGAGGAAGCTCTAATTTATCCCCTTTTTTAACTGGATGTAATTCTGACCTTATATTCATTGCTTGTAGATCAAGACGAGATTTTACATTATTCTTTGTTTTTTCTTTGATATTCATGATTGTACCAAGTATGCTATCAGTTATGTTTTCCCCAATGTGCATTACGTCTAAATTATGGCGCAACAAAAGAGTCTTCCAATATGGTAGTTCAAAGAATATACTCTTTTTATTTCAATTATCACCACGATCACTATGTGATATTTTTTGTCTCTTATTAGCATCTTTGGTTAAGATAATCCCCTCAAGATCTTGCATCTGCGCCAATATTTCATCACCAGTAAATAGCTTTGGTGCACAACCCCTCTCCTTAGTGCCATCAAAAGAGGACTTATCATTCCTCCATTTGTGATTAGTAGGCAAATAGCGTCGGTGACCCATATAACATTGCTTACCACCATTAGTTAACCTAACGGAAAAAGTATTCTTATTACAGCAAGGACATGCTAGTTTTCCTTTCGTACTCCATCCGGATAAGTTACCATAAGCCGGAAAATCATTAATGGTCTATAGTAAAGCTGCATGCAATTGAAAATTTTGTCGAATAGATACATCAAATGTTTCAACCCCGACATCCCATAACTCCTTTAACTCATTTATTAATGGTTGGAGATATATATCAATTGCATCTCCAGGACTCTCAGGTCCAGGAATAAGCATCGATAGAATGAAATTAGATTGTTTCATGCACATCCAAGGTGGCAAATTGTATGGAATTAATATTACCGGCCAAATACTATGTGGTTTTCTCGAATCTCCAAATGGTTGGAAACCATCACTAGCAAGACCTAGTCTCACATTTCGAGGCTCCAATGCAAATGATTCATGAAGTTCATTAAAAGATCTCCATGCCATTGAATCAGCTGGATGTCGCATCACTCCATCATCAACCCTTTGATCAAAATGCCATCGCATTGAAGATGATGTCTTCTTAGACATAAACAACCTCTGAAGTCTAGGCTTTAGCGGGAAATAGCATAATGACTTCATAGGTAATCTTTTGCCACTTGCCTTTTGCTTTGTTTCACCGCTATGCTTATCATGCTTCCATCTAGAAGCACCACAAACTTTACACGAGTTAGAATCTACATTCTCCTTCCAATATAGCATACAATTATTGATACATGCATCAATTTTTTTGTAAGAAAGACCAAGATCTTGAATAATCTTCTTTGCCTCATAATTTGAATTTGGAAAATTTGTTCCACTCGGTAGAAGTTCTTCTTTCAATAATTGTAACAACATAGTAAATGATGTATTACTCCATCCACCAAGGCTCTTAATATGAAGTAATTTGACTAGCAAAGACAATTTTGAGCTCTTGGAACCATCGTATAATGATTGATTAGAGTCTCTTAATAACCTATAAAATTTCTTTGGTTCATCATTTGGTTCTTCTTCTAGCTCGTCATTACTCATTGAATTAAAGTTCTCAAAGTTTCTATTGTCATCACTAAATTCAGGATATAAATCCCTTATAATTTCATGCATCTCATTATCACTCTCGTCTTCTTCAATTTCCTCCTGATCATCACTATCTGACTCAGATTGGGGCTCATCCGACCTTTCGCCGTGATGATACCAAAAGGTATAATTTTGAACTATTCCATATACCTTCATATGTGTCTCAACTAGCTCTCGAGTTCCCGAATATGTGTTACTACATTTTACACATGGACATCGAATTTCCTTATTCTTTCCGGTCCTCTTAAAAGCATAATTCAAAAAACTTTGAACTCCCATTTCATATGTTTCACTAAGCCGATCATCAACAAGCTCCATCCAACGCTTACTAGGTGCCATTTTCTGATAAATGGATAATAATAAGCTAAAAATGTAAAAAATAGAGAGAAAATATAATGAGTAATTACATTCAATGTCAAGAGAATTACATATATATATATATATATATATATGAGGATAATTTTCTTTATGCCCCTAAAAACTTGCGAAATTTTCTATACACCAAACATTTCAAATATGCCTTTGAAAAGATTCTATTTCAAACTTGCGAAATATAAAAGGAGTGCTCAACAACCAATAAATTTTCTTTGTTGAAAACTTAAAATAGCAAATAATAGCATCATTTAACCCTCAAATTAAAACCATCATATCACTAAACCATTACATGTGTGAATATGTAAGCATCTTTGGTTACCCAATCCTAGCTTCCTTATTGCATGCTACACTATGATTTATTTTTTCTTTTAAGAACTATAACAGATAAATGCCAAAACATTCAAATTTAGACAAAAATAAAATGTCTAATTCAATAAATAGACAAACAAATAAGAAAATAGATTTAAAGTACAGATATAGAAAGTAGTAGTTGAAATAACCCGTAACAAAGTAGCCTTGATTAGTTATCGCACGTCCAATTCTCCTAAGAATGATAATCTCCAAGAGCTGTCACCAAAAAGCAAGCAATTAAATAGAGAGACGGAGCAAATTGATCAATTAGAATTGAGACTAAAGTTGTGTGCCTTTTTCAGCATATTAAATATCAAAAAGCATCTTATCCTGCATTTTTTACTAGGCATATGTGTGGGGAGTCTATCCCACACATATGCCTAGTAAAAGTTTTCAATCCATTAGTTTTTCACTAAAAGAGTGTCTTTTCTTATTTGGTAAATCAAATTAAAGCCTGTAGGAACAAATACTTTAATTAGATTGAAGACATAAAGTAAAAATATATATGAATCAATACCAAATATATAGAATTTAATCCAAAATGCACAAAATCTCAGTAGTTTTTTTAAAAAATTATCATAAACTTCTGCGTTACATGCGAAACTCAATTATTGGAGAATAAGCTCCAACAAGCGTGACATATTCCATCTTGTGAAAAAGGTTCTGGTTTATTCTCCCTTAGTAATGCTCTCAGAATATACTATGTTACATTCAAACTACTATACAATAAAAGTTGAGCACCAAAATTTGGGTGACCAATTCTTTTATGAGACCATGACTCACATGGATATGGCTTATTCATTTCCAAAGGAAAAAAAAAAAAAGGAAAGAAAGAAAAACATGGGCATTGTTTAATAGTGCATTAAATACTTTTGAAATGTGATTGGTTTGTAGTAGTTGGAAAGTATAAGGTCTCTCAAAAAAGTAGTGGGTTTCCTCACATTGCAGGAAAGCATATAACATTGTTGAAGTCAGATCCATTAGCTTAATTGGTTATGAGTTTTACATTCTTGTACACTAGCAAACCTAATTCCTCTTCAAAAAGAATGGAGGAAATAAAAGGAACTAGCTTTTTTCTTCTCTGCTTTCAAAAGCTTTAAATCATTGCAACTTTGTTTGAACACCATTTATCGATGATATCAACTCTATACAATATAACTGTAGAGGGTTGCATAACAAAAAGAAACACCATCATCAAAGAAGGAACATACACTAGTTTAAGAGACATTCAAGATGTATACAAAATCAACCACTAGCTTCTTCCTGCAATGCAGGTTTAAGAATCGACAGCAAGAAATAACCTCACACAGATCTTGAAATGGAATTGAGCTTTTGTGCTTTAAAAAGTAAAAGTATAAGTCCATACATGTTAATTATACAAAATATTTACTAAAACAAGTATCCGGTAAATACCAGCTTACACTTTTTTCCCTACCAGGTCCAGTATTTTGATATGCCAACACGATATTAACAAGTAAAGTTGCTGTAACTGCTTCTAATGAACTTAACTGCAGCCAAAGACAAATAAGTTGAAAAGACTCTAAAATTCTAATCTTATCCAACTTATTTTGAGCAAATAAGCATATTAACATCAACAAAAAATAGAATAGCACAATCCAAGGAAATTTTTTATGTGCATTAATTGGCAGTCTATCAGAGAAAAAATTTTCAAGTATTGAGAGATAAAGTCTAATTATAATTTGTAATTTAATTTGACTCTGCTCATATTTAATAAATCTAAACCTCATATTATCCTAATTTAATTAGGATTAGACTTTGATTTAGATAAATACAAATCTAAATTAAAATATAACACATTCTCCATATGGTTTTTATAAATGAAGAATGGCAGCAGTAGGTTAACTGAACTAATCTCCAATCAATTTGCAATCTTTGTGCCTTCCTCAATCTCTCAAGATGCCAAAATATATGTGCATCAATGTGGTACTCCAATATCATTACCAGCCACAAGGCCAAATCAAAAAGGATATATACTACAGTGCAGTTTGAATATGTTTTCCCATTTCTTATACACTCATCTCACATGTTCAAAGTGCCAAGCAATTTCTACTTGTACTATAGAAATTAGAATAGAAAACACTACTAGAAATTTGACATACAGCGGCACTATTCGTTACAATATTTAAGTAAATATTGCTAAATACAAAATATACTGGCATTTATTAAAAATTATTGCTAAATATATCATTTATCGATATTTACAAATTATTGTTGGTGAATAAGAATATTTAGCAATATTTATTTTTAAATACCGGTAAAAGATAGTTTAAATACCGGCAGTTATTTTTAATGACACTAAAAAACTTTAATTACTAGCATTTAAAAATAAATGTTGGTAAAAGATCTTAAATCCTTATTTAAGATATAAATAATTAATAAGTTGTGGGACCTAACTGAGATTATTCATCAATTTCCCATATCCCGCCTACTTCTTCCTTCTTCTTGTACCGTACGACTCCTAGTCTTCCTCTCCTCATAAGCAAAGCTTATTTCTAGGGTTTTTTTTTTCTCTCTTTTTTATTTTTTTATTATCTTCTCTCCAAGTAAAAAAAAAAAAAAAAATTACTCTTTCTACCTTCCAATCGCAGGGGGTAAGAAAAGGATTTTCTTCATTGTCTTCTACCAAGAAGGAGCCCCACAAGCAGGACTCTACCAAGAAAAAGGTAAGTTAATTTAGATTTTTTTTTGTAAAATTATTTGCTTTCTTTTATTACGTTGGAATAGATGGGTTGATTTAAAATTTTTTTAAAAAAATTATTAATTTTATTTTAAAATTATTATTTGATAATAGATTTAATTATTTTTAGGTTGTATGATTATGCAACAAAGTAAATAATATATAATAGAAGACTAAATAAAAAATATAGTTGAAACCCACATTTATTTATATGTTTAAGTATAAAAGAGGATGAACATGACCTCCTCCCATTATAATTTTTTATTACTAAATATAATCAGAGAATGTGCAAAAGAGTCAATTAAAATAAAATCAATAAACTTTTTAAACAAGTTAATTTAAAAATTCATTGACATTTACTGTGAAAAAAAATGAATATATATATATATATATATATAAAAGACCTATATTTTTTTCCTTTCGTCAATTTTATTATTTAATATATAGATTTTTGACTCGTTAAAACTAACTTTTAACATGTTCTTTTTTTGACAGGTTCAACACAAGTAATAATACCTTTGGAATTCAAGAAAATTTAAACAATTTTAAGCTGTTTTGTTATATTCGCAAACAACTTTATGTCGTGTGACCTATTTGGATGCGTTATTTATGTACGTATTTGTACTTTTGTGTTCAGAAAATTTTATGGTCGTTTGTTATTTTTTTGGATATTGAATGGACTAAAGATTTTAACTTATTGTTTGTTTAATTGAAAATGAGCTTAGTAAATTATTTTTGTTATTTTGTTATGCACGATTTATATCACTTGTCATATGAAAATATTGAAATATCATATTATCCATTAAAATTGTATTTTTTTAAATTGATAAGATTTAATTATTTTATGATAGTGCAAATTATAATTTATATTATTTTTATTTATTTAAAAATATAATTTAAAAATATTTAGAATTAGCAGCATTTATTAATACCGGAATTAATAATAGATTACCAACATTTGTATAATATTGTAAATAGACTAATAATTACCGGTATTTATTAGTGTTGTAGATAATTAAAAAATACTGGCATTTAATAATATCGCTAATAACCACTTCTATAACGGCATTTATTTAATGTTACTAATTACTTAATTTTAACGGCAATTTAATTAAATGCCGGTAGAAGATTCACCAACATGAGTATAAGCGGCACTAATTGGTAAATGTCACTAATAGTTTTTACGGCACTTTTTGAACTTTAGACGGCAATTACAGAATGCCGCTAAATCATAATTTTTTTATAGTGAAAGAGAGACCTCTGGTTGGTCTTATTCTGAGAAAGAGGCATAACAATGACAGATGAACCAGCAAAGCATACAAATTTTTACATCGAACTTGTTTACCAGGAAAAGGCAATAACAGTAAATATGTAATGAAAGATTTGCAATAGCAAAGCACACATCTGCACAAATTAAACTTAGTATTGAAAAGGTACATGAGGGGCAAAAATGTTTTAGAGGCCTTTCTCATATTCAGAAATTTTGTCAATTTTTTTTTCTTTATTTTTTTCCCCAAAAGAGGCAATCCCTTGCCACACTGCCTACACAGTTTCTTAATGAGAAAGTTTCAACTTTCCAAGTATCAACCTTTATACTCACAGGAGCAATTATTCTTACATACATCAAACATCAACTGACTGAAAATAACATATAACTAAAATATAGAATTAGAAAAATAACATAATGATGTTCTTAAAGTACCTTTCCTTTCCCCCCAAAAAAAGTCTGACGAAGCAATTTAAGTTCAGTAGGTTTCTTCCTGGCTAATTTTTATGCCACTGGAACAGGAAATCAAAGTGAGTAGAATACAATGTCAAAAAATATTAAAAAAAAAAACTCTAAATCATCACAACACAAAAGGAAGATTTAAATAACCAAATAAACACCAGGAACTTGCATAGCATATTAAACAGAAATATATCATGTAAGAATGATTAGTATGTTAATCCAAACTACCCTAAATAGATGATTCATAATGACTTATACATTTTGCTACTTCTTCAAGCACATACATGATACAGCGTTGATGTTTCAAATGCTTTTAGGTGTTAAATCAAATTTCTAACCTAAGTTGTTGGATTAGAAAAACAACATGTTCTTAAAGTACCTTTCCTTACCTCCCAAAAAGAGTCTGATGAAGCACTTTAACTTTAGTAGGTTTCTTTCTGGCTAATTTCGGGAGGGCGACGGGCTGCAGGGCCTTCAGGCTGTGGGAGCACTTGTGGAGGGGCGATGGGCTGCTGGGGCTTCAAGCTGTCGGAGGGCTCGCGGAGGGGCGTTGGGATGCAGAGGCTTCAGGCTATCAGAGGGCTTACGGAGGGGTGACGGGCTGTAGGCGCTTTACGCTATCGAATGGCTTGCAGAGGGGCAACGAGTTGTAGAGGCTTCAAGTTGTCGAAGAGGCGACGGGCTGCTTCGGGTTGTCGAAGGGGCGACGGGCTGCAGGGGCTTCATGCTTGCAAAGGTTTGGGAGAGTGAAGAAGTGGGGAAATAGGGAAAAGGCACAGGGTTTGGAAGAAACTGATGGGTTTGGGGAATAGGAGGGAGAGAGAGAGAGAGCGAGAGAGATATGGGTTACTCTCTGTTAGCAACAGAGGTTGCGTGCAATAGTGCCCAAAATATTGGCGGTAAGCAAAAAAAAAAAAAATAAATAAATAAACGCGCCAAATCTAGCCATTAACGACTGGATAAAATTTACATAACACGACCAAAATAATATTAGTCGTTAAATATTCAGTTAATTTGTGGGTAATTTCTATATGTACATTTTTAACGACCAAAATAAACTCCCTATGTTAAAATTTGGACGTTAAAAGATTAATTCTTGTAGTGATAGCGGGCCTCGGATTAACTAACTGGTTGATGGAATAGAATGATCTAAGAGATGAAATTAGTCAAATGGATAGATCTAACTATCAAAAAATTTATCAGTACTAATTATTTGATACTTATACAAATATAATAGTCAAACTCTCTCTCTCTCTCTCTCTCTCTCTCTCTCTCTCTATATATATATATATATATATATATATATATATATATATATATATATATATATATATATATATATATATATATTTATTTATTTATTTATTTATTTATTTATTTATTTAATTTTATACGGCAAGAAATTAAATATTAAAATATCTGTGAAATTTCAGAAAGTACAGGATTGGTGAGGTACGATAGAAATTTTTTTTCACCCGCAATCACTGGTGGGTAATTTTATAAATTCTGTATTTTTTAATACTATATTAATGTGTGAACCTAATAAAGTATTATTATACTCACGTTCTAAGTGATGGATGATAGGACTATAGCCTATAGGCTTAATTGCACTTTGCCATCTTTTATTAATTTTTTAATTACAATTTCAAATCTTTTAATGTTTGCAATTATATTTTTAATTTTTATTATTTATTTTAATTAAATTATATCAAAACAAAGTTAAATCGAATGCAAATTATTATATGACAAAATTTAGTGCCAAACGGACAGCTTATTTTAGTTTATGACAAATTTAATGATTAAGAGCTGATATAAAGAAACATAATTACGTATTTAAATTGTAACCCAATAGCGTAGTTACCTTTTAGGGTTAATTGTATATAGATTTTTAAAAACATATCGAGTATATATAATTTTATAAAATTTAATTTTTTATATTTATTATTTTAAAAATTATAAGTTGTTCGTATATGTTTCTATTGTTAATATCCATTAAAAAAATATAGTTAATCATAGATTAAATATTTAATCTTGGTTAGTTAGTAAGGTAAATTTACTTTTTTATCGTTACAGATATTTTTATATTATTTTAACAGTTAAAATTTTTAGAACAAAAAATTTGAAAGAACAAAAATGATATTTCACATATATTCTGTTAAAAAATAAATAGTAAACTATATTAAATCACAGGGATATATATGAACAACTTAGGCAATGTTTGGTTGGGGGATAAAGGGGGAATAACCCTCTTTATTCACCAATTCCTGCCAAACAGTGTTAAAAAATGACATGGGATAAAATTTTTTTTTATCCCTGGCTTAACGGGTTATTCTGGGATAACCCGTTAAGAATTATTGCAAAGGTGAGTGGGAATAGGGGAATAAGGGGGGGCAGTGAATGGGATTAATTTTTTCCCACCCACTGCCTCCATCTCCTCGATATTTGTGACTTACTTTGAACTTAAGGATATGTGATTTACTTTGAACGTGAGGCTTTGTGAAACTGCATTATCATTGAACTTGCGGCTATGTGAAACTGTATTATCTTTGATCTTGCGGCTATGTGAAACTGCATTATCTTTGATCTTGCGGCTATGTGATTATCATTGAACTTGAGGCTATGTTGATATTATTATTTACTAAAATATACTATAAAATAAAAAATATTTTTTTTTTAGGTAAGATATAATTTATTACTTATAATTAAATTGCTTCAAATTTAATATAATAATTAAATTAATTTTCCTATAAAAAAAGATAAGGGCAAAGTTGGCATTTTGTAAAAAATTCTATCTTCTTTTTCCACTATCCTTCACTATTTCATAATTTTAACCAAACATAATTTTAACTATTCCAGAGAATACCAACTTTTCAACCAAACGCAATTTAACTTTTATACTTCATTATTCCGGAATAGCAAGCTATCCCAGGTATAAAAAAATTTATACCTCTTAAATTTATCCTCGAATTAAACGGGACCTTAGAAAGTTAAATTTTGTAGGAATATATCTGTTTTTCGATATGTTTAGAGGGAGCTGTATAAAATTAACTCTAACTTTTATATATTAATGGTTGATGATTCCTGGGTTACTAAAAGTAAAGGTGTCTGTAAACTAATTAAGTTTAAGTAGTTGATATATTTTATTCGTATTAAAAAAAAAAAAAGATGGGAGAAAAAAATGTATATCTTATTTATTTAACTTCAGGTCTGATTATTAATATTATCATTGGATCTATTTAAATAGGTTTTAGTAGTAATTATCTATATATTATCCGTTTAAAACCGGACAAGAATGGAATTTAGATCAATACGGATTTTCATATGTATATAATTTTTATAAATTTTATTAAATAATTTATGTACAAATCAAACAAATCATAATTTTCTTACTATATAAAATTCGTATTCCAATGTATTGCACTAAATCTAATAAAATTCGTTCAAACAAAAAAAAAAAATTCAATATAATAAAAATATTATTTTTCATCAACATAAGAGTTATAAAAAAACTATCATACTTCACCAGATATTACTATCGAATATTTTACTTGGTCCGAATTCAGATCCAAATTTGAAAACTATTCCGGATCTTATCTATTAAAAGGTCGGATTCAGATCAAATTCGAGTCGAATATAAATATAAAGTATATGGATTCATACCAGAAATTTTATTGGGCAATATTTTAGTTTACTTGTATACTTTTCATTTTTTATGTGCTCCGGAGAGGATTCAAATTGGATAAAAGATATTGGATGTTTTGTACCATAGTTAGTTAAATCGGATTGGCAAAAATTCGGTACAAATATAATACGAATAAAATTTGTATCCTAATTTTTAAATTTGTTGAAAAATTAGGTTAAAAAATAGATTTGCCAATTATTCGAATATGCGATTTATACGAAAATTATACGTTCACCAATTAAAAATTCGGGATGAAAAATTCGGCTATTAAGTTAAATTTTTTTCTCTAAATTTATATTATTAGCATAAATAGTTATAAATTTTTAAAATATAAAAATAAAGAGATATAAAATAAAATTAATTAATTAAACATCACCTAAATCACACTCTCCATTGGTTATCGTAATAAGCAAATTAATTAGGGAGAAATATATTTTGTGTAAAAAACACAACAACTATTAATTTTGTATATATATATATATATATATATATATATATTTGTTAGAATTATAGTGATTCCTAGAACTTAGTGAGTGGTTGGTTGAATAATAAAAATTTTCGGAGAATATTATAATTTCAACCGCACGTCCTTTTATTTAAGAGCTGAAAATTTGATAACACTAATTATTTGGTACTATCGATAGCATTACAGCCGAGCTATATATAGGGGTGGCAATCCAGCTCGCTGTTCGCGAGCCAGCTCGTGTTCGGCTCGAAATGAGCTCGAGATCGAATCGCTCGTTTAGTAAACGAGCCGAACACGAGCCGAATTTTTCAGCTCGTTTAATAAACGAGCCGAACACGAGCTGGGGTCAGCTCGCTCGTGTTCGGCTCGATAACAGCTCGAATATATATATATATATATATATATATATATATATATATATATATATATATATATATATATATATATATATATATATATATATATATATATATATATATATATATATATATATATATATATATATATAGTCCGGCTACTATACTATTAATAGTACCAAATTATTGGTACTATCAAGTTTTCTACCCTTAGATCAACCTCTTTGATCATTTTCATCCGTTAGATTTTACTGTTTTCCAACCACCTATTAAACCGAAGGGGCCCACTATCATCTCAACCACATATTTTTTAATCCAAGGATTAAAAATTTGATAGTACCAATAACTTGGTACTATTAATAGTATTCCAGCCTAGCGCGCGCGCTCTCTCTCTATATATATATATATATAAACTTTACTATTTAGATTTTAGGCCATCAATTTTTTGTGAATTTTATTTGTTAGATTAAAATTTTAATTTTTTAATTTTCTTTCAATTTTACACCTAATAGTAGGAATGAAATTAAACTTGTTGTTCGCGAGCCAGCTCGTGTTCGGCTCGTTAATAAACGAGCCGAACACGAGCCGAATTTTTCAGCTCGATATTTAAACGAGCTAGCTCGTGTTCGGCTCGTTTATTAAACGAGCCGAACACGAGCCGACCCCAGCTCGCTCGTGTTCGGCTCGTTGACACCCCTAGCTATATATATATATATATATATATATATATATATATATATATAATTTGTTATAAATAGAAGGAGTTCCGATGCTAGCAACGAGCAGCCCGAGAGAGGTTTCATATGTCGAGTGGCGTGCGGATTGGGGTGGGGTTCCGATGGCCAGCAGCGCACGGCGACGAGTGGGCGGCCGTGGGGTTGATAGTTGTGGGCAATTTTTTTTTTTTTTTTTTTTTTTTTTTTTTTTTTTTTTTTTTTTTTTTTTGTATTTATTCAAAACGACGGTGTTTTTTTTGCCCCATTCGCGAATAAAAATTGTAAGGTTAAATTACATAAATTTTTTTATAAAATTTTATTTTTATTATTATTATATTTTTAAAAAAAAATTTATATTTTGTTTTTTTTTTAATTACGAAATTATGTATTTATTTCTAACCATTATCGTTCCTTAAGTGATTCTGTAATTCTGTGACACATTTGATGTGTTGCAGTATCATCGTTGCTCTCATTAGAGCTGGGACTTGCTCATAAAAAATATCAACATAATTGAGTATAAATTTTTAAAAATTAGAAAAAAAATATAAATACGAAATTCTACAGAAAATTTTTCTATAATTTAATTAAATTTTAATTCACAAATTCACGTTTAATTCTATATTTTTTAAAAAATATTATATAAAATACATTTAATTTAAATTTCAAATAATTTATGAATTATTATTCACGAATTAACTAATACAGTTTTGGACATCTTTAACTATTAAGTGACTGTGAATCCATTTACAATAAAGTCACCCAAAAAGAAGTGATGTTTGTCCCCAAAGCCTACTTTGGCATTATTCTTACTTTCACTAACCGAACCCAAAAATTCTCCACTCAAAATTGATCTCAAATTCGCCACTCAAAATTGATCTCAAATTCGCCACCGCAACTTGCTTCAATCAAACGAAAAAAAAAAAAAAAAAAGCATTTTATCTAAGCCGAATCAATTTGCTTTATCTTTACATTAATTGTTTGCTTGATTTTCACTAATCTAGCCTATGTGATACACATTTTATTGAGAAGAGAAATTTTTTAGATCCCGTTTTGTGATTTTTATCTCACAATGCCAATTTGCATGAAAAAATCTACTGTTTTTATGTTTTTACAAAAATATGTTATTTTTTTTGAATTTTGCAATTAGTCCTTTTTTCTCCACCTTCTTCCATTTTCTTTTCCTTTTCCTTGGCGTTTTTTTTTTTTTTTTTTTTTTGTTTCTCCGCTTTAATTTCTTTGTCTTCTTCGTCCTCGCCGTTTCTTCATCTTCTTTCTCTCCCTCCACTTTCTTCATTGTCTGTACATCATCATCACACTTCTCTTTTCTACCTCACCTAAATAAATTTAAAATTAGATTTAAGTTTAGAAAAAAAAAGGAGAAAAAAAAGATGACGACTAGAATTTTTTTAAAACTCTCATACATATAAAGAGAGATATAATCTATTTTATAATTATTAAAATAAACTTAAAAATAAATTTAAGTTTATTTTATCCCTAATCGGTTTAATTGATTAAATACTAATTTAATTCGACTTGAATTCAATCCTAATTTGATTAAATCAAATCAATAATGCAATATTTGCACTTAAATCATCTCACAACTCACTAACTATTAGTAAGTCATCTTTTACAACATTTGCACTTTAATATTCTTAATTTATAACAATTACAAATTAGTTTAAGTATCAACCGATTGACAATTAAGTTCTCAGGTGATTCAAAAATCGCGATCCAGCTATCCGATCAGTCATAACCTCTTATGTGTGTGACCCCACAGGTTCTACTCTATCTGGTAGTGAGATATATTGTGATCACCATCAATAATATCGCTGAAACTCTTTTCAGTGAATTAGAATAATTATAATTAGCCCAATAAAAATCATCGATCATTCAAATAATTCTCGTGAATCCCACAATTCGCCAGGGATGCCTAGCAGCATGTACTGACATTTCAATAGAATGTAATACTGAACTTTTAGATGCAGTTAATATGTGATACAATCATTCTATCAGGAGTCCCGACTAGACGGAGGTAATGGAATTGCTCGTCAAAGCCCACTATCTGTCATATGTCAAATTTATTTGACTCGAGTTTTTAATAGCGGAAACCCTTTCTGTTATTTACTTTGTCCTGGCCAAGATTTTCTAAACTCGGTCTCTGAGTTCCGACAGTGAAAGCGATGACGCTTTCCCTTGAAAAGCAGCGGGGAAAGCCAGGATGGTTGAGAGATCGGCAGAAAAGTCTACAGCCAAAAGCTCGGCGGCAATCTCGGCATCTGACATAGCTGCACCCTCTCGCGGCTCCTCCTTGACTCCCTCACTCTCGGCCTTCTCTTCCTCACTTCCAGCCTCTTCTTCGTCCTCTTCGCCCCCCTCATCATCGTCTTCTTCTTACTTTTCTTCAGTAGCCTCGTCTCCCTCGTCTTCTTTATTCTTTTCTTCTTCCTGTTTTTTCTTGGTGTCTTCTTCTTCCCTTCACTTTCTCTCTTCTTCTTCCTATTTTTTCTTCCCCTCATCTTCTCCCTTCTTCTTCTTTTCCTCCTCTACTTGTTCTACCGGACTTTCCCTCACTACTTAGCCTGCAGTTCTCTTCCGCTTGTGCTCCTTGCGAGCTGTTTCTACGACTCGGGGGGATAAGGCGCCCGACTCTTGCTCTGCCTCAGTGGTCGACACTTCTTTCTTGGTGATCATTCGCTCGGCTAACAAGGCCTCATGCCGAGCAACCATCTCCTATAGGGAAGGCCGAGACAACTACTCGGCCGAAATAGTTTCGATAGAAACTAATGGCCGAGGGGTAGCCTCGGCCGATACTTCGACCGGGGCATCGAGCTCCGGCAGGACAACAGGAACATTGGCTGCCGAAGTCAAAACGCCGTCGCTGCGAAGCTTCGATGGCCGAGGAGCTGGCGCTGGTTCGTGAGCAGAACGCTTGGCCAGGCGATGGCGTAACTATGAAAAAAAGGAGGAATATAAGTCGATGAACGACATCTGAAAAGAAAGGAAAGAGCGAAACAAATACATGAAGGGACTCCTCGGGAAGCAATGTCTCTTCCTTAGACGAGGCAGCCGCTTGAACCACCATTAGCTCCGCACCAGTTGAGGTCCCTTGACTCGGTTGAACTCCTCTCTCGACACTCGGCTACTCCTTGTTGGGACGAGAGGCAGCCGAAGGCTTCCGAGAGGCGCACCTAATTGGTAGGGAGTCGTGAGCTGATTGCTCGGCTTAACGAGGCGGCTGAAACCAAGACCAAGTCAAATAAGATTGAAGCAAAAGAAACTCTGAGTAAGGAAAGAATAGAGAAGACGTACCAGCAAAGTCTGAAGAGGAGTCACGCCCTCCTTAAGGATTGGTCCGAAAGCCGAAGTCAAGGGACCGGCTGGAGGAAAGAGAAATCTGATAAGAGAATACCGAGAACTAAAAAGATTTAAAGGAGAAACAAGACCATACCTTCGGACTTGGATAGTAGGTCGATGTCGAAGTCAAATCGGCTAACAATCTCAGTAAGAGCGACGCCAAACAAGACGCTGCAGGCGTCACCCCATGACCGCTGGTAAAGCTCATCAAAAGACCCGTCGGCAATCGATTCGAACAATACGGGGATGAAGTGTCGTTTCAAGCACTTCCCCGCAGCCGTAATCCAATCCAACTCAACCACTCCCTTTATCGGGTGCCGGACGCGGTGGGAGTTATCGGTGAAATAGGAAGCCGTAGCCGGGAGCGCCTGAACCAACCCGAACTGGCGGGTTGCAAAGTGAGGCGAATAAACCTCGGTGCTTGGCACCAACTTCGATAGGTCCTTGAGGCCGATGTAAATGTCTTACGGGGCGGGGAACGAGTACCACACGGCTAAATGCTCGGCAAGCTCCACCGACTCCGCTTGGTTGCGGATATACTCAAACCTCTTCCGGAACCAGGAGGGGTCGTTCTTCCTCGAGCCAAAGGGCGCCCAACAACCCGTCGATCATTCCTCCTCGATATAAAACACCCAGAAGTAACCCGTCAAGGAGAATAGCTTGGGACAGCCGAAGGATCAGTCAGGAGAAAATGCGGCACAACATAGCGAAGGGAAGTAGAACTGAAGGCACAGTTGCAGGAACCACATCACGCCGCACCCTGAGCCGATCACTATTTTATCTTCCCTTGTTGTGATCGGTTTGATCACCTCGAAGATCTCTCAGTACAGGAAGGCAAGGAAATACGGACCGAGGGCGATCTTTTGGCCGTTAACAAGCACCACGGCGATCGGTAGAAAGTCCGGTTCTTTTTCTGGGACCGAATGCAGAAGAGGCAATAACATAGCCAATACCAAAGGAAGGCAGTGTGCTCTTCCTTGGAGATCGACTTTGCCCCGTGGCCAGTGAAGATCTTCACGAATTTTCCGTACGCGAGATCTGTCTTCAGATCCAAAGCCAGGGGCGAACTCGTCCATGCCCTCGACCGTAAAGGCCGATGAGAGAATGATGCCATGTGGGCGAAGGCCGGTGATGGCGGCCACGTCTATCAACGTCAGGGTAAATGGTCCTGAACAAAAGAAGAAGGCATTGGAACGCGGCGACCAAAAAAATAAGGCCGATGCCAGCCAAGAGAAGCATATCGGCCTAGTAACTATTGCGGGAGAGTTGGATGGCATAAAAAATGTCGACCTCCTTCCACGAATCCCCATAAATGGTCTGGACTCGATCGAGCCACGGCACGCAAGACTCGGAAACAGTGGGCCAGATACAGAGGCTCTTCCCGAAGGCGTTGCTAGAAACTCAGGTACCGAGGAAAATCTTGTCCGCTAGCAACGGGATGTCGTCGGTTGCGAACGAAAAGGTTCCCTCAGAAGGGTTCTCGATGAAGGAAGGACCATGAAAGAAATACAACGAATTCTCCTCCGACGGACGAAGTAGCCAGAAGTCGACGTCGGGATTGGACGGCAAAGGAGCCGTGCGGGAAGCCATGTAGTGCAAGAAGAAGAGAAAGTAGACAAGGACTTCGGCGTGAAAAGAAAATCATGCGTTGGAGAGCGACGTACGCCACAAGATGAAAAGGCAAAAGTGAGGGAATGAAACAGTAACATCCGTCCCTCGAAAAGCGGCAGCATTTATAGCGAAACGATCTGTTGGCAGATGCGAGCCGTTGGATAAATCGGTGATGTTAGATCGGCACGCGCGACGAATGGCCGCAAAAATAAGAAATACAACCTTAATGAGGAAATGACTGGAGTACTATCGACGACAGCCAGATCAAAATAGGGGAGAAGATTGGTCGTTGAAATCAAATCTCTCAATCAGAGAGCGAATAAAACAAAAAGTCGTATGACAAAGTACAAAAATAATGATCGGAGATCCCGTGACTCACGTCGGTCATTAATTGAATTTCGACAATCACCTGAATGACACATCAGGCGATTGCCGAGGGGGCATTGTTGAGGTCAAAATTGTTGTTACGTGGAATGCGCTGTGATCAAGTCAGAAGACGACACGTGGCGCAAACCATTGGCTGAAGATATCAGCCGATAGAAGGAGAAGTCGACGAAAGGTGCTCACGCCTTGACCAAGGCCGACTCCGGTTGGTTGTAAATCATCGGTTGACTTAGCTGAACGATGATAAGAGACGAGATTTCGGATCGAAAATCGGCTACTCGAGCCGAAAAGGAGCATATGCAAATACGAAAGGAAAGATCCCGAAAAAAGTAGGCACGAGATTTCGGACGTGGATCACACAAATAACGCGAGATTGACAAGCAGCGCCCTGCAATAATGAGCGCCGAGGATCACGCCTCGGCACGCTAATCCTGGGGATGAACGTAGACAGAAAAGAACTACTCTCCAACCGAGAAGAATCAACTCAGAAGGAAGTAGTTGGGAGATATGTGATGATTCTCCTTAAATTACGATATACACAACTGTCTACGTGGTTAGAACAAGTATAAATAAACGAACCATCAAAAAAGAGGATCCTGCAATCTCGTAAGCCAGTTACCACCCCTGCTATTCAATACCTTTAATACCTGCATTTACAACTTTTCTAGATAGATTTTCATATCAGCATCTATAGTTTTCCTTACCGCTTTCTTAGGAGTAGTCTTACTTATAATCATTTCATTGTAATCCTTTTTCGAGCAATACAAAGCAAATCGGTTGTTTCAGCCGTGTTAATAAATACTCATTTATCTTAGTTCGGCTCCTCCGGACCGAACTTTATTAAAAATTCAATTAAGAAGAATTCAGCCGAGAAGATCCCTTCTCGGTCTAATTGTTTGGCACATGTCTCAATCACATCAGAGAAGCAATTCAGAAGCCGATCGCGAACCGGACCAGATCAACGGTCAGCGACGCATTTCGGCTCTAACCGTAAGTGAAGTTAGTTTCGACACCCACTTTCATTATTTGATTGGTAAGAAATTAATTTCTTGCATAGCTCAACTTTTTTAAAACATCATAAATTATTTTATTTTTGATGGAGCCAAAGCTAATTATGACAATAAATAAAAATAATAATAAAAATTAGCTGTAACAATTTTTTTTCTTTATCCTTATGCTAGCATAAAACTGTTTAGTAAAATAATAATAATAAAAAATTATTATTATAGTTTTAAGACCATTGACTTTCTAGAAAAAAAAAATTTCACCTTAACTTTACTGTAATGGATTTCTAACTTAAAAATTACTTATAAACAAATAAATAAGCTGTTGTTAGCGTGTCTATGGAAAACAGCAATCGGTGCAGTTTTTCCGCAAAATTGTCGAGCGCTGATTGGGGAAATCGATGGGATTCCCGGGAAACTTCTTGATCTCTCGAGATTACACGGAGGGACTCTTCTACATTTTGTTCTAGCCCAAAGTCGAATTTGATTTTTCTGGGAAAAATCTTTGATTTCCAGTTGTTTCTTTAGATTAGGTTATATCCACCGTTAATTTCACATTTTCTTTTTATTACTCTTTAAATCAAAGACATTTTAAATAAAAACACTGTTATTTCACGAGAGACACACCATATAAATTATTATTATTATTATTAATTTTCTTACACGTCACACTCGCATAGTAGAAACACACACCATACAGATTAAGCAAACATAATAATTATAATAATACTAATTATTGTTATTTTTACTTAGTAGAGGGAGTGAAGGACATGAGCTGCCGAGATTTGAGCCAGGCCCTGTCCCAGACGACGGCGTCGTACAGTTTCTGGGAGCCGTCGGCGGCGGTGACGGCGATCTTGAGGTAATACTGCATGCCCTCGACGACCTGCTGCTGCGCCTCCACCACCTTCACGAACGACAGCGGCTTCGCCTCGCTGCCGCGCAGGCGGTTGTTGTACTCCCCCACGGAGAACCGCCCAAGCTCCTGAACCTCCTTGTTCGACTCCACGTGCTTTATCTTCGTCAGGCCCCCCAGCTTGGGTTCGTGCACAGCGTAAACTGCGGTAATAAGAGCGAGAAGTAGCAGCACCGCCCAAGGAGAGGAGTGCATTGAGGTTTTCATGGTTGAGAGACCAAGATGGATGGCTAGAGAGAAAGAGAGAGAGAGAGGGGTTTGTGTGGGTATTTTGGGGTGGTTGGGGGGGGGAATAAATAGGCGTTAATGTGTTGGGCAGCAGAGAAATCAGCCACGTGAATGGGTACAAATTGGAATCAGAATGAAGTGGATTTATTCTATGAAAATATTTTTTTTTTTACACCTCAAATAAGATCTTATATCTCATCCATTTAAGGGTGCGGTATAGTTTACTAGTCATTTTTTCACTGGTCACTTTAACGTGACCAATGAGCTACACTCCACACTTGAATAGGTGGCAGTAAGATGTACATCCAAAAAGGAGTGCACAAATAGTATTGCTATTAATATTCTATAGTTAATGAATATAATTTTGAATACGAATAAAAAAATAAAAATTTAATAAATTGGAATTCAGTTATGAATTTTATTTGTATCCGCAAGGATGAAACCAGAAAAGAAACACAAGTTGTGAGAAGCCGAATCCGCCTTGGTTGAGCTGAGTGCTCCAGATGAGGACATGGCGTCATTTCGGCTCCTAGACGAGCGAAATCAATTCTTAAAGTCAACAGATCCGATAGGTGGTGGGACAGCCTGATGGGACAGGACTGATGCGGCGGCGATATTTATGAGGAGTGTGGGCAAGGGCGACGTGCCATGCACACAAGGATTTGCCGCGCCATATCTCGCTGCCTGATCAGCGCTGAGCAGTCACATATGTCCCTTGGCTGTTGGCTAGTTTCCCTATTTATAACAATAAAAATGAGTTTACTCGGAGGGAATTAGTCACGCCCCGGGAGTAGTTTAAAAGTGAAAAACGGTCCTAATTTTTTTTTGAAAGTCTTTCATCCCGCCACGTGCCCAGACCCGCCACATATACAATATCTCTTTAAATAAATGGACAGAGTCTCCCCTATATATACTCGGCATTGCACAAAATACATACATCATCCAGAACCAGTTTTCATACACAGAGTGCTAAATAGAGAGATAAGTAATCCTTTGAATCATACATGAGAATATCGCCCACTCGGCAACCTCCAAGTTGAAAGGATAAAACCACAAAGTTTTAAAATAGTGCACACCCGACACTTAGTTTTAAAAACAGATTTCACAAACGTTTTATCACTTTGAAAACCTCCACATTCCACATGCATCCACCAACAAGAATAAACAAAATCCAAAAGATCACAAGCAGTCTAAAGTGTCCGCGTGTCCAAATATCCACATCACAAAGGTGTCACATCACATCACATCCATATCTCATGCAAGTATATCAATGGAATATAACGACTATAAAGAGAGGAGTAAAATGTCACCGGGATGACAAAAATTGAGTCACTCCCGCGTCGAAGCCTCTCCCCCGTCCCCGCCCGAGCCTGTCACATGGTGGAAGTTAGTGACAAAAATTATAGAAAGGAAAACGGATAAAACAAGTATCATATGCAAATGATAGGTACAATAAAGTAAACAGGACATCAAAGCGGAAACCGGAAGTCCCAATCATCCATACCGCTTTACTTGATTCCCACCACGGAATTCGGAAATACCTCAAACCTGCTCATAACCTTGGAGCCCAAAAATCAACATCGCTTTGACCACGATTCCGCTCTAACCGCGGGGGTCCCCTTACGCTCTGACCGCGTAGGGATCACGGGTCCTACAGACAACTTCTTCGAAAAAGTACACCGTTGCGGTGGCAAAATCGCTGGTGTACGTGATAGCGCCATGAGCCACACGATCCCATACTCGTGTAACATGTCGCGGTAACTGAACTGATAAGCCAAAAGATCCGTCTATATCCTTGACGAATATATCGTTCCGTCACAATAACCATGACTATATCCTTCATTTCGTTTAAAATAACAATATCAAAAGAAACAACAAATGGAAGAGGAGGGTTGAACACCGCCGTTCAACAACGTCCCCTACCTTGGTTCGGTTATCCACCTCGACCGGCGATGAAATCGGAACCTAAAAATCCTTCAAAACCTTCGCAATCCTGTCCGGAAGAAAACGGCGGACCCCTCGGTGTCAAAAAGGAAAGTCCGGGCTTCTACCGCTGTGTCGGCGGTACTTGCGAAGACAAAAGAGTAACAACACTTCCTGACGGTAAAGTACACTAAAAATCGTTACTAAAAACACATTCGGACAACAAAACCGTGATTCGTGGGTCAAACCGGGGTTCCAATGGTGAAAACGGCGATAAAAGTGCTCAACGAAGCAAACCCGGTGGCGACATGGCATGCAGGGTAGCGGCGGCACGCACGGGCTCAAGCGGCGAGTAGCGGCGGCACACCCGGGTGCGCACGGCCCATTTGCAACGCGGCCCGGGTGGCCCGGAAGCCCCGCGCGGGAGGGGAGGGCTGCGCGGGCAGTGCCCCGCGAGGGTGGCGCCCCGCGCGGGTTGCGCTCCGCATGGGCGGCATCCCGTGCGGCGTGCTCCATGCGGCATGCTTCATGCGGTGTGCTCTATGTGGTGTTGCGCGGCCCCGTCATAGCCACGGCTAGACTTGCGATATTGGCGGCGGTGGCCTCCCATCTACGACGACGGCGGCGGCGGCGACCTCCCGACAACCTCAACGACGGCAACGACCTCCCGTCTTACCCGACTGCGGTGGCCTTCCGTCTTACCCGACGGCGGCGGCAACAATTTCGCCTCAACTCCTCGTTCCAACGGAAATCCCAAGAACCCAAACGAAAGCACATAAAACCCCACGAATACAGAAACGATGTTAACGAAAAGTCAAGAACCAACCTTTCAACGACGGAGAAGACGATGCGGTGCCCGGACCCGCTCTCCGACCTCCGGTCTCTGACGGTGATGGTGCTCCAACTTCGATCTCCGATGATGACGGCGGTTCCAATTTAGATCTCCGGCGCGCACCTCGAGGAAGAAGACGAATCGCTCTTTTTCAAAAATAGAAAATGAGGTTTTTCTTGTTTCTTTTCTTTAGCATGTAAAGTAAAACCGATCCCCGAATCCGGTCTATTTATAAGAGAAATTGTAACCACTTTAACTAATTTTATCTCTTGTAATTGTTTCTTCCTCGATTTGCATGCCAAATTTACCGAAACACCCTTCATGCATCAGCACGGACTTTAAAGTGGCATACACCATTAATGGATGTTTAAACCCTTTTTAACCCATTACCTTCGAAAAATCGTACCGGGAGATTCGTTTATCGGATTCTCGAGCCGATCACACCGCCGTTCTCCGTTTAACGTGCTCTGCAATATGAAAATCAAAATCGGTAAAATTGATATAAGCGAAAAGTAAGTAAAATTCCACTCACACCGGAAGTGATGAAAAAGGAAAAACCGTGGACACTATATCACTCCCCCCTTAAAAGAAGTTTCATCCTCGAAATTAGCTCGTATCCACCGCCAATAGGCCCGGATAATGCTCCCTCATCTTTGACTCAAGTTCCCAAGTGGCTTCACGTTCCTCGTGGTTACTCCATTGGACCTTCACATACGGAGTCGATCATTTTCTCAACTTCTTCTCTTCCCGTGCTAAAATTCGTATCGGTGTTTCCTCAAAACTCAAATCCTCTTGTAACGACATCGATGTAGCACTAATCACATATGATGGGTCGGGTAGATACTTTCGAAGCATTGATACATGAAACACATCATGCACCTTCTCAAAACTTCGTGGTAAAGCCAAGCGATACGCTACCGAACCAATCCGCTCCAAAATCTCGAACGGTCCCACAAACCACGGGCTTAATTTGCCCAGCAAACCGAACCGTCAGATGGCCTTGGACGGAGATACCTTGAGAAACACATGCTCCCCAACTTGAAACTCCAAGTCACGCCGTCTCAGATCCACGTAGCTCTTTTGCCAACTTTGCGCGGTCAAGAGCCGCTGTCTAATCGTGGGAATCTTTTCTTCCGTTTCCTCCACCAAGTTCAGTCCGAATTGCTTTCGTTCTTCCAGATCATCCCAACACAAAGGCGAGCAGCACTTGCTCTCGTATAAAGCCTCATACGGCGCCATCTGAATGCTAGCCTGAAAACTATCACCTAGATGACAAAAATTGAGTCACTCCCGCGTCGAAGCCTCTCCCCCGTCCCTGCCCGAACCCGGCACATGGTGGGAGTCAGTGACAAAAACTATAGAAAGGAAAACGGATAAAACAAGTATCATATGCAAATGATAGGTACAATAAAGTAAACAGGACATCAAACCGAAAACTGGAACTCCCAATCATCCATACCGCTTTACCTGATTCCCACCACAAAATCCGGAAATACCTTAAACCTGCACATAACCTTGGTGCCCAAAAACCCACATCGCTCTAACCACGATTCTGCTCTTACCGCGGGGGTCCCCTCACGCTCTAACTGCGTAGGGATCACGGATCCTACAAACCACTTCTCCGAAAAAGTACACCCATACGGTGGCCAAACCGTTGGTGTATGTGACAGCGTCATGAGCCACACGATCCCATACTCATGTAACATGTCGCGGTAACAGAACTGATAAGCCAAAAGATCCATCTATGTCCTTTACGAATATATCGTTCCGTCAGAATAACCATGACTATGTCCTTCTTTTCATTTAAAATAACAATATCAAAAGAAACAGCAAAAGGAAGATGAGGGTTGAACACCACCGTTCAACAACGTGCCCTTCCTTGGTTCGGTTACCTACCTCGACCGGTGATGAAATCAGAACCTAAAAACCCTTCAAAACCTTTGTGATTCTGTCCGGACGAAAACGGCGGACCCCTCAGTGTCAAAAAGGAGAGTCCGAGCTCCTACCGTTGTGTCGGCGATACTCGCAAAGACAAAACAGTAAAAACACCTCCTGACGGTAAAGTACACTAAAATTTTTTACCAAAAACACATTCGGACAGCAAAACCATGATTCGTGGGTTAAATCGTGGTGAAAACGACGATAAACACGCTCAACGGAGCAAACCCGGTGGTGGCGTTGCATGCAGGGTAGCAGCGGCACGCACGGGCTCAAGCGGCGAGCAGCGGCGGCCCACCCGAGTGCGCGCGGCCCATTTGGCATGCGGTCCGAGTGGACCGGAAGCCCCGCGCGGGATGGGAGGGCTGCGCGGGCAGCGCCCCGCGCGGGTACGTGGCGCTCCACACCGGCGGCGCCCCGTGCGGCATGCTCCATGCGGCATGCTTCATGCGGCGTGCTCCGTGAGGTGTTGCGCGGCCCCTTCATAGCCACGGCTAGACTTGTGATATCAACGGCGGCAGCCTCCCGTCTATGACGACGGCAGCGGTGACCTTCCGACAACCTCAACGGCAGCGGCGGCCTCCCGTCTTACCCGATGGCGGCGGCCGCCTCCCATCTTACCCGACGGCGGCGGCGGCCTCCCGTCTTTACCGACGCCGGTGGCCTCCCATCTTGATCGACGACGACGGCAACGATTTCGCCTCAATTCCCCGTTTCGACGGAAATCCCAAGAAGCACAAACGAAAGCACGAAAAATTCCATGAATACCGAAACGATGTTAACGAAAAGCCAAGAACCGACCTTTCAACGACGGGGAAGACGACGCGATGCCCGAACCCGCTCTCCGACCTCCGGTCTCCGACAGTGATGGTGCTCCAACTCTGATCTCCGATGATGACGGCGGTTCCAATTCCGATCTACGGCGCACACCTCAAGGAAGAAGACGAATCGCTCTCTTTCAAAAACGGGAAACGAGGATTTTCTTGTTTCTTTTCTTTAGCATGTAAAGTAAAACCGATCCCCGAATCCCTTCTATTTATAAGAGAAATTGTAATCATTTTATTCAATTTTATCTTTTGTAACCGTTTCTTCCTCAATTTGCATGCCAAATTTACCGAAACGTTATTCATCCATCGGCACGGACTTTAAAGCACCATACACCATTAATGGATGTTAAAAAATCTTTTTAACCTATTACCTTCTAAAAATCGTACCGGAAGATTCGTTTATCGGATTTTCGAGCCGATCACACCGTCGTTCTTCGTTTAACGCGCTCTACAATATGAAAACTAAAATCGGTAAAATCGATATAAGCAAAAAGTAAGCAAAATTCCACCCACACCGAAAGTGATGAAAAAGAAAAAATCATGGACACTATAGAACCCTATATTACTTCTGTAAGAAATCCATTCGAGCCGAGAAGGAGAGAAAGAGTCTGAAGACTTCTTCTAGTTGAGCCAACGGGAGGGAGATCCTTGGCAAACTCAACAGCCGATCGCTACCTTTCTCCGGACGCTCTAGCTTGAGTTAGGGGATATTGCCAAGCAGGGTGATTTCTTACATTGTCTACTGTTTGAGTTCAGTTGAGCTGTTTGCTAACTTCTTCCCAACTTTAGAGGTTGTTGGATTTGTGGGAAGTTGTTTGCGCCTCTGAACATGAGGTTCTATCCTAATAGATTTGGCAACTTTGGTGTCTGTATGTTTTGATTATGGACCTCAAGTTAGAACCGAGTAGGTTGGGGAACCATGGGGTTCTAAGTGAGTGTGAGAGTGTGGTTTTAGTTTCTGTCTTAGGTATTGCCTAAGAAGAGAGTAGAGGTAAAACTCTAGTATCGGTGAGCCTGATAGTGGGCCTTCATGCTATTGTGGCGTGAGAGCGCTTGACTGAGGAGTAGGTCGATACTTTTGACTCCTCTGGAAATGGGTGTATAGAGCTAATGATGGGTGTGGCGAGGGCGGTAGAATCCCGGTCTCCCATTTGGTGTTGTGGGTATAGCTCACTAGAGGATGACGTGGGTATGTCCTGGTTCTCTAGGCGCTATGCTGTTTGTGATGAAATATCTACTGAGGGTGACGAGGGTGGTGTCTTGGCACTCCTGGCGGCATGATTGTTTAACCAGGTGGTAGCGAGTGCGAGTTCTTTCGGTGCCCCACTTGACACCTAGGACCAATCTGGGGACTGTAGGGATAGTTGACTTCGCCCAGATGAATGTACGGATTGCCGATGGGAGTGAAGTTTGATGATTCAACCTCTACTTGGGGTTCGTATATGTCAACCGATTTGGGAAAGGTGTGATCCCCTTTGGTTTCTGCATTAGTGTGTTGCGCCTGGTCGATCTGTGGTAGGTGCTTGGTTGGGTTTGGTTCTGGGCGAGGCATCTAGGGTATTTTTGAACCTTATCTTATGTGCTTATTTTACTATATGTTGCCTTCTGGTTTTGTTGTAGATGCTTCATGTAGACCAAATAAGTGTAGAACATTCTTTCTCGGTGGTTGAACCCACTGAGGATTTTAATTAGTTCTCACTCCCCATGGTTTACTCCTTTTCAGGTGTCGAATTAGTTATTGAGGCGCGAGACCGCGACAAGAACGTGGTCGAGTAACGGGCTAGAAGTCAAGATCGTAAGTAGTGGTTTTGTTGTTCGATTATTGTGGTGTTGAGCTGTTGGCTCGGTTGTTTGTAACCTTTTGTGATCGAACTGTTGGATTTGAATAAGAGTTCCTTTCTTTTGGTTTTGTTTTCCCCTACACCCGAAAGGCGGGGAGGTCTGTGCATGCATCCGAACCGATCTTATTGGTGGTACTGGGGCGTGACAGACTTCTGGAATAGTATCAGAGCCTAGGTTAGAGAACTATGTGGTTAATGTATACTATTGGAGCCTTTGTAAGACCTAGGTAGGATGTCAGCGTGAGTGGCACATGAACTTTCGTGAAAGTAAGGGATTGGGTTGGTATTGTTCCCACGTGAGATGTTAGGAGCCAATTGAGAGAACCGAACTTTCACACTTCGGGCGATTACGTTGGCGACCGATAATGTAATGTTGGAAGTGAAAGGGAGTGTCTGTAGTAGCCTAGATTCCCGTGTAGCTTTTCCCATGACCCACGATGTGGAACACCTATTATTGGTGTGTCGAACCCGCAATGCGTCAAATAAACGCGTTGGACGGACTCTGTGAGGCCTCTGGATTGAGCCTGCCTTCCGGCTATTTTTGTCGGAATTTAGAAAGGGTTACAGGCTAATCCGATGTCATATTTGGATTCAGTACGGAAAAATATCGAAAATCGGCTATTTACTTGCCTTTTTCGGAGTCCGGATGCCCAAAAAGGACTCCCGGAAGTTTTCTGCGCATTCTGGTGCATGGGGGAAGCTGTGGGCCGGCTGAATGCCACGTGGCGGCCGCTGATTGGCCAGTGCACACGGCGTAGTCCACGGAGAAGTTGCGTGTGCATGGACCGGGCGCGGGGGACACGTGGCAGCTTCGGATTCGCGGGCTCACGCGGCGCAGTCCACGGCATCGAGCCGGTTGGTGCATGGACCGGGGCGGGCCACGTGGTGGTCTTTGAGTGGCCGGCTCTGGAACGCACGGTCCACACATCAGGCGGAGCAGGCGGGGTAGGTGGGGGCAGGTCGGGGTAGGTGGCCGCCGTACGCGGGGGCGCCACATGGCGCCCGGTGATTGGCGGGCGCCACCCCCTCCGCTGCTCCCTGTCGGGCCACGTAGCAGCGCCTGAATGGCCGGGTGCCCGCTATCCTGTGTTCGGGACACGTGGCGCGCCCAGGTAGATTTGGGCGCTGACAGGATCCGGTGTGGGCGGGCACTGTTGGGCACTGTTTGCGCCCGAATCTCTTTCGGACGCCCGAAATTAGGGCCCAAAAGCCCAATAGCTTGGTTTTTTGTTTCTTTAGGTGGGGGCCTATAAATAGGCTGGGTTCTTGGGCTCTTGGACTCTTTTCTCGAGCTCTTTTTCCTCTGAGCCCTCAAGTGAGTTTGATCTTCACCTTATTCTGCATCTTGTGAAGGAGGCTCAGATTTTTTGGAGGCTGCGGCATCGACGTCTTCGGCGAGTTAGCGCAGTGCGACGTTCTTTCGTCGGTGGCCCATTTACGTCACATTTCGGTCCACGAGGTCCACAGAGCTACTCCGACGGAATTTTTGTATTTTCCACTCCTCCCAGATTTTTAGGGGTTCCTGGTACATCTTTAAGCCCCTATTTTGGCTGGTAGTTTTCCTGGACAGCAGCACATTGTTGGATTTTTATCTCTACACTCGATCATTGGATTTCGACGTGTGAGGACTCGATTGCCATCTACTCTTCGCGAGGATCGCCGTCTTATTTTTATTAGAATTTTTGGAATTTATCTCATAGGTGATAATTAAGCTTCTTTGGGACTGAATTTTCAGCACATTGCACACTTGGGAATTTTGTGTTGATTGTAATGTTGGACTATATCTTTGTACCGAGGATGTGTTTTTGGGTCCGTTGGAATCGTGGGAATCCAAGGATTGTCCCCGTTCAGTTTCAGCCTTTTTGGATCTTGGATTGACGCGCGCTTCAGGTGGGTTGCTTCATCTTCAAAACCAATGGACAGTTCATTAACTCTATTGAGTAGGTAACCTGCAGGATTTTGAGATGTACTAGAAAGCATGCTAGAAAGAGAAAATTGATACTCCTTGTGTTGCTATGCTGATCAGTGTTGTTTTATTGCTCCCTAAATATGTTAAATTAGTATTATCTTTGGAACTTGACCTAGCACCCCGTCATATGTTGCATGTATAACCAGACCAGTAGAAAACCCTTACTTGGGCTAGGTTTATTTATGCTTCAGACATCCACACTTCTTACTCTATTCCTGGGCATAGTGTTATCCTCGCCCGGGTAGTGGGCCGAGTGGTCGGGATTTCTCTTAGTGTGGAATGCATGTTACACTCGTGTTTGGGAGCAGAGTGGAGTCTGGTAGATGTAGCTGGTCTTTTATCGCTGGCGGGAGCCGTTTGGGTGAACGGTGGTCCCGGAATGTCTTGTTTCTCTGTTTTATGTGTCGCCACTGTGTTAGTGGCAGTAGTATACCAGTGATAGCAGGACCTTGAACCCAGAACCTTTTTGGACACACACATGATTTTAGTCAACCAATGTTTTCTTCCAAACATCGAATGGTCGCCGGAGTCTGTTCTTGTCTGATTGGACGAAGGCATTAGCCCTTCGGGGTTTGGGTATAAAAACTTGTTTTCCAACTGTTTTTCCTAAAAGAACTAAAAATCATTAAAAATTGGTATTTCTCAAAACAAGATAGTTTTTCAAAAAGGAACTACTTTTAGTCCACACCCCGCGTGGGTTGAGTGAAAAATAGTTTTCAGTAATAAATGTCACATTTTTTCCTGTAAACTTCCCCACTCGAGAGGATTAGAGTGGTCTGGGTTCTAAGGGCTGCCTTTTTCTTTGGGTCGAGAACAACGAGAGGCTATACCTAGAGCCTGTTCTTGTTTGATTTGGGTTGTAGGTTCTAGTCTTTCGGGGTTCCCGAACCCTTCTTTGTGGTCGGCTGTAGAGTATACCCAGCTAATGAGTTTGCTTGTTGAGCTGATGTTCCTATTTGGGGAGTCGTTGGGTTGACAGTGGTCCCGACTGTTCAAGTGGTTCCTGTTAGTGAGTTAGAGAGGTGATTTGGGTACTATCGATCTTGTTGATCGTGGATTGGACTATAGCATGGATAAGCCATATTGAGCTCGACAGAGATGCGCGGATACTTTCCTCGGTTGGGTCGCGCCCTCGAGTGCCACTCCGGAGTTGGGCTTGTTACTTTGCTATCGCGACTTGTCGACGCAGTCCCTCTGGCTGGGCCAGTTTTGGCAGTCACGGACGCCCTATGTAAGTCCGGTCCTTCTTGGATGTAACGGCCGTAGGTGGGCGTAGGTTTAACTGGACCCTATGTGGCAGTCAGTGCAGATTCGGTGATTGTATTTGAGAGATAGTAGATGCATCATGTTTCCATCTGTATCACTCCTTGAGCATTTAGATAGAGGCATAGTAGCTGTAGAGTTATTTTCCAGCTCTTTTCCTTTCAGTATTGAATTTGTTACTTTATGCCTCTAGTAGACTTAGTGGGGCAGACCGTCGAGCTTGTTGGCGGTACCCACTGAGAACTACTGTGGGATGTAGTTCTCACACTGTCACGCCCCGGGGTCGAAACTGCGACCCGGCTCGCCAACAGATCCGCCACCTATGCCAAACCCGCATAGGTGAAGCGTCCTACCTGCAAGAAAAGTACTACAGCTAAACAGATATCAGAGCTATAAATAAAAATCTGCTGTATAACTAAATCAATCACTGTACAACTGGAAATAACACAACAATGTCCGTCTCCCAAAAATGATAATCATACAGAATCCTCATATACAAACTCAGAACTCAACCAGGAGGTATCTCCAATAAATACATCAGTGTACAGGCTCTCAATACATAACAATCCTCACTACAACAGTCTCTCAAAGGAGGAAAATAAAATAACTAATCTACTGAAGCTCTCCTCTGAAGGGGTGCCGCTACACTCCAACGACGGGTAGGGAACTAGCTCGCGACTCCCTCGCCTCGGTCAGAAGGATCAGCAACAGGAACAACAGGAACTGGAGTAGAAGTTCCTGTGGGAAAAGACACCACGACGGGTGTGAGAACTACGTCCCAAGTAGTTCTCAGTGGGTGCCGCCAACAAGCCCGACGGTCTGCCCACTAAGTCCACTAGAGGCATAAAGTAACAAAAGCAGTGCTGTAAGGAAAGCTGGAAAAAGTAAACTCTACAGCTACTATGCCTCTATCTAGATGCTCAAAGAGTGGGACAGAAAGAACATGATGCCACAACTAACTCTCATCTCTGATCACTCAATCTGAACTGACTGCCTCCTCGGGTCCAGTCAAGCCTGCGCCAACCTACTGCCGTTACGTCCCGGAGGAGCGGACTTACGTAGGACGTCCATGACTGCCAACACCAGCACAGCCAGAGGGACAAATGCAACGACAAGTCGCGATAGAAAAGCTCAATCTCACGCCGGTATAACAACCCGGTCTCGCCTACTCCGGAGTGGCACTCGAGGGGAGCGACCCGCTCGAGTAAAAAGTAACCCATCTCAAGTATCTCTGTAAAGTATCTCTGTCAAGCTCAAATGTGGCTCATGCAGGCTATGATCCACGATCAAACAGATCGGTAACTCCAAGCTCAAAGCACAACTCAGTCGGAAAAAGAACCTCGACTCGAATAGGAATAGCCCAACACACTCTCACAGCTATGTCGGAGAACCCTCAACGACTCAATCTGATAAATGCACGACCATGGCTGAGTCGGGAAACCTCCACGACTCGATCTGCCAGAACCCCAAGATCCTCAAGGCTAAGTGGGAGAACCACCTCCACCACTAAATCAGAGAAACAACCTCTAGATCACACTCTACCAACTCATGGCACCAAGTCGCATCCACTGCGAGAAACTGTCTCAACAGGCCAAACAGGCCAAACGTCGCATCTACTGCGAACAACTGCCTCAACAGGCCGACATCGCATCCACTGCGAACAGCTGACTCAACAGGCCAAACAGGCCGAACATCTCAACCACTGACCCAATGAAGGGTCCGGGAACACCGAAAGACTAGAACCTACAACCCAAATCAAACAAGAACAGGCTCTAGGCATAGCCTCTCGTTGTTCTCATCCCAAGAAAAGGCAGACCTTAGAACCCAGACCACTCGAATCATCTCGGTGGTTAATTTATAGGAAAAACTGTGACATTTCTTACTGAAGCCATCTGATCTGTAAGAAATCCATATTTAATGATTTTTAGTTCTGCTTAGGAAAACAGTTGAAACCAAGTTTTATATCTAAGCCTCGAAGGGCTAATGCCTTCGTCCAATCAAACAGGAACAGACTCAGGCGACCCTACGATGCTTGGAAGAAAATATTTGGTTGACCAAAATCATATGTGTGTCCAAAAAGGTTATGGGTTTAAGGTCCTGCTAACACTGATCTACCGCTGCCACTAGCACAGCGGCGACAGATAAAACAAGAAAAATAAAACATCTCGGGACCGCCGTCTACCCAAACGGCTCCCGCTACAGATGAACAACCAACTACATCTACCAGACGCCACTCTGCTCCCAAGCACGAGTGTAACATGCATCCCACACTAAAAGATAACTCCTGACCACTCGGCCCACTACCCGGGCGAGGAAGAACACTATGTCCAGGAAAGATAGAAGTGTGGATGTCTAAAGCAGAAATAACCCTAGCCCAAGTGAGGGTTTTCTACCAGTCTGGTTACACATGCAATCATATGACAGGGGTGCTAGGTCAAATTCCAAGATAACAATAATCAACAGCTTGTAGGGAAGGACAATAAATACATGATGATCTATCAACATCAGGAACATCAATTCCTATAATCTAGCATGCTATATAAAACACATCTATAACATGCAAGTCCCTACACAGATAGAATTAATGCACAGTCCATAAGTCGTGAAGACAAGGCCACCCACCAGAAAATGCTAACTGTCCGGAGTTCCACAGCTGAAAACACCAGAAGCAACAACCTCCACTAATCCTCAACCCAACGGGTTCACAAACATCCGCAAATACTCCTGGGTACAACAAAAGGTCCAAGGTTACACTTTATTCCACAAAATAACCAAGTACAAAAATCTGCAGAAGACAGTCCTGAAGATCTGAAATTCCCACCTGCAGAAAGTGCCCTGAAAATTCCGATAAAAATATCACCGCGAGCGTCTCGTCGAGACCTTCGAAACGGGTACCTGCACGCCCAAATCCGAGCCCCGTAGGCCAAGTTACAAATTCCACAGTACAGGTGCGCAAACACTCACAACCACACAACTGTAAACTCAAACACAGATAAAAGGGGAAAAGTATACCTTCGGGCAAGCCTCAGAAAAATCCCGGAAAAATACAATGATAATCCTTGCGACGAGTAGATCCAAAAAGTGTATAGGCTCGTCTCGATCCGACACTCGGTTGCGGAGATAAAATTCCGGCAAGCCTCCGCTGTCCAGAAATCCACCAGCAAAACAGTGGCTTAGAAATGCCTCGTAAACCGTGCCAAGAACTCAGAATCAATCAAGGTGATCAACACGGAAATCGAAGGCGTACCTCTCGTGAACGCGGTGCCACAAAAATCGTCTCAAAATTCCATCGGGGTAGCTCAGGGGGTCTCCCACACTGAAAGGCGATGGTAGAAGCCAAAATCCAAGAAACGTCGCAGTGCGCCGCGTCGCAGAAAGCACGGATCTCGAGGCCTCCAAAAATTCTGTAAATCCATCACAAGGTGGAGCACAAGGTGAGGAACATTTCCTCTTAAAACCTCTGCCTGAGAAGAGCTCGGCAAAACCTTCAAAACGCAGGCCAAAGGGGGCTATTTATAGCCCCAACTCAACAAATCCTGAAATACCCATTTTGTCCCAACTTCCGGGCGCCCGAAACTTCCGGGCTGCTACAGTGACCCAAAATGTACCCCAAACCAGCTGCGCCCGAATCGTCCCTGGAGTGACACGTGTCCCCGAACAGGCAACAGCGAGCGCGGTCAACCGCGTCGCGCCACGTGTCCTCCTGCTCTGCCGCCGAACGCGGAGTCAACTCCTCGGGATTCGCGCCCACGTGCGCCCGGCCGCGCCCACGTCGCGCCCACGTGCGCGGCCGCGCCGCCCACGGCCCCGTGTCGGGCCCGCATCCCGAGGCACCAGCTGCCAGCTGCGTGGACCGCGCGCTCGAGCACCAGCCAATGCCATCACGCCACGTGTTCCGCTCCGGTCCACCGTGCACCCGCGATACTCTATGGACCGCGCCTGCCGCGCCGGCCAATCGGGAGGCGCCACGTGGCCCGCGCCTGGTGCACGACTCCCGCGGTGGACCGACCGGCCTCTCCTCGGCCCGCCGCCGCGCTCCGCCGTCCGCCGCCGCCGCCGGCGCAACTCCGGCCGCCGGAACAGTAACCCCACGCCTCGAAATCCGTGCCGGGTCATCCGAGCTCCGAAAAATACAAGTAAATAGTCCATTTTGAGCGTTTTCCCGCGCGCTGAATCCAAATCCGCTGTCCGATTTGCCAAATTCCACTTCTAAAATTTCTCAAAAATTCCCGGGAAAGCAAACTTGATCCGTTTTTCATGCCGAGTCCAAATCTTGGGTCCAATATGCGCGCAAACACCTCTAACACCCAACATGGGTCTCCGGAAGCCGCAGATCCAACAGTAATCCAAACGTGGGAATTCCGGGTCCTCACATCCTCCCCCACTAAAAGAAAGTTTCGTCCTCGAAACAAACACGGCTTAAAAGGGAGTTCAAAGCTAAGGGTAAGCATCCAACAACACAGTCTCCAACTCCCCAGTCGCTACTCACTCCCCGTGATTACTCCTCAACAAAATAGTAATCAGTACGGCATGGCCCGGTTGCGTAATTCTCTCATCTCACGAGCCAGAATTCGCAACGGGCGTCCCTCGTACCACAAGTACTCGCAGATCTCAAAGAAAACGAGTCCATCACGGGCGAGGAATCCACAAGCCTAACACTCCTGAGCTGAGACGTGGAAGGACCATCACGAACGCCAACAAAAGGCTGGGGGAAAAGAGAGAACAACCAATGTAGCACGCACCAACACCGCTCCCTGGTGCCAGCTCAACCAGGCGATCCGAGACACCCATACGGTCATCCAAGGAAAAGAAGCCCTAATCGGCTAGGGTCCTCGCTCAGTCACTCTCGGATCCTGACCATTCGCAGGGGCTTGCTTCAACCGCAGTCTACCGTCAAAAGGGACCCTCAGGGACACGACCTCGAGCCCTGTTCCGCAACGGTCCCACCCAGCGCCAACTGTGGAACCATTAAACTCAACCCCGAAAAGCTATCCGTCTCCAGGTATCCGCCACCACAGTGGCCCTGTCGGGGTGGTACTGAATGCTCAAGAATAACCCAATGGTAACTCCACAGCCACTATGGGAGGCACCACTAACACAAAGGTCCATCCCCCATCTCTGGCAAAGCTGCAATCGGCGCTAGTACCAGTCTCATCATCCATTCGCCATGCTCTCCTGGCACTGCGAAATCAAAAAAAGCTCCTCACCTCAACAATAAATGTTGATCTCAGCCAAACTCAAATAGCATCCACATTGGCCGGAAATCCACCGCCGCTCCTATGGCTAACACAATGTGACCCAAGAAGGTAAGCTTCTAAAGCTAAAACTTGTATCTCAATAACCTGGCATACAACTTCATCCACACAGCATAGTAACACATCCACCAGTGCTCCTCACGCTCCAAGTCGCTCTGGGAGTAGATCATAATATCCCTGGAGGATCTTGTTACCAATACAATCAAGTACAGCTGGAGCACAATTCCTCAAACCAAAAGAGTGGCAGGGCGTTAATCAATCCAATTGGCCTCACTAAGAGCTCAAGATGCCCTACCGTGTCCTGAACGCCATCAAGGCAAGGTCCTCGGCTGTCTGATTCCAAGTAGGTACCCGCACCAAACAATAACTGCCGGAGTATGACTCCATCAAAAGGTCCAGAATAATACTCGGACCTGTCTACACACGAACCATAAAAGGGCCCTCACAGTCGTGTATCAACGATGTGGCATCACCACCGTATATCAACGGCGTGGCACTAGGTCAAACAGACCCTCGATCCATCAGATCCTGCAACTTGCGCCATCAGCTCTCCAGCTCTACTGGCAATAACCAATGAGGTGCTGTCGAGGGTGGCGCGGTTCCCCGAACCACGCCAAACTTAATCTCTATCTCCCGAACCGGCGGTATTAACAACAGCTCAGGTGAAATCACACCCGGAATCTCGTGGCAACAGAGACATCTTTGGGTCCCGGTGCCGCCGTAAGCACCTCTCACACTGTCGCTATAAACCAGTGTGCTCTAACGACCTCAACAACCAAATCTCCTCTCGTCTGCCTCGCAGAAGGTCAAAGTCCTCCGCAGATAACAAATCCACGCTACCGCTGCGCCACTCCGATATAGAGGTTGATGCTGCCATCGGGGTCCACCCGATCTCTGGCATCACGGGAACCCGTTATCCAGGAAAAAATAAAATCAGAAATATCTCTGCCGGCCGATCTGTCCTCCATCACCCGGCGCCAAGCGCCAATATCCAGAACTCGCCTCTGGCGGCAGATCCCTATCCCAAGGAACTGCAGCGCCATGCTCCATACACAATGCCTACCCATCGAAGCGTCAATAATCCAAAACGGAGGGACCAACTACACTGAAAGGTATCCTAGCGCAAACCATTCCCCGTCAAACATATCCTATGCGCCTCATCCCTCGAAACCTGGAGCGTGCAGTTCAACAATTGCATAAACTCCCTAGCACAGGGAGGCTCTCCGAGAGTCTCTCCATCACCACCAACCCAATTCTGCCTACAAAGGCTCCAACTCAAACCTATGAATCGGGATGGTTCAGACTGCCGGGACTGGCTCCATCGATCATGATGTCCCTAAGCTCAGCTACTATCCACTATCCACCATGCCATCGGTGCCTCGGCACTGCTCGTCGGCACGGAGGGGGCTGCTCGCTCCATCGGCGCCACTGGTACAACTGAAGATACCACTGCATAGGAAGAGAGTACTGGAGGACACTCAAGCGGTACTGGCCACTGGCTATGCTCTCTGCTCCAACAAGCGCATCAAACGTTCCATGGCTTCTTCCTGGCATCAGACAGCCTCCGACATCTGTGCCATCTGGATCCATAACTCCTGGGTCTCGCTCTGCTCTGATAGCTCTGTCTCCCGCTGCTCGGGTTACTCATCAGATGCGGGATGTGCCCTCTTCGCTACACGACGTCTCAGGGGCATCGTAGACCACTGCACAATAACAAACATCAGGACACAACAACCATACGACCCATCCAGCGAAAGTCTAAGACATGTTATCAATTCCACA
The DNA here is from genome assembly GCA_029204045.2 of Tillandsia leiboldiana. NCBI lineage: Eukaryota > Viridiplantae > Streptophyta > Magnoliopsida > Poales > Bromeliaceae > Tillandsia > Tillandsia leiboldiana. The sequence goes on from CM055073.1 coordinate 24,473,749, forward strand.
GCATTATGTTTGTCTGCAGCCAACATAATCGCTTAGGAGCATAAACATGCCAATCACGTCATCCCGTCTCTTGGGAGAGGTACAAAACTCGATCAGGACTCTCGCTAAAGTCACGACTCTCACGTGGTCATCCTAATGTCCAACCACAAGCTAGGTTTCTAAGTCCTCAATGACCTACAACCTAGGCTCTGATACCACTCTAATCTGTCACGCCCCGGGTCGAAACTGCGACCCGGCTCGCCAACAGATCCGCCACCCTATGCCAACCCGCATAGGTGAAGCGTCCTACCTGCAAGAAAAGTACTACAGCTAAACAGATATCAGAGCTATAAATAAAAATCTGCTGTATAACTAAATCAATCACTGTACAACTGGAAATAACACAACAATGTCCGTCTCCCAAAATGATAATCATACAGAATCCTCATATACAAACTCAGAACTCAACCGGGAGGTATCTCCAATAAATACATCAGTGTACAGGCTCTCAATACATAACAATCCTCACTACAACAGTCTCTCAAAGGAGGAAATAAAATAACTAATCTACTGAAGCTCTCCTCTGAAGGGGTACCGCTACACTCCAACGACGGGTAGGGAACTAGCTCGCTACCCCTCGCCTCGGTCAGAAGGATCAGCAACAGGAACACAGGAACTGGTAGAAGTTCCTGTGGGAAAGACACCACGACGGGTGTGAGAACTACGTCCCAAGTAGTTCTCAGTGGGTGCCGCCAACAAGCCCGACGGTCTGCCCACTAAGTCCACTAGAGGCATAAAGTAACAAAAGCAGTGCTGTAAGGAACTGGGAAAAGTAAACTCTACAGCTACTATGCCTCTATCTAGATGCTCAAAGAGTGGGACAGAAAGAACATGATGCCACAACTAACTCTCATCTCTGATCACTCAATCTGAACTGACTGCCTCCTCGGGTCCAGTCAAGCCTGCGCCAACCTACTGCCGTTACGTCCCGGAGGAGCGGACTTACGTAGGACGTCCATGACTGCCAACACCAGCACAGCCAGAGGGACAAATGCAACGACAAGTCGCGATAGAAAAGCTCAATCTCACGCCGGTTAACAACCCGGTCTCGCTACTCCGGAGTGGCACTCGAGGGGAGCGACCCGCTCGAGTAAAAAGTAACCCATCTCAAGTATCTCTGTAAAGTATCTCTGTCAAGCTCAAATGTGGCTCATGCAGGCTATGATCCACGATCAACAGATCGGTAACTCCAAGCTCAAAGCACAACTCAGTCGGAAAAAGAACCTCGACTCGAACAGGAATAGCCCAACACACTCTCACAGCTATGTCGGAGAACCCTCAACGACTCAATCTGATAAATGCACGACCATGGCTGAGTCGGGAAAACCTCCACGACTCGATCTGCCAGAACCCCCAGATCCTCAGGCTAAGTGGAGAACCACCTCCACCACTAAATCAGAGAAACAACCTCTAGATCACACTCTACCAACTCATGGCACCAAGTCGCATCCACTGCGAGAAACTGTCTCAACAGGCCAAACAGGCCAAAATCGCATCTACTGCGAACAACTGCCTCAACAGGCCGACATCGCATCCACTGCGAACAGCTGACTCAACAGGCCAAACAGGCCGAACATCTCAACCACTGACCCAATGAAGGGTCCGGGAACACCGAAAGACTAGAACCTACAACCCAATCAAACAAGAACAGGCTCTAGGCATAGCCTCTCGTTGTTCTCGTCCCAAGAAAAGGCAGACCTTAGAACCCAGACCACTCGAATCATCTCGGTGGTTAATTTATAGGAAAAACTGTGACATTTCTTACTGAAGCCATCTGATCTGTAAGAAATCCATATTTATGATTTTTAGTTCTGCTTAGGAAAACAGTTGAAACCAAGTTTTATATCTAAGCCTCGAAGGGCTAATGCCTTCGTCCAATCAAACAGGAACAGACTCAGGCGACCCTACGTGCTTGGAAAAATATTTGGTTGACAAAAATCATATGTGTGTCCAAAAAGGTTCTGGGTTTAAGGTCCTGCTAACACTGATCTACCGCTGCCACTAGCACAGCGGCGACAGATAAAACAAGAAAATAAAACATCTCGGGACCGCCGTCTACCCAAACGCTCCCGCTACAGATGACAACACAACTACATCTACCAGACGCCACTCTCTGCTCCCAAGCACGAGTGTAACATGCATCCCACACTAAAAGATAACTCCTGACCACTCGGCCCACTACCCGGCGAGGAGAACACTATGTCCAGGAAAGATAGAAGTGTGGATGTCTAAAGCAGAAATAACCCTAGCCCAGGTGAGGGTTTTCTACCAGTCTGGTTACACATGCAATCATATGACAGGGGTGCTAGGTCAAATTCCAAGATAACATAATCAACAGCTTGTAGGGAAGGACAATAAATACATGATGATCTATCAACATCAGGAACATCAATTCCTATAATCTAGCATGCTATATAAACACATCTATAACATGCAAGTCCCTACACACATATAATTAATGCACAGTCCATAAGTCGTGAAGACAAGGCCACCCACCAGAAAATGCTAACTGTCCGAGTTCCACAGCTGAAAACACCAGAAGCAACAACTCCACTAATCCTCAACCCAACGGGTTCACAAACATCCGCAAATACTCCTGGGTACAACAAAGTCCAAGGTTACACTTTATTCCACAAAATAACCAAGTACAAATCTGCAGAAGACTCCTAAGATCTGAAATTCCCCACCGCAGAAAGTGCCCTGAAAATTCCGATAAAAATATCACCCGCGAGCGTCTCGTCGAGACCTTCGAAACGGGTACCCTGCACGCCCAAATCCGAGCCCCGTAGGCCAAGTTACAAAAATTCCACAGTACAGGTGCGCAAACACTCACAACCACACAACTGTAAACTCAAACACAGATAAAGGGGAAAAGTATACCTTCGGGCAAGCCTCAGAAAAATCCCGGAAAAATACAATGATAATCCTTGCGACGAGTAGATCCAAAAAGTGTATAGCTCGTCTCGATCCGACACGCGGTTGCGGAGATAAAATTCCGGCAAGCCTCCGCTGTCCAGAATCCACCAGCAAAACAGTGGCTTAGAAATGCCTCGTAACCGTGCCAAGAACTCAGAATCATCAAGGTGATCAACACGGAAATCGAAGGCGTACCTCTCGTGAACGCGGTGCCCACAAAAATCGTCTCAAAATTCCATCGGGGTAGCTCAGGGGGTCTCCCACACTGAAAGGCGATGGTAGAAGCCAAAATCCAAGAAACGTCGCAGTGCGCCGCGTCGCAGAAAGCACGGATCTCGAGGCCTCCAAAATTCTGTAATCCATCACAAGGTGGAGCACAAGTGAGGAACATTTCCTCTTAAAACCTCTGCCTGAGAAGAGCTCGGCAAAACCTTCAAAACGCAGGCCAAAGGGGCTATTTATAGCCCCATCACAAATCCTGAATACCCATTTTGGTCCCAACTTCCGGGCGCCCGAAACTTCCGGGCTGCTACAGTGACCCCAAAATGTACCCCAAACCAGCTGCGCCCGAGTATCGTCCCTGGAGTGACCGTGTCCCCAACCAGGCAACAGCGAGCGGTCCAACCGCGTCGCGCCACGTGTCCTCCATCTGCTTCCGCCGAAAACGCGGAGTCAACTCCTCGATTCGCGCCCACGTGCGCCCGGCCGCGCCCACGTCGGCGCGCCCACGTGCGCGGCCGCGCCGCCCACGGCCCCGTGTCGGGCCCGCATTCCCGAGGCACCAGCTGCCAGCTGCGTGGACCGCGCGCTCGGCACCCAGCCAATGCCATCACTCCACGTGTTCCGCTCCGTCCACCTGCCCACACCGCGATACTCCATGGACCGCGCCTGCCGCCGCGCCGGCCAACGGGAGCGCCACGTGGCCCGCGCCTGGTGCACGACTCCCGCGCGTGGACCGACCGGCCTCTCCTCGGCCCCCGCCCGCGCTCCGCCGTCCGCCGCCCGCCCGCGGCGCAACTCCGGCCGCCGAACAGTTAACCCCACGCCTCGAAATCCGTGCCGGGTCATCCGAGCTCCGAAAATACAAGTAAATAGTCCATTTTGAGCGTTTTTCCAAGCGCTGAATCCAAATCCGCGCTTGATTTGCCAAATTCCACTTCTAAAATTTCTCAAAAATTCCCGAAAGCAACTTGATCCGTTTTTCATGCCGAGTCCAAATCTTGGGTCCAATATGGCCGCAACACCTCTAACACCCAACATGGGTCTCCGGAAGCCGCAGATCCAACAGTAATCCAAACGTGGGAATTCCGGGGCCTCACATCCTCCCCCACTAAAAGAAAGTTTCGTCCTCGAAACAAACACGGCTTAAAAGGAGTTCAAAGCTAAGGGTTA
>CM055073.1:24478195-24539466 GCA_029204045.2 Tillandsia leiboldiana
CGCCTACTCCCGGAGTGGCACTGAGTCGAGGGGATCTACGCCGCCGAGTAAAAAGTAACCCCCATCTCAGTATCTCTGAAAGTTATCATCTGTCAGCTCCAAGGTGGGCTCATGCAGCTATGATCCACGATCAAACAGATCGGCAAATAACTTCCAAGCTCAAAGCCCACTCAGTCGGAAAAAGAACCTCGACTCGAATAGGAAAGCCCAAACAACCTCTCACAGCTATGGCGAGAACCCTCAACGAATCAATCTGATAAATGCCGACCATGGCTGAGTCGGGAAAACCTCCCGACTCATCGCCCAACCCCAAGACCTCAAGCTAAGTGGGAGAAACAACTCCACCACTATCAGAGAACAACCTCTTAATCACACTCTACTACCAACTCATGGCAACAAGGTCGCATCCACTGCGAGAAACTGTGCTCACAGCCAGGAGCGGCCAACGTCGCATCTACTAATGGCAGAAACAACTGCCTCAACGGCCGACAATCGCATCCACTGCGAACCGCTGACTCAGACAGCCAACAGGCCGAATCTCAACCCACTTACCCAATGAAGGTTCCGGGACACACCGAAAGCTAGAACTCACCCCAAATCAAACAATACAAAGGCTCTAGGCATAGCCTCTCGTTGTTCTCATCCCAAGAAAAGGCAGACCTGGAGAACCCAGACACACTCGAAGCATCTCGGTGGTTAATTTTATAGGAAAAACTGTGACATTTTCTTACTGAAGCCATCTGATCTGTAAGAAATCCATATTTAATGATTTTAGTTCTGCTTAGGAAAACAGTTGAAACCAAGTTTTATAATCTAAGCCTCGAAGGGCTATGCCTTCGTCCAATCAAACAGGAACAGACTCAGGCGACCTACGATGCTTGGAAGAAAATATTTGGTTGACCAAAATCATATGTGTGTCCAAAAAGGTTATGGGTTTTAAGGTCCTGCTAACACTGATCTACCGCTGCCACTAGCACAGCGGTCGACAGATAAAACAAGAAAAATAAAACATCTCGGGACCGCCGTCTACCCAAACGGCTCCCGCTACAGATGAACAACCAACTACATCTACCAGACGCCACTCTGCTCCCAAGCACGAGTGTAACATGCATCCCACACTAAAGATAACTCCTGACCACTCGGCCCACTACCCGGGCGAGGAAGAACACTATGTCCAGGAAAGATAGAAGTGTGGATGTCTAAAGCAGAAATAACCCTAGCCCAAGTGAGGGTTTTCTACCAGTCTGGTTACACATGCAATCATATGACAGGGGTGCTAGGTCAAATTCCAAGATAACAATAATCAACAGCTTGTAGGGAAGGACAATAAATACATGATGATCTATCAACATCAGGAACATCAATTCCTATAATCTAGCATGCTATATAAAACACATCTATAACATGCAAGTCCCTACACAGATAGAATTAATGCACAGTCCATAGTCGTGAAGACAAGGCCACCCACCAGAAAATGCTAACTGTCCGGAGTTCCACAGCTGAAAACACCAGAAGCAACAACCTCCACTAATCCTCAGCCCAACGGGTTCACAAACATCCGCAAATACTCCTGGGTACAACAAAAGGTCCAAGGTTACACTTTATTCCACAAAATAACCAAGTACAAAAATCTGCAGAAGACAGTCCTGAAGATCTGAAATTCCCACCTGCAGAAAGTGCCCTGAAAATTCCGATAAAAATATCACCGCGAGCGTCTCGTCGAGACCTTCGAAACGGGTACCTGCACGCCCAAATCCGAGCCCCGTAGGCCAAGTTACAAATTCCACAGTACAGGTGCGCAAACACTCACAACCACACAACTGTAAACTCAAACACAGATAAAAGGGGAATAGTATACCTTCGGGCAAGCTCAGAAAAATCCCGGAAAAAATACAATGATAATCCTTGCGAGGAGTAGATCCAAAAAGTGTATAGGCTCGTCTCGATCCGACACTCGTTGCGGAGATAAAATTCCGGCAAGCCTCCGCTGTCCAGAAATCCACCAGCAAAACAGTGGCTTAGAAATGCCTCGTAAACCGTGCCAAGAACTCAGAATCAATCAAGGTGATCAACACGGAAATCGAAGGCGTACCTCTCGTGAACGCGGTGCCAGCAAAAATCGTCTCAAAATTCCATCGGGGTAGCTCAGGGGGTCTCCCACACTGAAAGGCGATGGTAGAAGCCAAAATCCAAGAAACGTCGCAGTGCGCCGCGTCGCAGAAAGCAGCGGATCTCGAGGCCTCCAAAAATTCTGTAAATCCATCACAAGGTGGAGCACAAGGTGAGGAAACATTCCTCTTAAAACCTCTGCCTGAGAAGAGCTCGGCAAAACCTTCAAACGCAGGCCAAAGGGGGCTATTTATAGCCCCAACTCAACAAATCCTGAAATACCCATTTTGTCCCAACTTCCGGGCGCCCGAAACTTCCGGGCTGCTACAGTGACCCAAAATGTACCCCAAACCAGCTGCGCCCGAATCGTCCCTGGAGTGACACGTGCCCCCGAACAGGCAACAGCGAGCGCGGGCCAACCGCGTCGCGCCACGTGTCCTCCTGCTCTGCCGCCGAACGCGGAGTCAACTCCTCGGGATTCGCGCCCACGTGCGCCCGGCCGCGCCCACGTCGCGCCCACGTGCGCGGCCGCGCCGCCCACGGCCCCGTGTCGGGCCCGCATCCCGAGGCACCAGCTGCCAGCTGGTGGACCGCTGCGCTCGATGCACCAGCCAATGCCATCACGCCACGTGTTCCGCTCCGGTCCACCGTGCACCCGCGATACTCCATGGACCGCGCCTGCCGCGCCGGCCAATCGGGAGGCGCCACGTGGCCCGCGCCCGGTGCACGACTCCCGCGGTGGACCGACCGGCCTCTCCTCGGCCCGCCGCCGCGCTCCGCCGTCCGCCGCCGCCGCCGGCGCAACTCCGGCCGCCGGAACAGTAACCCCACGCCTCGAAATTCGTGCCGGGTCATCCGAGCTCCGAAAAATACAAGTAAATAGTCCATTTTGAGCGTTTTTCGCGCGCTGAATCCAAATCCGCTGTCCGATTTGCCAAATTCCACTTCTAAAATTTCTCAAAAATTCCGGGAAAGCAAACTTGATCCGTTTTTCATGCCGAGTCCAAATCTTGGGTCCAATATGCGCGCAAACACCTCTAACACCCAACATGGGTCTCCGGAAGCCGCAGATCCAACAGTAATCCAAACGTGGGAATTCCGGGTCCTCACATCCTCCCCCACTAAAAGAAAGTTTCGTCCTCGAAACAAACACGGCTTCAAAAGGGAGTTCAAAGCTAAGGGTAAGCATCCAACAACACAGTCTCCAACTCCCCAGTCGCTACTCACTCCCCGTGATTACTCCTCACAAAATAGTAATCAGTACGGCATGGCCCGGTTGCGTAATTCTCTCATCTCACGAGCCAGAATTCGCAACGGGCGTCCCTCGTACCACAAGTACTCGCAGATCTCAAGAAAACGAGTCCATCACGGGCGAGGAATCCACAAGCCTAACACTCCTGAGCTGAGACGTGGAAGGACCATCACGAACGCCAACAAAAGGCTGGGGGAAAAGAGAGAACAACCAATGTAGCACGCACCAACACCGCTCCCTGGTGCCAGCTCAACCAGGCGATCCGAGACACCCATACGGTCATCCAAGGAAAAGAAGCCCTAATCGGCTAGGGTCCTCGCTCAGTCACTCTCGGATCCTGACCATTCGCAGGGGCTGCTTCACCGCAGTCTACCGTCAAAAGGGACCCTCAGGGACACGACCTCGAGCCCTATTCCGCAACGGTCCCACCCAGCGCCAACTGTGGAACCATTAAACTCAACCCCGAAAAGCTATCCGTCTCCAGGTATCCGCCACCACAGTGGCCCTGTCGGGGTGGTACTGAATGCTCAAGAATAACCCAATGGTAACTCCACAGCCACTATGGGAGGCACCACTAACACAAAGGTCCATCCCCCATCTCTGGCAAAGCTGCAATCGGCGCTAGTACCAGTCTCATCATCCATTCGCCATGCTCTCCTGGCACTGCGAAATCCAAAAAAGCTCCTCACCTTAACAATAAATGTTGATCTCAGCCAAACTCAATAGCATCCACATTGGCCGGAAATCCACCGCCGCTCCTATGGCTAACACAATGTGACCCAAGAAGGTAAGCTTCTAAAGCTAAAACTTGTATCTCAATAACCTGGCATACAAGCTTCATCCACACAGCATAGTAACACATCCACCAGTGCTCCTCACGCTCCAAGTCGCTCTGGGAGTAGATCATAATATCCCTGGAGGATCTTGTTACCAATACAATCAAGTACAGCTGGAGCACAATTCCTCAAACCAAAAGAGTGGCAGGGCGGTAATCAATCCAATTGGCCTCACTAAGAGCTCAAGATGCCCTACCGTGTCCTGAACGCCATCAAGGCAAGGTCCTCGGCTGTCTGATTCCAAGTAGGTACCCGCACCAAACAATAACTGCCGGAGTATGACTCCATCAAAAGGTCCAGAATAATACTCGGACCTGTCTACACACGAACCATAAAAGGGCCCTCACAGTCGTGTATCAACGATGTGGCATCCACCACCGTATATCAACGGCGTGGCACTAGGTCAAACAGACCCCTCGATCCATCAGATCCTGCAACTGCGCCATCAGCTCTCACAGCTCTACTGGCAATAACCAATGAGGTGCTGTCGAGGGTGGCGCGGTTCCCCGAACCACGCCAAACTTAATCTCTATCTCCCGAACCGGCGGCTATTAACAACAGCTCAGGTGAAATCACACCCGGAATCTCGTGGCAACAGAGACATCTTTGGGTCCCGGTGCCGCCGTAAGCACCTCTCACACTGTCGCTATAACCAGTGTGCTCTAACGACCTCAACAACCAAATCTCCTCTCGTCTGCCTCGCAGAAGGTCAAAGTCCTCCGCAGATAACAAATCCACGCTACCACTGCGCCACTCCGATATAGAGGTTGATGCTGCCATCGGGGTCCACCCGATCTCTGGCATCACGGGAACCCGTTATCCAGGAAAAAATAAAATCAGAAATATCTCTGCCGGCCGATCTGTCCTCCATCACCCGGCGCCAAGCGCCAATATCCAGAACTCGCCTCTGGCGGCAGATCCCTATCCCAAGGAACTGCAGCGCCATGCTCCATACACAATGCCTACCCATCGAAGCGTCAATAATCCAAAACGGAGGGACCAACTACACCGAAAGGTATCCTAGCGCAAACCATTCCCCGTCAAACATATCCTATGCGCCTCATCCCTCGAAACCTGGAGCGTGCAGTTCAACAATTGCATAAACTCCCTAGCACAGGGAGGCTCTCCGAGAGTCTCTCCATCACCACCAACCCCAATTCTGCCTACAAAGGCTCCAACTCAAACCTATGAATCGGGATGGTTCAGACTGCCGGGACTGGCTCCATCGATCAATGATGTCCCTAAGCTCAGCTACTATCCACTATCCACCATGCCTCGGTGCCTCGGCACTGCTCGTCGGCACGGAGGGGGCTGCTCGCTCCATCGGCGCCACTGGTACAACTGAAGATACCACCGCATAGGAAGAGAGTACTGGAGGACACTCAAGCGGTACTGCCACTGGCTATGCTCTCTGCTCCAACAAGCGCATCAAACGTTCCATGGCTTCTTCCTGGCATCAGACAGCCTCCGACATCTGTGCCATCTGGATCCATAACTCCTGGGTCTCGCTCTGCTCTGATAGCTCTGTCTCCCGCTGCTCGGGTTACTCATCAGATGCGGGATGTGCCCTCTTCGCTACACGACGTCTCAGGGGCATCGTAGACCACTGCACAATAACAAACATCAGGACACAACAACCATACGACCCAATCCAGCGAAAGTCTAAGACATGTTATCAATTCCACAGCATTATGTTGTCTGCAGCCAACATAATCGCTTAGGAGCATAAACATGCCAATCACTCATCCCGTCTCTTGGGAGAGGTACAAAACTCGATCAGGACTCTCGCTAAAAGTCACGACTCTCACGTGGTCATCCTAATGTCCAACCACAAGCCTAGGGTTTCTAAGTCCTCAATGACCTACAACCTAGGCTCTGATACCACTCTAATCTGTCACGCCCCGGGGTCGAAACTGCGACCCGGCTCGCCAACAGATCCGCCACCTATGCCAAACCCGCATAGGTGAAGCGTCCTACCTGCAAGAAAAGTACTACAGCTAAACAGATATCAGAGCTATAAATAAAAATCTGCTGTATAACTAAATCAATCACTGTACAACTGGAAATAACACAACAATGTCCGTCTCCCAAAAATGATAATCATACAGAATCCTCATATACAAACTCAGAACTCAACCGGGAGGTATCTCCAATAAATACATCAGTGTACAGGCTCTCAATACATAACAATCCTCACTACAACAGTCTCTCAAAGGAGGAAAATAAAATAACTAATCTACTGAAGCTCTCCTCTGAAGGGGTACCGCTACACTCCAACGACGGGTAGGGAACTAGCTCGCGACTCCCTCGCCTCGGTCAGAAGGATCAGCAACAGGAACAACAGGAACTGGAGTAGAAGTTCCTGTGGGAAAAGACACCACGACGGGTGTGAGAACTACGTCCCAAGTAGTTCTCAGTGGGTGCCGCCAACAAGCCCGACGGTCTGCCCACTAAGTCCACTAGAGGCATAAAGTAACAAAAGCAGTGCTGTAAGGAAAGCTGGGAAAAGTAAACTCTACAGCTACTATGCCTCTATCTAGATGCTCAAAGAGTGGGACAGAAAGAACATGATGCCACAACTAACTCTCATCTCTGATCACTCAATCTGAACTGACTGCCTCCTCGGGTCCAGTCAAGCCTGCGCCAACCTACTGCCGTTACGTCTCGGAGGAGCGGACTTACGTAGGACGTCCATGACTGCCAACACCAGCACAGCCAGAGGGACAAATGCAACGACAAGTCGCGATAGAAAAGCTCAATCTCACGCCGGTATAACAACCCGGTCTCGCCTACTCCGGAGTGGCACTCGAGGGGAGCGACCCGCTCGAGTAAAAAGTAACCCATCTCAAGTATCTCTGTAAAGTATCTCTGTCAAGCTCAAATGTGGCTCATGCAGGCTATGATCCACGATCAAACAGATCGGTAACTCCAAGCTCAAAGCACAACTCAGTCGGAAAAAGAACCTCGACTCGAACAGGAATAGCCCAACACACTCTCACAGCTATGTCGGAGAACCCTCAACGACTCAATCTGATAAATGCACGACCATGGCTGAGTCGGGAAACCTCCACGACTCGATCTGCCAGAACCCCAAGATCCTCAAGGCTAAGTGGGAGAACCACCTCCACCACTAAATCAGAGAAACAACCTCTAGATCACACTCTACCAACTCATGGCACCAAGTCGCATCCACTGCGAGAAACTGTCTCAACAGGCCAAACAGGCCAAACGTCGCATCTACTGCGAACAACTGCCTCAACAGGCCGACATCGCATCCACTGCGAACAGCTGACTCAACAGGCCAAACAGGCCGAACATCTCAACCACTGACCCAATGAAGGGTCCGGGAACACCGAAAGACTAGAACCTACAACCCAAATCAAACAAGAACAGGCTCTAGGCATAGCCTCTCGTTGTTCTCGTCCCAAGAAAAGGCAGACCTTAGAACCCAGACCACTCGAATCATCTCGGTGGTTAATTTATAGGAAAAACTGTGACATTTCTTACTGAAGCCATCTGATCTGTAAGAAATCCATATTTAATGATTTTTAGTTCTGCTTAGGAAAACAGTTGAAACCAAGTTTTATATCTAAGCCTCGAAGGGCTAATGCCTTCGTCCAATCAAACAGGAACAGACTCAGGCGACCCTACGATGCTTGGAAGAAAATATTTGGTTGACCAAAATTATATGTGTGTCCAAAAAGGTTCTGGGTTTAAGGTCCTGCTAACACTGATCTACCGCTGCCACTAGCACAGCGGCGACAGATAAAACAAGAAAAATAAAACATCTCGGGACCGCCGTCTACCCAAACGGCTCCCGCTACAGATGAACAACCAACTACATCTACCAGACGCCACTCTGCTCCCAAGCACGAGTGTAACATGCATCCCACACTAAAAGATAACTCCTGACCACTCGGCCCACTACCCGGGCGAGGAAGAACACTATGTCCAGGAAAGATAGAAGTGTGGATGTCTAAAGCAGAAATAACCCTAGCCCAAGTGAGGGTTTTCTACCAGTCTGGTTACACATGCAATCATATGACAGGGGTGCTAGGTCAAATTCCAAGATAACAATAATCAACAGCTTGTAGGGAAGGACAATAAATACATGATGATCTATCAACATCAGGAACATCAATTCCTATAATCTAGCATGCTATATAAAACACATCTATAACATGCAAGTCCCTACACAGATAGAATTAATGCACAGTCCATAAGTCGTGAAGACAAGGCCACCCACCAGAAAATGCTAACTGTCCGGAGTTCCACAGCTGAAAACACCAGAAGCAACAACCTCCACTAATCCTCAACCCAACGGGTTCACAAACATCCGCAAATACTCCTAGGTACAACAAAAGGTCCAAGGTTACACTTTATTCCACAAAATAACCAAGTACAAAAATCTGCAGAAGACAGTCCTGAAGATCTGAAATTCCCACCTGCAGAAAGTGCCCTGAAAATTCCGATAAAAATATCACCGCGAGCGTCTCGTCGAGACCTTCGAAACGGGTACCTGCACGCCCAAATCCGAGCCCCGTAGGCCAAGTTACAAATTCCACAGTACAGGTGCGCAAACACTCACAACCACACAACTGTAAACTCAAACACAGATAAAAGGGGAAAGTATACCTTCGGGCAAGCCTCAGAAAAATCCCGGAAAAATACAATGATAATCCTTGCGACGAGTAGATCCAAAAAGTGTATAGGCTCGTCTCGATCCGACACTCGGTTGCGGAGATAAAATTCCGGCAAGCCTCCGCTGTCCAGAAATCCACCAGCAAAACAGTGGCTTAGAAATGCCTCGTAAACCGTGCCAAGAACTCAGAATCAATCAAGGTGATCAACACGGAAATCGAAGGCGTACCTCTCGTGAACGCGGTGCCACAAAAATCGTCTCAAAATTCCATCGGGGTAGCTCAGGGGGTCTCCCACACTGAAAGGCGATGGTAGAAGCCAAAATCCAAGAAACGTCGCAGTGCGCCGCGTCGCAGAAAGCACGGATCTCGAGGCCTCCAAAAATTCTGTAAATCCATCACAAGGTGGAGCACAAGGTGAGGAACATTTCCTCTTAAAACCTCTGCCTGAGAAGAGCTCGGCAAAACCTTCAAAACGCAGGCCAAAGGGGGCTATTTATAGCCCCAACTCAACAAATCCTGAAATACCCATTTTGTCCCAACTTCCGGGCGCCCGAAACTTCCGGGCTGCTACAGTGACCCAAAATGTACCCCAAACCAGCTGCGCCCGAATCGTCCCTGGAGTGACACGTGTCCCCGAACAGGCAACAGCGAGCGCGGTCAACCGCGTCGCGCCACGTGTCCTCCTGCTCTGCCGCCGAACGCGGAGTCAACTCCTCGGGATTCGCGCCCACGTGCGCCCGGCCGCGCCCACGTCGCGCCCACGTGCGCGGCCGCGCCGCCCACGGCCCCGTGTCGGGCCCGCATCCCGAGGCACCAGCTGCCAGCTGCGTGGACCGCGCGCTCGAGCACCAGCCAATGCCATCACGCCACGTGTTCCGCTCCGGTCCACCGTGCACCCGCGATACTCTATGGACCGCGCCTGCCGCGCCGGCCAATCGGGAGGCGCCACGTGGCCCGCGCCTGGTGCACGACTCCCGCGGTGGACCGACCGGCCTCTCCTCGGCCCGCCGCCGCGCTCCGCCGTCCGCCGCCGCCGCCGGCGCAACTCCGGCCGCCGGAACAGTAACCCCACGCCTCGAAATCCGTGCCGGGTCATCCGAGCTCCGAAAAATACAAGTAAATAGTCCATTTTGAGCGTTTTCGCGCGCTGAATCCAAATCCGCTGTTCGATTTGCCAAATTCCACTTCTAAAATTTCTCAAAAATTCCCGGGAAAGCAAACTTGATCCGTTTTTCATGCCGAGTCCAAATCTTGGGTCCAATATGCGCGCAAACACCTCTAACACCCAACATGGGTCTCCGGAAGCCGCAGATCCAACAGTAATCCAAACGTGGGAATTCCGGGTCCTCACATCCTCCCCCACTAAAAGAAAGTTTCGTCCTCGAAACAAACACGGCTTAAAAGGGAGTTCAAAGCTAAGGGTAAGCATCCAACAACACAGTCTCCAACTCCCCAGTCGCTACTCACTCCCCGTGATTACTCCTCAACAAAATAGTAATCAGTACGGCATGGCCCGGTTGCGTAATTCTCTCATCTCACGAGCCAGAATTCGCAACGGGCGTCCCTCGTACCACAAGTACTCGCAGATCTCAAAGAAAACGAGTCCATCACGGGCGAGGAATCCACAAGCCTAACACTCCTGAGCTGAGACGTGGAAGGACCATCACGAACGCCAACAAAAGGCTGGGGGAAAAGAGAGAACAACCAATGTAGCACGCACCAACACCGCTCCCTGGTGCCAGCTCAACCAGGCGATCCGAGACACCCATACGGTCATCCAAGGAAAAGAAGCCCTAATCGGCTAGGGTCCTCGCTCAGTCACTCTCGGATCCTGACCATTCGCAGGGGCTGCTTCACCGCAGTCTACCGTCAAAAGGGACCCTCAGGGACACGACCTCGAGCCCTGTTCCGCAACGGTCCCACCCAGCGCCAACTGTGGAACCATTAAACTCAACCCCGAAAAGCTATCCGTCTCCAGGTATCCGCCACCACAGTGGCCCTGTCGGGGTGGTACTGAATGCTCAAGAATAACCCAATGGTAACTCCACAGCCACTATGGGAGGCACCACTAACACAAAGGTCCATCCCCCATCTCTGGCAAAGCTGCAATCGGCGCTAGTACCAGTCTCATCATCCATTCGCCATGCTCTCCTGGCACTGCGAAATCAAAAAAAGCTCCTCACCTCAACAATAAATGTTGATCTCAGCCAAACTCAAATAGCATCCACATTGGCCGGAAATCCACCGCCGCTCCTATGGCTAACACAATGTGACCCAAGAAGGTAAGCTTCTAAAGCTAAAACTTGTATCTCAATAACCTGGCATACAACTTCATCCACACAGCATAGTAACACATCCACCAGTGCTCCTCACGCTCCAAGTCGCTCTGGGAGTAGATCATAATATCCCTGGAGGATCTTGTTACCAATACAATCAAGTACAGTTGGAGCACAATTCCTCAAACCAAAAGAGTGGCAGGGCGTTAATCAATCCAATTGGCCTCACTAAGAGCTCAAGATGCCCTACCGTGTCCTGAACGCCATCAAGGCAAGGTCCTCGGCTGTCTGATTCCAAGTAGGTACCCGCACCAAACAATAACTGCCGGAGTATGACTCCATCAAAAGGTCCAGAATAATACTCGGACCTGTCTACACACGAACCATAAAAGGGCCCTCACAGTCGTGTATCAACGATGTGGCATCACCACCGTATATCAACGGCGTGGCACTAGGTCAAACAGACCCCTCGATCCATCAGATCCTGCAACTGCGCCATCAGCTCTCACAGCTCTACTGGCAATAACCAATGAGGTGCTGTCGAGGGTGGCGCGGTTCCCCGAACCACGCCAAACTTAATCTCTATCTCCCGAACCGGCGGTATTAACAACAGCTCAGGTGAAATCACACCCGGAATCTCGTGGCAACAGAGACATCTTTGGGTCCCGGTGCCGCCGTAAGCACCTCTCACACTGTCGCTATAACCAGTGTGCTCTAACGACCTCAACAACCAAATCTCCTCTCGTCTGCCTCGCAGAAGGTCAAAGTCCTCCGCAGATAACAAATCCACGCTACCGCTGCGCCACTCCGATATAGAGGTTGATGCTGCCATCGGGGTCCACCCGATCTCTGGCATCACGGGAACCCGTTATCCAGGAAAAAATAAAATCAGAAATATCTCTGCCGGCCGATCTGTCCTCCATCACCCGGCGCCAAGCGCCAATATCCAGAACTCGCCTCTGGCGGCAGATCCCTATCCCAAGGAACTGCAGCGCCATGCTCCATACACAATGCCTACCCATCGAAGCGTCAATAATCCAAAACGGAGGGACCAACTACACTGAAAGGTATCCTAGCGCAAACCATTCCCCGTCAAACATATCCTATGCGCCTCATCCCTCGAAACCTGGAGCGTGCAGTTCAACAATTGCATAAACTCCCTAGCACAGGGAGGCTCTCCGAGAGTCTCTCCATCACCACCAACCCCAATTCTGCCTACAAAGGCTCCAACTCAAACCTATGAATCGGGATGGTTCAGACTGCCGGGACTGGCTCCATCGATCAATGATGTCCCTAAGCTCAGCTACTATCCACTATCCACCATGCCTCGGTGCCTCGGCACTGCTCGTCGGCACGGAGGGGGCTGCTCGCTCCATCGGCGCCACTGGTACAACTGAAGATACCACTGCATAGGAAGAGAGTACTGGAGGACACTCAAGCGGTACTGCCACTGGCTATGCTCTCTGCTCCAACAAGCGCATCAAACGTTCCATGGCTTCTTCCTGGCATCAGACAGCCTCCGACATCTGTGCCATCTGGATCCATAACTCCTGGGTCTCGCTCTGCTCTGATAGCTCTGTCTCCCGCTGCTCGGGTTACTCATCAGATGCGGGATGTGCCCTCTTCGCTACACGACGTCTCAGGGGCATCGTAGACCACTGCACAATAACAAACATCAGGACACAACAACCATACGACCCAATCCAGCGAAAGTCTAAGACATGTTATCAATTCCACAGCATTATGTTGTCTGCAGCCAACATAATCGCTTAGGAGCATAAACATGCCAATCACTCATCCCGTCTCTTGGGAGAGGTACAAAACTCGATCAGGACTCTCGCTAAAAGTCACGACTCTCACGTGGTCATCCTAATGTCCAACCACAAGCCTAGGGTTTCTAAGTCCTCAATGACCTACAACCTAGGCTCTGATACCACTCTAATCTGTCACGCCCCGGGGTCGAAACTGCGACCCGGCTCGCCAACAGATCCGCCACCTATGCCAAACCCGCATAGGTGAAGCGTCCTACCTGCAAGAAAAGTACTACAGCTAAACAGATATCAGAGCTATAAATAAAAATCTGCTGTATAACTAAATCAATCACTGTACAACTGGAAATAACACAACAATGTCCGTCTCCCAAAAATGATAATCATACAGAATCCTCATATACAAACTCAGAACTCAACCGGGAGGTATCTCCAATAAATACATCAGTGTACAGGCTCTCAATACATAACAATCCTCACTACAACAGTCTCTCAAAGGAGGAAAATAAAATAACTAATCTACTGAAGCTCTCCTCTGAAGGGGTACCGCTACACTCCAACGACGGGTAGGGAACTAGCTCGCGACTCCCTCGCCTCGGTCAGAAGGATCAGCAACAGGAACAACAGGAACTGGAGTAGAAGTTCCTGTGGGAAAAGACACCACGACGGGTGTGAGAACTACGTCCCAAGTAGTTCTCAGTGGGTGCCGCCAACAAGCCCGACGGTCTGCCCACTAAGTCCACTAGAGGCATAAAGTAACAAAAGCAGTGCTGTAAGGAAAGCTGGGAAAAGTAAACTCTACAGCTACTATGCCTCTATCTAGATGCTCAAAGAGTGGGACAGAAAGAACATGATGCCACAACTAACTCTCATCTCTGATCACTCAATCTGAACTGACTGCCTCCTCGGGTCCAGTCAAGCCTGCGCCAACCTACTGCCGTTACGTCCCGGAGGAGCGGACTTACGTAGGACGTCCATGACTGCCAACACCAGCACAGCCAGAGGGACAAATGCAACGACAAGTCGCGATAGAAAAGCTCAATCTCACGCCGGTATAACAACCCGGTCTCGCCTACTCCGGAGTGGCACTCGAGGGGAGCGACCCGCTCGAGTAAAAAGTAACCCATCTCAAGTATCTCTGTAAAGTATCTCTGTCAAGCTCAAATGTGGCTCATGCAGGCTATGATCCACGATCAAACAGATCGGTAACTCCAAGCTCAAAGCACAACTCAGTCGGAAAAAGAACCTCGACTCGAACAGGAATAGCCCAACACACTCTCACAGCTATGTCGGAGAACCCTCAACGACTCAATCTGATAAATACACGACCATGGCTGAGTCGGGAAACCTCCACGACTCGATCTGCCAGAACCCCAAGATCCTCAAGGCTAAGTGGGAGAACCACCTCCACCACTAAATCAGAGAAACAACCTCTAGATCACACTCTACCAACTCATGGCACCAAGTCGCATCCACTGCGAGAAACTGTCTCAACAGGCCAAACAGGCCAAACGTCGCATCTACTGCGAACAACTGCCTCAACAGGCCGACATCGCATCCACTGCGAACAGCTGACTCAACAGGCCAAACAGGCCGAACATCTCAACCACTGACCCAATGAAGGGTCCGGGAACACCGAAAGACTAGAACCTACAACCCAAATCAAACAAGAACAGGCTCTAGGCATAGCCTCTCGTTGTTCTCGTCCCAAGAAAAGGCAGACCTTAGAACCCAGACCACTCGAATCATCTCGGTGGTTAATTTATAGGAAAAACTGTGACATTTCTTACTGAAGCCATCTGATCTGTAAGAAATCCATATTTAATGATTTTTAGTTCTGCTTAGGAAAACAGTTGAAACCAAGTTTTATATCTAAGCCTCGAAGGGCTAATGCCTTCGTCCAATCAAACAGGAACAGACTCAGGCGACCCTACGATGCTTGGAAGAAAATATTTGGTTGACCAAAATTATATGTGTGTCCAAAAAGGTTCTGGGTTTAAGGTCCTGCTAACACTGATCTACCGCTGCCACTAGCACAGCGGCGACAGATAAAACAAGAAAAATAAAACATCTCGGGACCGCCGTCTACCCAAACGGCTCCCGCTACAGATGAACAACCAACTACATCTACCAGACGCCACTCTGCTCCCAAGCACGAGTGTAACATGCATCCCACACTAAAAGATAACTCCTGACCACTCGGCCCACTACCCGGGCGAGGAAGAACACTATGTCCAGGAAAGATAGAAGTGTGGATGTCTAAAGCAGAAATAACCCTAGCCCAAGTGAGGGTTTTCTACCAGTCTGGTTACACATGCAATCATATGACAGGGGTGCTAGGTCAAATTCCAAGATAACAATAATCAACAGCTTGTAGGGAAGGACAATAAATACATGATGATCTATCAACATCAGGAACATCAATTCCTATAATCTAGCATGCTATATAAAACACATCTATAACATGCAAGTCCCTACACAGATAGAATTAATGCACAGTCCATAAGTCGTGAAGACAAGGCCACCCACCAGAAAATGCTAACTGTCCGGAGTTCCACAGCTGAAAACACCAGAAGCAACAACCTCCACTAATCCTCAACCCAACGGGTTCACAAACATCCGCAAATACTCCTAGGTACAACAAAAGGTCCAAGGTTACACTTTATTCCACAAAATAACCAAGTACAAAAATCTGCAGAAGACAGTCCTGAAGATCTGAAATTCCCACCTGCAGAAAGTGCCCTGAAAATTCCGATAAAAATATCACCGCGAGCGTCTCGTCGAGACCTTCGAAACGGGTACCTGCACGCCCAAATCCGAGCCCCGTAGGCCAAGTTACAAATTCCACAGTACAGGTGCGCAAACACTCACAACCACACAACTGTAAACTCAAACACAGATAAAAGGGGAAAAGTATACCTTCGGGCAAGCCTCAGAAAAATCCCGGAAAAATACAATGATAATCCTTGCGACGAGTAGATCCAAAAAGTGTATAGGCTCGTCTCGATCCGACACTCGGTTGCGGAGATAAAATTCCGGCAAGCCTCCGCTGTCCAGAAATCCACCAGCAAAACAGTGGCTTAGAAATGCCTCGTAAACCGTGCCAAGAACTCAGAATCAATCAAGGTGATCAACACGGAAATCGAAGGCGTACCTCTCGTGAACGCGGTGCCACAAAAATCGTCTCAAAATTCCATCGGGGTAGCTCAGGGGGTCTCCCACACTGAAAGGCGACGGTAGAAGCCAAAATCCAAGAAACGTCGCAGTGCGCCGCGTCGCAGAAAGCGCGGATCTCGAGGCCTCCAAAAATTCTGTAAATCCATCACAAGGTGGAGCACAAGGTGAGGAACATTTCCTCTTAAAACCTCTGCCTGAGAAGAGCTCGGCAAAACCTTCAAAACGCAGGCCAAAGGGGGCTATTTATAGCCCCAACTCAACAAATCCTGAAATACCCATTTTGTCCCAACTTCCGGGCGCCCGAAACTTCCGGGCTGCTACAGTGACCCAAAATGTACCCCAAACCAGCTGCGCCCGAATCGTCCCTGGAGTGACACGTGTCCCCGAACAGGCAATAGCGAGCGCGGCCAACCGCGTCGCGCCACGTGTCCTCCTGCTCTGCCGCCGAACGCGGAGTCAACTCCTCGGGATTCGTGCCCACGTGCGCCCGGCCGCGCCCACGTCGCGCCCACGTGCGCGGCCGAGCCGCCCACGGCCCCGTGTCGGGCCCGCATCCCGAGGCACCAGCTGCCAGCTGCGTGGACCGCGCGCTCGAGCACCAGCCAATGCCATCACGCCACGTGTTCCGCTCCGGTCCACCGTGCACCCGCGATACTCTATGGACCGCGCCTGCCGCGCCGGCCAATCGGGAGGCGCCACGTGGCCCGCGCCCGGTGCACGACTCCCGCGGTGGACCGACCGGCCTCTCCTCGGCCCGCCGCCGCGCTCCGCCGTCCGCCGCCGCCGCCGGCGCAACTCCGGCCGCCGGAACAGTAACCCCACGCCTCGAAATCCGTGTCGGGTCATCCGAGCTCCGAAAAATACAAGTAAATAGTCCATTTTGAGCGTTTTCGCGCGCTGAATCCAAATCCGCTGTCCGATTTGCCAAATTCCACTTCTAAAATTTCTCAAAAATTCCCGGGAAAGCAAACTTGATCCGTTTTTCATGCCGAGTCCAAATCTTGGGTCCAATATGCGCGGAAACACCTCTAACACCCAACATGGGTCTCCGGAAGCCGCAGATCCAACAGTAATCCAAACGTGGGAATTTCGGGTCCTCACACACACCCGCCGTGGTGACTTTTCCCCAGGGACCTCAACTCCAGTTCCTGTTGCTCCAGTTGCTGATCCTGCTGATCAAGGTAAGGGAGTCGCGAGCTAGATCCCTACTAGTCTTCTTCCAGTGAGAGCAGATGTACCCTTTTGGTGATGTACTAGTACTGTCAGTGATTTTGGGATGTATCGTGTACTTTTTACTTTTGAGAGTTTAGTTTTTGGAGAGACTTATGCATTGTGAGGACGTGGCATGTACTATTTGAAGAGTTGTATATATTTATTTTGATAGTTTACTTTTCATCTCTAATATTTGTATAACTATAGTATCATTCTTTTGCAGGTTTGACGCTTTGTCTATACGGGGCTTCCCGTATGGACGGCGGATCTGTTGGTGGGCCCGGGTCGCAGTTTCGATCCCGGGGCGTGACGATGTCCCTCAAGAGCTTTTACTTAATTGGGTAATGGTTGGTTGATTTATTTTGGAGTCTAGTCGTAGGCTTCGACTGGTTTACTTACATTGTTGTATGCAGTGAGCATGGCACCTCGAGGATGACTGCGAAAGAATCCTCTATCGACTCAGGCTGAGCCGAGTGATCTACATGAGCTGCGGGATCAAGTGGCTGCGTTCCTTAATGTGGTCTAGCAGTAGAGAAAGACTTCTCAATGACAAGAGGAAGCCCTGCAGCAATAGGGGGAGCAAATTCAGAGGCTCCATGATACATTCCTACTGCAAACGGGAGCTGCACAACTAGCTCGGGGACCCACGGGACCACCTTCCACTAGGGCTACTCGAGAGGCACCTCGGAGGATGGGGTATGAGGCATCGGCAGCTCAGTATGAAGCTCAAAGGGCAAAATAGGATCGAGTAATGGAGAGTCTTGCTAACTTCTAGAAGTTCAACCCGCATGTGTTCAGTTGCGAAGGCAGGGACCCGATGGTCATCGAGTCGTGGTTTGAGAACCTTCTTATTTTGAATGAACAGTTGTATGAGAACCTTCTGATTTTGAGTCGAGATTAGGTCTCTCTAGCCGTCCTTTTCCTGGATAAAATGGCTCATCGATGGTGGAAGGCCGAGAAGAGCAAGCGTGACCGAGCGACCTCACCCCTTCCAACCTGGGAGGAGTTTCGGGGGATGACATTTTCAACCTACTTCCCCAACAGTGCCTGTCACGCCCCGGGAGACATTTTAAAGCGGAAACAGCCAAATTTTGGAACCATTTTTTTTTTTTTGATCTCCCGCTCTGACACGTGCGCAGACCCGCCACACATACAAGATCTCTCTGTATAAATGGATAGAGTCTCCCCTGTATATGCACGGCGTCCCCATGTACAATATACATGTTCAAACATTACACATCAACCACATTCACCATTTGGTTTACAAATAATAGAGTATGAACTTTAAAAACACCATTATATTATTTTCATAAAGCGGCACACACCCAACGCATCAAAATTTTTGAAAGGGTAAATCCAGGAGGTTTAAAAATAGTGCCCACACGACACTCCGTTTTCTAAAGCTGTTTTCGCAAATCCTTTTTATATTTGAAAACCCCGCGTCCACACGACGCATGCATAGAAATATAAACTGAGAACACAATTTCAAG
Source organism: Tillandsia leiboldiana (assembly GCA_029204045.2). Classification (NCBI taxonomy): domain Eukaryota; kingdom Viridiplantae; phylum Streptophyta; class Magnoliopsida; order Poales; family Bromeliaceae; genus Tillandsia; species Tillandsia leiboldiana. The sequence continues at coordinate 24,496,960 of CM055073.1, forward strand.
AGTATGCGTAGCAAACAAACACAAAGTCGTCTCAACGTTCGCAATACCAATATCCACATCCACATGCAAGTTAACTCACCATAAAGGAAATAACCAACGAAAAAAGGAAGAAGAAGAGAAACCTGACAGAGGATACTATGTCTCGCTACGTAGCGTCCTCATCACCGTCCTGATCACTACCCTCGACTGAACCAATCACGCAGTGGGAGTCGGTAACATAACCCATGATTGTATAAAACATAACAACTAAAATCATAGTGTAAGCAAAATACTATAGTAGCAAAAGAACACCAGACCATATCTCAAAGGTATACTCCGTGTTGCTACAAAAAAATATCCCACAAATGTAAAACCACATCACGGTCATCCGACATGCCGCCATGTCAGTCTATCGATCTCAGAAGCTGTCATATCCCGCTCAGTAAACTGGTGCAAAATAACCCCCCACTGCAAAACCGCAGCATCGCAAATAACCGCAAGGGGTCCTATACGCACGAAATCACGTAGAGATCACTGGTCAATCATACCACATCTCAGAAAAAGTACACCCATACGGTGGCCAAACCGCTGGTGTGCGTGAAAGCGCCATGAGCATGACAATCACATATCCATGTATGAAACTCTCTTGCGACAGTCAGTCGCCCAAGTGATGTATAGAGGAAACCGACCCACCGATCGAATAAGATACTAACAAGAATCTAGCCCAAAATGTCCTTTGTTCTATCATCATATGACATATATTGTTTAATTACCGAAAAGTGCACCTTCCCTGCTTATGCCGCCCAATGGTCGGATAAGCTATACCAAGTCCGTGTTCAGTGCACACCCTTCGATAAAAAAATGTATCATACTATACTATGTCATCACAATAACCGTGACCGACAACCATCCTGCTGACACATACTAGTCATGAGGAGATAATAATAAAAAAAGCAAGGTCAGATGTTACCGTTTTTCTCGTGTTTTCGACTTCGGATCGGAATACCCACCTCTACTAGAAAGTCAACCTGAGTACGTGACTCCTCCACGAACTCTTGTAAATCACTCGGACCTACCCATGGTCCACAAATAACAAATTTCTAGTTTTTACGTTAGTCGGCAATTTAGTGGTCCCAACCATCGTGCCGAAGTTCCCTTTGTTCTGATTTACCGGAACCCCCTCCTAATTTTTGAATAGTCGCATCGATCACTGTACAGATCGTAGACATGCCTCGAACAACTATACCGTTGTTCGGATAGGGACAAACTGCCCACCAAGTCTCTGACCGCGATAATCATTTATCTGGAGGTCAAACCATATACACCCACAACAAGTCTCATTACCTAAAATCATACAACATATTGAATTATACAACAAGAGGTTCTAAGGGTGTACCCACCTCAATCGGAGATAATCAACCGCACACGTGACCCATCGAAGCCTTCAAAATCTCATCCGGACCTAACCAGAGTCCAAAATAAAATAGTAAATAATTTTACCCCAAACGGCAAATTCAGTGGTCCCGACCACTGTGCCGAAAATCCCTTTTGTTCCGAATTGTTAGAACCGCCTCTGGTATCCGAACCGTCGCACCGATCGCTTTACCAATAAGAGATAAGCTCCGAACGACTCCACCGTCGCTCGAATGTGGACAAACAGTCCACCGGATTCTTTACAACGAGAACGAACATCTGGAGGGTGAGATTCCATAAAAAAAATACCCCTAACACTTTTCGATAGGAAAAATTGCGTGAAAACACTAAAATACAAAAAAAAAAAAGAATTTTACAAATGTACCGTGAGCAACAGACGACACCCAGACGATGAAAGAAAAAACCGGGCCCAAAAGCGATACTCTGCTGTCCCAAAACTGCGAACTGATGGAACCCAGCGTCGCAAAAATTGTCCCCCAACGTGAACCGACCGTCGACGAGCCCCCGAACAAGAAACCGGGTCTCTACCATTGCCCTGACGAAGTTCGCAGCGAAAAACGATTAAGCGAAAAACCAAGTGACGGAACAACAAACCAACTCCGTTAACGAAGAACCCAGCCAAAACCCAACGGCAGCAGTAGCACAATCAAGCCGCTCGGGCGGCGCGCGGCACATGGGCACAAACTGCGCATGGCACAAAGGCACGGGCCGCGCGGCCTAGCCACGTGCGATGCGGCTGCGATGCCTAGCAGTAGCGCGCGGGCTGCTGCGGGCGTGCGGGCGGCGCGCGTTCTGCTGCAGGCGCGCAGGCGGCGCACGGGCAGTGGCCTGGCTGGGTGCGGCCCCGGCCTACGCCTGGCGGCGTGCATGCGATAGCGTGCCCGGCAGCGCGCATGCGACAGCGGCGCGGCTAGGGCATCCCGGCGGAAACTCCGACAAGCGATTCCGCCAAGAACCTCCGCCAACCTCCTTTCCGCTCCAACGGTAAACACGAGGAAACGAAAGAGAACACAAGAAACGACGAAACGAAGGAAACGAACACCAACCTTGCTCCGACGGGGAAGACGGTGCGACTCCGATCTCCGACGACGATGGTGTTTTCGGTTCCAGTCTCCGGTGATGGCGACGTTTTTGATTTCGGTCTCCGGCACACACAACGATGAGGAAAAAGAATCCAATCTTTTAAAAATCTTTTTGGAAAAAATAACAGAAATTAGGGTTTTCTCTTTTCTTTTTTTTGTACGTATGAAATGTCCAAAACCCTTGATATCTATAAAGATTTCCACCGATCGTTCCTCGATAAGCATGCCAAACTTTCAAAATGTCCCATAACCGCTAGCATGGATTTCGATGCACCATTAAGCCTTAGCGGGTGTTGAAATTTCCAAAACTTACCTTTTCGAACCCGCTAACTTAAAAACATCCTACCGGAAGATCCGTAAGTCGGATTTTTCAATCTGATCGCACCGTCGTTCTTCATTTAACGAGCTCTACAACGTGACGACCTTCCCACCCGAAGATCCTACCCAAAGACCAGACTGAACAACTACAAAGAAAAACTCGGTCACCTGTCAAAGCCTTTTTTTCCCACGATTTTCGGTGCGACCCGCACCCCGAATTTAAAAATGGGTTTGGCCAAACCCTTAAGCCATAATTCACCAAAAATCCGGTGAAAGCCATTCCAAGGATTAGATCCTCAAATAGCCAATAACAACATCCTCTTTAAATTTTGAAAAGGACCAAATTATTCCAATAACCGAAAATTTACTACAATTCCAAAAATTCAAAAGTTGCTGTTATTACAGTGCCAAACAGCAGATGGAGGAGACTTTCAAGAATCTGGGACAAGAGAGCTGTGCGGTGTAGGAATACGAACAGGAGTTTTTTCACATCGTGTGCTGCCTTCGATTGTTCGAAGTGAGGAGGATAAGGCTCGTTGTTATGAGCGAGGCCTCCGCCCGAGCATCTTCTTCAAGGTCCAACTGCTCAACATTTTGAACTTTTGGGAGATCGTGGATTGCGTGAGGTTAGTCGAGCGGGGGGAGGCAGTCATGCGTCAAGACCGTGAGATGTTTGAGATAGGGAAGGAGAAAGACAAGCGGCTATAGCTGAGTTGGGGTCAGTCGAGTGGCAAGTGACCTCCTAAATCTTCGCACTAGTAGTCCCAGTCTGGAGGATCCCACCATTCTCAGTCCTCAGAGTGGTGTGTAATCTGTGGTAAGGGCCATCGAGCGTACCACTGTGAATAGTGCGCGGGCCGGTGCTTCAGATGTGGTCGGTCGGGCCACATGGCAGCCGATTGTCATTGAGGAGCTCTACCAGCATCATCATTGGCTTATGTTCCTATGGCGCTGAGGCAGTATTCGGGTGGGTCATCTGCGGCTTCATCGACTGGGCGGCCTACGACATTGAGACAATTGAAGGGCTCGCGACAAGCACCGAGTGGATGGGTATTTGCCACTCAGTTGGAAGAGGAGGAACCCACAACAGGCGATGTGGTGGGAGGTACTGTTCTCTTACATGGTATTAGATGTAAAGCTTTGCTTGACACAGGGGCATCACATTCCTTCATAAATAGAGTGTTTGCTTCGACCCATGAGGTTAGTATAGTAGAAACAAGTGATTTTAAGAAGGTACAAGTCCCTGACCATATATGCCTTCTACATCATTGAGCTCTGCCCCGCCTGCCCGGTACATATCAACAATTATATCATACCAGTGGATCTTTTGGTGTTGAAGTGATTGGAGGAATTTGACATTCTGTTGGGGATGGATTGGCTCACTTTGTACTATGCTTCAATCAAGTGTGATAGCCGAACCATCGTCTTTCGAGAGCCGGAACAGAAGGAGTTTGTCTACCGAGAACAGAAGAGTACGCTTTTTGCCATAACGATCTCCCAAACAAGAGCTAGAAAATTGATCAACAGCGGAGGTGCGGCATACTTAGCCATGGTGGTATTGGAGCGAGCAAAACTACCGATACTTGAGAATATCCCTATAGTCCGAGAGTACTTGGATATTTTTTCGAAGAAGTTATCGAGTATTCCACCGAGCCGAGAGATCGAGGTCGTGATCAATGTGATTCCCAGAAAAGTGCTAATCTCGAAGGCGCCTTACCAAATGGCACTTGCAAAATTGAAGGAGCTCAAGGTCCATTTGGAGGATTTGATGGACAAGGGCTTCGTCAGACCAAGTATCTCGCCCTTGGGAGCCCCGATATTATTTATGAAGAAAAAGGATGGATCTCTTCGGTTGTGCGTGGACTACTGAGAGTTCTATTGTCACGCCCCGAGAGCAATTTGAAATCTAAATTTTTAGAAAAATCTTGATTTGCAAAAGATTTTTTTTTTTAACCCCACTCCGGGCACGTGTAAAGACCTGCCACACATACAAATTCTCTCTATACAAACGGATAGAGTATCCCCTGTAAATGCACGGCGTGGACACTTTACAAAGTACAACCATCAACCACAGAAAGGAGTTCTATGAAATAATAAAGTAAAGTGTGGAAATAAACTCTATATCCAAACATTTAAAAACGGCGCACACTCGGCGCATATGTTTTTGAAAGGATAAATCCATAATGTTTTAAAAGTCCGCGTCTACTCGACACACTATTTTGAAAAACCATTTTTAACAAAACACTTTTTTTGTAATCTACGTCCACACGACGCACTATTTATTCATCATGAAAACCAGAATATTCAAATGTTTAAACAAAATCATTCCAACATTCACAGATTATTTAACCATAAGGCCACATGTAACTAGTACGACCACATAAAGGAAATAGTAGCTGAAAGGAAATAAAATAGTAACCAAAAGCAATGGGTCCAATAGCTCGCTACGTGGCGTCCTCACGTACGTCCCGTTTCCCACTCCCACTAGGTCTTGTAAAAACAGTGTGGTGAGAAACACGAACTAAATCATGTTTTCTCAGTGTGTACAACGCACCGACAAGGACAAGCTGTAACGACCCGACCCACTAGCAATAATAACTCGTTGGGCCCAAACCACAGCCCAAAATGCTTAAGCCCAGTTATTATTACTAGTGTCCAAGTCTCATATAAACCCAATCACAAATCCATCCACATCCGATGTGGGACTATTGGGGGCGTCAAACAAGCCCAAGATCACCAGGCGATGTGAGACTCGTCTCGCTAGCCCTGTCATCTAGACCCAGGCTCAGCCGAGACTCATCACACACTTCCGGCTGGTTATTGGCTCCGATACCAAATGTAACGACCCGACCCACTAGCAATAATAACTCGTTGGGCCCAAACCACAGCCCAAAATGCTTAAGCCCAGTTATTATTGCTAGTGGGCCGGGTCGTTACATTTGGTATCAGAGCCAGGTAGTGCGTAGGTGCTGTCTAAGGTCAGCTAGGGTGACCGTTTTGCATTCAAGTCCAACAGGTATCAAAATTTGCATAAATATCATTTCGTTATTACTGTTTTAGCTTGTTCTAAAGATCCGGGAATCCAAATGTGACACAAGCCGTACTCACTGAGCAACACGATGGATAAGGAAATAAAGTATGATGATAATAACAACCAGCAAGAACTTTTTTCTCTGCTCACAAGGTTCTCCAAGACAAACATGCATCCAAACAACAAACAAAGATAATATACATAAAAAAAAACCATCTTTCACCCTCAGCCGACAATAACAAAGCTCAGATAATCCTAAAAAATCCAAACTCCAAAACTGATGCTTACCTCACCAGACTGTTGAAACAACTCAACTTCACCAATTTTCTCTCTAGGGAAATTCTCCTCTACACTCTCTGCTATCTCATAAGCTCCAGTGTGCAGGAAAAGTCACAAAAATTGAACTCTCTGTGGCTACAAGACTAAGGTGATGCTCTCAGCTTCTTCTCTTGCTTCTCTACTTCATTCTCTTGCTTCTTTACTTCTTTCTCTCTAGCTATATACTCCACCTATGAAGAAATGGACGAAGGAGGAGATGGACTAGATAAGTACACAATGCCTGAACACTCATAGAATGGAGAGAGCACCCACGTGTTACAAGCAGCTTAGTCAGTTCCTCCATCGAGTCAAGTAAATTGCAGAACAAACCGGATTACTAACCTGTCCACGCAGGAAAATCCGCATTTCAGGCACCCTCGACCAAGCCCCGGGCGCCCAAAACTTCGTAGCTACAGTATTCACGGGCACTCCCCGGCCACCCGCTTCGCTACAATACATCGCCTGAATCCTCGGAACAGTATAGTCTTTCTAGCGCTGCCTCGCGGGCGTCCGCTCTAAGTGCCCAGTGCTACAGTAGTGCACCCGAAACCAACTAACTCCACAATCAGCTAAGTCATGCACAAATCTCGAGGAAATTCCAGCCATCCAACTTCAGGATTGCTACAATAACTTTCGGGTGTCCCTCAGCAAAGATCCGCAAATATATAACAATTTTCGGGCGTCCGAAAAATCTTTAGGGCGCCCGAAAACTCTGGAACTTCAGTTTTCAGCTATTTGCAATCCTGAGTCCATATTCGTGAGATTTTCGCACAAAACGACACTCGCTTGATCTGAGTATCCACATATACATCGGCTAGCTCAAATACAACACCCAAAAAGTTACAAAGCTTCGATACTCTATATATATAACCTTCAAGGTCCGTACGTACCATAGGTCGAGGGTGTGGACCTGGGCTGCAAAATTCCCACCCTAAAGAAAGGGTCCAGACTTTTCTGCTGAGCACTGTGGAACTAACGTTCGGGGTCCGGACTTTTTGAAAAAAGTCCGAACCTTCCGCCCCTGAAACGCACAGTAAGAGTGGCAAACTTGTAAATAAGTGGTGTTGCTAGGTTATAAAAGGAATGGACCTTCACCCTCACCCCCAAACCATGCAAGCCCCCTCTTCCTTACTCTCTCTCTTTTCATTCTCTCTCTAGAGGTGGAGAAACCCTAGCTTGGATAGGAGCTCTTGGAGGGTTTTGATCTCTTCCGAAGTGACGAAACGGAAGAGGATTGTAAGAAGAAGACCTTGGGAGGTAGAGAAACCCTTCTCACCCACGTTTGAGCAAGAAATTAAGAGGTGAAATTTTAGGATTTTTGAGCTGTTGTGGTTTGGGGGGTTTTTGAGTCTTAAAAGAGTTTCTAATGATCTCTTTTAGTTTATAAACCTTGTTTTAGGAGCTTTTCTTTGAATTTGAGAGATCAAGCACGCTTCTCTTTATAAAAGACCACAAGGTGGGAGATTTCACCAAAATGGATTATTTCAACTCTTTTTTCTTTACTTTTCTTTGATTAGAAGTATTAAAGTGAGGATTGATGCATTTAGTGCATGTGTAGTTGGGAAAATTAATGTTTAGCCCTATGTCGAATGAAAGAGCAAATGCACAAGGTTTAGCCTTGCATGAAAGTGGTTAGTAAACCTAGTTCTTGCATGAATATGGATTTAGGAGAAAACCTAGGTTAAGATGTGATATGTGTAGTATGGACCTAGGAGAAAACTAGGTCAAGATGAGTTGCATTTAATTTAGGAAAAATCTAAGATAGAAAAATGTAGAGTTTCAACATAGTCATTAAACTCTAGGTTAGAGTGATATGTTGGTGTTTTGGTGTTCTTGGGGCATTTTATAACCCTAGAGTAAAGAACTTAGGGTTGAATGTGCAAAATGAGTAAATAAGAGAACTCTAATTTAATTTGGTGTCCTTGGGGCATCCTAGCTATCCTAGAGTTACTAACGTAGGGTAAAAGAGAAAAGTAAGGCAAGTAAAGCTTCCGGAAACAAGCGAGAAAGAAGTGCTAACGGAAGGGGCGAGCATATATCGACTCCAGGAGGAAGGGCGTGAGTAAGACTCAATTTTTCGTAAAAATGAGTGCCAAGATGCCTTAAACTCTTTCAACGCAAGTGTGAGAGTCAGCAAGCAAGACTCGACCCTCCGTAGAAAGATGGCTCTAAAAGGGCCTAAGCAACTGTCGCATAGAGAGGGAGCACGAATGAGACGACTCTCTACAAGTCTTAACTATGAAATCTAAATCATAATATGATTAGAGTGACTGGGTGCAGTCGGGTTAGATGTAACCCCCGAGTAGCGGCATAGTGGCCAGGATATGGATTAGTAGCCTGTTGTGGCATGGCATAGTAGTAGAGTGGCATTGGGTATAGACTAGTAGTGTAGTGATTTTCTGCTAGTGTAGTATTTATAGCTTTTCATATATATATCTTACTATTAATGCTTCCATTGGACCAAGAGGTGTAGAACATATTTCTCTGTGGATGAACCTACTAGGAACTATTCGTAGTTCTCACACCCTATGGTTTACATCTTTTTGCAGGACCAGGTATAGCTAGTGAGGCACTCGACAGGGGTAAGGGATCAGCAAAGTAGTAGAACTAGAGGATCTAGCGGCCCATTTACTTTTTGTACTTTAGAGCGAATATTGTATTTTGGTGAGAAAAAGTAAAAGAAAAATTGTAACTAATTGTTAATGGCAAATGTTTATTCTACCCTTAAATTTCAACTTCATTCAGCTATGTTTAGGTTTAACGTTGAATGTTATAGTTTTAGTAGCTTCACTCTGATATTGTATTTCATTGTACACATTGTATTGATTGAGATGGATGTTCTTTTCTTTTCATGCCCGATTAGCTAGTCTGTTGGTGGGCCCAAACGGACCAAATTGGCAGACTCGAGGTGTGATAGATAAGAATGGTATCAGAGCCTAGGAGTGGTTCTAGACAGTTAGAAACCTTAGGGAGACCCTAGGGACTAGGCACGTGAGCGTGTGTGGACTTTGAGCGAGAGTCATGATTTGGTATTGGGATGTTCCCAAAATAGATATTAGGGACGGATCGAGAAAAATGGACTTTTACTTGCTAACGATATGTTGGGCGGCCGACAACATAATGTTGGGAGTGAGAGAAAGTATCCCTCATAGACTTTTACATGATTGAGTCGACGGACCTTTTATTTGGCTTTTTGTTAGCTTTAGTCTAAGTTATATGAATTTGGACTAATGTTTTGTGGTGCTGTGTAGAAACTATGGCACCACGAAAAGAGGCGAGACTTACGTGGGTCGAACCTACTGGAAACTATTCGTAGTTCTCACACCCTATTGGTTACCATTTTTACAGATCCAGATACAGCCGGTGAGGCACATGACAAGAAAAAGGGTCCAACGGCATAGAGGCCTAGAGGGTCTAGCGGTATTATACCATTCTGTATTTTGGACTGAGCATTGTATTTGATGAGGATAATCAAGAGAAAAATTTGTAACAAATTGTTCTATAGTAAATGTTCATTCCTGCATTGTATTTCAATTTTATTCAGTTGTACTTATATTTAAAGTTGAATGCTCAGTTTAGCAGTAGTTTTACTCTGATAATGTATCTCATTATACTCATTGTATTTCTTGAGATGGTTGTTCCGTTCCTTTCGGGTATAAAGAGGTCATGCCCGATTGGCGGGTATGTTGTCGTGCCCGAACTATTCCAAATTGTGTGGGTTGTGGGATCTAAGAATCTAAATAGGAGAAAAACCACCTAGAGGGGGGGGGGGTGAATAGATATAAGCAATAAAACTCAGAAATCTTTGCGTAAAAATAACCCAATGCGAAAAATAAAAATGTACGCAAGATTTTACGTGAAAAACTCCATTCCAGGAGCAAAAAACTACGGGACCGATCACACAAAAAAATCCACTAAGATTAAAACATGTACAAGGTGATGTAACACGCACTAGGAATCAACCTTTTCCATATACTCCAAGTAGATCTTCTCCGCAGTCCTCAACGCGCCTCGATCACACGATTTGCGTCCAACTTCGATTCCACGACGTCCAACCGAATCCACGGTCTTCACCATTATAGCACGAGTCGATCACACGAACGCGCCTAACTCCGAATCCACGAAGTTGATAGTACCTTGAATCACAAGGCCACACGAATCCACGCGTCGATATTCCTTACGGAAATCATTGTTTGTTTATTGGTGGTGATGGAATTGAATACTTAGATAATCATAGATAGACAAGAAAACACCGTCTAAGTATTCATCAATTTGATTCTACAAGAAATAAAGAGTTTGAGAAATCCTAGAATCAAATTGATCAATATAGAAAAAGAAATATAAAATAGAACATATTTTTTTTTCTTTTCTATATGTGAATTATCTTCGATTTATTTTTTCATTACCCTAAAAGATGATCTTAGGGTCTATTTATAGGTTAGAAACCTTTTGGAAAGAGATAAGAATCAAAAACTGTCTTAACAGAATTTTTTCCGCACGGCGGTCCGGATTGGAATGAGTCTGATCCGGACTGTCGTCACAGCCAAGAAAATTATCAAAAATATGGTTCGGGGTCCAGACTGGATGAAGTCTGATCCGGACTGAAATTGCGCATGAACCAAACCATGTTCGGGGTTCGGACTGGATCTGCATGATCCGAATCCAGAACACTAAAATTATCCAGTTTTTTATTTTTATACAATGAAAATTTTTTCAGTGTTTCTAAACTATAAGAATGTATTTAAATCATCAAAAAATATTTAGTTGAACGTACCAGAATATATTGAATCCATTCTTCTTGAGATTGATGTATGTGATCTTCAAGTCTTCACCTTCAATCTTCAAGACTCAAATAACTTCACGAAATACGCCAATACAAAAATTCTTAACAATCTCCCCCTTTGGCGGTTTCGTAACAAAACATATAATCCACAAAAAAATTAAAGAAAAATAATTTTTGTTGCTATCGCCATACAAAAAAAATACACATGAACGATCCAAATAAATGTAAATACAAGAGTAAACTCCTAATACAAACTCTAGACTTAGACAACTAGGAGTCTTCAAATCTTATACTCTCTGCAAAAGAAACAATTCTTGATAAAAATAAAATTCATTAGTACCTCAAGAATTTAAATCAATAAACAACCAGAGAGTTTACATTTGTCTTGATATGCATAATGATAAGAATTCAAAGTCTCATATCAAAATATTCAACAAGTTCAGATTGTCATAGTCCAAGTGTTCCAGTTCTCAGTTACTTGTCATGTTAGCAGTTAACTTATTTACATGCCCAAATAGTTGGTGAGTTAAGAGTTTCAGAGCAAGTAATCAGAATGTTCCAGGTTCTCATGATCATCTCCCTCTTTTTGTCAACGAAAATGCCAAAAAAATAATATGGGGAGGAGATACCTAACTGCAAATGCAATATGGTGAAAAAAAAAATAAAAGTCCCATGCATGCAAGTAAAAAAATTTGTTCCCAAAAAAAATTTACTCAGATCCAGTCGCGTAGTCGTCGTCAAAAGTGCAACATCCAAACTTGCCAAAAATGTTCTTTACTAGCTTGGTAAGCGATGAGTATTTTCTCTTCAGATCATGTTGGTCGTTTGAGATCCTCTGAAGATCTAGAGATATACGCTCCTGTTCACAAGCAATCCTTTCCTGCTCAGATGAGAATCATTGTTGCTCTTTATAGATTGAAGCAATAAAGGCGTCATCCTCTGAAGTCTCAAAAATTATTGGCGCTGCTGGTGCTGCTGCTGCTGTTGCTGTCGCTACTGGTGCTGGTTGAGAGGAGGTCGAAGGTCGCTTGCCTCTTGGTGGAGTCGGGGTCTCATCTGGTTGGCGAGAGAAAGTGTCAGGCCCCGGCGTCGAAACTGCGACCCGGGCCCGCCAACAGATCCGCCACCCATACGGGAAGCCCCGTATAGACGAAGCGACTAACCTGCAAAAGATCAAACTACACTATACAGATATCAGAGCGAAAAAGTAAACTATTAAAATAAATATATACAACTCCTCAAATAGTACATGCAGGTCCTCACAAAACATAAGTCTCTCCAAAATAATAAAGATCTCAAAATGTAAAAAGTACATGATACATCCCAAAATCACTGACAGTACTAATACATCACCAAAAAGGGGGTACAACTACTCTCTCTGGAAGAAGACTGGTAGGGATCTAGCTCGCGACTCCCTTACCTCGGTCAGCAGGATCAGCAACAGGAGCAGCAGGAACTGGAGAAGAGGTCCCTGGGAAAAAATCAGCACAACGGGTGTGCGAACTACATCCCACAGTAGTTCTCAATGGGTACCGCCAACAAGCCCGACGGTCTGCCCACTAAGTCTACTAGAGGTATAAAGTAACAAATGCAATACTGAAAGGAAAAAGACTAGAAAATAACTCTACAGCTACTATGCCTCTATCTAAATGCTCAAGGAGTGATACAGATGGAAACATGATGCATCTACTATCTCTCAAAATACAGTCACCCAATCTACACTGACTGCCACATGGTGTCCAGTCAAACCTGCGCCTACCTACTGCCATTACATCCATGGAGGACTGGACTTACGTAGGGCGTCCGTGACTGCCAAAACTGGCCCAGCCAGAGGGACTGCGTCGACAAGTCGCGATAGCAAAGTAACAGGCCAGTTCCGGAGTGGCACTCGAGGGGCGCGACCCCACCGAGGAAAGTATCCGCGCATCTCTGTCGAGCTCAATGCGGCTCATGCAGGCTATAGTCCAAATCCACGATCAACAAGATTGACAGTAACCAACGATACCATCTCTCACTCACAGGCTGGAAAACCACACAGCCGGGACCCACCGTCGACTCAGACGGCTCCCAGAACAAAATACTGATCTAAACACAGCTACCAGACTCCACTCGGCCCCCAGGCACGAGTGTAATATTCATCCCACAACCACCCGACCACTCGGCCCACTACCCGGGCGATGAAACTCTAAGTCCAGGTGAAAGAATACATAAAAGTGTGGGAGTATCTAAAGTATAAATAAACTAGCCCAAGTTAAAGTTTTCTACTAGTCTGGTTGACATGCATCATATGACAGGGTGAATAAACTAGCCCAAGTTAAAGTTTTCTACTAGTCTGGTTGACATGCATCATATGACAGGGTGCTAGGTCAAGTTCCAATAATAGCAGTTTACTAACATAATTAGGAAGTAATAATCAAATACAATCATAATAACAACATAAAGGGATCGCCATCTCCTTTTCTAACATGCATCCTAACCACATCTCGCAATCATGCATGAGTATAATCAAATAGAGTTAATGAATCATCCACCGATTTTGAAGACGAAGCAACCCACTTAGAAGTGCAAATCGATACAAAGTCCAAAAAGGCTGAAACTGTACGGGGGCAATCCTAGGATTCCCACGATTCTAACGGGCCCAAAAACACGCAAAAACTCCTCCTGGGTACAAAGATATGATCCAAACATTGCAATCAATAAAAATTCCCAAGATCACTTGCTGTTGTACAAACAGTCCAGAAAATGCTTAAATACTACCTGCGAGATAATCTCCAAACATTCCAATAAAAATACGACGGCGATCCTCGCGAAGCGTAGATGTCAATCGAGTCCTCACATATTGAAATACGATACTCGAGCTCAGAGATAAAAATTTGACAAGGCTCTGCTGTCCAAGAAAACCACCAGCAAAATAGGGGCTTAAAGATGTACCAGGAACTCCTAAAAAAACTCAAATCTGGGAGGAGTGGAAAACACGAAAATCGTAGATTTACCTCTCGTGAAACCAACGCCATGTAAGTCGTCCAAAAATTCCTTCGGAGTAGCTCTGTGGACCTCGTGGACCGAAACACGATGTAAATGGGCCACCGAAGAAAGAACGTCGCACTGCGCTCACTCGCCAAAGACGTCGATGCCGCGGCCTCCAAAAATTCTGAGACTCCTTTACAATATGCAGCACAAGATGATCAACAAGGTTGCTTAAGGGCTCAGAGGCAAAAGAGTTCGGGAAAAGGGCCTAAAGACCCTTGAGGTTGGCCTATTTATAAGCCCACACCCAAAAGAACCCAAAAAAACAATGTTATTGGGCTTTCGGGCCGAATTTTCGGGCGCCCGAAATGATTCGGGCGGTTACAGTAAGCCCAGCCCGCTCCCCGGCCCAGCTCACCATCAACGCCCGGAATGCCCCGGCGCCGACACATGGCCCCTCCGCGCCACGCACGCCCGGAGCACGCGCGCCCGCCAATCGCGCCGCGCCGCGTGGCCGCGCGGTCCACGACGGGAACCGTGGGCCGCGGTTCACGACGGGCCGCCCGGGTCACTGCGCTCGCCAATGAGCGGGCGACACGTGGCCTGGCGCGGTCCACCGTGCGCCGCGCCCGGCGCGGCCCGCCAATCGGCGCGCGCCACGTGGCACTCCGCCGACTTCGCTGGTCCCGGTGCACGCCAAGTGGGCCGTAGAACGGCCCACCTGAGAAATCGGCCCGTTTGGCCCATTTCGCCCGAAAATAGCCGATTTTTAACGTTTTCGCGTGCTGAGTTCGTTTTTGGCATCCGTTTGACGCACAACGGGCTCGATACACCAGTAATAGGTGTTTTCTCACCGCCGACCATCCAGATAGGTCATACGGAAAAACCGGGACACAACAGAGAAACTTCACAATTATAGAGTCATTGATTGTTCCCAAACCGTGCATGTATGTTGACGAGCGAATGTCTATGTCAAATTTTCTTAAAATCCGCATGATAATCATTGGGAATGGAAGTTGCTCCGTAGGATGTGGGTGCTCCACATACCGAACCATCCTCGACTAGATGAGATATGGAATATTTATGTTCAAACCCCGAGCAGTGATAGAATGTCCTAACAGATAAAGAAATAATATTCTGTTCCACCGCATGACCTTTGTTTACATGTTCGGCATTATATTGTAACAAACAATGAAATTAAAAAATCGGTATTCTGGTTTGAGTTCTTTAGAAAATACCGAATTTCCTGCCGAGCATGTGTCCGGCATGCATATGCCATCCACCACAGTCCTCCACACAATCGATGTCATAATCTGACCCTTCATGTAATGGGTCCCATACAGCTGAGCACTCATATCTAACGCTTCACCAATCAACTGAGGCGTTATCTTGAGCTTTGTGTTTTGGACCGCGATGTGAAACTCCATTGGTCCGCTTTCTTGTTCTTGAAGCTGATGAGCACATGTGTAAAAAGTTCTGACAAGATGTAAACAATATCCAGTGGTCTCTGGAAACTTGCAGATTTGTGAAAAACCGACTCGATCGAACAGAACTCCAAAGGCCGCAGAGCGATCTCTGAGAGCCTCAACATTCACATGACGTCTCCAATACATTCTCTATTCTCAAAATCCTTGATTCTTTTAAAGTTAATGTGAATAAAATCCTCAACAGGTGGCAGTGGGACACTTGAAAGTGGTTCCTCGATTCTAATCCCTCCACCTCTTGTTTTCTTACGTGCAACACTTTTTTCTTTCGTTGAAACAGACTCCATAGGGGCTTTCCCTTTCTCGGCTGCAGTAGGAGGTGTTTTAGCTTTCGCTGAAGCTGGGGCTTTGGCCTTTGAAGTAGAAGAACTCTTTGCCGCTGCTTCAGTTATTTGCTCCCATTCTTCGGATTCAATCTCCGATTCATCTAGGGGAACAAAATCAGCTTCATCTTGATCCTTCCTTGCTCGTTTCAATTTTTTCGTGACCCTTGTGCTCACAAGAGCAGTGATGAAAACAACGAACCACCCAAAAATCATCTCGAAGAAATTATCGAAAATCTCTCCTGTGAGCAAGAACTCCACAACACATGAAAAATATATTTAATTCCAAAAATTTTAAAAATTATACTCAAACAATTCTCATGTCATGTAGAAGATAGGAATCAAGTAATATTTGCAAAAAGAATTTAAAATATAGATCAATTCTATAATTTTTGAAAATTTTAAAAATATGCCCTAAATCCGAAATTTCATAAATTGAAGCACAAAAATCCATGTAGAATGTAAAGAACTATCATAAATAGGTTTTCTAGGCATTCAGAGTTCAAATCATGCAAGAAATTTCAAAGAAAAACATCAAAAATTGAATTCGGGGCATGAATTCTATCACGTTTAGAAAAACAAAAAGCAAGAATAGTGATAAAACCGAGATTTGATCAAAAAAACTTACTTGGATGTTGTGAAAATCAATAAAGAAAAGATCCAAGTGCTCTTGGGTTTTAGAGAGAGAAAGAGAAGATGCTAAAACAAATTTAGAAGTGAGAAAAGAAAATCAAACCCCTTCGTTTTTAATAAACTCTAGCGCCCAGTCCGGATCGATTCGGGAAGTTAGTCCGGATTGGCTTTGCGCGCAGAATCCTATCGTTCGGGATCCGAACTGACTGACCTCAGTCCGGACAGCCTGCAACTTTTTCTCCAGAAAAATTTTAAAAAAATTCAGAAAATCCAGAAAAAATATATAAGCATTCTTGCATATCAACTTTATACAAAAAGTATCGTTTCATATAAAAAGAAATAGATTATGAGAAATATATCAAAATATCTCAAATTATGAAACAAAAATTTATAAAAATTAAAACCACTAAAGTTGAGCAAGTTCAAAACATCAATCATGATCTAATGAGTAATGAATTTATCAAATCATCAATTAAGCAAAGAAAATGAAGCACCAAGATCGATAGATGTTTGAAATCTCCTAATAAATTAGATAATTTTATTTAGTCAACAAGTTTTAGGGGGTGGTTCTTCGAGTATCTTTCAAAAAAAAAATCCCACATTATACCTACCATGGAATTATTGAATAAATCAAATGTTCCATTTAGCATTGTTTAAAATAATCATTAACACAATGCTTTTCAAAAACATGTGGTAACTACACACACTATTCGGACGACCGAGGTAGTAGCTCTTTCCTCCATGTGGTGGTAGTTTTCACACTCCACTAATTGATGTAACTCTTTCCACATCTTATGAGTATGAAAAACTAAAAATTCTCCCTCTCAATTGGTTATTAATTATGTAAGATATTAAGTATTCAACCAAAAATTGATTTCGTGTTCATATTTATTTCAATCATCAAAGAAGATAAAAATCGTACCAGGAGATCATTAAGTGAGGTAATGACTTTGATCAAATAAAGATGAAATAATTGATATAAATGATCATTGCATCAAATAAGTTATGATGATATCCAAATTATAATAAACTTCTCAAAATATGAAAGGATGCAATTAAAGTCAATATAGCTAATGCTCCGTTAATGTTCTAAACTGCATATATACAAACAAAAAAGAATAAAAACACAAAACAAAAGCTAACCTAAGCAATGGTTCAAAAATCAGTTATTTCAAAGAAAGCATATCAATTGCTTTTCGCAAATGAAGAAAACGTTTTTAATCCACAGGTTTTGTTAAAATATCAGCTAGTTGATCGTCAGTTGAAACATAGAAAATTTGTAAAGTGTTTGATTCGACTAGTTCTCTTAGAAAATTATATCTTAGTTCAATGTGTTTTGTTCTCGAGTGCAACACAGGATTTTTAGAAATATTGATGGCACCGGCGTTGTCACACAAAATAGTCACCGAGATCGCTAGAATCCAAAAGTCACTCAATACACTTTTCATCCAAATCAATTGAGTCAAGCAACTTTCCGCAGAAATGTATTCAGCCTCAGCAGTAGATAGAGAAATGCAGTTTTACTTTTTACTATGCCATGCAACAAGACAATGGCCAAGATAAAAGCATGCTCCACTAGTGCTTTTCCGGTCATCCACCGATCCAGCCCAACCGGCATCCGAATATCCTATAATGTCAAGAGATGTGCCCATAGGATACCAAATTCCAAAATTAATTGTACCTTTGACATACCGGATGAACCTTTTCACTGCTTTCAAGTGAATTTTCTTCGATGCAAATTGATATCATGCACAAATTCCTACACTGAAGAAAATATTCGGGCGACTAGCCGTAAGGTAGAGTAGACTTCCAATTATGCTTCTATACAATTTCTTGTCTACACTCTCTCCGTGAGATTCACTTCCTAGTCCCTTATAGCTAGTTCCTATAGGACTCGGATAGTCTTTAGAATCTTCCAATTCGAATTTCTTAACCAACTCTTTTGCATACTTAGATTGTGACAAATGAATTCCAACATCGCATTGTTTAACTTGCAATCCAAGAAAATAAGTAAGCTCGCCCATCATGGACATCTCAAATTCGCTTGCCATCGTTTCCACAAATTTTGAAGCATTCTTGTTTGTTGTAGCACCAAACACAATGTCGTCGACATAAATTTGTGCTATTATTAAGTTATTCTGAAAGTGCTTCACAAAATGTGTCTGATCGGCTCCCCCTCGAGAATAGCCATTTTCCAAAAGATATTTCGTTAATCTTTCGTACCATGCTTGCGGTGCTTGCTTAAGTCCATAAAGAACATTTTTCAATCGAAAAACATGGTTTGGAAGTTTGTGGTCAATGAAACCTTTCGGTTGGGCCACATAAACTTCTTCATTTAGAAAACTATTTAAAAATGCGCTCTTTACGTCCATTTGAAAAAGCTTGATTTTAAAGTGACAAGCAATTGCGAACAAAATCCGAATGGACTCGAGACGGGCAACCGGGGCGAATGTCTCATCAAAGTCTATGCCTTCAATCTGTGAGTAGCCCTGAGCAACCAATCGTGCTTTGTTCCTTATAATGGTACCATCTTTATTTTTCTTATTTTTGAAAATCCATTTAGTACCAATGATATTTTGTTGCTTAGGGGGCTTCGTTAATTCCCACACTTTGTTTCTTTAAAATTGATTGAGCTCTTCTTACATCGCTTCAATCCAATAATCATCTTGAAGAGCTTCATCAATATTCTTTGGTTCCGTCATGGAGACATAACATACAACTCCACATTCCAATTATCTCTTTGTTCGGACTCCTTCTTGAGGATCTCCAATAATATTTGATTCGGGATGTTCTTTGGAGATGCGAAGAGTTTGAGGGACAGGAGTACTCGATGAGACATGTGATGAATTTTGTTTAGTGGAAGGACTTGAAGTACCATGTGATGCATCAAGATTATTAGATTTATCATGCACAGATGCAACATCATCAACAGTTAATTCATCATCAAGAGACATATCAAGAGTAGATTTATCAAAAAAAAATAAAAAGCTTCATCTACTTTAACATTTATCGATTCTATCACCATCTTAGAATTAATATTGTATACTCGATATGCTCTACTATTTGTAAAATAATCAAGAAAGATTCCTTTGTCACTATGAGAGTCGAATTTTCTAAGATTTTCACGGTCACATAAAATGTAACAACGACTCCCAAGGATGTGAAAATACTCAATATTCGGTTTTCTACTAAACCATAGTTCATATGGATTATTTAAAGTACCCGGGCGCAAATAGATTCGATTGATCATATAGACCGCAGTGTTAACTGCTTCAGCCCAAAAATATAAAGGGAGTTTCCGGTTATGAAGCACAACACGTGCCATCTCTTGAGCAACTCTATTTTTGTGCTCGATTACACCATTCTGTTGCGGTATATAAGGTGCGGAGAATTCATGTTTTATGTCATTTGAAGAGCAAAAATTAATGAATTTTGAATTTATAAATTCTCCACCTTTATCACTACGAACACGAACAATCTTTTCATTTTTCTCAATCATAATCTGATGGCAAATCTCATGAAAAGAGTCGAAAGTATCCGCTTTCTCTTTCAAAAATGATACCTAAGAAAATCTAGAGAAATCATCAACCAAGAGAAATATGTATCATTTTCCATCCAAACTAGGTTGACGAGTTGGCCCCATTAAATCCAAATGCAATAATTCTAGTAGTTGTTTTGTTCCTATATGGTTCAAGTTCTTGTGAGTAGATCTAATTTATTTTTCTTTTTGACATCCACCACACACAATGTTCTCTTTGAAGTTAGTTTAGGAACACCTCTAACAACATCCTTATGTGTGATTCTATATAGTTCTTTAAAGTTCATGTGACCTAGTCTTTCATGCCAAAGAGTCTCAGTGTCAAGTGAAACTAGGTTACAATGTTCAACAGGTTTACTAGGAACTACATAACAATTATTCTGTGATCTAACCCCTTTCAAAAAGAATGATTGGTTTAAAACAGTTACAATACATTCAATCGCAGAAAAATTAACTGAAAAAACTTCATCACACAATTGACTAATGCTTATGAGGTTAGTCTTGAGGCCCTTGACATATAAAATATTTTTCAAAACTGAGACGTTTGGAATAGTGATTGTTCCTTTTCCAACTATTTTTGAAAATCGTCCGTCTCCGAAAACAACAAGTCCTCTGGAGGTTTTCTCAAACAATTTAAAATAGTTTTTATCTCCGGTCATGTACCGTGAGCAACCACTATCCAAATACCAAGACGAATTATCATATGCATATAGTGATGTGTGAATAACAAAACAAGGAAATGTTTCACCTTTGCGCACCCAAACCTTACGAGTATTGGAATACGTCGGCAATGATTACAATGTTGAGCTCCTTGGTGAATGCGTCTTGTTCGGTTGATCACTTTTCTTTGATTTCCACATCAATATTGTCTTGGGGGACATGCTACCATTGTTCTTGACCTTTGGTTGATTTTCTTTGGATTTTCGGTTTCTGCTCTTGATGGTAGTCGATGCATGATTCGCTTGGTTTGTTCATTTTGCTCCATGCTTGCAATTCGATCTTATGTGCCCATTTTCTCTCCACAATTGTGGCATACCTTATTTGACATTGAGTTCCTGTGACACCCCCGAAATGTGTATTAGTCCTATATATAAATGATATAATAGGACTAAATCTCTTAACCCGGCTATAGCATTTTGGATGGTAGCAAGACCCGAGAGGTTAAGAGAGTTAAGCGTGCTAGAGCTAGACTAGTTCTAGGATGGGTGACCCCCTGGGAAGTTGGGGCGTCACAGTTGGTATCAGAGGAAATGTGAGATGAGTCTCGGCTGAGCCAGGATTATTTAGCGGGTAAAGCGAGGCTCCCCGGCTAATGACCGTTGTGGTTGGAGTGTAGCTCCCCATAAGGTCGGCTAAGGCTAGCGAGACTAGTCTCACATCGCCTGGTGCTTGTGAGTGTCTTTGAGCCTGACGAGGACGTCAGGGCTTAAAGGGGGGAAGAATATGACACCCCCGAAATGTGTATTAGTCCAATATATAAATGATATAATATGACTAAATCTCTTAACTCGGCTATAGCATTTTGGGTGGTAGCAAGACCTGAGAGGTTAAGAGAGTTAAGCGTGCTAGAGCTAGTGTCACGCCCCGGGGTCGAAACTGCGACCCGGGTTCGCCAACAGATCCGTTATCTGTACGGAAACTACCGTACAGACGAAGCGACTACCCTGCAAAAGATCTATACCTAAACATGTATCAGAGCTGGAAAAGAACTAATAGCTACAGAAATCCACTGAACATCTGATATAAATAAAATCTCAATACAAGTCTCTCAGCTATAACAAGTACAAGCAATCCTCACTGATCTCTTAGATTGTTCAGTACAAAAGGGGAAACATAAAAATAAAACCGGGTACATCTACCTCAGACTCTCAATACTGGTAAGGAACTAGTCGGCCACGTCCTCACCTCGATCTGCTGTCCCTGCGCGAACCAAGCTGGAACAGCTGCCTCAAACCTGTCACCGCAGGGGGTATGAGATCTACTGCAAAAGGCAGATCTCAGTGGGTACCGTCCCAATATCCACGGTATGCCCACTAAGTCTACTGGAGGCAAAACAGATAGGTATGCAAATAGATAGATAAAAGCTGAAAGCAGGAAAGGAACTACAGCTAGTATGTACTAACATCATGCTAAAGAAAACTCTACTCTGATCCTGCTATGCATACACCCTCACTACTAATAATATGCCTCAAGTACCATGCTCAAAGGAAATCTCATCTATGAACATGCTATGCAATCACTCTCTCAATATCACCCAATCTCAATGACTGCCTCATAGGGTCCAGTCAAGCCTGCGCCAAACCTACTGCCACCTCATCCTCACTGGAACGGGACTTACGTAGGGCGTCCTACACGGACTATCACAAGCGAACTCTAGTGTATCAACTAGTCGCATACATCGCAGCCTCGTCAGGCTCGGTATCATCATCGCACCTGGGGCGTAGCTCGAGGGGAGCGACCCCACCGAACTCAAGTATCACATCTGTCTCACTGTCTCATAAGCGGCACATGCAGGCTATAATCCACGATCAAACAGATCGGTATCACGAGCTCAATAGCACAACTCAGTCGGAAAAGAACCTCGACTCACTCAGGAAATGTCCAACTCCTCACATAATCTGTCGGAGAACCCTCTACGACTCAATCTAATAATGCACAACTCATGATCTAGGGTAAACCAATCGACTTCCATGAAGGGCCGAATATTCTGAAGGACTGGCACCTACAACCCAAATCAAACAAGAACAGGTTGCAGGCACAGCCGCCCGTAGCTTTCAACCCAACAATGGAATCAATCCTCAATCTCGCACACAAAAGGCTCGGAAATTCCGAAAGACTAATGCCTACAACCCAAATCAAACAAGAACAGGCTGCAGGCACAGGCGCCCGTAGCTTCCGCCCCTAAAGTGAAACAAATGCCCAATCTCTCATGACACTAGAACTCATCTCACAAGGCTCTAAAAATCCCCTCGCCCCCCCGGCACGAGGACACATGCATCCCGAACTGCCTGGACCATTCATAATGCTCTCGATATTTTAAAACATTTTAAAATCAGGGTTTAACATAAAACCGGTTATAGAAATTTTATGAAGGTCCAGATACATTCCGAATCTCAAGAAAATATGCAGTCTAGTGTCAAAACATCTCTAGATCACGCTAAAAATATCAGGGGCTCAGGAAAGTATTTCTACAATTTTCTAGACAACTATCAGATTTATAAAGCATAAAACAGATAAACTAAACATGATCAACATGCTTGCAGAAGCTTTAGAGGGCATTCCACACATTTCGAAGATATTCCAACCCACCTGGAACGCTTTCCGTAGGCATTGCTGAAGTCGGTGAAGTGCCGAACCTGCTCACTGTCGAAAACTGTCGGAAAAATGAAAACCACGCCGCGCGCGCGCGAACCCTGTCGAGAAACCCGGAAAATTCCCCGGAAGCACGAACAAATCCCTCAAGTCCTCTACAAAAATTCGGCGCGCCTCGGGCTCCCGGCTGTCAACCCATAGCGTGCGCGCAAGCATGCCTCGGCTCCGTGCAGAAAAATCCAAGCCTCAGCTCAACAGCACGCACAGAGAGGAAACACAACAAAAACTAGCTCAAAATCCTCAAAATCCATCTAGAACAAATCTTAATCCAAACAGGAAAAATCAACTGTCACTTACCTCTCACGTGCGGCCGACGCGCGCGCGGCCCCGCTCAGCTCCAAGCCGCAAGACCACACAAGTACCACCCAAGCTTACTCTCCTTCCCTTTTCTTCCCTTTTTTTTTCCTTGCATTCTCTCATTCTTTTTCTTTCTTTCATCTCTTTTCTCTTTCTTTCTCTGAATCCAGCTGAGAAGAGAGGAGGTGGGGGAGTCCATAAATAGAGGAGAGGGAGGGTCCACAGGGTCAAAAGGAGGATTAGAAAAGTGAAAGGACCAAATTATCCTAGCAAAAATGTTACGGAATTTGTGTTGGCGTAATTTCGTGAAAGGTTCAAGTCTTGAAGATTGAAGGTGAAGAAGGTTGGATCATTTAACTCAATCTCAAGAAAAAAGAATTCAAAAGGATCAGGTATGTTTAACTAAAGATTTTTGGTGATCCGAATACTTCTTGTAGTGTAGAAACACCTGGAAGAATTTTTCATTGCATAAAAATCAAAAACTGGACATGGGACATGTTCAGGATCCGGATCAGACATTCCAATCCGGATCCCGAAGGGTGTTCGTTCATACACTGGTTCAATCCGGATCGCAGCATCCCATGATCCGGATCCCGAACACTAGTTTTACCTTTTTACTTGCACGATCCGGATCAGGATTTGCAATCCGGATCCCGAACGTTGATGTTTGGTGAAACTGTATGAACGATCCGGATCAGCCATTTCGATCCGGATCCCGAACCATCGTTTTTCTGGAAACCGTCTTTCTTGCTACTGCAATCCGGATCGCCCAAATCCGATCCGGATCGCCGTCCGTAAAAATTCCAGAAATGGTAGGTTTTTGATTCTTATCTCCTTCCAAATGTTTCTAACCTATAAATAGACCCTATGACTCTTTTTCTAGGGTTAATCCAAATAATCAAAATAGAGCCGTCTTAATAAAATATCATCTTATACGGCCCTAGATCCACATATAGAGAAGAAAGGAAATCATTAGATATTACTCTATGTTTCTTCATCTATATTGATTAGTTTGATTCTAGGTTTTCATACTCACATCTTGAGTTGAATCAAACTAATGAATACTTAGATGGTATTTCCGATCTATCTTTGATCTAAGTATTCGGCGGTTCATCACCACCCAAAAACAACGATTTACCCCAAAATCGGCGCGTGGACTCGCGTGGCCTTGTGGATTCAAGGTGTTACCGCTCTCGTGGATTCGGAGCGAGGTACGTTCGTGGATTCGAAGCGTGCTACTGGGTGAAGACCGTGGATTCGGTCGGACGTCGTGGACTCGACGTTGGACGCCGTGGATTCGGCGTTGGGCGCAGATCGTGGATTCGAGAAGCGTCGTGGAGCGAGCGGAGAAGATCCTCTAGGAGCGTATGGAAAAGGTTGAGTCGTAAGTGTGTACGGTAAATCACCTTGTACGTGTTTTAATTCTAGTGGATTTCGCCGTGTTATCGGTCCCGTGGTTTTTTACTCCGGTTTGGAGTTTTTCCACGTAAAAATCTTGCGTGTTCTTTTATTTTTCCGCATTGGGTTTTATTGCGCAATGATTTTTTGAGTGTTTATTGTTTACACCTATTCACCCCCCTCTAGGTGTTTTTTCCCCTATTTAGATCTATATTTCATATAACCCAACAAGTGGTATCAGAGAGGGAATAGGGTTGTAAACAATGGTTGAAGGTGGAAACATCAATCGACCCCCTTTCTTTGATGGAACAAATTATGCATACTGGAAAGTACGGATGAAAGCCTTTTTAATTTCCATCGACGAAAGGGTGTGGCAATCAATTGAATTAGGATGGTCTAATCCAACTGAGATTATTTCTGATGTTCGCACCTTAAAACCTAGGTCGAAATGGACCAAGGAAGAGTTAGATTCATCTTCTTACAATGGCAAGCGAATTAATGCTATTTTTAATGCCTTATCTCAAACTGAATTCTCTCGCGTCTCGGCATGTGAGACTGCGAAAGAAATCTGGGATGTTCTTCAGGTTACACATGAGGGAACTAACCTCGTGAAGATTCAAAAGCTGCAAATGCTTATGAGCAGATTTGACTCCATTTTTATGGCAGAAAATGAATCTTTCACGGACTACTATACACGATTGCAAGATATCGTAAATTCATGTGCTAACCTGGGAGAGAAGATTCCAGAATTTAAAGTTGTAAGAAAGATCTTAAGAACTCTTCCTCAACGATTTCGCCCAAAGGTTACAGCCATTGAAACTATTAAACACCCGGACGAAATATGTGTAGAAGAATTAGTTGGTTCATTACAAACTTATGAAATGACATTTACTACTAACTATTCTTCTGGAAAAGCATCCTCTTCTAAGTCTTCAGGTTATGCGTTGAAAACAACTAAGGAAGAAGACGCGGATACATCCTCCTCAGACGATGACGAGAACCTTTCTATGGAGAAATTTGAGAAGCAACTCGCTCTCTTGACAAGGAAGTTTCGCCGCAACTTTCGAAGGGGTAATTCAAGTAAATCTCCATCCTTCGGAAAGTCGAAGAAAGGCAAGGGTACGTCAAGTTACAAGTCAAGAAAGCAAGAGAACTTCTCAAAGGATAAGAAAAGTTCAGAGGGACAACTACAATGCTTCAAATGTCGAGGCTACGGCCACATTGCAATGGAGTGTCCCAACAAGTATCCGGCAAAGAAGAAGGCGATGCAAGTCGTCACTTGGGATGACAACTCAACGTCAAATGAGTCGTCTTCAAGTGATGAAGAAGAAAGCGCAACGGCATTCCACGCGTCCACATCTTCACCATTCATGTGCTTAATGGCAAGTACATCCGAGTCATTGTCCAACTCCACTGTTGAAAAGAATGCAACGGACAATGAATCGGATGATTTGGAAGGTGAAGATTTTGCTTTAGCCTACCACAGACTTTTGAGGGATTCAAAGAAAGTGGCTAAGCAAAACAAGAGTTTGAGAGGGAGAGTGCATGATCTCGAAGAAGAAGCAAAAAAGGCAACTTCTCTCTCAAACGCTCTTGAAGTGGAAAGGGAAAATCTGATAAAAGTAAATGTTTCCCTTCAAGAGTCCAATGAGCTTTTTGAGAAGGAACATACAAAACTGGTGGATAAAGCGGATCACTTCTCAAAGCTCTACAACGAGGCTCGACAGAATAACCTGGAAATGACAAAGACCATTTTCCAACTCAAGGATGACTTGCAGCGATTCTCTTCTGGAAGGAGTAAGTTGGATAAGCTTTTTGGTCTTGGTCAATCAAATCGGTTCGGCCTCGGGTACACTCGAACTGAAAACAGTCCAAGTTCGAGTGGGACAGTCTTTGTGCCCCAGTCGGTATCTCCTCCTCCGACACCGGAACTAACGACAAGCAACGACAACAAGCCTACTTCATCCTCTTTGGGATCGTCAAGATCTAAGATATGTTTTCGTTGTGGTATTTTAGGGCACATAAGGAGAAATTGCAAGATGGGAGTCAAACGCTCAACTCAAGCACTTCTTGCAACGACTACCAAAAAGGCGCCTCCCCAGAAATCAAAGCAAAACTTTTCAAATGAAAAGAGCCTTGGTAGTTCACCGCGCAAGACGACATCATCAAGGAGCGGCAATCGATCTGACAAGACGCCTTCACCTAGGAGAATAACCTCACGACCATTACCGACGCACTCCAAAAGGGTTTGGGTGCGCAAAGGTGAAATTTACCCCTGTCTTGTTACCAATGTTTCCTTGCATGCATATGATAGTTCGTCTTGGTATCTGGATAGCGGTTGTTCCCGTCACATGACCGGTGACAAAAATAGTACTTCAAACAAGACGATGACAAAAGAAAAAGATCAATCATACAAGACGTCTTCATCAAGGAAAATTTCTCAACCATTGCCAACATACTCCAAAACTCAAAAGGTTTGGGTATGCAAAGGTGAAATCCTTCCTTGTCTTTAATCGTTCTACGATTAAATGTTGTGTAGTTTATGTAGACTATTTTTCTTTCTTTTGGCCAACCCGTCAACCATCTTTGGGAGGTAAATGGTATATTTTCTTATTGGTTGATGATTTCTCTCGGTATTCTTGGGTAGCATTTTTAAAAGAGAAAGCTGATACTTTTGATTCTTTTCACGAGATTTGCCATCGTATTATGATTGAAAAGAATGAAAAGATCATTCGTGTTAGAAGTGATAGAGGTGGAGAATTCGTTAACTCTAAATTCATTGACTTTTGCACTTCAAACGGTATTAAGCATGAATTCTCAGCACCCTATACACCTCAACAGAATGGTGTTATCGAGCGCAAAAACAGGGTTGTTCAAGAGATGGCACGTGTTATGCTTCACAGCCGGAATTTACCGCTGCATTTTTGGGCTGAAGCTGTGAACACTGCAATCTATGTAATTAATCGAGTTTATTTGCGCCCGGGAACGTTAAATACACCATATGAACTATGGTGCGGTAGAAAACCCAACATCAAATATTTTCGCATCTTCGGGAGTCGGTGTTACATTTTACGTGACCGTGAAAATCTTGGAAAGTTTGACTCTCGAAGTGACGAAAGGATTTTCTTGGGGTATTCTACAAACAGTAGAGAATATCGAGTATTTAACTTGGAATCTAAGACGATCGTAGAATCGATAAATGTTATAGTAGATGAAGCTTTTCACTTTGCATCTGAAAAATCTACCCTCGATATCTCTCTAGATGATGATACACCTGCCATTGCATCCTCTCATAATAATACTTCCAATATTAATGATGCATCTAATGGTTCTTCAAGTTTATCTGATGTGCAGGAATCGTCTCATGTACCTCCGAGTACTCCGTTACCTCAAACGTTACGCATCTCCAAGGATCATCCTGAATCAAACATCATTGGAGACCCACAAGAAGGAGTTAGAACTCGGAGGCAGTTGGTTTGTGGATTCACTTGCTACGTATCTTTAATCGAACCAAAGAATATAGATGAAGCTCTTCAGGATGACTACTGGATTAAAGCAATGCAGGAAGAGCTCCATCAATTTGAGCGAAACAAAGTCTGGGAATTAACGAAGCCTCCACAGCAACACAATGTGATAGATACCAAATAGATTTTCAAGAATAAGAAAAATGAGGATGGTACTATCATCAGGAACAAGGCACGATTAGTTGCTCAAGGCTACTCTCAAGTAGAAGGTATAGACTTTGATGAAACTTTCACCCCTGTAGCTAGACTCGAGTCCATTCGTATACTATTTGCTATTGCTTGTCATTTTAAAATCAAATTATTTCAAATGGACGTTAAGAGCGCGTTTCTAAATGGGTTTTTAAATGAGGAAGTTTATGTGGCTCAACCGAAAGGTTTTGTAGACCATAAACAACCTAATCATGTTTTTCGTTTGAAAAAGGCTCTTTACGGTCTGAAACAAGCACCGCGAGCATGGTACGAAAGGTTGACAAAGCACCTTTTGGAGAAGGGCTATACTCGAGGGGGAGCTGACAGGACTCTCTTTGTGAAGCATTATCAAAACAATTTCATTGTAGCACAAATCTATGTCGATGACATTGTATTTGGCGCAACAAGAGATAATGATGCTTCTAAATTCGCGGAGACCATGGAAAGCGAATTTGAGATGTCCATGATGGGCGAATTGACTTATTTTCTTGGATTGCAAATTAAACAAAATGATGAAGGTATTCACTTGTGTCAATCCAAGTATGCAATGGAGTTGGTTAAAAAGTTTGACTTAGAAAATTCGAAGGATTTTCCGACTCCAATGGGAACTAGCCACATGGGACTTGGAAGTGAATCACATAGTGAGAATGTAGACGAGAAACTGTATCGAAGTATGATTGGAAGTCTACTTTACCTCACGGCTAGTCGCCCGGATATATCCTTTAGTGTTGGGATTTGCGCGAGATATCAATCAGCACCAAAGGAGGTTCACCTGAAAGCGGTGAAAAGGATCATCCGGTACATCAAAGGATCAATTAATTTCGGAATTTGGTATCCTATGGGAACTAGTTTGGATATTGTTGGATACTCAGATGCCGATTGGGTAGGATCAGTGGATGAACGGAAAAGCACGAGTGGTGCATGCTTCTATCTTGGCCATTGCCTTGTTGCATGGCACAGTAAAAAACAGAATTGCATAGCACTCTCGACTGCCGAAGCGGAATACATTTCAGCGGGTAGTTGTTCAACCCAACTCATTTGGATGAAAAGTGTGTTGAGCGACTTCCGGATTTCAGCATCTTCGGTAACAATTCTTTGTGACAACACAAGTGCAATTAACATTTCTAAAAACCCTGTGTTGCACTCTAGAACAAAACACATTGAACTTAGATATCATTTTCTTAGAGAGCTAGTTGAATCAAATACTCTTCAACTTTCATATATTTCAACTGAAGATCAATTAGCTGACATTTTAACAAAACCTTTGGATCAAAAACGTTTTATTCATTTGCGTAAAGCAATTGGAATGCTTTCCTTGAAATAAACTTCTTTTTGAAACTTTTGCTTAGGTTAGGTTTTGTTTTTGTGTTTTTGTTCTTTATCTATGTTTATACATAGTACATTAATTGAGCATGTGAATTATTGACTTTACTTGCATCCTTTCATATAATTAGAAATTTATTATGCTTTGGATATCATAATAATTCAGTTGATGCATTGATCATTTATTTAAATTAAACCATTTTTATTTGATCAAAGTCAATTTCTCTCTCAATGATCTCTTGGTATTGTTGTTATCTTATTTGACTATTTAGTTGAGTATGAATTCGAGATCAATCCTTGGTTGAATACTTTATATCTTAAATTAATTGATAGCCAATTGAGGGGGAGTCAAAGAAAAGTAAAATGCTCAAAAGATGTGGAAAGAGTTACATCCCAATGAGGAGTGTGAAAACTACCACCACGTGGAGGAAAGAGCTACCACCTCGGTCGTCCGAGTACTGTGTGCAGCTACCACATGTATACCAAGCATGGGTTTGTAATTTTTGATTAAATAAAATGATGATTGAAATACTTGACTTCGTCAAATTTCAAGGTTGGTATAAGGTGGGATTTTAAAGAAAGATGCTCAAAGAGCCACTCCTTCAACAGATTGACTAGATACATTATATAATTTATTTGGGATTTCAAACATCTATTGATCTTGGTAATTCATTTTCTTTACCATTTTAATAATTTGATAAACGCCGTACTCATAAGATCATGATGGATGTGTTTGATCTTGATCAACTTTAAAAGTTTTAATTTCTATAAATTGTCATGTCATTATTTGAATGTTATTGATAGATTTAACATAATTTATTTCTCTTGACATGAAACGATGATTTTTGTTTAAAGTTGATGTGCTAAAATGCTTACATACTTTTTCTGGATTTTATGGATTTTTTCTAAATTTTTCTGATGAAAAAGTTGCAGCTGATCCGGATCGGGTTGAATGATCCGGATCCCGAACGCAGGCTTCTTCCTGCGGCTAGCCGATCCGGATCGAAATCTCGATCCGATCCGGATCACGGCTAGGGTTTTTAATAGAACAAGCGGGTTTTGATTTCTTTTACCTTAATCTTTTGTTCTCAAGTCTCTAGAGCTTCTCTCTCTAGAATCCTTGCACCTTGGAGCTTTCCTAACCCAAGTTCTTCGAATCCAAGTAAGTTTTTTTGATCAAAATCTCGTTTTTCACAGGTTTTCTCTATTTTCTTCAAAACGTGATGAGATTTTTCTATCTTTTTCGTTTGTGAATGGTTTTTGGTCAAATCTCTTTTGAAATAAGAACTCTGGGTAGATTAGTTTTGATTATATGCTAGGTTTTCTCCTGATTAACGAATTTTTTGGCTTCGATTTCTGAAAATTCTGTTTTAGGGCATATAATGGGAATTTTCCAAAAACATGCAATTGATCTATTTTTAAAATTTCTTTTGCAAAACTAATTTGATTCTTAGTCTCTCTACATGATTATGATGTTTGGGTACAATTTTTTCAAATTTTGAAAATTAACAATTTTTTTCATGTGTTCTTGAGTTTGTCTTCACAGGATACATTTTTCACTAGAAACCAATAGCAATGGTGATCACGTGGATCATCTTCCTACTTGCTGCCATGTTCATGTCAAGGACACTGTCAAGCCCAAGAGGGCTAAGAAAGCGAAGAGAGCTCAGAATGATTCCGACACAGAGTCGGAGACGGAATCGATTGACTGGGATGAGCTTCAAGTTGAAGCAACAACTGTTCCCACTGCTTCAAAAGGAAGGTGCCTGCGGAAACGTCAAGGCTCCTCCTACTGCTGCTGAAAAGGGCAAAGCTCCCATGGAGAAACTTCTGGGAAGACAAAAAGAAAAAGACTTGCTCGACGACTTGGACGAGCTCGGGGTATTGGAATAAATGAAACAGGTCAAGCAAAAACAAAGGATACTCCTCAAACTGAAACTGAGTCTGAAGAGATTGGGACACATTTCTTGATGAAGTGCAACAAGGTATTGATGAAGAAATAAGGTTTACCTAAAGAGCAAGAAGCTGACACAGTCTTCCACAGAAAAAAGACATGTACCAAGCAATGAACCTCTTGACAATTCACACTCTTTGCCAAGAAGATCCCTCGGAATGAAGGACAGACTGCTCCGTCAATTGCACAACGTTCTTCAAATTCCAGAAAAGTCGACCAACAAGGCAAACTTAGAGTCTTCTTTCATTCAAGACCAAGAAAACTGGCTCTTGCACTCAGAAAAATGTCCAAGGACATACATGAGATGAAACAAGAATGTTCTACGATTTCGGGAATGCTTAAAGGAATTTTGAAAAGTTAGGCTACACGAGTTCTGAAGACTCTGCCTCGGATGACTCAGATTCAGATGCTTGAATCATTTGCTAACAATTTTTTGTGCAGTCTTTTACCTTTTTAGATTTAGTTCAGTTTTTAGGACTTACTCTTAGTTCTAGTTCTTACTTTCGGAACAATTTTTGAATTTTTAACTCTCCTTATATTTTTGTAATTTTGGCTTAGTTTGTGACAAAAAGGGGGAGAGAGTTTAGAGGAACTTGAACAATGATGATGTGAAATTGTGTGAACATCAAGGTAAGTATCACTTCAACTTCAACTTTGGTTTTTATCTTGTGATTTGTCGCATGTCCCTACTAACTATTCGACTAACTATTTGGGCATGTAATATGACTAACAAGTTGATGTTGGACTAACACTTTGTGACATTTGGTTTTTGAATGCATAGAAGATATGTTGGTTTTTGACTATGATTCTCTTACATATCTGAATTCTCAAATGTCATGATGATCAGATAAACTCTATCTCTGTACTTGGTTTTGTATGTTTCAATTCTTGAGGTATCTAACGATTCTTTTTGTCAAGAAGTTTCTTTGTGCAGAGAGTACAGATGTCTAAGTCTAGAGTCTGTTTTAGGAGTTTATCTCATGTTTTTAAAATTTTTGATCTCCATTGTAAATTTTTGTTGTATGGTGATAGCAACAAAAATATCTTTTTAATTTTCTTTAGTGGATCTGTGTTTTGTCACGAAACCGCCAAAGGGGAGATTGTTACGGAATTTGAGTTGGCGTAATTTCGTGAAAGGTTCAAGTCTTGAAGATTGAAGGTGAAGAAGGTTGGATCATTTAACTCAATCTCAAGAAAGAAGAATTCAAAAGGATCAGGTATGTTTAACTAAAGATTTTTGGTGATCCGAATACTTCTTGTAGTGTAGAAACACCTGGAAGATTTTTCATTGCATAAAAATCAAAAACTGGACATGGGACATGTTCAGGATCCGGATCAGACATTCCAATCCGGATCCCGAAGGGTGTTCGTTCATACACTGGTTCAATCCGGATCGCAGCATCCATGATCCGGATCCCGAACACTAGTTTTACCTTTTTACTTGCACGATCCGGATCAGGATTTGCAATCCGGATCCCGAACGTTGATGTTTGGTGAAACTGTATGAACGATCCGGATCAGCCATTTCGATCCGGATCCCGAACCATCGTTTTTCTGGAAACCGTCTTTCTTGCTACTGCAATCCGGATCGCCCAAATCCGATCCGGATCGCCGTCCGTAAAATTCCAGAAATGGTAGGTTTTTGATTCTTAACTCCTTCCAAATTTTCTAACCTATAAATAGACCCTATGACTCTTTTTCTAGGGTAATCCAAATAATCAAAATAGAGCCGTCTTAAAAATATCATCTTATACGGCCCTAGATCCACATATAGAGAAGAAAGGAAATCATTAGATATTACTCTATGTTTCTTCATCTATATTGATTAGTTTGATTCTAGGTTTTCATACTCACATCTTGAGTTGAATCAAACTAATGAATACTTAGATGGTATTTCCGATCTATCTTTGATCTAAGTATTCGGCTTCATCACCACCCAAAAACAACGATTTACCCCAAAATCGGCGCGTGGACTCGCGTGGCCTTGTGGATTCAAGGTGTTACCGCTCTCGTGGATTCGGAGCGAGGTACGTTCGTGGATTCGAAGCGTGCTACTGGGTGAAGACCGTGGATTCGGTCGGACGTCGTGGACTCGACGTTGGACGCCGTGGATTCGGCGTGGGCGCAGATCGTGGATTCGAGAAGCGTCGTGGAGCGAGCGGAGAAGATCCTCTAGGAGCGTATGGAAAAGGTTGAGTCGTAAGTGTGTACGGTAAATCACCTTGTACGTGTTTTAATTCTAGTGGATTTGCCGTGTTATCGGTCCCGTGGTTTTTTACTCCGGTTTGGAGTTTTTCCACGTAAAAATCTTGTGTGTTCTTTTATTTTTCCGCATTGGGTTTTATTGCGCAATGATTTTTTGAGTGTTTATTGTTTACACCTATTCACCCCCTCTAGGTGTTTTTTCCCTATTTAGATCTATATTTCATAACCCAACAAAAATCCACCAAAACTGCATTCAGGGCAATGGGGTACCGGTACTCTCCAATTAGTACCGGTACCCAAAGGCCTGTTAACCCCACTTTTCTTCGGAATGCCAAGCCAAAGAAAGAAGAGAAAGAAAGAAAAACGCGCAGTGCCCACTCGATGCGCGCGCCCGCCGCAGCGGCTACGCGCGGCGCCCATGCGCAGCAACCTCACCAGCAACAACACCCACGCGCAGCAACCTCACCAGCCGCGCGCGGCGCCTTTGCGCGCCCGCGCGGCACCCTCTGCAGGTCATACTCCACCAACACAACGCCAACCTCTGCAAAACCCAAAGCAACTCCAAAAACCAAAACTAAGCTTTCTCTCTCTCTCACTAAAAAAACAGCAACCCTCCAAGCGGCTCGACGCGCGCGCGCTCGCTCGGCTTCCGACGGTAGGTCCACACTATGAGCACTCCATCACCTCTCTCATTTCCCTATTTAATTCACCTCAAAACTCTTCTTCTTTTCCTTCTTCTCCCATCTTTCTTTCCTCTGTTTGAAGCTTAATTCCTCTGTTTTGAAACAGGGAAGAAGATGCTTACGTGGCATGGTGCTAATTAATTAGAGGAGCTTGGGTGTAGGGTGCATGGTGCATAGAGACAAGCAACCCAAAACACTTTCCAACACCAACACCTAACCAATCAAACTCCCTCACACTCATCTTTCTCTTCTGCTCTAATTCCCTCACTCAGGCTAATTAACCAAATTAATTTATTAATTAATTAAACCATTTTAAGCCACTCCAACTCACTTTTTGCCCTCGGGCCCCCGCATCAGCCCGGAACCTCCCGAACTCCGCTGTAATCTGAAAATACACCTGTCCAAAACTTTTTCTCCTCAAAAAGCTCAACTGTGGAGTCGGTGTGCTCAATCCAAAAACCGGTTCCAATAACAATACCGCCGACTCCAACTCACTTTTCGCCTTCGGGGTCTCCGCACCGGTCCAAAACCTCCCGAACTTCACTGTAAACTGAAAATACACAGTTCCAAACCTTTTCCAATTTTTCTGCATACAATAGTGGAGTCGCGGCTCTAGCAAACCGGTCCCCAAACGGCGCACAAAGCCCGAAAAAACTCCGATTCAAGCTGGGGCTTCCGCGTCGATCCGAATCAACCCAAATCATCTATAAACAAATATGGAACACGTGCAAAGAGATTTCTCCACACCACGCCATCTTGCTAGGTCGGTGCGCTATCCGAACCCGGTATCTACAGTTAGAGTAGTTCTTGGATGGGTGACCCCCTGGGAAGTTGGGGCGTCACAGTTCCATCGCGATGTAGAAGGTTTATCAACATTGTGAGAATTGGTTTGAGTCGGAGGAGGGGAAGAGACAGACTGGGGCACAAACTTTGTTCCACTCGAACTTGGATCCTCACAAGTTCAATTGTATTCAAGGCCCAAACGATTCATTTGACCAAGACCAAGCAACTTGTCCAGCTTGCTCCTTCCCGATTGAAATCTCTTCAAATCTTCTTTAAGTTGGAATATGGTCTTCGTCATCTCCAAATTTCCTTGCCGAGCCTCGAGTAGAGCTTCAAGAAGTAGTTTGCTTTATCCACCAATTTTATATTTCCTTCTCGAAATGCTCATTCTTCTCTTGAAGAGAAGTGTTTATCTTGATCAAATTGTCCCTTTCCTCTTTAAGAGCTTTTGAGAAAGAAGTTGCTTTGTTGGATTGTTCTTCAAGATCCACAACTTTCTCCTCAAATTCTTCCTATGTTTTACCACTTCTTACAATCTTTTAGCAATTTTGGTAGGCAAAAGTAAAATCTTCACCCTTAGAATCGCTCAGTTCATCATCCGATAATGTTCTTTCATTCAAGGAGGAGATGGACAATGAACCAGAGAAAGTCGATGAGAGGCACATGAAGGTGAAGTTGTGGACGCAAGAAATATCGTGGCATTTGTATCCTTATCACTAGAAGACGACTCGTCAGAGGAGGAATAGTCATCCCATGTGATGGCTTGCAAAGCCTTCTTCTTTAACGAATTCTTATTGGGACATTCCGTTGATATACGACCAAAGTCTCTGCATTTGAAGCACTGAATTGTCCCTCGATGTTCTTCTTGTACTTTGAAGAACTCTCTTGCTTTCTTGATTTTGAGCTTGAAAATTTTTTGCCCTTTTTGGACTTGAAGAAGGATGATGGTTTACTTGAATTACCCTTTCTAAAGTTTCAACGAAATTTTTTTGTCAAGAATGCAAGTTGTTCCTCGAAGTCCTCCATTTATAGATTATCATCTGCGCCTGAGGAGGACGAATCCGTGTCTTCTTCTTTTGTTGATTTCAAAGTCATACCTGAAGACTTAGAAGAAGATGAAGCCTTTCCAGAAGAATAGTTAGTAGAAAAGTCATTTCATAAGTTTGAAGTGTACAACTAATTCTTCTACTTTGATCTCGTCCGGTGTGTTACTGTTTCAATGGCTGTAACCTTGGGCGAAATCTCTCGGGAAGAGTTCCCAAGACTTTTCTTACAACTTTAGATTCTGAGATCTTCTCTCCCAAGTTAGCACATGTATTTATGATATCTTGCAATCGTGTATAATACTCTGTGAAGGCTTCATTTTCTGCCATATAAATTGAATCAAATTTGCTCGTAAGCATCTACAGTTTCTGAATCTTCACTAGACTTGTACTCTCATGTGTAACTTGTAGAGTATCCCAGATTTCATTCGCAGTCTCACATGACAAGATGCGAGAGAACTCAGTTTATGGCAAGGCATTAAATAAAGCATTAATTCCCTTGCCATTGTAAGAAGATAATTCTATTTCTTTCCTTGACCACTTCGTCCTAGGTTTAGGGATTTTTGCATCAACGACAATTTCAATAGGATGTTTGCATCCGGTTTCATTTGATTGCCACACCCGTTCATCGATGAAAATTAAAAACGCTCTCATGCATACTTTTCAATATGCATAATTGGTTCCATCAAAGAACAGAGGTCGGTTGATGTTTCCACCATCAACCATTGTTTACAACCCTATTCCCGCTCTAATACCGCTTGTGGGTTATGGGATCCAAGGATCTAAATAGGAGAAAAACCACCTAGAGGGGGGTGAATAGATGTAAATAATAAAACTCAAAAATTTTTGCATAAAAATAACTCAATGCAGAAAATAAAAATGTACACAAGATTTTACGTGAAAAACTCCAATCGATGAGTAAAAACCACGGGACCGATCACACGAAAAAATCCACTAAGATTAAAACATTTACAATGTGATGTAATGCACACTAGGACAACCTTTCCATACGCTCCAAGTAGATCTTCTCCGCAGTCCTCAACGCGCCTCGATCACACGATTTGCGTCCAACTTCGAATCCACGAAGTCCAACGTCGAATCCACGATGTCCAACCAAATCCACAGTCTTCACCAATATCGCATGAGTCGATCACACGAACACGCCTAACTCCGAATCCACGAAGTCGATAGCACCTTGAATCACAAGGCCACGTGAATCCACGCGCCGATGTTCCTTTCGAAAATCGTTGTTTGTTTATTGGTGGTGATGGAATTGAATACTTAGATAATCATAAATAGAGAAGAAAACCGTCTAAGTATTCATCAATTTGATTCTACAAGAAATAAAGAGTTTGACAAACCCTAGAATCAAATTAATCAATATAGAAAAAAAATATAAAATAGAACGTGTTTTCCTTTTTTCTATATGTGGATTATCTTCGATTTATTTTTCCATTACCCTAAAAGATGATCTTAGGGTCTATTTATAGGCTAGAAACCTTTTGGAAAGAGATAAGAATCAAAAACTGTCTTACCAAAATTTTTCCGCACGGCGGTCCGGACTGGAATGAGTCTGATCCGGACTGTCGTCACAGCCAAGACAATTCTCAAAATATGGTTCGGGGTCCGGACTGGATGAAGTATGATCCAGACTGAAATTGCGCATACACTAAACCATGTTCGGGATCCGGACTGGATCTGCCTGATCCGGATCCAGAACACTAAATTGTCCATTTTTTATTTTTAGATCATGAAAATTATTCCAAGTATTTCTAAACTATAAGAATGTATTCAAATCATCAAAAATATTTAGTTGAACGTACCTGAATATATTGAATCTATTCTTCTTGAGATTAATGTATGTGATCTTCAAGTCTTCGCCTTCAATCTTCAAGACTCAAATAACTTCAGAAAATACGCCAATATAAAAATCCTTAACAAATTGGTGGTCTTAGGGCGTGACAACCCGTCTCTATTGTTTCGAATCGGGATCCCCGATTCGTCTCGTAGTTTTTGAGAGTTTTCACGGAACTCTGGGACATGCCTTGATTTTAGCTCGGCGTATCATCCTCAGAGTGATGGGCAGTCAGAGAGAACTAATCAAATTTTCGAGGATATGTTGAGGGCATGTGTACTGGATTTTGGAGCTGGATTGTAGTAGTATTTTCCTATGGCAGAATTTGCCTACAACAATAGCTATCAAGATAGTATCAAGATGGCACATTTTGAGGCATTGTATGGCGAAAGATGCTGATCTCCATTGCATTGGGGCGAGGTCGGTTAGAAATCAACCTTGGGCCTAGAAGTATTGTAGGAGGACGAGGAGAAAGTGAAAATTGCGTGTCAATGGTTATGACGTTATAAAATCAGCAAAAGAGTTATTCCGACCAGAGGCGATGCGACTTGGAATTGGCATCGGCGAACATGTGTTCTTAAAGGCATCACCCACAAAGGGTGTAGTGTGATTTGGTATGCGGGGAAAGCTAAGTCCTTACTTTATTGGCCCTTATGAGTTTTGGAGTGGGTCGGCCCTGTGGCTTATAGAGTAACATTGCCTCCGGAGTTGGCGGGAGTACACGATGTTTCTATGTATCCCAGCTCCGCCAGTATCTTCATGACTAGGCTCACGTTATCAGTTATCTACCAATGTATCTACGAGAAGACTTGAGTAATGACGAGTACCCTTTGAAGATAGTTGACCGGCAAGAGAAGAGTTTGAGGAACCGCTCCATCCCATACGTAAAGGTGTTGTGGGCTAACCACAGTAAGCAAGAGGCCACTTGGGAGCTAGAGAGCACAATGCGGGAGCGGCATCGTTGCTTATTCAAGGATTAAGCTAAGGTATGCGGAATTTTAGTTTCGCGAACGAAACTCATATAAGGAGGGAGAGATGTGGTGCACCGGCTTTCGTTAAAGTGGCAAAGTGCGGCTAAGTCACCTTGAACATATTTAAAATATGATAAAAAAGTTAAGAGCAAGTTTGGTTCTGAGTAAAAGGCATTTGGACCAAAGTTGTGTTGAAAACGAAAGTTAAGTGAAGTTTCGTATTGGATTTCGGCTTAAAAGAGACCCAAAGCAGTGAAAACAACTGTTGGCATGTTGGAAATGAATTCCAAGCATGTCGAAGTGATTAGACTGGAGTTAGAGCTTCGTAGAGCAAAAATACTCTTTTCGAGGCGGCAAGATTTTGGGTATATGACCTTCAGGGTCTGGACCATGGGTCAAGGGTCCGGACCTGGGTAGCAAAGTCCCCACCCTAGAAGAAGGGTCCAAACTTTTCTGCTGATCACTGTGGACCCAACGTTGGGGTCCAAACTTTTTGGAAAAATCTAGACCTTCAGCGCGTACAGGGAAAACCAGCGTTCGAGGTCTAGACTTTTTTCGCCCTTGAAACGCACAGTAAGAGTGGCAAACTTATAAATAAGTGGTGGGCTGGGTTATAAAGGCAAAGACCTTCACCCTCACCCCCAAACTGTGCAAGCCCTTTCTCCTTTACTCTTTCTCTCTCTCTCTTTCTCTCTCTAGAGGTAGAGAAAACCCTAGCTTGGAGAGGAGCTCTTGGAGGGTTTTGATCTCTTCCGAAGCGACGAAACAGAAGAGGATCGCAAGGAGAAGACCATGGGAGGAAGAAAAACCCTTCTCACCCACGTT
Organism: Tillandsia leiboldiana; assembly: GCA_029204045.2. NCBI lineage: Eukaryota > Viridiplantae > Streptophyta > Magnoliopsida > Poales > Bromeliaceae > Tillandsia > Tillandsia leiboldiana. The sequence goes on from CM055073.1 coordinate 24,537,272, forward strand.
TGAGCAAGAAGTCAAGGGGCGGAATTTTAGGATTTTTGAGCTATTATGGTTTTTGAAATTTTTGAGTCTTAAAAGAGTTTCTAATGATCTCTTTTAGTTTCTAAACCTTATTTTAGGGTGTTTTCTTTGGATTTAAGAGATCAAGCACCCCTCTCTTCACAAGAGAACACAAGGTGGGGAGTTTCACCGAAATAGGTGATCCCAACTCTTTTTCCTTTGCTTTTCTTTGATTAGAAGTATTAAGTGATGATTGATACATTTAGTGCATGTGTAGTTAGAAAATTAGGGTTTAGCCCTGTGTGGAATGTGTCACGCCCCGAGACCGCCAATTTGGACAATTCGGGCACGCCAATAGGCCGCCAATCAAGCATGGCCTCTCTATATCCGAAAGGAACGGTAACATCCATCTCAAAGAAAACCAATGATCAATGAGATATAATATTAGAGTGTAAACTGCTACTAACTAAAACTTTCATTCAAATAAACAAAAAGTTTAACATGTATATGAAAGCAAGGTACATGAGTGAACCACATAATATGATCAATTACATTTTTCTCTTAGCTTGCATTTAAACAAATATTACAAATTTACATCTTTTTTCTCAGAATATAGTTCACTCAAAACAAAATGGTGATACTTGCTAGACCATCTAGGTCCTATGCTCCTGGACCCTTGCCCCTATCGTATGCCTCACAAGATGTACCTGGAATTGTAAAAATAGTCACCAACAGGGTGTGAAAACTATGAATAGGTTCCAACCGGTTCATCCACCGAGAAACATGCTCTACCCCTCTTGGTCCAATGGAAGCATTAGTAGTAAGATAATAGAAAAATTGTAAACCTCTATACTAGAATGCTGATATACATATAAAAATATCACTACACTATATGTGTATACTCATTGTCACAATGCTACAATACCATGCCATACTAAGCTACTACTATCCATAAGCTAGGCCACTGTGCCGCTAGAAAGGGTCACATCTAACTCAGCCACCTTGGCCACTCTGCATATTCATTTTCCTTTGCTTTAGTTTAATTCTTTATCCCTTTGGAAAGACCTTGTCCAGTGGCCCGTGCACTAATAGTCCCGCTACTAAAAAGATGAGACAATCCAAAGGCGCCACTAGCACCGTAGGTGCTCTATATACCACTCGGAAGTACCTCGCGCGACAACTCGCACATGCCCAGGGAGAAGGCATACCGCTCTCACACTCCCAAATGCGAGTCTCAACATACAAAGGTGTAATTTTTTTATTGCCTTTGCTTTGCCTTTTGCTTTGCCTTTTTATTTTCACTTTTGCCTCGAATGAGTTTAAAGCACCCTGTTACTCATTCACTTGGGAAGTTGAGTCTTACTCAAACATTTTCCCGGGAGTCAAAAATATGCTCGGCCCCTTCCGTTGACACTTTTGCTTTCATGCTTTCTCTTTTACTTTCTCTTTTATCCTAGATTATTTACTCTATGATAGCTGAGTGCTCCTAGGACACCGATTAGGTTAGAGTTTCTTGTTTACTCACATTCACATTACCCTAAGTTCTTACTCTAGTGTCATAGCCATGCACTGTGGGCGCCAATTTCATTTTAGTTGCTTTTATCCCTATGGAAGTGCTTCGTCCGGCCGGTCTCTACCCAAGGAGTCGCGTTCCCAATTGACGAGTCTCAAATCCGAGGTGCTATTTTCATTCTCTTTTAACTCTTTAGCCACTTGGCATTTTTCTTTTACTTTTTAGCCACTTTAGCTTTCTTTTAGTTTTTGCCTCTTTCATTCATTTATTTACTCACTTATACTTATTCATTAACCCTATATTTACAATCTTAGGGTGCCACGATGTCTCGAGAACACCAATTGTTTCAAATTACCTTTGGCCTAGAGTTCATTAACTCTACACTTTCATTTCACACATTCTTGTCTCTTACTTAACCTAGAGTTCATCGACTCTATGTTGCATTCACATTTAACTTAGAGTTCATTAACTCTATGTTCACATTTTACATTCAACCTAAAGTTCATTAACTCTATGTTCACATTTCGCATTCAACCTAGAGTTCATTAACTCTATATTCTCATTTCCCTTTAGCCTAGAGTATTATTAACTCCACGTTTTTCATGCCACATTTAACCTATAGTTCACTAACTCTATGTTTCCGACTTAGATTTTATACTCTACATACTTGCCTTAGGTTTTCCTT
>CM055073.1:24539566-24642524 GCA_029204045.2 Tillandsia leiboldiana
TATCAACCAACAAGTGGTATCAGAGCGGGAATAGGGTTGTAAACAATGGTTGAAGGTGGAAACATCAACCGACCCCCGTTCTTCGATGGAACAAATTATGCGTACTGGAAAGTACGGATGAAAGCCTTTTTAATTTCCATCGACGAACGGGTGTGACAATCAATTGAATTAGGATGGTCTAATCCAACTGAATTTATTGGTGATGTTCGCACCTTAAAACCTAGGTCGAAATGGACCAAGGAAGAGTTAGATTCATCTTCTTACAATGGCAAGGGAATTAATGCTATCTTTAATGCCTTATCTCAAACTGAATTCTCTCGCGTCTCGGCATGTGAGACTGCAAAAGAAATCTGGGATGTTCTTCAGGTTACACATGAGGGAACTAACCTCGTGAAGATTCAGAAACTGCAAATGCTTACGAGCAAGTTTGACTCTATCTTAATGGCAGAAAATGAATCTTTCACGGACTACTATACACGATTGCAAGACATCGTAAACTCATGTGCTAATCTGGGAGAGAAGATTCCAGAATTTAAGATTGTAAGAAAGATCTTAAGAACTCTTCCTGAACGATTTCGCCCAAAGGTTACTGCCATTGAAACTATTAAACACCCGGACGAAATACGTGTAGAAGAATTAGTTGGTTCATTACAAACTTATGAAATGACATTTACTACTAACAATTCTTCTGGAAAGGCATCCACTTCTAAGTCTTCAGGTTATGCGTTGAAAACAACTAAGGAAGAAGACGCGGATACATCCTCCTCCGACGATGACGAGAACCTTTCTATGGAGGAATTTGAGAAGCAGCTCGCTCTCTTGACAAGGAAGTTTCGCCGCAACTTTCGAAGGGGTAATTCAAGCAAATCTCCATCCTTCGGAAAGTCGAACAAAGGCAAGGGTACTTCAGGTTACAAGTCAAGAAAGCAAGAGAACTTCTCAAAGGATAAGAAAAGTTCAGAAGGACAACTACAATGCTTCAAATGTCGAGGCTACGGCCACATTGCAACGGAATGTCCTAACAAGTATCCGGCAAAGAAGAAGGCGATGCAAGTCGTCACTTGGGATGACAACTCAACGTCAAATGAGTCGTCTTCGAGTGATGAAGAAAAGTGCTCCACCGCATTCCACACGTCCGTATCTTCACCCTTCATGTGCTTTATGGCAAGTACATCTGAGTCGTTGTCCAACTCCACTGTTGAAAAGAACGCAACGGACAACGAATCGGATGATTCGGAAGGTGAAGATTTTGCTCTAGCCTACCACAGACTTTTGAGGGACTCAAAGAAAGTGGCTAAGCAAAACAAGAGTTTGAGAGGGAGAGTGCAAGATCTCGAAGAAGAAGCAAAAAGAGCGACTTCTCTCTCAAACGCTCTTGAAGTGGAAAGGGAAAATCTGATAAAAGAAAATGCTTCCCTTCAAGAGTCCAATGAGCAACTTGAGAAGGAACATACAAATCTGGTGGATAACGCGAATCACTTCTCAAAGCTCTACAACGAGGCTCGACAGGATAACCTGGAAATGACAAAGACCATTTTCCAACTCAAGAATGACTTACAGCGATTCTCTTTAGGAAGGAGTAAGTTGGATAGACTTCTTGGTCTTGGTCAATCAAATAGGTTCGGCCTCGGATACACTCAAACTGGAAACAGTCCAAGTTCGAGTGAGACAGTTTTTGTGCCTCAGTCGGTATCTCCTCCTCCGACACCGGAATTCAAGACAAACAACGACAACAAACCTACTTCATCCTCTTTGGGATCGTCAAGATCTAAGGTATGTTTTCGTTGTGGTGTTTCAGGGCACATAAGAAGATATTGCAAGACGGGAGTCGAACGCTCATCTCAAGGACCTCTTGCAACAACTACCAAAAAGGCTCCTCCCCGAAAATCAAAGCAAAACTTTTCAAATGAAAAGAGACTTGGTAGTTCATCGCGCAAGACGATCTCATCAAGGAACAACAATCGCTATAACAAGACGCCTTCACCTAGGCATATAACTTCACGACCATTACCGACGCACTCCAAAAGGGTTTGGGTGCGCAAAGGTGAAATTTTCCCTTGTCTTGTTTCCAATGTTTCCTTGCATGCATATGATAGTTCGTCTTGGTATCTGGATAGCGGGTGTTCCCGTCACATGACCGGTGACAAAAATAGTTTTCAAAATCTTGAGAAAATCTCCGGAGGACACGTTGTTTTCGGAGACGGTCGATCTTCCAAAATTGTTGGAAAAAGGACGATAGCTATTCCAGATGGCCCGATTTTGAAAAACGTCTTATTTGTTGATGGCCTTAAGACTAACCTCATAAGCATAAGTCAACTTTGCGACAATGGTTTTTCAGTTAACTTTTCATCTGTTGAATGCGTTGTAACTGATAAGGACCATGTCTTCTTTTTAAAAGGGGTTAGATCTGAAAACAATTGTTATGTTGTTCCTAATAAATTTTCTGAAAATTGTAACTTAGCTGCTTTGAATAATGAAACTCTTTGGCATGAAAGGCTAGGTCACTTAAATTTTAAGGAACTTACTAGAATTTCAAACAAGGACGTGGTCAAGGGGGTTCCAAAGCTTTTATTTAAACAAAACGTTGTGTGTGGTGGTTGCCAAAAGGGAAAACAGTCTAGGACTGCACACAAGAACTTGAACCACGTTGGTACAAAACGGCCCTTGGAACTTTTGCACATGGACTTAATGGGGCCGACCCGTCAACCATCTTTGGGAGGTAAATGGTACATTTTTTTATTGGTTGATGATTTCTCTCGGTTTTCATGGGTAGCATTTTTAAAAGAGAAAGCTGATACGTTTGACTCTTTTCATGAGATTTGCCATCGTATTATGATTGAAAAGAATGAAAAGATCATTCGTGTTAGAAGTGATAGAGGTGGAGAATTCATAAATTCAAAATTCATTGATTTTTGCACTACAAATGGAATTAAACATGAATTCTCGGCACCCTATATACCTCAGCAGAATGGTGTTGTTGAGCGCAAGAACAGGGTTGTTCAAGAGATGGCGCGTGTGATGCTTCATAGCCGGAATTTACCGCTACATTTTTGGGCTGAAGCCGTGAACACCGCTGTTTATGTCATTAATAGAGTTTACTTGCGCCCAGGAACTTTAAATACACCATATGAGCTGTGGTTTAGTAGAAAACCCAACATCAAATATTTTCGTGTCTTCGGGAGTCGATGTTACATTTTACGTGACCGTGAAAATCTTGGAAAGTTCGACTCTCGAAGTGATGAAGGGATCTTTTTGGGTTATTCTACGAATAGCAGAGCATATCGAGTATTTAACATTGAATCTAAGACGATCGTAGAATCTATAAATGTTAAAGTAGATGAAACTTTTCACTTTGAAACTGGAAAATCTACCATCGATATCTCTCTAGATGATGATTCTCCTGCTAGTGCATCTTCTCATAATAATACTTCCAATATTAATGATGCATCTAATGGTTCTTCTAGTTTACCTGATGTGCAGGAATCATCTCATATATCTCCGAGTACTCCGTTTCAACAAACGTTACGAATCTCCAAGGATCATCCGGAATCGAATATTATTGGAGATCCACAAGAAGGAGTCAGAACTCGGAGGCAGTTGGTTTGTGGATTCGCTTGCTACGTATCTTTAATCGAACCAAAGAACATAGATGAAGCTCTTCAGGATGACTACTGGATTAAAGCAATGCAGGAAGAGCTCCATCAATTTGAGCGAAACAAAGTCTGGGAATTAACGAAGCCTCCAAAGCAACACAATGTGATAGGTACCAAATGGATCTTCAAGAACAAGAAAAATGAGGATGGTACTATCATCAGGAACAAGGCACGATTAGTTGCTCAAGGCTACTCTCAAGTAGAAGGTATAGACTTTGATGAAACCTTCGCCCCTGTAGCTAGACTCGAGTCCATTCGTATACTATTCGCTATTGCTTGTCATTTTAAAATCAAATTATTTCAAATGGACGTTAAGAGCACATTTCTAAATGGGTTTTTAAATGAGGAAGTTTATGTGGCTCAACCGAAAGGTTTTGTAGATCATAAACAACCTAACCATGTTTTTCGTTTGAAAAAGGCTCTTTACGGTCTGAAACAAGCACCGCGAGTATGGTACGAAAGGTTAACAAAGCACCTTTTGGAGAAGGGCTATCCTCGAGGGGGAGCTGATAGGACTCTCTTTGTGAAGCATTATCAAAGCAATTTCATTGTAGCACAAATCTATGTCGATGACATTGTATTTGGCGCAACAAGAGATAACGATGCTTCTAAATTCGCGGAGACCATGGAAAGCGAATTTGAGATGTCCATGATGGGCGAATTGACTTATTTCCTTGGATTGCAAATTAAACAAAATGATGAAGGTATTCACTTGAGTCAATCCAAGTATGCAATGGAGTTGGTCAAAAAGTTTGATCTAGAAAATTGTAAAGATTTTCCGACTCCAATGGGAACTAGCCACAAGGGACTTGGAAGTGAATCACATAGTGAGAATGTAGACGAGAAACTGTATCGAAGTATGATTGGAAGTCTACTTTACCTCACGGCTAGTCGCCCGGATATATCTTTTGGTGTTGGGATTTGCGCGAGATATCAATCCGCACCAAAGGAGGTTCACCTGAAAGCGGTGAAAAGGATCATCCGGTATATCAAAGGATCAATTAATTTCGGAATTTGGTATCCTATGGGAACAAGTTTGGATATTGTTGGATACTCAGATGCCGATTGGGCAGGATCAGGGGATGATCGGAAAAGCACGAGTGGTGCATGCTTCTATCTTGGCCATTGCCTTGTTGCATGGCACAGTAAAAAGCAGAACTGCATAGCACTCTCGACTGCCGAAACGGAATACATTTCAGCTGGAAGTTGCTCAACTCAACTCATTTGGATGAAAAGCGTATTGAGCGACTTCCGCATTTCAGCATCTTCGGTAACAATACTTTGTGACAACACTAGTGCTATTAACATTTCTAAAAACCCTGTGTTGCACTCTAGAACAAAACATATTGAACTTAGATATCATTTTCTTAGAGAGCTAGTTGAATCAAATACTCTTCAACTTTCATATATTTCAACTGAGGATCAATTAGCTGACATTCTAACAAAACCTTTGGATCAAAAACGTTTTATTCATTTACGAAAAGCAATTGGGATGCTTTCCTTGAAATAATCTTCTTTTTGAAATCTTTGCTTAGGATAGGTTTTGTATTTGTTTTTATTTTGTTCATTATCTATGTTTGTACATAGGACATTAATTGAGCATAGATCATAATTGACTTTAATTGCATCTTTTCGCACATTTAGAAATTTATTATGCTTTTGCCATCATAATATTTCACTGTTGCAATGATCATTTATGTTAATTAAATCATCTTCTAAAGTGATCAAAGTCAATTTCTCTCTCTCTATGATCTCTTGGTATAGTCATTATCTTATTTGACTGCTTAGTCGAGTATGAAATCGAGATCAATATTTGGTTGAATACTTTATATCTTAAATAATTGATAGCCAATTGAGGGGGAGTCTTAGAAAAAGTTAAAATGCTCAAAAGATGTGAAAAGAGTTACATCCCAATGAGGAGTGCGAAAACTACCACCACATGGAGGAAAGAGCTACCACCTCGGTCGTCCGAGTATTGTGTGCAGCTACCACATGTATACCAAGCATGGTTGTTCAAATTTTTGATTAAGTAAAATGCATGTTGAAATACTTGACTCCGTCAAATTTCAAGGTTGGTATAAGGTGGGTTTTTAATGAAAGATGCTCAAAGAGCCACTCTCTTCAACACAAGCCACCGCCGTGTAGAGAGGGAGCGCGAATGAGACAACTCTCTATAAGTCTCAACTATGAAATCTAAGTCATAATATGATTAGAATGACTGGGTGCGGTCGGGTTAGATATAACCCTCGAATAGCGGCATAGTGGTCGGAATATGGAGGATTAGTAGCCTATTGTGGCATGACATAATAGCATAGTGGCATTGGGTATGGACTAGTAGTTTAGTGATTTTCATATCAGCATACTAGTGTAGTATTTACAGTTTTTCATATATATATCTTGCTACTAATACTTCCATTTGATCAAAAGGTGTAGAACAAGTTTCTTAGTGGATGAACCCATTGGGAACTATTCGTAGTTCTCACACCCTGTGGTTTTCATCTTTTTACATGACCAGATATAGCCGGTGAGGCACTCGACAGAGGCAAGGGCCCAGCAAAGTAGTAGACCTAGAAGGTCTAACAGTATATTTACTTTTTGTACTTTAGAGTGAACATTGTATTTTGGTGAGAAAAAATAAAAGAAAATTTGTAACTAATTATTATATGGCAAATATTCATTCTAGCCATACATTTCAGCTTCACTCAGCTATGTTTAGGTTTAAAGTTGAATGTTATAGTTTTAGTAGCTTCACTTTGATATTGTATCTCATTGTACACATTGTATTGATTGAGATGGTTGTTCCATTCCTTTCTGGTATATGAAAGGTCATGCCCGATTGGCGGGTCTGTTGGCGTGCCCGAATCGACCAAATTGGTAGACTCGGGGCGTGACAATTTTAAACTCTAATTTTATAGAAAAAAAAAAGGATAGCTTTTTGACCTCGGGGTGCGATAGCACCCGAAACTGCGAAGACAACTTATGTGAAAGCATTTAATGTGCATGCTTCACCTTCGGCGGATTCAGATTCCCGACGACGTGTAGGGTGCCCGAAAGTCAAAGTTGGCAGCTTGACAGGTGTGGCGCAGATGGCGCAATGATGGGAATTTTAAATTTAGGGCACCCAAATCTGATTTAGGGCGCCCAAATCGTAACGTTGCGCAGGCGGCACTGTATGCAGATAAAAGTATTTAAATTTAGGATGCCCGAAATGCGTTTAGGGCGCCTGAAATTGGTAATAGGCAAATTTGAAATTTGGCTATAAATAGAGGATTTTGGGACTTGTTTTTGTCAACAAAAAAGTTTGAAAAACTTATGATACATTACTCTTAGCTCTCAAAAACTCTCTCTAACCTTGAGTGATTCTTGCAGTGAAGAAATTTTGTAAAAAAGAGACGTTAGAAATTTCTTGTAATTCTCTTGGAGAAGAAGAGGAAATTGGTGTAAAGGCTTGGTGCTTGCTCGTAAAAACATCTAGTAGTGATCCAATGTTTTCTTATGTTGAGAAGTTGGCGAGGATGTAAGCAAACTGTCGAGCTGCGAAACAAATCGATCGTGTGCTTCTTGAGTTTGCATTTCTCTTACTCTAGCTTGTTTTATTCGATTTGAAATTTTTGATTTGCTTGATTTGCAATTTTGTTTTAGAAACCTAATTCACTCCCCCTCTTAGGTTGCCATTTTGGTCCTCATGTGCTACTCGAGAGTCGAGAATGATTGAACTACTCTCCTCTTTTGACACTTCTGGAAGATTTTATTATTATTATTTTTCACTTTGCATCTCTACCCTTGTTCATGACTCTAGGGTGCATAGGGTGTCCCAAGAATACCAATTTAATTCTCATTCTCTTGTTTACACATTCTTTACTCACTCAACTATAAGTTTAAGACTCTAGGTTTGAACAATGTCCCAAAGGAACCAAATCCTCATATCACAACTAACCTAGAGTTCATTAACTCTATATTGAGATCCTAGAGTTCTTGGACTCTATGTTCACCTTACGTTATACCTAAGTTTAATGCCTCTCATTTAACTTTCATCTAAGCTATTCACTTTGCTACTAATACAATCATATACAAGATCCACATTCACATATGGTTAAACCCTAAATTATGTCCTCCTATACATAAACATACCACAATGCTCTATTTACTCACTACATGCTTCTAGATCTTAGAAAATCAAAGAAGTAAGAGAGAGATCATCTTTTTCGGTGATATCCTCTACATTTTGAAGCTCATTCTTTCAAATGAGAGACTTGATCTCTTGTAGCCTCAAGAAAAGCCCTAAAAATGGTTTAAAAACAATAAGAGACCTCAAAAGCCTATTTTAAAATCCAAAACTCAAAATCCTAAAATTTTTCAAACTTATTTCTCTGGAGATTCTTACCCAAACGTGGGAGAGAATAGCCTTTTCCTTCCCATAGAGCTTCTACTTGAAGCTTCAAACCTTTTCATTGCCTTGGAGGAGATCAAAATCCACTGTTAGAAGTTTTTCCTACGAGGGGTCTTCTCTCTTCTAGAGAGAGAAAGAGAGGAGAGAGAGTGAGGAAAAGAGAAATGGGAGGGTGGTGTCGGTTCATCTGAGAGTGAACATATTTATTTAGGGTTGCAACAATTGCAACTTACCCCAAAAGGAAGTTTATTTATACTCAATCCACCTTGTTAGTCAATGGAAGTTTCAGGTGCCCGCGAGATATTTCCAACATCCGAAACTACGGAGCTATAGGTATGAGCGGCTTTTCGAGCGCCCACAAGACATTTCAGGCGTTCGAATCCATGCGACTGCAAACACGCGCATTTTTGGGTCGAACATCCGCATAAGGGTTCCCTGCGTCCTTTTCTAGTGCCCGAAAGTCATTTTGGGTGCTCGCAGGGCATTTCAGGTATCCGAAACTCGCGCTTTCCAAATTTTCCAACTCTCAGGTTAAGTGTTGGCTTTTCTTTCCGGACGCCCTCCCTAGGACCCGAAACACATCCGAGCGCCCACAGGACATTCCAGGCGCTCGAAACTGCTTTAAAACTTCAAACTTCAACCTTTTCGGCTTTTCCGACTTAGTTTTGATCTGAACTCATTTCGATTCAATCCAAATCTCATCCAAACGTACCCTTTTAATTACGTTTTTATATGTGTCCCAAACGACTTATCTGTATTTTGTCAATTTAGCAAAAATCAACGCAACACTTAAAATCTAAACATATGCATCAAATGAAAGATTTACCTCAACTTTTACCGAATTAATTGATTTCATCCCTCATTATTTCATGTATTATTGAATTGTTTGTTGCACATATCATAGACTATTTATCGTAGAGGTTTTTTTTTTACCTAATCCAAAAGGACGAATGTTAGAACTTGATATTTATGCGCAGTTACGGAATAGAACCTCCGACCAAAAATATCACCAGGGTAAAACATAAGCATTGATAAAAAGTAAGGATTTAAATATCGTGACAGATCGTACTGAAAATTTGACGGTATGGTACGGCACAGTACGGTTGAGTATTAATTACAAAAAATATATATGTGCCGACCACATAATTAATGCCATGAAATATTTATTTTCTTTAGCAACAAAATTTTTCAATGAATTCTTATGTATTTTTATCAAATTTTTTAAACTTTATTAAAAAAATTATTCAGTAATTTAAAGAAAATAGAATTTTCAACTGTACCATCGACACGGCGACTGTTATGACAATATTTTATTGACACGATACGACACGATACGACACGATAGATACCAACGTATCAATAGATATTTAAAGTTTTGATAAATATATATATATATATATATATATATATATATATATATATATATATATATATATATAAAGTATTTATTTATTGTTTTGTTATCATCAATTTGTTAACTCGGACCACGTACCTCCTCAACCGTCCATTGTTTATCATCCACGTCGGCCTCATTATCTATTGCGATCTAGCTATTGCCGACAATCATGTTTATTTGTCATGACTTCTCTCTTTCTGGCCAAAATTCCGGCCTCTTATTATTTGTCCATACTTTGTATAAAATAGGAAGAGAATTTTGTGACTTTGCTAAGGGACAAATAAGAATAAAATATTAAGACTAATCCTCATTCGCTGTTGTTGTTATTATTTTATTTTTTTTAATACTAATTTTATATAATTTGATATGCTAGTTGAAGAGATTTTCTCTTATCTTCACGGTTGGTTAAATTTATAACGGATTCAGACTAACGGATGAATAACAATTTATTTGAAATCTTTTTTTATAAAAAAAATGTTTTTGGTAAAAACGTATAGAATTTTTTGAACTATAAACTATTTTAAAGTAATTATCTAATATTTTTAAATTTTAATTTTATTATTTAAATTTTTAATTTATTAATTTGAATTAGTCAACGAACACTTTAAATTTAAAATTTAAGCTAACTAATTTTTTTAATAAGTTAACAATTACAAGAATTGTATAAAATATACTATCTAAATATATAAAAATAAATAATATATTTAAATCTTAAAATTAAAATATTATTAACTAATTTAAATTAAATAAATTAAAATTTTTAAAAATAAATTTAAAATTTTAAAAGATTAAATAATCAATTCAAAATAATTTATAGTGCATAGGTTCTACACATTTACCTTTTTTTTTTTTTTTTTACTTTTAAATTTTTTTGAAGGGTTAGTTACTTAGTTGGTCCCAAACTTTACTTTTTTTTTAGTGGTCATATCTAGGGGTGGCAATTTAGCTCGCTGTTTGCGAACAAGCTCGTGTTCGGCTCGAAATGAGCTCGAGATCGAATCGCTCGTTTAGTAAACGAGTCGAATTTTTGAGCTCGTTAAATAAACGAGTCGAACACTAGTTGGGGTCAGCTCGTTCGTGTTCGGCTCGATAACAGCTCGAATATATATATATATATATATATATATATATATATATATATATATATATATATATATATATATATATATATATATATATAATTATTTAGATTTTAAGTCATTTATTTTTTATAAATTTTAATTATTAAATTAAAATTTTAATTTTTTATTTTTTTCAACTTTACACCTAATAATAATAATGAAAATTAAATTTATTATTCATGAGTCAGCTCGTGTTCAGCTCATTAATAAAAAAATTAAATTTTTTAGTTCGATATTTAAACGAACACGGCTCGTTTATTAAACGAACCAAACAAAGACAGATCCCATCTCGCTCGTGATCTGCCGTTCACACCCTTAGTCGTATGCCCACCTATCCATTTCATTTCGATTGGATTCCAACTGTTAAAAGGGCCATTAAGATTACCCGAGCGATCATGTCAACGTCAGAAAAAAAAATAATAATTAAAAATAAAAAAATATTATTTATATATATATAATGAATGAAATTTAAAATACACATTTTAATGCGTACAAAAAATGCGTACAAAAAGTATTTACTAATCAAAAATATTACGCCCTATCCAGATAAATTTTATTAGTTATTTTAATATAATTAATAAAAAAAAAATTTATTTTTGAATGAATGAGATATATATTATATATTTTATTTAGGATGTATAGATAATATTATTCTTTAAAAAATATATAAAAATGGTTGTAGACCAATAATGCAATTAAATTTTAAATTTTAATTTTAAACTAAAAATTTTAAATTAAAATTTTAAAATTTAATTCAAAGCTACAATTTATATTTAACTTTGCAATTAAATTTGAATTTTGATTTCAAATTTTAAAATTTAACATTACTGGTAGTCAATATTGACTCTAAATTTGTATTTACACTCAAAATATAAATTAAAATTTTAAAATAGAATTTAAAATCAAACTTTGAATTCAAAATCAAAATTACATTTCAGATTTAAAATTAAAATAAAAAATTAAATTTAAATTTTAAATTTTAGATCTAAAATCTGTTACGGCTTTTTGTGTTGGCATATTTCGTGAGTTGAGTCGGAGTCTTGAAGTGATCAAATTGTCAATCAGCAATTGAAGACTCAGAGAAGATTCAACAAGATCTCAAGTTGACACTCAGTGTTTTGAGTCTTGAAGATTGAAGTTGAAGAATTGTGGATCATATACATCAATCTTAAAAAAAATGGATTCAGATTGATCAGATACGTTTAACTAAATAATTTTGGTGATCCGAATATATTTGTGTAGTTTAGAAACACTTGGATAAGTTTTCATTGCTTAAAAATTAAAAACTGGACAAATCGGATGTTCAGAGTCCAGTTCAGAATTTCTGATCCTGAACCGATCCGGATCAGAATTCCGATCCGGATCAGAACTCCGATCCGGATCCCGAACCTTGTTTTTTCAGGAATTGCTGAAAAAAGACGACAGTCAGGATCGCCGTAAATCCGATCCGGATCGTCGTGCGGGAAAAATTCTGTTAAGTCAGTTTTTGATGCTTATCTCTTTCCAAAGGTTTCTAAACTATAAATAGACACTTAGGGTTTCTCAAGAACTACCGATGAATTTATAAAACACTTGAGAGCAACCCTAGAGGCTAGGTTTTTATCGTTCTTCTTTATAGCCTCTTTTAGGTCAATTCGACGGTTCTTTCAAGAACATATCTTTTGTCGAATTGATCTAATCTTTGCTTAGAGATTTCTTCTACGGTTCCTCAATGAGAATCTAAGCAAAGGATCACCATCGAAGCCAATATTCTTACCAGCTGAGTTTGCGTCGTGGATTCGACGTGGCATCGTGGATTCGGTGTTCTAAAGGCGTTTCGTGGATTCGAAACGTGTGCTCGTGGATTCGAGTGGCGTTCGTGGATTCGAATGTGTGCAGTGGACGTGCAATCGGTGGAGCGCAAGGTCCGAAGAACTTGAAGGAGGGGTTGGAGTCCGTGGAGTCGGTAATCACCTTGTTATTCTTCAATTCTTAGTGGATTGTTATTGCGTGTTGGTCCCGTAGTTTTTCTCCTGGATTGGAGTTTCCACGTAAATCTCGGTGTGCTATTTTGATTTTCCGCATTGGTTTTTATTTTGCACTAAGATTGGTTTTATAAGTATTACACCTATTCACCCCCCCCTCTAGTTGTTTGATAGTACCTATTTAGATCTTTGGGGATCCAAAAACCAACAATTGGTATCAGAGAGGGTTTTAGGTTTATCTATCATGTCGGGTGAAAGTGGTAATATTTTTAGACCTCCTCTTTTTGATGGGACTAATTATGCTTATTGGAAAGTGCGGATGAGGGCTCTTCTCATCACAATTGATGAGCGGGTATGGCAATCCGTGGAATACGGTTGGGTGCATCCTGTTGAGGAAGTAGGAAATTCTACTACCCCAAAACCTCGCTCTAGATGGTCCAAAGAGGAACTCGAAAGATCTTCTTACAATGGGAAAGGTATGAACGCTCTTTTTAACTCTCTTTCCTCGACTGAGTTCACAAGAATTTCTGCGTGTGAAACCGCAAAGGAAATTTGGGATATTCTCAAAATTACACATGAGGGTACTAATCTTGTAAAAATTCAAAAGCTCCAGATGCTTACAAGTCAATTTGACTCTATTCATATGGAAGAGCATGAATTGTTTACAGATTATTACACTAGACTTCAAGATGTAATCAATACTTGTGCTAATTTAGGAGAAAAGATCCCGGAGTCGAAAGTTGTAAGAAAGATACTTCGGACTCTTCCGGAACGGTTTAGGGCAAAGGTTACCGCCATTGAAACCGTTAGTCATCCGGATGAGATGAGTGTAGAGGAATTAGTAAGTGCTTTGCAAACTTATGAAATGACTTTTCCTACTAATCAAGTTTCTTCCAAGTCTTCTTCTAAGCTTACAGGTATTGCATTCAAATCAACAAAGGAAGAAGATGGCGAATCAAGTTCCGATGATGAAATCTCTTTTGCCGATTTTGAAGAACAATTGGCGCGGATCACAAAGAAATTTCGTCGGAAATTTTGGAAGAATCGAACCGATGGATCTACATCCACGAAACCATCTAAAGGATCATCGGGTTCTAAATCCTCTAAATTCAAAGGCATTGCAAAACCTTCTAAAGAAAAAGAAAAAGATGAATTCGAAAGGAAAATCCAATGTTATCGATGCAAAGGCTACGGCCATATTTCAACGGATTGTCCTTCTTCGAAATCATATATAAAGAAGGCTTTGCAAGCGAAAACTTGGGACGATTCTACTTCTAATGAATCGACCTCAAGTAAAGAGGAAAAAGTTGTTGCCTTACATGCCTCTTATATTCCCTCTTCTAATGTTTGCTTATCATCTTTAATCACTGACTCTATTCCTTTGATTTTGCATGAAACATCAACATCCGGCGGAGAGTCATCAAGTGAGGGGGAGTCGGACGAAGAAGAACTCGTTGAGGCATATCAACAACTTCTTACGGAATCAAAGAAGATGGCCAAACATATTAAGAAGTTGAGGAAGCAACGACTTGAGATTCAAGACGAGAATCATGTTTTAAAGATCAAACTTCATGATCTCGAGGAGGAACGAGAGCTTTTATTGGATAATAATAAAATCCTCCAAGAAAAGATAAATCAATCGGAAACGGTCGTTAATTCCCACATTAACAAGATTGATTTTCTAGAAAAGCAGTTTGAGGAAATTCATGTCACGAACCAAGCTTTGACCAAGCAAGTTCATCAACTTAAATCTGACATACAAAGGCTTTCAACCAGTTCCAAGAAATTTGACTGTATATCCGGATTAGGTCAAACAAGCAAGGTTGGTTTGGGATTTAAAAAGAACCAAACTGTGAAGGCTTCAAGTTCCACAACTAAATTGAAAGGAAGAACTTGTCACCAATGTGGACTTGAAGGACACTTGATGAAGACGTGCCCGAAAAAGAGAAAGAAGAATTCTTCGACAACTTCATCTACGGAGCGAACTCAACGGAATCAAAAGACACATCAAGTTAAAGGAGTTCACTCAACCCACCAAAGGTCCGAGCCACAACATCAATCATACAAGTGGATCATTGCGAGGCAAAGACCTAAGGTGGACCAACAGTCAAAGCTATCATCTCCCGGCCACAACAAATCAAGACAACCCAAAATCCGACGATTTTGGATTCGGAAAGGTGATATCTTTCCTTGTCTTAAGTTCTAAATAACTTATGACTGTATGTAATGCTTTGATTGGTTTTCCTTTCATATTTTTCTGAATCTCTGCATTACATGTTTTCAATGCTCTTCGTTTTTATGTTTTGTTTTTGAACAAAAGGGTTTTAACGAACGAGTGCATTGAATAAAAAGGGTTTCACTTTCATTCACTCCAATTTAATTTTATATGAATTATCAACTTTACTCCATAATCATAATTCTTGAAGATACTTCATTATAGGAGTTTTTGATAATTATATTCATCAAATTTTAGTAATCATGTGTGATCTTTAGATGATTATTCTATCTCAGTTGTGTGAGTTCTTTGTGATAAACATGAGACAACCGATTGACTAAAATTTGGGATTTAATTCTTTCACATAAGAGATTGTATTTTCGTACAAGGGTAATGAAATGAATTGCAAAAGATGTGGAAAGAGTTACATCCGAAAGGAGTGTGAAAACTACCACCACATGTTGGAAAGAGCTGCCACCCCGGTCGTCCGGTTTGTGTGTGAAGCTACCACATGTTATGGATGCTTGAAAAATATTTATGAAATTTTGTTTAGTTGAAGCATTCGGAGATTTAAATTCAAAGTTCTTATTTTGAACAATCTCCTGGTTGGTATAAGGTGGGATAGTTGAAAGATGCTCAAAGAGCCACCCTTAGGTATTTTAGTGCATATCTAAATTTAGAAGGGTAAAATTCAAAATTGATGTCATTTGGAAATCTCTGTAAGTCATCTTTGTAAATCCGTTATATCTTGATAGAGTTTGGATCTCTAGGTTATTTTTGATGACTTGTGTTTGACGAATATAACATGAAAAACGTTTATAATGTTTTATCTTTGTTTCATGATTTCGGAGTAAATCTTTTTAATTTTTGTAAAATTAATTGGATTGAATGACATTTATGTGATCTCATATTATTTTCAAGCACTTAAATTGTTTTCTTGATGGAATACAAATCGGTAATTCAAATATTTCAAAATCTGGATTTGTTTCAAGAAATTATTTGATTTTTGCTTTCGAGTACCGGTACGCAATCTGTGTTTTTGTTATATACCGGAACTGAACTTTTATCTCTCTTTCTCTATGAACTAATGTTGTTAGTGATTTCTTTTTGCCTATATTCACTGTTTGACAATTTGTGACAAAAAGGGGGAGAACAGAAATAGGGGAGAACAGTGATGCTCAAGATAGGGGGAGAAAAAGAAAAGAGATGACGAAAAAGGAGCCGAAAAACAAAAAGAACCAAAAGGACGAATCAAATGTAGGATTTACATTTAATTTTTAACGACTGACTTTTGATTTTGTTTGGAGTTTTGTTTTGCAGGATCTACATCACTTTAAGACTCCAAGTCCTAAGTCATAGAGTTTGTTCTAAGACTGGTTCAAATGTTATTTTTATTTATTGGATCTTTCACGCAAAGAAAGTCAATGTTTTGGTGATGACATTGAGTTTCGTTTTTTTGGTTTAAGATGAGTGTCTTGAGCGTTTTATGTATTTTTGGGTTTTGTCACGAAATTGCCAAAGAGGGAGATTGTTACGGCTTTTTGTGTTGGCATATTTCGTGAGTTGAGTCGGAGTCTTGAAGTGATCAAATTGTCAATCAGCAATTGAAGACTCAGAGAAGATTCAACAAGATCTCAAGTTGACACTCAGTGTTTTGAGTCTTGAAGATTGAAGTTGAAGAATTGTGGATCATATACATCAATCTTAAAGAAAATGGATTCGGATTGATCAGGTACGTTTAACTAAATAATTTTGGTGATCTGAATACATTTGTGTAGTTTAGAAACACTTGGATAAGTTTTCATTGCTTAAAAATCAAAAACTGGACAAATTGGATGTTCAGAGTCCAGTTCAGAATTTCTGATACTGAACCGATCCGGATCAGAATTCCGATCCGGATCAGAATTCCGATCCGGATCCCGAACCTTGTTTTTTCAGGAATTGCTGAAAAAAGACGACAGTCAGGATCGCCGTAAATCCGATCCGGATCGTCGTGCGGGAAAAATTCTGTTAAGTCAGTTTTTGATGCTTATCTCTTTCCAAAGGTTTCTAAACTATAAATAGACACTTAGGGTTTCTCAAGAACTACCGATGAATTTATAAAACACTTGAGAGCAACCCTAGAGGCTAGGTTTTTATCGTTCTTCTTTATAGCCTCTTTTAGGTCAATTCGACGGTTCTTTCAATAACATATCTTTTGTCGAATTGATCTAATCTTTGCTTAGAGATTTCTTCTACGGTTCCTCAATGAGAATCTAAGCAAAGGATCACCATCGAAGCCAATATTCTTACCGGCTGAGTTTCCGTCGTGGATTCGACGTGGCATCGTGGATTCGGTGTGCTAAAGGCGTTTCGTGGATTCGAAACGTGTGCTCGTGGATTCGAGTGGCGTTCGTGGATTCGAACGTGTGCAGTGGACGTGCAATCGGCGGAGCGCAAGGTCCGAAGAACTTGAAGGAGGGGTTGGAGTCCGTGGAGTCGGTAATCACCTTGTTATTCTTTAATTCTTAGTGGATTGTTATTGCGTGTTGGTCCCGTGGTTTTTCTCCTGGATTGGAGTTTCCACGTAAATCTCGGTGTGCTATTTTGATTTTCCGCATTGGTTTTTATTTTGCACTGAGATTGGTTTTATAAGTATTACACCTATTCACCCCCCCTCTAGTTGTTTGATAGTACCTATTTAGATCTTTGGGGATCCAAAAACCAACAAAATCTGAACGTGAAATCCATTGATATTTGAACTCAAAATCAAAATTTAAATTAAAAATTTGAATTCAAAATCTAAATTTGAATTTATAATCGAATTGAAGATCTAAGTTCTAAATTCCAATATTTTTATTAAAATATAAAATTCATTTTAAATTCAAAATTCAAATTTAATATATATTTTGATTCAAAAATCAAATTCAATTTAAAAAGTCAAATTAAAATTTTGAATTTTGAATTCAAATTTCTAATTTAAGTTTGAATCAAAATTGTAGCTTTAATTCAAATTTAAATTTTTAATTTTAAAAGAATTAAATTTTAATTGTTACACTCAGTCCCCTAACTTTTCATTTTGTTTGCTTCAGTCCCTAGGCTCCGTTTGGTTCGGGGATAAGAAAAATTTAGTTATACCGGAGATAGGTATAAGTTATGGTTTTAGCCAGAACTAGAGTAAATTTGTGTTTGGTTCGGTTTAAGAGTTATACCGGGTTTAAAGAAAATTGTGTTTGGTAAATTATATAGGAATAAGAAGAATAAGATGAATAAGAGAAAATTGTGTTTGGTTGGGAATAGGGGAATAAGAAGAATTGAGGGATGAAATATTTTTATTTACTAATTTGCCGTTTATGATATAATTTAAAATTAAATAAATTTATGATATTATTTAACCTTATATTTAATTTAGATAAATATTAAAAAATTCAAATAATATTAACATTTAAATATTAAATATTTAAAAATATTTAAAAATGATATAAAATTTTATTGTAAGGAGATGGTACCAAGAATGCAACCAAATAAATTTCTCGCAAAAAAATGATAATAGGAGTTCAACCAGCACCCATTTCTCTCAAACAAGATGACACTATTATTTCAACCAGCACACATTCCTCTCAAACAAGATGGCACTATTATTTCAAACAGCACACATTTCTCTTAAACAATATGACAATATTAGTTCAACCAGTACATATTCCTCTCAAACAAGATGGCACTATTATTTCAACCAGCACACATTTCTCTCTAACAAAATGGCACTATTATTTCGAACAGCACACATTTCTCTCAAACAATATGACAATATTAGTTCAACCAATACATATTCCTCTCAAACAAGATACACTATTATTTCAACCAGCACACATTTCTCTCTAACAAGATGGCACTATTATTTCGAACAGCACACATTTCTCTCAAACAATATGACAATATTAGTTCAACCAGTACATATTCCTCTCAAACAAGATTGCACTATTATTTCAATCAGCACACATTTCTCTCTAACAAGATGACAATATTAGTTCAACCAGCACTCATTTCTCTCAAACAAGATGGCACTATTATTTCAACCAGCACACATTTATCTCAAACAATATGGCAATGTTATTTCAAGCAGCACACATTTCTTTCAAACAAGATGACAATATTTGTTCAACCAGCACACATACCTCTCAAACAAGATGACAATATTAGTTCAAGCTGGACACATTCCTCTCAAACAAGATGGCAATATTAGTTCAACCAGCACACATTCCTCTCAAACAAGATGGCATTATTACTACAACGAATAGAAAAGTTCTCCGATAATAAACAATTTTGCATCCACATTGTAGGCATAAAATCCGATATAATACAATCCATTATATATCTAACTTCAACTATTCCATACCTGGTTAGTTATAAATGTGCGCAACTCATCCCCTCTCCGTGATTCTGTAGTACCAACATAATCACCCGTTTTCTCGTCACCGAAATCCGTTGGTTGTTCCTCTATCTCTTCGTTAAAGATAGCATCTGCACCTTGGTGTCGTCGAATGAAATTGTGTACAACGCAACATGCCATCGCAATCTGACATTGGACTCTATATGGAAACGGTGTTGCAACAATCAATATCTTGAACCGCTTCTTTAAAATACCAAATATTTTCTCCACGACATTTCTCAATTGAGCATGTCGATGATTATATAGGTCGCGTGGACTTCGATGAGTGTGCCCCCCTGTGGTTCCATCATATTGGCTAATGTGGTAACGCTCCCCTCGATATGGTGCAAGAAATCGTTCTGTATTTGCATAGCTTGAATTTACCAAATAATATTTGCCTATATATTTTACGAAACATGTACAATGTTAATTTTTATATTCCCCATGATTAAAGTAATGTAAGAGAAATGGAGTATGTGTGATATACCTTCAAGCACAGTGAAACCTCCACTTTCGCAAGCCCATCGAAGTACTCGCATGTCAGCTGCTGATCCCTCCCAACCAGTGCAGACAAATACAAAGTTGTGGTCAAAGGATACTGCAGCCATCATGTTTTGAGAAGTAAATCCTTTGCGATTCCGGAATCTCGGTTGCTTGCTCTTGCTGACAACCGCGGGAATATGTGTCCCATCAATCGCACCAATTGCATTCTACTAGTAAACATCAAACATAGTAAGTCAATTAATAAAATATCAAAATGACATATAAGTAAACTCACTAATATAAAAGCATACATATCTTGAATGGGTGAAAATTTGCATTATCTCTAATTCGGGAATGCACTGGAAGATTATTCGGCGGAAGTTTAATGTAATCGTCTTTCAACATTACAATCGCCCGAAGGACATTGTTAAAATGTCGACTGATAGTTTCACCCAAATGTTGAAATGTTTCAGCCATGACCCTATTAGCCACCCTATGTCCTATGCAAAACAGAAATATTCCTAACAGTTCCTCAATTGTCATATTGCGGGTGTTTTGTAGCATTCCCTTTCGGACTAGCTCATCGCGCAGTGCAATGAAAGTCGTGGTCGGCATTCGAAACTGGTCATACCCACGATCAGGATGACCATTCAATATATCACATATTAGCTGGTGCCCTGTAAATGGACGGGTACAACACGGTTGCTTTTCGACGGTTTGCCTAAATGTGAAGTAACCTTGCTGAATCAACATTGCAAGTACATCATCCCATATGCCATCATCATCATCTAAAAGGTCCCTTAAGGTGGTACTGATTGTGGAGGTCAACACATTACCATCATTCGAATCACCCATTTATGTTGTAAGTACAATATATATTGAACAGTGACAATCGCAGCATATGACGTTGAAATACAACACAACTTCAAGCATTACTGTTAATAAAGTCAATATTTACAAAGTACATCAAACATCATGTAAAAAAATATATAATTGTCTACCTAGCATAATACATAGAATGGCAACGGTCTAAATAAAAAAACAAATTCATAAACATTTAAAACGAAATCTACACTCCATGAAAGAATTGCTTATATAGTACATTTTGCATTGCGACTTGTCGGTCAACCCACATTACAGCTAAGTCGTCTGTCATGGTCATAAAGAGTTGACGATTATTTGGATCTTTCAGGGCTTCGCCTGCAACTAGCACCATATCTGGAGTAATAGCTGGCATAGAATACACTCGGGTCATGCAATCCTGAATGGTTGGAATAACAGGTCTGCTCATCTTTTCGGACTGATAAATTTCACGGGCAAGCTCAAGCTTCTGCCTGCCTATTTCAACCATCTCAGAGATTACACTAAGCCCGGCATCAGGTTTGCGCCGCCGTCCCCCAGAGATCGGGGTATTTTTGGGTCTAGGGTTTGTGGGTGGGAGCGTGGACGTTTTCCCCCGGAACCGCTACCACTAGTACTACCTCCGACAGTTGGGATTTCAGGAGTAGGGGTTGGAGAGTCGGAGGATTGCATCGCCTTGATATTCGCATATTGAGGCACTGCAGAAGATCCTGCTTCAAATGGACTAGGTGAGATATTGAAAGTCGACATTCGCACCCCAAGTAGAGTATCATCCTCACCAGGAGAAGATGAGGATGAACTTTCAACATTTTGAGCTGCAGGCATAGTAGAACTAAAACCATATTGGCCAGTGGCTGTTGTTTTTTCGGTCAAGAATGCCAGATCCTTATATGCCGGAAAGGGCCTATCTCGACATTTTGCGTATGCCGGATTTTCCTGGAGAAAGATTAAATGAATGTCTAATGTCAATTATGCGTATAGTACGCGAGCCTTTACAAAAATCTTTATGATTGTAGGTTAAATTTACCGCTATGACTGCATCCCAGTCAGTTGGATCACCGACGGTCGGGATATTGTTTATATAGTCCCAGCCCCATCCACTCTTGTTGGCTAAACAGTTATAAAGCATGAATGTGCGCTTTAAAACTTTTAGCCGATTCTTGATCTGTTCTTTACTCAATTGCAAGTTGGTCCTTGCATTGAATGCAGAAATGATTCGAACCCAGGCTACACTGGTGAACGACCCATTAACGAAGTTCCCCAATGCATGCTCTTCAGTGAGCAAAGCCAAAAAAATTGAGTCCATCATTTCAGACCAATTTTGGGTTCGGGTATGCGGTTGGGCACGCTGCCCAGAACTACCCTCCTGTGAACCTAGGATATTAGGAAGCGCTTCGAATGCCACACTTTTTCTTGCCTGATGCTTCGTATGTTTCTTGAATGGACGCATCTGGAATAAGAGTTATATGATGTATACGAAGGCACAAAGATAACAATAAGTTAAGTACAAATTAAAGTGAATTACTACTCGTAGTTCAACTGTGAATCATACAAGATGAAAAAGGTGTAGTTGAAATCATTCGGTGCTATCTAATTGAACGGGTATTGCCGGGGAATTTCAATCATTAGAACTACTTAGTATATTTAAATATTTAATTGACTCAATTGATTGCCAAAGGGTATGGGGGTATAGTGGATTGTAAATCCATGCCATCCATCAGATACTTCTGGCAACCATCATCATCGTCGATATTTTAAGCAATTATCCAACAAAGCCACTTTTTCTGACTTTATATATATGCCCATTTGGTGGTTGTAGTGATATTGCCATATTGTTAGAGAGAAATGTGTGTTGCTTGAACTAATTGTGCCATATTGTTAGAGAGAAATGTGTGCTGCTTGAAATAATAGTGCCATCTTATTTGATAGAAATGGGTGCTGGTTGAACTTCTATTTCCATCTCCTTGCCTTAATGTGCGCTGGTTGTGTGTAGGCTGCCTATCACCCATGTTGCCTTCTTATATGCTGTTTGTGTGTATGCTGCCTATCAGCCGATTACATATTTCTTTTTATTAAAAAAAATTGACTCAAATGATTGCCAAATGGTATGGGGCTGCAGTGGATTGTAAATCCATGCCATCCATCAGATACTTATGGCAACCGTCATCATCGTCGATTTGTTTAGCAGATCTTAAACAAAAGCTTCTTGAGCGCATACACACAAAAATCACAAAAGAGGGCAACAGGGGATAGGAAGCACACACACAACCAGCACAGAAGATGCCAACATTACACAATAAACACACATTATGAGTGCAATCAGCACACATTTATCTCAAACAAGATGGCAATATTAGTTCAACCAACTCACATTATCACTCCAAGATGGCACTATTAGTTCAACCAGCACACATTTCTCTCAAACAAGAGGGCACTATTAAATCAACCAGCTCAAATTTCTCTCAAATAAGACGGGAATATTAGTTCAACCAGCAGACATTATGATATGGCACAATTAGTTCAAGCAGCACACAGTTCTCTCAAACAAGATGGCACAATTTGTTCAAGCAGCACACAGTTCTCTCAAACAAGATGGCACAATTAGTTCAAGCAGCACACAGTTCTCTCAAACAACATGGCACAATTAGTTCAAGCATCACACATTTCTCTCTAACAACAGGGGACAATTAGTTCAAGTTGGATCATTTCTCTCGATCAACATGGCACAATTAGTACAAGCAGCACAAATTTATCTCTAACAACATGGCACAATTAGTACAAGCAGCACAAATTTATCTCAAACAAGATGACACATTTAGTTCAAGCAGCACACATTTGTCTCTAACAACATGGCACAATTAGTTCAAGCAGCACAAATTTATCTCTAACAACATGGCACAATTAGTACAAGCTGCACAAATTTATCTCTAACAACATGGCACATTTAGTTCAAGCAGCACACATTTGTCTCTAACAACATGGCACAATTAGTTCAAGCAGCACACAGTTCTCTCAAACAACATGGCACAATTAGTTCAAGCATCACACATTTCTCTCTAACAACAGGGCACAATTAGTTCAAGTTGGAACATTTCTCTCTATCAACATGGCACAATTAGTACAAGCAGCACAAATTTATCTCTAACAATATGGCGCAATTAGTACAAGCAGCACAAATTTATCTCTAACAACATGGCACATTTAGTTCAAGCTTCACACATTTCTCTCTAACAACATGGCACAATTAGTTCAAGCAGCACACATTTGTCTCTAACAAGATGGCACAATTACTTCAATCAGCACACATTTCTCTCTAACAACATGGCACAATTAGTTCAAGCATCACACATTTCTCTCTAACAACATGGCATAATTAGTACAAGCAGCACAAAATTATCTCTAACAACAGGGCACAATTAGTACAAGCAACACAAATTTATCGCTAAACATGGCACATTTAGTTCAAGCAGCACACAGTTCTCTCAAACAAGATGGCACAATTACTTCAAGCAGCACACATTTCTCTATAACAAGATGGCGCAATTATTTACCTTTTTGAAGTATTCCGAACCTGAGAAGAAGCAAAGGAGGGGCACCAGATGGGTCGGTCGCGGAGTGGGTTCTGGTGAAGCGCGGTGCTCCGAGCAAGATCCTCGGTTAGCGTGCCGCGGCGGGGAAGTACCTCGCTCGGATCGGAGCAAGAGGGGGAAAGAGGGAGCTGGGCCGGCTACCGAGATGGAGGCAGAGAGGGATCCGGGGACGCGCGGTCCACCGATCTACCTTCCTCGGTTACCGTGCCGCGCCGGGGAAGCAGATCTCTCAAATCGGACTAAGAGGGGGAAAGAGGGAGCCGGTCCGAATGCCGAAATGGAGGCGGAAAGTTTCCGGGGACGCGCGGTCCACCGATCTACGTTCCCCGGTTACCTTGCCGCGCCTGGGAAGAAGATCGCTCGGATCGGACCAAGAGGGGGAAAGAGAGAGCTGGTCCGAATGTCGAGATGGAGGCGGAGAGGGTTCCGGGGACGCAAGAGGCCACCGATCTACGTTCCTCGGTTACCGTGCCGCACCGGGGAAGAAGATCGCTCGGATCAGACCAAGAGGGGGAAAGATGATGGCTCGGAGCAGGGAGGAAGATGGAGCGGTTGGGAAGAGGATGGCTCGGAGCAGGGAGCAAGAGGGAGCGGTTGGGAAGAGGATGGCTCGGAGCAGGGAGGAAGATGGAGTGAAGAGGGAGCTCTGCAACGGGGTGCAGTGAATGCCTCGGTCACCGCGCCGCAAGTAACCTATTCCACTATTCCGCAGTGGGGGGGGGATTGCTAAACCCCCCCCAATTAGCGTTTGGGTATAATTTTGGGGATAAAGGGGTTATCTCCCCCCTTATCCCCCTAACCAAACGGTAGCTAGAAGTTTAAGCCGGCAGAGATGTTGCTTGCATATTTTTCTATTTAACACTTTTATTTTGAGGAGGGGAAAAAATAAGTAACACTATTTCTCCTGAAACTGTGAAGCACGTGACAGTCTTCAAATTTTAATACGTTGCAACTTATGATTCAAAAGGGGGGAAGGGGGAGGGGGGAGGGATTATAAGCCTCAACCTACACACTCTGTAGGACAAACATAAGAAATAGAGGATAAAAAAATGGCAGCAAGCATAGAAAATAGATAGTAAAAAAAAATTTATAACACCTAACCTACACACTTTGTAGGGCCACTCTGTAGGGCTAACATAAGAAATAGAGGATAAAAAAAAAGTAGCAAGTATAGGAAATAGGTAGTAAAAAAGAAATTATAACATGTAACCTGCACAGTCTGTAGGGCCTTTGCGAACAGCGCACCAATCAAGACCACGAAGAGTAAGTAGATAAAAGCTAGAGGAGAGAACCTAACGGCAAAGAGGAAAGTATTAATCAGCATATTTCTTCCACAAGGGAGAGGGAGGAGAATATTACTTTAAGGCTAATAAAGGGAGCGACCCAAAACCAAACCTGTGGCAGTTGAAAGCAGGAGGGCCTCCACCATAGCCTCCACAAAATGGTAACAATTTATAAAGAATAAATACTAAGAGTGGAGAAGATTGGCAAGGTAAGGAGAAAGAGGAGAATAGGGTTCTGAGAGGTGTAGGGTCATCATTACCAACATACTTCGCGACGTCAGCAGCCGTCCTCCGGCCTACTGGAGATGAGAGACGAGCAAGGACACTGGGGATGAGAGATGAGCTAAGAAGAAGCTAAGGCAGAGCCGTGACAGCCGCCACGCGCGCACGGAGCCTACGCGAAGCGCCATGGCGGGCCGTATGGGCGAGGGTACGGGTAGGAGCCCGCGCGCGATGCGGGAGGTGTGAAACCTCATGGGTAGCCCCACGAAAACCGGTATGGTGTGGGGGAGGGGGGGAGGGTAGGGCGAGCTAGGGCAGAATGGAGACAGCGCCCGCGTGCCGCGTGCAGCCGGGCTTGCCCGCGCGCGATGTGGGAGGTGTGAAACCCCATGGGTGGCCGCACGAAAGCCGCTAGGGTTTGGGGGGGAAAAGGGTAAGGCGAGCCGGGGCAGGATGGGGACAGCGTCGCGCGGGGCCGTACGGCGGGCATGTGCCGCTGTCCTCACCAAATGCGACCAAAAGGGGGAGAACGGGCGAGAGATCGACACGTCGAAGCTTTAGAACCCGAGGTATTCTATGGCTAGGGTGTAGGTAACCGGGTAGAGGGAAGAATAAGCGGGGAGAAAACGGAAGAGATGAAGAAATAGAAGCCATGTGCGGAACACCTCTCTCACCAGCCTCAACTCCCTGAAGGGTTGACACCTGTCCCAAACAAACTCACATTTCATTATTCTTATAGATTATAACTAAGTCCTACAACTTAATATTGTTGGCTATATATTGGTGAGTCGTCAAAAGTGGTGTAGAATCTTAATTAGTATTGCATCATCAATCATAACGTTGTTATATTATTTTTATAGTAACAATACAGTAATATTTAATTAATTTAATTAGATTGTGAAACTTGATTATAATAATTTAGAAAGTCGAGTTAGAAATTAAAATAAATAAAGTTTGAGAACCAAAATATTACGCGCCTAATAGTTTAAGGACTAGAAATATAATTTATCTTTTTTCTTTAGCAATACTTACTGGTATACCATATACCTCAAAGTGAGGTGTACATTGTTGATGCTAGGAATTTTCGCCATTTAAGAAAGTGACACATGGCGGATACCGTCGGCCGACAGACATTAGTCGGCAGAAGAACAAGTTAGAAAAAGGAGAATCGCGTCTCGATCGAGACTGGTCTCATTCGCGTAAGAATGCGGCAAGCAACATATGCTATCGGCTAAAAACATCAGCCGATAGAAGAAGCAGCCGATGAGGAGTAATGCCTCGTCCAAGACTAATTTCGGCTGCCACCACACCTCACCAGTTAAGTGACGAAAAAGGCGAGGGTCGAAGATAGCTTTTCGGTTGCTCGAGCCGAGAAACAGGAAGACTTCGAAAGGAAGGAGGGCGAGATTTTGGCACGAATCCCGCAACTAACCCAGAACGGCAAGCAGCGCCTAGCATCGGAAAGCGCCGAGAATTATACTCTAGCGCGACGATAAGGGAATGAACCTAGACGGAAAAACGGCTGGTATCCTATTTGAGGAAGTTGCCACTCAAAAAGAAGTCGTTGAGGATTTCACAATAATTCTACCCAAATCACGCCGATAATTCAAATCGGTGCCTAATAACATAGTTTGGAAAGTGTATAAATACCCGAATCATCGAAGAAAATAGGGTCCGGCAACCTCATAAACCCGGTACCATCCCAGCTTTTTCATATCTAGGAGTAGGTTAACTTAACTTTTACCGCTTTCCTTTACTACTTTTCTAGGAGTATGCTTAATTGTAATTTCTATCCCTTTCTTCTTCCTTGTACCTTTTTCCCAAGCAATATAAAGTTATAATCGGCTCATCAGCCGTGTCAATATCTTTGTCTCTTGTACCCGGTTCAGCTACTCTATGTCGAACCCAGCAATCCCTCTCTACCTCCATAATCTCGATTTGGTTATTCTAAGCCGAACGATCGTGATAGTTACCAGAGGAGAACCCGGCCGAGCAGATCCCCCCTCGGCCCGATCGCTTGATCTGTTGGCACGCGGCGCATTCGTCATCTCTGAGGGTCACTCCCTGGGGCCAATCGCGCGCAACCATTTTTGGCCCCAACAACTTTCTTGGCACGCCCGGTGGACACTCAGGTAATTTCAATCTAATCCTACCGTGATAATGTCAAAGGACAACAGTATCAGCCTCAGAAATAGAGTTGTCCCCCGACATGTGGGGAACGACCAATCCAGTAGCGCCGGACACGCGGATGAACCGCCACCGACGCTACCGGAGGCTCCTGAGGCCAGCAGAAGGTCGGCACCACACGAGCCGACCTTGGTCGGGATATTCGGACAAATAGTCCGAATGCTCAACAATGCCGAGAGGACCCAGGCGTCCCTCGATAGGAGCAACCAGGCGCCGAAGGCTTGCTTGGACTTAATGATGACCGCCGTAGCGGCCTCGAGCGAGAATGTGGCTCGGATAGGAGCAACCAGGCGAAGGAGGCTCGCTTGGACTTAATGATGGCCGCCGTAGAGGCCTCGAGCGAGAAGGTGGCTCGGATAGGACAGTCACAATGGACCCCGTATCAGACGAGGGCGTGGCCGATGTGGCAGGACATCAGCCAACAATCAGGTGCCTACTGGGGGGGTTGCCCTACCTCCCCCACCGTCGCTCGTTCAGCCGCGGGTTGAGGGCAGGAACGGCAGGCAGGTCCCTCTCCAGGGACCACTTTAGTAGCAGGAGGCCATGGTGGGTCGCTGCTTCCATATGCGCAAACGACAGTCCCGGCGGCCCAAGTAAGGCCCGCTGAGTTTCAAGCGCACCAAGCCGGTCAATATGGGCCGCCACCACCTCCAGCGCCGCCAGCGGCTCCAGTGCCTCAGGCCGGGCTCGCTGAAAGAGCTGGGGGCAAGGGCAACGGGCAGGCCCATCTACAAGGTCTGCCCTATAATCAGGCCAGCCAATACGGGCCGCCACATCCTCCAGCACAACCGGTGACCCCGGTCCCTCCGATGGAGCTCGCCGACATACACACCCAAGTAGAGGAAGTAATTCGCAACACATTCGGCACAGAGACCAGGCCGACAACCCAACCCGTGTTCAAGTCTCCGTATCCTGCTGACATAGATACGGACCATCTGTACCCTGCTAACTGAAAAATGCCAAAATTTGACAAGTTCTCGGGGAAAAATAATGAGAACACTATCGAGCATGTAGCTCGATTTACGGCACAATGCCGAGAGGCGGCCGCCAGCCCATTCCTAAAAATGAGGCTTTTTAGTACGTCGTTAACTAAGACGGCATTCTCGTGGTATACTAGCTTGCCCTACAACTTCGTCCGAAATTGGGATGAGCTCGAAGCGAAATTCCACGAGCAGTTCTATGGGGCGGTGCCCGAATCTTCGATTGCCGATTTAGCGTCACTTCGGCAAAACGTTGACGAATCGGCCGAAGAATTCCTCAATCGGTTCAAGGCAGCGAGGAATCGTTGTTTTGTCATGATGCCAGAGGCCGAATTTACAAAAATAGTGTTTATCGACCTACACTTCAAGATCTAAGACCATTTCGAGGGTCGTTAATTTTCAAATCTTTTTGACTTGGGGATGCGGGTTGCTCAATATGAGAAATTCCAGAAAAACAATAAGGAGGAACGGCCGAAGTGGTGCCGCGGACAAGACTGGAAGACGCCAAAGGAGCATAATATCTCCTTCGTAGAACGGAGCTCGGTTCATGAAGAGTCGAGCGAGCCAAGTGAGGGTGAGTCTTCGGCCAAAGAGGATGAGGTATGTGCGGCCGAAATGTTACCAAGCCACGAGCCGTACACATGTCAGATTCTCAAGCCGAGTAAAGCCCGAGATCGCAAGGATCGGGCATCGACTAATACCTTTACATTCGACACGACCAAGACCGATCAAATATTCAATCTGTTGTACAAGGACAGTCGAATCAAGCTCCAGGAGGGGCAAACGATTCCTCCCTATGAGGAGCTCAGGAGGCGCAAATAATGCAAGTGGCACCATTCATGGAGCCACCGCACAGGCAAATGCGTCGCCTTGAAAAAATAAATTGTAACGACCCAGTCCACTAGCAATAATAACTCGTTGGGCCCAAACCACAGCCCAAAATGCTTAAGCCCAGTTATTATTAATAGTGTCCAAGTCTCATATAAACCCAATCACAATTCCATCCACATCCGATGTGGGACTATTGGGGGCGTCACAGACTCCCCCCGTTTAGGCCTGACGTCCTCGTCAGCCCAAACACACACACAGCAGCCCAAGATCACCAGGCGATGTGAGACTCGCCTCGCTAGCCCTGTCATCTAGACCCAGACTCAGCCGAGACTCGCCACACACTTCCGGCTGGTTATTGGCTCTGATAC
Source organism: Tillandsia leiboldiana (assembly GCA_029204045.2). NCBI lineage: Eukaryota > Viridiplantae > Streptophyta > Magnoliopsida > Poales > Bromeliaceae > Tillandsia > Tillandsia leiboldiana. The sequence goes on from CM055073.1 coordinate 24,569,519, forward strand.
CAAATGTAACGACCCAGTCCACTAGCAATAATAACTCGTTTAATATAACGACTCGGCCCACTAGCAATAATAACTCGTTGGGCCCAAACCACAGCCCAAAATGCTTAAGCCCAGTTATTATTACTAGTGTCCAAGTCTCATATAAACCCAATCACAAATCCATCCACATCCGATGTGGGACTATTGGGGGCGTCACAGACTCCCCCCGTTTAGGCCTGACGTCCTCGTCAGCCCAAACACACACACACAAGCCCAAGATCACCAGGCGATGTGAGACTCGTCTCGCTAGCCCTGTCATCTAGACCCAGGCTCAGCCGAGACTCATCACACACTTCCGGCTGGTTATTGGCTCTGATACCAAATATAACGACTCGGCCCACTAGCAATAATAACTCGTTGGGCCCAAACCACAGCCCAAAATGCTTAAGCCCAGTTATTATTACTAGTGTCCAAGTCTCATATAAACCCAATCACAAATCCATCCACATCCGATGTGGGACTATTGGGGGCGTCACATAAATTCAGAAAGAGCTCGATGAGGGTCGGCTTACCTTTGCCGACCAAGAGAAAAAAGAAATGGAGGTCGACACTAACCCTTTCCCTCTACAAGTGAACATGGTCAACCCCACGGGGAAGGAGCCGATGCAGGGGTTCGAGTCTTCTGAGAAAGAAGGATCAGCTCGGAACGATTTTCGGCTTTGCATTCGCTGCAAGGCCGAAATTTCGGAGGGAGACTGTGACGTCCTCCTCGCTGACATGCCCAAGAAAGTAAAAAGATGGTTTGCCTTCATCAGCAAAGGTGCACACCGCCATGTCCATGGGTCGAACCCAAGTTTAGCAGAATGATCTAGCAAACGGTCATCCAGAGAAAAGGACAGGAAAGGAGAGTAAGGGCGCCCCATCCGGAGGGCGTTGCAGGGATTCTACGGCCAGGATAGGCCGAGGCCGACTTCAGTCAGCCATAAGGGGCAGCAAACCCCACAGCAATAGCAGGGTCCCCACCGCGGCTATAACGAAAGTCGGGTACAGAGGGCTCCCCGCAGACCCTTCGGCCAACAGGCCGAAAGAAGACCAGCGTATAGGCCCTCGTAGCACACAGAACGGATCAGGCCCTACCAGAGGCTCGGATCACTGGAGACACGGAAGGGCCCAGCTAGGTACCAGGGGAGAAGGCCCACTCCGTGACCTCCCCACTGACAGACACTTAGGACAGGAGAAGCCCCCGTCACCTCCTAACTCCGACTTCCCTTGGCTTACCAAGGGAGAAGTGGAGGCCTTGGGTACTCAAGTAGCCCGGGAGCTAAGAGTCCAACCATGGCCCAAGCCGTGGCAAGAAAGGAAATCCTCAGGGGGCACCTAAGAGAGATAAACCTGCCGGCAGACGTGCCGGTGGAGGAATGACCCACGACAATGGAGAGGGTCGGTCATGACTAAGACGCAGAAGCGTCGATCTCAGAGGTTGAAGACCGACGCCCACAATAACAGCGTCACGGCTCAGTGCCCGCGGCCGACCTCGGGGCAGGAATGGCCTACACACCAACAAGAGGTAGGAGCTTCAACCGTACCGCCTCAGAAGAAGCTATCAATGATCCAAACAGTAGTGGTCAAGCCGACAGATGAAGCCGTCGAGCGGGAATTGGACGCCCACTTAAAAATTTTGGAAGACGCCGTGAGGCATAGCCAAGAGATGCCGGGGGAGCGGCAAGAAGCCGAGGAACCCGTTGAGCAGAACCCCGGAAGGATGGCCCGACGCAAAAGATGGGGGTATGAAGAAGTTCTGACTCCATCTTTGGCCAAAACAGAGACTGGGGAAAAGAAGGCAAGGACCGATAGCGTGTCGGTCGACGGGGACCTGGACGAGACCTCTTTCGTTCATGTGACTGAGAGGGAGCACCAGTGAAGCTCCTCTGCGAAGCCACATACAGGCCTCCGAAAAAAGAGCTGGCACAAAAAGCCGGCAAAGATGTGAGATCGTCTGTCACACCACAAGCCCAAGACTTGGCCGAAGAGACCAAGGAAAATAGGATACGCCAATCAAGAAAGGCGAGTTCCCTCAGTTAGAGCCTGATTGTATGGAAAATGGTCCCCCAACAAAAAGGAATTTTCCGAATCAGCCGAGTAATCAAAGAGAAGACACTTCTACTAGTCGAGTAATCAGGAAAGATAGGCATTTGTTCACGGATCCCTTGGGCTGCAAACGCTGGACATTATTATCAGTGCCAGAAGTTGGTCCAATTTCGACAATCGCCCGAACGGCACATCAGCCGATTGCCGAGGGGGCATTATTGAGGCTAGAATTTTTCACCACTTAAGGGAGCGACACGTGGCAGATACCATCGGCCGACAGACATTAGTCGGCAGGAGAACGAGTTAGAAGAAGGAGAATCGCATCTCAATTGAGACCGGTCTCAGTCGCGTAAGAATGCAGAACGCGACATATGCTATCAGCTAAAAGTATCAGCCGATAAGAGAAACAGCCAACGATGAGGAGTAATGCCTCGTCCAAGACTAACTTCGGTTGCCACCAGACCTCACCAGTCAAGCAACGAAAGAGGCGAGGGTCAAAGATAGCTTTTCGGTTGCTCGAGCCGAGAAATGGGAAGAATTCGAAATGAAGGAGTGTGAGATTTGGGCACGAATCCCGTAACTAACCCGGAATGGCAAACAGCGCCCAGCGCCGGAAAGTGCCGAGAATCACGCTCTGGCGTGACGATAAGGGGATGAACCTAGAAGGAAAAACGGTTGGTATCCTATTTGAGGAAGTTGCGGCTCAAAAGGAAGTCGTTGAAAATTTCACGATAATTCTCCCCAAATCACGCCGATAATTCAAATTGGCGCCTAATAATATGGTTCCGGAAGTGTATAAATATCCGAACCATCGACGAAAAGGGGGTCTAGCAACCTCGTAAGCCCGGTACCACCCCAGCTTTTTCATATCTAGGAGTATGTTAACTTAACTTTTACCGCTTTCCTTTACTGCTTTCCTAGGAGTAGCCTTAATTGTAATTTCTATCCATTTCTTCTTCCTTGTATTTCATTTCCAAACAATATAAAGTTATAATCGGCTCATCAACCGTGTCAATATCTTTGCTCTTGTACCCGGTTCGGCTACTCTTAGTCAAACCCAGCAATCCCTCTCTATCTTCATAATTCCGATTCGGCTACTCTAAGCCGAACGGTTGTGAGAGTTATCAAAGGAGAACCCGGCCGAGCAGATCCCTCCTCGGCCTAATCACTTGATTTGTTGGCACGCAGCGCATTCGTCATCTCTGAGGGTCACTTCTTGGAGCCGATCGCCCGCAGCCATTTTTGGCCCCAACAACATGTTACACCTTTTTCAATCCAAAGATTATCATTTCTTACTTGTCGCATCAACTTTTTTTTACTTTTTTGAAAACAATTTGAATTTTGTGAACCCTAGGATGGAGAGTGTAAAATCTACTCTCCCATTTATGGTGTACAAGTAAAATTTTTCTCTTTTTTATATGAGTAATACTATACATGTATACACCTCAAAAGAGGTGTATGATATACATCTCGCTCATCCAATGAGTGTGATGTTTTCACTAATCACATCATGTGACTAGTGAGTCACACCTCACCTATTTAGGCTCCGTTTGGTTCGGGGATAAGAAAAATTTTGTTATACCGGGGATAGGTATAAGTTATGGTATTAGCAGGAATTAGTGTAAATTTGTGTTTGGTTGGGTTTAAGAGTTATACCGGGTTTAAAGAAAATTATGTTTGGTAAATTATATAGAAATAAGGAGAATAAAATGAATAAGAAAAAATTGTGTTTGGTTGAGTATAGAGGAATAAGAAGAATTGAGAAGTGATAAATATGTGTATTGACTATTTTGCCCTTAATGATATAATTTATAAATTAAATAATTTATGATATTAATCAACCAAATAATAAATTTAAATTATTATTAAAAAATTTAAAAAATATTTAAAAATAAATAATAATTATTTAAAAGTACTTAAAAATGAAAGAAAATTTTATAAAAAAATATTTAAAATTTTTTATTCTTTATAATTTTCAAACCATTAACCAATAGATAAGCAAATTTTAAATGTTTTCTTTTAAAATTTTTTATCATTCTTAAATATTTTTAAATATTTTTATACTTTTTTAATATTAATCTAAATTTATTATAAGGTTGATTAATAAATTTAGAATAATATTAAATTTATTAATATTAATATTAATTTATTAATATTAATATTAATAATATTAATATTAATATTATTAATAATATTAATAATATTAATAATAATATTATTATTATTATTAATATTATTAATATTAATAATAATAATATTATTATTATTATTATTATTATTATTAATATTAATAATAATAATATTATTATTATTATTATTATTATTATTATTATTATTATTATTATTATTAAATTTTTGAGAATGGAGAAGATGAAGAAAAGGGCTCAGATGGAAATGGGGAATATAGAGAAGGTGAGATGATGGAGCAACAGAGATGAGACGTCTCACTGATGCTTCATCGATTCCAGTGCCAATGTTGGTGCGGGGAGTAATTCCAGGTGGGGGTGGGAACACCAATTCCCACCCCCATTCTCATTATTCTCAAGATATGAGAATAACAATTCTCACAAAGTTGATTCCCGTTTGGAAATTAAAGTGGGGATAAGGGGATTATTCCCCTTATTATTATTATTATTATTATTATTATTAAATTTTTGAGAATGGAGAAGATGAAGAAAAAGGCTCAGATGGAAATGGGGAAGATGGAGAAGGTGAGATGATGGAGCAACAGAGATGAGACGTCTCACTGATGCTTCATCGATTCCCGTGCCAATGTTGGTGCGGGGAGTAATTCCAGGTGGGGGTGGGAACACCAATTCCCACCCCCATTCTCATTATTCTCAAGATATGAGAATAACAATTCTCACAAAGTTTATTCCCGTTTGGGAATTAAAGTGGGGATAAGGGGGTTATTCCCCCCTTATCCCCGTTACCAAATGCTACCTTAGGGTATACAAGTAGAATTTTTCTCTTTTTTATATGAATAATACTATACATACACCGCAAAAGAAATGTATGATATACATTTTGCTCATCCAATAGACAGGATGTTTTCAATAATCACATCATGTGACTAGTGAGTAATACTTTACCCATTAGATGAACAAGATATAGAATGCATATTTTTTTTTAAGATCGGTGTATAAATAGTATTTTTATTTTTATATTGTTGCTTTTGGGATAGAGTTCTCTTCCACGCAAATGGCATGAGACTCTCGGCGTATGCCGTAAGAGCGAGCTAGTGCTATGCTTTAATGCAAGGGAGTTAGTTTACAGTATAAGTAATAGCTTGTGTAAATAATCATTGCTTTAATGTAAGGGAGTTAGTTAGTTTACAGTATAAGTAATAGCTTGTGTAAATAATCATTTTATTTTGTACTCAACACTTATTATCTTCATATTTTCTTTTTTTTTGTTTTTCTTAGGGAGTTAATTTCATGGCTGGTCCCTACCTTTTTTTTTTTTTTGCAATTGGATTTTGTTATATTTTGTTTCATTGTTTTTACAGCACAGGTGATCGAATAATTGATCTCCGTCACTCTCCACTATTTTTCAAAATAATACACATCATCCACACTAGCACATTAGCAGGTGGTGTACATTATAATAAAATTATAATATAGCGATATTTTTAAATTTTTTTAAAATTTTAAAAAAATATTATATATAAAAATACCGACATTTATTATTAGTGTCGTTATATATGCAGTCGCTATGGTGTATAGTAACACATTATTATAATGTGTCCCAAACATATAACTGTATAATCTAATTTTAAATATAGATAGAATATAGATAGAACATTTGTATAAAATTATCACAAAAATATATCTATATAACTTAATTTTATTATAGTTATACAATACTTTAATTTGGAGAGTTAGTTTGCATAGAAATAAAATTTTGTCTATATAAATTACTCCATATTTGTTCTTACCGCTTTTATCTTTTTTTTATTGTCTTTCTCTTTTTCATTCTCACTGTTTTTTATCCTCTTTTCTTCTTCTCTTTTATTTTGGGTAAAAACGTATAGAACTTGTTTGAACTCTCGATCATTTTGAATTAATTATCCAAACTGCAAATATTTAATTTTACTTTCCAACATTCAAAATAAAGATATCAATCCATTCCTTTCTAAAATAAATATCAAAAGTACATTTAGAAAATTTAAATAAAAAAATGCTAAGTATCAGTACATTTGAAAACAATCCCCTCAACTTTCGGAAATAAGCTCCTGTAATTTTTATTTTCCTATTGACATCTCTTAAATTTGTATTTTTTTTCTTATTTAGATTATACTAAATAAGTTAAAATGTTTATTAATTTAGTGGTTATTGATATGGTGAACTATAAATGTATTTGACAATATTTCTAATTCATTTTGTTAAAATTATTTAATTTTTAAAAGATTAAAATTAAAATATTTATCAATCAAATTTAAAATATATAGCTTGAGAGTTTTATAGCTTTCTAAAAAAAAAGTAAATTATGATATTAATGTATTGTATGTTATAGGGTCTACTTCATTTTTCAAAAGTTATTATATTTGTTATTATTAATCCAAGACTTAATGCAAAGTAATTATAACCAGCTTTTTTTTTTTTTAGAATGTGCAAAGTATTTTGGGAATTACAACAGATTAAAAAATAGAATTTAATACTATTAAATTTATCAGGACAATTTAGGTATAAAAAATAATGATCTGTCCGTAATTAGATTAGATCCAACGGCTAATAATTAATACATTTTATGATAATTTAAAAATAAAATAAAATTTGAATGGCTGCGAGATATACCCAAAAAAATGAAATGGATAATATCAGTAGTACACGATTGAAATTACATTTATAGAAAGTGACATTTTGGGACAGTAAATAATCTAAAGATCTCTTTTGTATAAATAGTATAGATATAGATTAACTATGTATAGAGATTTTATTGAACAAAAAAAAAAAAAAAATTGAAAACTAAAATGAAAAGGTGGGTAAAGTTGGTGCAATTTATTTCAATGAGTGTGATGCTTTTAATGAATTTAGGTGTGTGATGCTATTAACATTTCTATTTTTACTACCAACAAATTGGATTTATTGAATCTAAACATAAAAGAACAAAAGGTTGGATAACAAAGATGTATTCCCCACTCGCCACCCCATTTGTTCGAGTAAAATTCAAAATTTTTATTTATTATTATTTTATTATATATTATTTATTTATTTATTATTAATTTTTTTTTTTATATGAAAGAAAATCTAACCGAATATCTTTTCCGTTTCGTTTCTTTCGCCTAAAGGAGGGACGTTCCGTTTCTTTCGCAAGAAGGAAAGGGAAGAGAACGTGGGAAAGAGAATAGTCGTGCACTCAAGTTTTTTTTTGACCGCATGAAAAAATATATATATATAATTTCGTAAATTAAAAATTTTATTTTTTTTCTTTCTTAATTTTCTTTTTATTTATACTAGGTGTTGAAAGAATCTCTCTCAACCTCCTCCACGATCGTACTCACAGCAGAAGGAATCTGATCGTAGTTTGGAATGGTGTTCTTGGTTAATCCCACACGTAAGGACGAAAATACATTCTAGGACAGTACTACCTACGCTTTCGGATCAAACAAATATTTTAAATTATTTACGTTTATCTGTAAGTCTAATTTTAACTTATCAAGAAATTAGTTAAATATTAATCATAATTAAATTCTGCATAGTTTTTTCCTAACAGAATTTTGATGGGTGATGCTAGTAATTAAGAAGCTAGCAACACTTTTGGAATAGATTGAATTTGTTGAATTTGATCAAATCATAACACATTTCTATTCCTTTTTCTTTATCTTATTTATCAAGTTTACTTTTTTTTTTCTTTTTTGTTTCATACACAACTGTTTCCATTTCAATCCACATCGGTGAGTTGAGGTTCATTACACTTTTTGTTTACAGAATAATTTCTGGTGAAAGAATCAATACTGGAATTACTGAGGAGGTTACTAGTCCAGTCACCGAATCGAGTATATATGGATGAGGATGTGCGTTGGATTAAAGAGTTGAAAGAAGAATGTGAGCGCATATTCAAAGGCGTGCCATGGCAGTCCGAGCGAGGAGTTCTCTCAGCCAGGGGTGGTGACAATAGGGCCATTTCATAGGGACGAGAGCATGCCTATTGCCGACGAAGAAAAAAAATCTGTATGATCTTGACTTGGCAGACTAGCTCACAAAGAAAAAAAATCAAGTAGCAGAAGCCCGCAAATTCTACTCTGATGTAGATGTATCTCAAATTAAGCTTCCACTCTAAAGATGAAAATAAATTTGCAGAGATCGACGCTGCTGCTAGATAGTCACTTCATCTTGTTTATGTTGATGTACATCATTGAGATACGCAGTAGAGTGACATGATATGGAGTGAAGCTGTTTAGACCTAATTCTTCAAAGAGGCTGGAGATTATGTTGGGTCTAGACGTCGTGCCTAGATTTGCCAACATATTACATCACAAACACGAGATCATGATGAATTTGCTGATCCTCAAAAACCAAATCCCTTTCTGTGTGATCGAGGAACTATTTAAGAAGTAGAGTTCTTCAAGACAATCCATCCAAGGTCCGCCAGTGTTCAAAAAGAAGACATTAGGCAGCTCACTGGATATCACATTTCGGAGGAGCGGGCTTATACGTACGTACCTATTGTCCTGGTGATCAACATCCCAACGCTTACACATCCACAATCGCATCTTCCATAACCTCATTGCCTTTGAGAAGCAATGTCCAAGATCAGATCGCCACACCTTGTTCTTTTCTGCAATTATGCAGAACTTGCTGCAAAGTGAGGAAGATGTGAAGCTACTCCCGCGATGCGGCATTTAATTTGGTGAACACGTGCATGGCCGACTACAAAATCATCAATTTCTTCAAAAGCTTGAGCCGAACGACCGAAAAGGATGGCATGCCAATCAATGTGTATGTCTTTTGTCGTCAGGTCCAGTCTTACCACAACCGTGGAATGAGTCGATTCTACGCCAATGCCATTCTCAATTGCTTCCCCAACTGGTGACTCTTTCTGTGTTCTCAGTTACCATCCTTGTTGGTCTCACCCTCCAGCATACCCTATATTCTATGCTCAGCTACTACCATAGTTGAATGCTCTATATTCTATTTAGTATGATGGTAATGCGTGCATTTATTATCGAAGTAAAAAAATACATATTGTACTACCAAATGTTGGATACGTTTACATTTAACATTCTCTGTTACTAACTGGTTTGGTGTTCTTCCTAGTAATTAGTTAACTGGTTTGGTGTTCTTCCTAGTAATTAGTGTGGTGTGTTTTCATTTATATAAAATTTCTTCACACATGTGACGGATCATTAGCATTAAATTTCAAAAGCTCGAGCTATTAGGAATACACAATCAATTCATTTAAAACATACAGACACAGTGCTCACGAATCTCGATCAGATTCATCTTTATTAGATGTAGCCCACGTGATTTATTCAAGACGATCTTTAGAGATACAGTCAATCCAGTATCTGGACACGTCATTAATAGACGGATGTGATTAAAATATTTTTACATTAGATTATATATATATATATATATATATATATATATATATATATATATATATAGTCCAGTCCGGCTACTATACTCTTATGAGTAAAACTCCTTCGTACTCATAAGTTTTCGATTCTTGGATGAAAAATATACGGTTAGGATTATAGTAGTCTCTAGGATTTATATTATTTCACCAACAACCCACTAAACCCTCGGGAGAACACTATCATTCTAACCGCACATCTCTTTATTCAAGTATGAGTACAAAGAGGTCTTTACTCGTAAGAATATAGTAGTCATACGATATATATATATATATATATATATATATATATATATATATATATATATATATATATATATATATATATATATATATAACGGGAGTTTCGTTCTAATCATAATCTGAATTACCCACGAGAATAAATCGAAAAAAAAATCGTCATCTACAATTAATTTAAAAAAAAATAAAAAGCATAACAGAAGATATAATCTAAAGTTTTTATTTGATATTCAATATGGTATCAAAGTCAAATTTTTTATCGTACTTTTATTTCTTTAAAATTTCCTTTATTTTTTTATTTAAAAATAATTATAATAATAACGAGACAAAAAAAAATAAAAATAAAAATAAAAAATAAATAAATAAATTGTTCTTTAACTTGTCGTGACTGATTTTTTTTTTTTTTTTTTTTTTTTTTTTTTTTTTTTATTTGGACGAAACCTCGGGGGATTTTTTAAAAATAACCCTATAACAATTGGAAATTTGAGAAATAATCCTCCCAAATTTAATTTTGCAAAAATAATCCTGCTTTTGCCACCTCAGCGCCACGGAGGAGAGAGGAACTGAAGACGCTGAAGCGTTCAGCGCCTTCACAAAAATCCTGTGAAGGCGCTGAATGGATCAGCGCCTTTAACATTTAAGTTAAAGACGCTGAATGGTTCAGCGTCTTTAACATTATACTAAAGACGCTGATCCACTCAGCGCCTTTACAGAACTTAACCAAAAATGGCCAAGTCCCCAAGTCCTGTGCGGAAGGCGCTGAATAAAACAGCGCCTTTAGCAAAGACGCATGAAGGCGCTGATTCATTCGGCACCTTCACAGTTTTTTTGTGAAGGCGCTGATCCATTCAGCGCCTTCACAGCTTTTTGTGAAGGCGCTGAACGCTTCAGCGTCTTCAGTTCCTCTCTCTTCCGTGGCGCTGAGGTGGCAAAAATAGAATTATTTTTACAAAATTAAATTTGAGAGGGTTATTTTTCAAATTTCCAATTGTTATAGGGTTATTTTTAAAAAATTTCCAAACCTCGTCCCCAACATAAGGTGCTGCAAAGGCAGCCTCATGGGCTCTGCCAAGTGTTGCCCTAAAGGGGTATACTATATACGGCTCCTTGAGGGCCACTTAGCGCGGCCACCGCAGTGGCGCCTTCATGCCGATCGGTCGACACCACGTAGCGCCTGTACACAATCTTGTAGTTCCGATGCTCAACGAACTAATACTGTGCCACATCAGAAACTATAATTGCGGTAAAGGGATTCTCAAACTAGGTCCAACTGCCATAAAATTTGAGAAACTAGGAAAGGGAGATTTAAGCAGAGAAAGAGAGGGCGATAGATCTGAGGGAAGGGAATTGAATTGGATTGTTTGGGGTAATGGATCTAGAAATGAGGGCGAAAACCCTAATTTACGGACACTTCCGATCAGCTCGAAAATCCTAATTTTCTCAAATCACCATTAGAGATGAACCAATAAAAGAGACGAGAATTGATCGGATGATTACCTCGACTTCTTCAGAGAGCGATCGATCGATACGATTCGAAAAGCGCAGTAGAAGCAGAGAGATCAGAGAGAGATTGAGAGATCGAGAGATCGGTTTGGAGCTCGAGGGAGCAGAACCATTGGAGGGAGCTGGAGGACGAGGAGGAAGAGATGTGCGAGGGTTTGGGTTAGGACTTAGGTACGGGATAGGACAGGATCGGGCGAGAGATTTAAGGAAGTGAGCCTCAGCTAGGGAACGGATTTTGAGGATTTTTTTTTTTTTCTAAATAATAATTTTAGTTAAATTTTATATTTTATAATTTAAAATTTAAAAATTAAAAATTTAAAATTAAAATTTAATATTAAATTTAAAATTTTAATTTTAAAAGTTAAATTTTTAAATTTTAAATTTACATTTAAAAATTTTAAATTTTAAATATGAAATTAAAAATTTTAATTTAGATTTTAAATTTTAAATTTTAAATTTTTCAATAGCAATTTTAAATTTTGAATTTTAAATATTAAAATTAAATATTTAAAACTTAAAATTTAGATTTTAAATTAAAAATTAAAATTTTAAATTTAGATTTTAAATTTTAAATTTTAAATTTAGACTTTAAAAAATTTAAATTTTATATTTTATATTTAGATTTTAAATTTTAAATTTTAAATTTTTGTGAGGCAATTTTAAAATTTAAAATTTTGGTTTTAAAATTTAAATATTCAAATTTTAAATTTAAATTTTAAATTTTAAATTTTAAATTTTAAATTAAAATTTAAAAAAAAAATTAAATTTAAATTTAAAATTTTAAAGTTTAAATTTTATATAATCAAGGACAAAATAGTAACGGTTCTTCAGTAGTGAAAGTGCCACATTAAGTTAATTATTCGGTGGCAATTTTTTTATCATCACCATAAATAACCATACAGCGTCGACCATAAATAATCATTTATACAATGGCATGGTAGTTGTTTTTATCGCCACCATAGTTAATCATACAGTGACAATAAAAATAATCACTGACGAAAATAGTCCTGTCACTTTAAATTAATAAATTAGTGACATTTATTTTTATCGAAATTATAGGTAATCATACCGTGGCGATAAAATAGTCATTTAGTGACGATAATAGTATTATCACTTTAAATTAATAAATTAGTGGTCACTACCATAGAGTTGCGATAAATTTTGTCACCACTTTATTTTTACCAGTAATACTATTTTTTCTTGTAGTGCAACTAAAAATTAATTAAATCTAAGTCGTTGAACAAAAATGAATGATCGGTAATCAAAAAAAATATGCATGAGTATTGCTATATATACCTATATATGATTTCTCATGGCTAAATCCGACGTGGCCGTACCTCCTTATTTTGAGGATGGTAGGCCCCTCTCTCTCCTTCCCCCCACACAACCCTTCATCTCTTTACTCTTTCTCTCTACTTTCCCACCGCACGACCCTTCATCTCCCCCCACTCTCTCTCCTTCCCTAACCCCTACCGCATAACCCTTCATCTCCCCCCACTCTCTCTCCTTCCCTAACCCCGACCGTATAACCCTTCATCTCCCCCCACTCTCTCTCCTTCCCTAACCCCTACCGCATAACCCTTCATCTCCCTCCTCCCCACTCTCTCTCTTCTGTACCTATATGTTCTCTTAGTGCTCCTCTCCTCTCCCTTCTCCTCCCTACTCATTCCCTTCCCGACATGGCTTTCAGCTTTTATGTGCTGGTGTTAGGCTGCATCTCAATACCTTAGTGATTTTCCTTCGGAACCACTTCTCGACAGTGATGTAATGTAAGTTAGTTTGTTTAATTATCGTAAATACAAATATATATGGTATTTTCTTATGTTATATATATATATTGGAATTTTTACAGGTCTTTCATGAATTCTGTTTTTGAACTACTTTTGAGAGTCTGGGCAAGTTCACGTGGTCTGAAGGTATAGGCTGCACTACTATTTATTTCCCTAGGTTTGGTTCTTTTGTGTATAAGTTGTTGCTTAGGTAGGTATATGTTATTTTTATCCAGTCATCAAATGTAAAATAATTTATAACAAGTAGAAATATTGATAATTCCAATTATTTTGCATGCCAATGTATGTTTGATATCACTACTTTGTTTTCAAATTATTTACTTATTGCTATCAAAATATCCACTTGGAACTTTTGCAGCTGGATATCTTTAAAAATGGAGTTCTTTTATTCATGCCATGCTATACGTTAGTTCTTCAGCCCGTGTATATTGTATCATATTTTAATATTGGCCTTTTGTGCAAATTCTTTTGATCAGGTACGACTATTTTCTGTTGAGGCCTTAGGTTTTCTACTGTTGCTACAAAGTTCTTTAAATTTTATTTTTTAAATTTAAAAATTTATAGTTATTTTTTTTCTATTTTTTTATATTTTTATTTATTTAATTAATTTATAAATTTTAACTATAATTTTTACCCGCCGCATCGCGCGGGTTCCTACACTAGTATATATATAATTAGGCTACTATATTATTAATAATACTAAGTCATTAATGCTATTAGGTTTTTGACCCTTTGATGAAAAAAATGTGCAATTAAGATGATATTGGGCCCCTAGGGTTTAATGGGTGGTCGAAAAATTAGTATAATCCAAATGATGGAAATGATCAAAGAGATAGATCTAACGGCAAAAAACTTGGTAGCACCGAGCGTTTGGTGCTATCGATAGCATAGTAGCCTGACAATATATATATAACTAAAATATAGAAAAAAAAAAATTGTAAATACTCACTTTTTTACTTTTCTCCCATTATTTTTAAAAATTTATATTTTACTCTTTAAAAATATTGTAAAATATTTTCATGGGGTTACGGTGTTAATAGAGAGGGTGAAATAACTATATCGCTCTTGTTTGTTTAAATGTTAATGTATTTATGTCATTTCAAGAGTATTTTCAGTATAGATTATTAGAAATTGGCAGAATATTGACGAAACCCTGACGAAATAGGCCAAATGCATCAACTTGAATTTTTGAGGGCGTGAAATGTGAATTTTTAAAAGTCAGGAGAAAAGTAGAAAAAACGAGTATATACAGGTGGGTTATATATATATATATATATATATATATATATATATATATATATATATATATATATAGCGTAGGGCTACTATACTCTTATGAGTATAAACCCCTTTGTACTCATAACTTTTTCGCCCTTGGATGAAGGAATGTGCGGTTAGGATGATAGTGGTCCTCCTAGGGTTTACTAGGTTGTTGGTGAAATAGTATAAATCCTAAGAATTTCTATAATCCTAACCGCACATTCCTTCATCCAAGGGATAAAAACTTATGAGTACGAAAGGATTTTACTCATAAGAGTATAGTAGCCGAACCCTATATATATATAGTCCAGCTACTATACTATCGATAACACCAAGCATTTGGTGCTATCAAATTTTTCACCGTAGATCTAGCTCTTTGATTATTTTCATTCTTTATATCATACTATTCTTCCAACCACCCACTAAACCCTAAGGGCCTACTATCATCCTAACCACACATTCTTTCATTTAAAGACTAAAAACTTACTAGCACGAATGACTTTGTGCTATTAATAGTATAGTAGCGCATATATATATATATATATGGTTTTAAAAGTACCAAGTTATTGATGCTTGTAGGGTTTTAGCCATTAGATGAAAAAATATGTGATTAGGATGATAGTGGGCTCCTTGGGTTAAGTGAGCGGTAAATGGAATAGAATAATCTAAGGGGTGAAATTAGTCAAAGGAGTAAATCTAATGGTAGAAAATTTGCAAGTACCAATTGCTTGGTGCTTATACAAGTATAATACTCGGACTCTTTCTCTCTCTCTCTTTTTATATATAGCAAGAGAGAGAGAGAGAGAGAGAGAGAGAGAGAGAGAGAGAGCACGTTAGGCTTATGTGCTTTTAGAAGCACGGAGGCCTCCGTGCTCCCAAATTATTTTCGATGTTGGGACTTCCGAATGGACGATCGGTTCCATTAAAAATGATGTAGAGTATTTAAAAGGTCTAAAAACTAAATTTCGTGAATTTTCGATATCATTTGCATAGTGATCAAAGTGGCTCAAAATCTATAATTTTAATGATCGTGGTTAGCCATTTACAAGTTTAACAGTGTAGAAATATTCAAATCATGTAAAATTTTGATAGTAAATTATTTATACTATATAAAATAAGATCAATATCTTTGATATAAAATTTTAGCATCATATCATCACATTTTATGAAATTTTTATTTTTAGCCGTTGATTTTGAGCCCTTTCGATCACTAGATAAATAATATCAAAAAATCGTAAAATTTATTTTCTAGATATTTCAAATATTCTAGATCAAATCTAATGAAACTGATCGTCCATTTTGAAGTCCCACTATTAAAAACAACTTGGGAGCACTGTAGAACTTGAGAAATTCAAGTTTGAAATCGAGTTTGAAATACAAAAAAAAAATAAAATCTAAGTTGTATATATAACAGTGTGCAATAAACCCTATATATAGGTATATAGGTGAATAGTGGCATGACTTAAGTGTGAATAGTAACCCATTGGAACTCTGGATTTTCGAACAAAGTTGGCTAACTAGACCTATCTGAATCCAAATTCGACGATCCAGATAATCGATTTTAACGGTCTCGTTAGTCTGAGCGCAATGGCACAGTCGAAATTTATGTTCGACGAGCTTAGGTCATTGAAAGGCTTGCCAAACAATGGAATTCATTATATAAGATGGATTTTGAAATTAACAAAACTCAAACTCAGCGAACGAAAATCGCTAGTTGATAGGTTTCGTCGAGCCGGACGTCGTGGTGTCGTCTGTTTTTCGATTCGACAACCCTAATGCCTCGAAAAGCATGAAATATAGTGAATGTTGGTGTATTTTGTGAAAAAGCTTTGTATTTTATGAACCAATTTAAGAGAAACTTGGTGGGGAGGGACCTCTGTGCATATTGTTGCTATAGTGAAGAACCCAAGTGTTATTTTGGGCTGTACATGAACCTATTAGCATTTTGTTGCAAAATACATATTAAGCAACCAAGGGTTGCTCTTTGCAACCCTAGCGGCAAGACCCTATAACCGCAGCCCAGCCTCGACCTCTCCTCTCCCTTCTCTGTCTTCCCCGAGCCCCAGCACCACCGGTCGCCATCCTCCATCACCGGAAAAACCAAGAAAAGAACTCTTGGTTCTTGATCTCGGGTTTGGAGGAGGAGGGTTGCACCAAAGCCCTTGGGCTTGCTTCCAGGGAGCTCTGTGGTCTTCTTCTACCTTCAGAAGTCAAGCCTGTGGTGTCCCACAGCCTGCCTTGGCTGCACGCCTTCGAAGAAGGAGATTACCATCTTCTTCTTTCTAAACCCCGGCAAGGTGAGATCTTGTTCTTCTTGATTTTTCTTGCAACCTAGACCACCGCACTTGCTTTCCTACCTTCTGGGGATGCTCCCTACAGAGCCCCGATCCCCGAGGTGCGTCAGGTTGTCGGAGGGGACTATGGACCCGCCGGAACCCTAATTTGCGCTCTATCTTTTGTGCACGCTTTTCGACGGCTTCTGTCGAGGTCTAAGATGCTGAGCATCTACTGTTGGACCCTTGTAGACTCCCCATGAAGTTTCATGGGGAGTGGTTGAGTGTAGAGGTCGCAGCCGCAAGCCCTAGAACTTAGGTTATTTTGCTTCGGCCAAGCTGGTGGCACCGCCGCTCCCCATCGCCGGTCAACCACCCGGCAAGCTCCCCAACATTGAGGGGAAGCTACCAGGGCCCTTGCATGGACCTGAAACCCTGCACATAGCTTTCTGCGATTGTTGCTGCCTTGAGGTGGCCGCAATCTCCAACTCCGGCCAACCGCCGCCACCACACGCCGGCACCGGAGCTGGAGGCACACTTGACATTTCCTTAAGCCTCCTCAAGCTGCTGCTTGCCTTGGTTACCACCTAACACTCGAGTTCTGTGAAGTTGGCCAAATTGAGCTCCTTATGTTTATGCTTTGGTCGAGGTTGCTCCGGTCGAGGTTGCTCCTTTTCACTGTTCCGGCCACCCAGCAACCTCCAGTTGGTGAGCCTTTTACTCTATTCAACCCCCTGAGCTTGATGCTCACCTCAGATCTGAGGTTGGTTGAGTGGTTAAGTTGTTCTAGCAAACCAAGCCTTAGAAAACCTAGTTGCTCCATGTACTGTTCCAGCAACCTAGCAGCACCTTTAAGGTGAGCCTCTGAGTCATCTCGACCTCCTGAGCATGGTGCTCATCTCATATTTGAGTTTGGTTGAGTGGTTAGGTTTGTATAGCAACCTAAGCCTTTATGTCATGAAAATTATTGACCCAAAGTTGTTCTCGGGCTCCGTGCTGCTCCCAAACAGTGAGCACGACGTTCAGCACATCGAGGCCCATCTACTGATGCCCTCGGATCAACTTGAAAGTTCTTAGATTTTGTAAACAAGCTAAAACATCATTAATTTGAGGGGTTTTATGTAATTTTATGTAACTCTAGGGGCCTAAATGCAATTGTGACCACACGGGCTACTTTGGGCAGCGTGCATATGATCTCTGAACTTTTCGTTCGAGATCCAATGCCTTCCGTTGAGCAAAATTTGGCTAACGAACCGTAAATTGGCAAAATAGACGGTTTATCGGCGATTCAGCATTAATCATGCAATTCGAGAAATTGTAGTGATTAATTATAGTTGCCATATGTCCTTGGCTGTTCCCGATGCTGTCCTGACTGGTCCGGTGATTTCAGTTTAGCGTTGGCAACTTCGAGAGCCGAAATTGGCTTTTCTAGAGGTGTTTTAGTATTTACGGCATCATTTGAGCATAAAGCCGCACCCAGTGAAATTTGAGTGACCGAATGTCTTCAGTGAAGCATTTCGGGGCAGCACGTCAAGTTTTATTAAATTCGGAGACATGTAGGCACAGATCGTATCATAGTTGGTCGATCGGCGGATTACCGAAAATTTCGGCAAATTTCGGGACTTCGGCGAAGTTCCTTGTTTAAGCTTTCTGCACATAGTGAGTCAGTGGGTTGGGTGTGTGAGAGCCTTTTACTGACCTGTGGTTATGATTTAGGTACTAGCAATCAGCTGCTAGCTCATGAGCCTTCCAGTGGATTTTTGGATCGCTTGCATTGAGGTGGGTTTGCTTCGGTTCAGGCTTTATTATTTCAGCCATATGGGGTACCGTAGTAGGTCGGACCCCTGTGTTTGATGTAGCCTTGATCTTATGGTTGAGCCTTTCTACTTGCTTTCATTCCAGCATTCAGAATATATAGCTATGTAGCCTTAATCTTATAGTTGAGTTTTTCTATATGCTTTCATTCTGAGTACTTAGTATATATAGTGATATACACCTGGACATATGCCATGCTTGCTTGGTCACTAGCTTAGTTGTATCAGCATTTCCTATTCTTATACTGCATGTTAGAATAGGAGTTCAGCTTCAGTTATATAGTTCTGTTATTCAGCTTTAGTTGTTCCATTTTCTGTTATACAGCTTCAGTGATATAGCTTCAGTTATACAACATCAGTTGAGATTACAGCTTTTAGCATCCTGACAGGGATTTTTCGGCTTGTTGCCAATTGTCTGGTCTTTAGACCGCGAGCTTGAGCATCAGCATTATGGTCGTCATAGAGCCAGCTTTCAGTCACGTACACCGACGGTTTGGCCACCGTCGTGGTGTTCTTTACCGGTAGAGAAGTCACATCGACCCGTGAGCCCAGGGAGTTCACACGGAGTGTGTAGGGTTTGATAGCATATTGGTGCATCGGTGTGGCATTAGTCTAAGTCCTCGTGACCTATGACAACTTTGATTAGGTATTTCAGTTCTAGCATTGATGCATGATTTAAATTGTTACTCCAGCATTTATTAGCATGACTGACAAATGATTGTTCGTACTCTTTGTTTACAGTTTTGATATTTATGGATTATCATACTTGCTCTGTTTTATAGCATGATCAGTACTATCGTTCATTGAGATTGACCAGGATTATCTGTTTGCCAGTTATTGCATGATTAGTTTCATTTATGAGTACCCTTGCTTTCATTTCAGCATGCTAGTTTCAGTATCTGCATCTTGTCTTCAGCTTTTAGATTATAACCTGTTTTATTATCCGCTCCTTACAGTATCCAGTAGGTACAACTTGCTATTTCTTAGTCCGTCATGTCCACTGGGATACATTTATATTGTATCTCACACCCTTTGGGTAACCGCCATTTCAGGTCAGTCAAGTGCTGAGATGTTGGGACGATCCAGTGAACTGCCGCAATAGAGTTGTCCCTGATATCGGCCACAGCTGACCAGTACCTTATTGATTTACAGTAGTTGCTTGATCTATTGTTATCGTCTGTAATTTGTGGATTATGTTTATGACCTGTGGATTTATTGTGATGAGCTTAGTTGTAGAAAATTATGATATTGCTTAGTTGTTTAAATTTTCACACCTCTAATTGTAGTATTGTACTTGCCTAACAGAGCATGTATAGGAAAGACTCTGTTCGTGTGGACAGAGGATTTTCTGTGCATGTAGCGGTTTGTCCATGTCCTAGGTTCCAGGTTTTGAACTCTGATTTATATATATATAAAAAAAATTAGACCACTTTTTGAAACTCGGGGCGTGACAAGCACGGAGGGCTCCGTGCTTCTAAATGCATTCAAGTCCTACTCTCTCTCTCTCTCTCCATAATTTGGTTTATGCTTTTAAAAGTATATAAGCTCTACATATATATATATATATATATATATATATATATATATATATATATATATATATATATATATATATATATATATATATATATATATATATATATATATATATATAGTCCGACTACTATACTTTTATGAGTATAGATTTCTTTGTACTCATAAGTTTTCGTCCCTTGGATGAAAGAATGTGCGGTTAGGATTATAGTGGTTCCCTAGGGTTTATACTATTTCACCAATAACCTACTAAACCTTAGGGGACCACTATCATTATAACCGCACATCCCTTTATCCAAGGACGAAAAAGTTATAAGTACAAAGGGATCTATACTCATAAGAGTATAGTAGCACTACGCTTTATATATATATATATATATATATATATATATATATATATATATATATATATATATATATATATATATATATATATATATATATATATATATATATATATATATATATATATATATAAAGGGATTATATAAAGGGATGTGCGGTTAGAATGATAGTGTGTGTGTGTGTGTGTGTGTGTGTGTGTGTGTGTGTGTCTGTGTGTGTGTGTGTGTGTATATATATATATATATATATATATATATATATATATATATATATATATATATATATATATAGAGAGAGAGAGAGAGAGAGAGAGAGAGAGAGAGAGAGAGAGAGAGAGTCTCTTGTGCTTTCGAAAGTACGAGAGCCTCGGTGTTTGTAAGTTGTTTTTAATGATGGGACATTCGATTTGACGATCGGCTTCGTTAGACATGATCTATACTATTAGAACTATTTAGAAATTACATTTCGTAATTTTTTGACATAATTTACCAAGCGATCAAAGAGTCTCAAAAATGATTATTTTAACGGCCGATATGACACGTTTATAAGTTTAACGGTGTAGAACAATCCAAATTAGATGAAACTTTAATAGAAAATTCTACTTAAGATCAAGAGTAAGATAAATACTTTCGATTTGAAATTTGAGTCTTTTATCACTATTTTTTATGAGATTTTTATTTTAACCCGTTAATTTTGAGGCTACTCGTTCACTATGCAAATAAAGTAAAAAAATTATAAAATTTGGTTTCTACATAGTTCCAACATTTTAGACCATGTCTGATGGAGTCAATCGTCGAATCGGATGTTCCATCATCGAAAACAACTTACAAGCACGGAGGCCTCCGTACTTTCAAAAGCATAGGAGCCTAGCTCATATATATAAAAAATTAACAGAGCAATAAGGTATCTATATATATAAATAATAGTACTATTTCTATAATACTAAAAGAAATCAAAAAATAAAATATTTTAATCTTGCTTCTAGAATGTTGATTTTTTTAAAAAAAAAAAATTAGTAAAATATTAATTTAAAAATTGTATAAATTTGGAAATATTTAAATAACATTATTTAAATGTGAAGAATAATTTTGTAGGTTTGCATGCAATATTCAATAAAACTATAATATAGAAATAGTAGAGATTAGATGAGGCTTGTGAGTCGAGGCGTGCGAAGCACTGTCCTAAAAGTAAGATTGCCCCTCCACGTGCGAGATTCTGACAATCACTCCTAGTGATACAACTACCACTATCCATCCCGTTCACATGACTTCATGATGGTGTAGAATGAACCGTGTCGATTTTCTGAGATCCAGCAAAAAAATATTGTAAAGCTCAGAGTATAAGAGAGTACTGTATATCTTCTATGATTTAACCATTTTCCTGCATCATATATAGACCACTTCTTATATAGACCAGAGCAAGGCTGCCTAAAGCGGACCATAGGGAGGCAGGGTCCAACGGCTACATTCTCGGATTAGTCATTAGACCTTACCGAGAAGGCCCTTAGGTAGCCCGTTAGGGCATTCCCAAGGTAAGGCTCTTGGGTAGCCCAATTGAGCCTTCCCAAGACAAGCTTAAGTCAACTAGAAAATAAAAATAAAAATAAAATAAAAAGTGAACCGAACTAAGACCGTGCGTGCTGCCACCCACCCAGCCCAGCTTTTCTCGTGCTCGTGCTCGTGCTCGTGCTCGTGCTCGTGCTTGTGCTCGTGCTCGTATGTTTTGGATATGTGCTTACTCTTATTTTCTCCTAACCAACTCACTTGAGAAAGAAATGAGATATAAGTTGCTACCACATGTGATGAGTTTTCAATGTAAGATTAAACATCACATGTAGTAAGCAAGATTTTGGGCTCTCAGGTAAAATCAATTAATATTGGGCCACCTAGAAGGCCCAAAGGTCAAAAACAAATCTTAAATCACAATAATTTATATAAATTCTAACACAAAAGTGGTGCTCTTGAACTAGGCCGGTGGATTCATGCTTACTTTGAGAAAAACAAAATAGAAAGGATGCACAACTAAGTTCTTTGCTTGTTTGTGGAAGGGTGTGCGCGTGTGTAACTAATATAAAGTGTGGATTAATATATCTCACTCTTGGATTGTTCAATAGAGCCCCTGTGATTTGTAAGCATGGACTACTACTATTATTATAAGAAAAGACAGTCGTAGTGTAATGGTCTGAACTTCTGCAACAACGTAGTTCTGATAGGAAATAGTTTCGAGGGCCATTCCTATGACCCTAATAAAGTTTCAAGCTAGTTGGGATAGATCACCACAAAAAATGAATAAAAGAAAATTGGATTTTGACCAAATTGTGTAAGGAATAGCCATGAGGTTACTATGGATAAGTTCAAAAGGTGTTCCGAGAATGTTGGAACAATTAGAAGAAAATTAGATCCCTAAGGAGCAAAATTGAAAATTTTGTGACGAAACGAATCAAAGCCGAGAAGGGTTCAAGGTCCGGACCTCGGTGGGAAGTACTGGACCCCTTATGGAAAACTGAACCCTAGGGTGAAGTCTGGCTCCTCCCTATGAACCCTGAAAGTTTGGGGTTCGAGGATCGGTCCATGGATGGCAGATCAGTCCGTCAGTGCGTGGTCCCTGGGGTAAGCCTTCGGGAATCGGTCTGTGAATTTGTGGATCGGTCCGTCTGCGGCAGAAATGCCCAGTAAGGACATTTCTGTAATTTTTAAGAGGGGCTTACAAAAAGAAACCCTTCTCCCCTTTTTCTATGTATGCCCACCGCACCACCTGCATGAGAGAGAAAGAGAATGAACTCTCTCATTCTCTATCACGCCTTTCCCTCTCTTTCTCTAAACTCGATGCCAAAGTGGAATTCAAGCTTGGGAGTCGTTTGGGAGTGTCGGATCGAGCTGTCAGCATGCGTGGAAGCTTAGTGAGCTTCACAGCCACGGAGAGGGTTTCGGGGTTTGAGTTCAAAATTTGATAAATTCTTTAAAATTGAAATCCTAACGTCCCCTGGATGATTCTACGCAAGTTTGATAAAAAATTCTTCATAAATTTCGGAGGGTTTTCGGAGAAATGGAAATCTAAGGCATGCTTGGGGCTTTTGAAGTTTTCTGTGTTTTGATCTAAATTGATAGTGTCTTTCTCTAATTGAAGGTTGGAGAAGAGCCCTAGGCAATTTTGATTTGGAAAGCGATGGAGATAGACGATCAATTTCGAGAAACGATCGAAAATGGGCATTTTGGCCATACGTGCTTCGCAGGTGTGCGATTTGCCGCAGGAGTCCGATTGTAAGTCTCTACAAATAATCGAGAGCGTAACAAGGTAGGTTGTACTCTACCAAAGAGATAAGATAACCTCTCATATTTAGAGAGTAATTCAATATTATTTCATTGATGCATGTAATGGTAGGTTAATTGGTAAAATAAGTAGGCATAAATTGTATGCTATTTAGGACAAATTAACTACCACTGGACAAAGAACACATAAGCATGGGAAAACATATATGTATATGTATGCCTAGATAGAGACATTTGAATCTGCCTATGTCGTGGACTAGTAAATTAGGTTGACATACTCTAAGAATTAGAGAACTCAACATTGAACTAGTAAACATAGTATCATGTGAACATAGGTTAGAAAACATAGTGATACGCAGGCTACTTGGATAAGTTGATCATAAAACCTAGGGTTGCATAAACCTAGGTGGGAAAGAAATTGGACCTAGTGTCGTTAAACATAGGTTATAAAACTTAGTGATTGAAAAACCACGTGGACAAGAGACCTGGAGCCTAGAGAGGTTAGTAAAATAGGGCTAACAGCAAACCCCTAAAACCTTGAGTGAGATGATGGTTTCGAAATCCTAGGAAAATATCGAGGGTGTATGTGACTCGTTCCTCGCCCGTCGAGTAAACAGTGATAAGGGTGTAAGTGATCTATTCCTCACCTTTTTGCGAAGGGTCTTGGCTGCGGGTGCATGTGGCATTTTCCCTCTCCCACTGAGAGACCCTAGTTTGTGGGTGCATGTGGCATGCTCCTCTCCCCTTAGACGACCCAACTCACAGGTGCATGTGGGTACATTCCTCTCTTGCCAAGTAGATTCATGGCCGCATGTTCCTCTTCTCGTGCCTGGATACCGCTGGCCACTGTTAATTGACTCAAGACCGAATCAGTACCTATAGCTAAGGTAAAGATATCTTAGGTTAAATAGAAATAAATAGTTAAATATTTCTGTAGATTATTATTTACTATATGTTCGTTTTGCCTCCTTTGGACCTAATGGGTCGAGTTGCTCACTTTGTTGGTCATACCCACTGAAAATTATTTTATAGTTTTCACCCCCCATATTTCACAGGTTCTCCTATGAGCGGTACGACAGCGTGAGATAAGGGTGTAGCTCAGCAGATAGTGTTCTACCATTTAAGATCCAGATAGAAATACCTTTATCGACGTAGTCAATGATAAATCAAAGAGAAGAAAAATATAATAATATTTTGGATTGTAAAAGAAAAGGAAAAAAAAAGAAAAATATAGATGTATTGTATGCATGAGACGAATTCTTATAATAGTTAGTGATTTTATATTTTTGGTCCTTTCATTTTGCAATCCTTACCGATTCAATTTCGAGTTGGAGAGATAGAAAACTCTATTCGTTCGACGGATCTGGATATGTGCTCATAAAAACATTCCTATTTGGAAGGTGATAGAAACAATTTAAACCACCACTAAGATTAGAGTAAGTGTAGATAAAGCCTTTTAAACCGCCTTCACAAATATTAATATTTAGAGACTATTTAAATCACTGACCAATGCACAAAAAATATGAAAATAAAAATAAAAATTCTACATAAAATATTGTGAAAACATTCTTTTAATGATAAAGAGGTAAATCACACAGTAGCGCTTACATTAACGATCAATTGCACATTGCTCCTTATTAAGATAGGCTATGTGCATTGTAGTTTACTGTAGTTTCCTCTGTTTCTACCGAAACTTCTACCCAAGTTTGGTTTCAACAGTCGTAAGATTTAACAACTATAAATTTTTATTTAGGTGAACAAAAAGAGAAACATCGTGTAACACGAATATGATACAAAGCTCCAAATACAGGAGATGCAAAAATAACTCATGCTATTTAGTGACTACCATATCATGCAGCAGGAAAGTTAGCAAAACCGCGTAAAGAGATGAGAAAACAACAAAATCCGAGCCCCTTTCTAGTTTAACAAGCAAAAACATTAAGCGAGAAAGTTTACAACCTTTAGAATATCCCAACTGCATGATTAAGACCTCGCAAAATTTACAACAGAGAAAGGAAAAAGGTTTAGGATAGAGAGTTTAAACTCTAAGACCACAGATCATTATAACAGCACATATGATGCAATCCATAAAGACGGATTTCATAGCCTTTTGGAAAACCAACCCAACCTCCAAGGTTCTCCCAATGTTATCTGCCAACCCGTTATCATTGTTTCTAGCCCTCGTTTTCTCCACCTTTTGATCATTACCTTTAATTGACATCGACCGACCAAGAACAATGGTCGCATCAGTGAGTAAGACGAGTAAAAGTGGCCTAGAACATATCATACCTCTTAAAAGTCCACCGCTGATATTATACTGATGGTTTGACAAGATAACCAAAAAGGCTATGGCGACAGCCGAAAGTAAACGGATGTTTTCAGAAGCTGAAATGGATTGGCTTATTCGACTCGATGAGAAAATCAAGTGATTCTTTGAATGTGCGATTGAAGGAGCTGGTCCAGGAAGTCGTTGATCAGGCTGGCTATGAGCCATTGAAGAGGTATGCACTTCTTTGTCATTGATGACGTTCGGCATGTTGAGTGAAGAGCTGTTAGTAGCGTCAACTGTGGGCATACCATTTTTGATCCTATGTTTCATGATTTCATCATTTAAATGTGGTTTAGTAGCTCGATTGGTTGGCTCAGATTTCTCGGTGATGTCTCCAGTATCAACAATCCCTTGATTCGCTTCATCTTTCTTTTTTTTCCATTGCTTGGCAGCCTCAATTACAGAAGTATCATTCTCACCAAGCGAAGCAACTGTAACAAAGCAAAGGGATCAATAATCTGTAGAGAAAGTCAAAAATCAAGACATAATTGTGATAATTTGTCTGAATAACAAATACAAGTAAAATAATTAATAAGATTTGCCTGGGATAACCAATAGACAGGTCACAGTATCACAATTTTCACCTAGTTACTAATCATATAACTCTACTGCGTTATGTAATCAATAGTAAAAATAAAGTCATTTTGATCAGCAATACTAATATTGAAACAAAACAACGGAAAGAAAAGTGCAGATCCACGTGAACTTTGGCCTGATTGCAAATCACCACCTGAAGTTTAAAAAGAAAAAAAAATACTAAATGATCAACCAATTGTTTCAACCAACAACCTCATATGAATATATGAAAACAAAAAATTGACGGCTCACCTCCACCTAAGCGTCAGCAAACTTACATTCACCACTCGAACTTAGAACTTCAGTGCTATTATAAAGCTTTAAAAAGTTCCTTCATTAATTGATATTAATTAACAGTTCATGTAGCAAATTATAATTTTTTTGAACTTTAGCTAGCAATTCGAAATTACGTAAAAGCTCAGATGGGTCTGAAGTTCCAATTTTCCCCTTAAAAAAATAGGAGAGGAAGTGTTAGAACTGATAGAAATGCTTCCATAACACGAGTCTCGCAAATTGGAGAACCCAAGGTTAGTGGTACTAGCAAAGAAAGGGAGTTACTTAGTGAAAAATGTCTTGAGTCCACGAGATAAAAAGTTCAAATTTATGAACAATTAATTTGTTTTAATCAATATAGCTAACATGTGACTGTCTTGTGACAATAAAATCCACGTCAGACCCCAACTGGAATTTGGACCAAATTTTCCATCACCGCCCAAACTTTAAAAAAGATATGCTAAACTTTGAACTTAAATGTTATTAACAATTTTATTAAAGTACTTTTTTCCTATCAGAAGAATATCACGTCGTGCCAACAGTTAGAGAACTTAAACAGCAGGCTGGATGATTGATTGAAATAAATTGATTGTTTAGAAAATAAATTTTAATGCAAATCACAATTGTTCCAAAATTCTCGTGGGAGTGGGACTATCTTCCTAATCCTAACTAAAATTAGATGGCATCACATGCAATTAAATGTGTCGGAAAAATTTATCTTTTCAAATTAATTCTTTTAAATAATTTAAATTTAATTTAAATTCGAAATACTGTATAACAAAATTTAGATGAAGTCTATGAATATCGAGGCGTGCATGAGCACTGTCCTAGAAGCGAGATTGCTACTCCACGTGCGAGGCTCCGGCAATTACCCCTAGCGATACAACGACCACGGTCTATCATGTCGGCATGAGTCTAGGATGGTGCGTAGCAAACTCAACGTCTTTCAAAAATCCAGCAAAAATAGAAACTCAAAGAAAAAACTCAAAATCAAAATGTAAATTTCAGTGTAGTAGTATTCTGTAAAATAGAGATAGAGGAGAGTATATATTGCAGCTCAAGTAGTAACCAAGCTCTCTCTTGCTCTCCATATAAAGAGCTCAAGGGCCCAGCAGGAGGCTCCAACGGGTAGCAATCTCGGGTAGCCCACAAAGCCCTTTCCAATGAAGGCTCTTGGCTAGCCTGCAACTTCCCAAGGAAGTAATTATGGCAAAAAGAAAAGTCAAAATAAAAATGAACCAAGTCAAGATTACGCGCACCGCCGCCTGACCCGACTTGTGCTTGTGCCGTGCGCGCGTGTTTAAGAGAAATCTTACTCTCACTTTCTACTAACCAATACATACACAAATGAGGAAGTAAATAAACCCGTGATGAGTTTTTAATGTGGGACTAAACATCACATGTAGAGATGAATGAGTTTGGACTCCCAGGCAAAATTTATTGATATTGGGCCGTCCAGAAAAACTCAAAGGTCAAAACACAAGTTTAAAATCACTAAAACTATATAAAATCCAACAAAATGTACCCAAAGACTCCATAATTTTCTTCCAGATTGATCAGATCGTAAAATTTAGGCAAACAATATTGAAGAGAAAAGAAAGGGGAAGGGGGGGGGGGGGGGTCGGTGAGTATACCGGTGGTGGTGTTGGGATCGCTTTCTACTTCGTCTTCTGGCTTGGGCGGCAGGGATCGGGATTCGCCGGTGGGTTTTTTTTTAAACTAACCCTAAAATTTTTTGATATTTGCAAACTAACCTTTCCAAATTTTTTTTTGTAAAACTAACACTCCTTTTGCCAGCAGGGCGCCACGGAGGCGTGGTGACCTGAAGGCGCTGAGTCGTTCAGCGTCTTCAGGAAAACCCTGTGAAGACGCTGAACGAATCAGCGCCCTCATAGTTATTAAGGCGCTGATTCGTTCAGCGCTTTCAGCCTGAAGGCGCTGATCCATTCAGCGCCTTCAGCATATACTGTGAAGGCGCTGAGGACTTGGCCAATTTTCGAAAATTGGCTATTTACGCGAAAATTGGCTAAGTCCTCAGATATAACTACTAAAGGCGCTGAATAGTTCAGCGCCTTTAGCATCATATGTTAAAGGCGCTGGTTGGTTCAGCATCTCTAACAAATATGTTAAAGGCGATGACCTATTCAGCGTCTTTAACGTATTTGTTAGAAACGCTGAATAGTTCAGCGTGTTAAAGGCGCTGAATTATTCAGCGCCTTTAACATATAATGTTAAAGGCGCTGAACGATTCAGCGCCTTCTTCTTCACTATACCCACCTGCGCGGGCAGCAGGCGCTCATTTCTTCTCTTCAATCCCGCACAGTGCCGATCTCCTCATTTCCCTCCGCTAGCTCCCGCACAGTACCGCGGAGCACAGTGCCGATCTCCTCTCCCGCACATTGCCGTTCTCCTCTCGCCGTCGCCGTCGCCGTGCTCCCACACAGTACCACGGAGCACAGTGCCAATCTCCTCTCCCGCACAGTGTCGTTCTCCTCTCGCCGTCGCCGTCGCCGAGAGGAAGCACATTGTTGCCGTCGCCGTCTCTCTCGCTCTCTATATCTCTCATTGTGAGCCTCGCTCTCTCTATCTTCTCTCTCTCTCTCTCTCTCTCTCTCTCTCTCTCTCTCTCTCTCTCTTTCTCTCTCACAGTGAGATCGCTCACTGTGAGAGATCCCCTCACAGTGAGAGAGAGAACTGTGAGATCGCTAACAGTGAGCGATCTCCTCACTGTGAGATCGCTCACAGTGAGCGATCTCCTCTCTGTGAGATCACTGTGAGATCGCTCACAGTGAGCGATCTCCTCTCTGTGAGATCGCTCACAGTGAGCGATCTCCTCACTGTGAGATCGCTCACAGTAAGCGATCCCCTCACTGTGAGATCGCTCTGTTCTCACAGTGAGGTCTGTTCTCACAGTGTCCATCTCTGTGAGAGGGATCTCTCACAATGAGAGAGTTATCTCACTGTGAGAGAACTTTCACAGTGAACTCTCACAGTGAGGGATCTCTCACAGTGAGGGATCTCTTACTGTGCGAGAGATTTTACTGTGTCCGCGCGAGATCGCGCACTGTCGCCCTTAGCATTACCTTGCGAGATCTCACAGTGAGAGGTTTCATTGTCGCTCTCTCACGGTGAAGTTTAAATTATTATTTTAAAGTGCTTAATTTTTTTTGTAGTTAAAATGGCTAATCGTCGCATGTCGCTAAGTGTTCATTAGGATGGACAGTTAGTTATCGATGAGAATGGTCCAAAATATATCGGCGGTTGAAAAAAATTAATCGCGATACCTTCTGATTCTACATATACTAGTTTCGAGACGAGAATGTATCGTTTAACAAATTGTAGAAGAGAAGAATTTCGTTTAAAATTCACTATTCGTTGCCCCAGTGTCGGTAATGAATATTTAGCTCACGAAGTAGTAGATGATGAATCATTAGAGGAAATAATTGGATTATGTGAACATTATGGTTTTGTGACGGTATATATTGAGAAAGAGCTACACCCGTCGGAAAATTTTGAACCGCAAGGTTATTACACGAGAATGCTCCACAATTATATTGATGTGGGTCATTCCGCCAATGTAATGGATGATCCAAATTTTCTAAGCCAAGGTGGTGTAAGAATTACAAGGTTAGTAAAATAACATAATAAATTGGTGATTTGTAATTTTCTGTAATTGGACTTAATCATTATATATACTGCAGAGAAAGTGAGTATTCGCCTATTGAGAGTGTTGTACCTTGCTCGGTTAGTGTGCCACCAACGACCATATGTGTGCCACCTACGACCACACACACGCAAGCCACAACCTCACGTGGACAATGCACGACCACACACACGCAAGCCACGACCTCACATGGACAAGCCACAACCTCATGCGGACAATGCACGACTTCCCGTCTAGAACCTGAATTGTCTCATTTACAACTAGAACCTTATGATTGGGGGTAAGTACAAATCTAAGTAATTTTTAAATTAATGGGATGTGGATGTGGTAATGTTTACCAAATGTGCAGGTTATCTACTTCTTATGAATATTGGAATAATCCTGCTATTAATGATTTTGGTACTAATGTTGACGAATGAGGTAAAAATATTGATGAAGAAGATGCTAATGTTGACGGGGTGGTGATAGTGATATTAATCATGAGGATTCACCAATCAATGATGATCACAATAGTAGTGAGGATGAAGATTTGAATGATCCATCATATGATATAGATGATGATCATGATGGATGGCTAAATTATCTTGCAAATGCCATTTTCAATGAAATGGACAACCCAGAAATAAGCAACGAATATGTTGACAATCCTGACGAGGAAATTGAATTTGTTGATCATCCGGAACGTTTTCCTACAGATAATAATTGGATGAATCAGTATGTTGTAGATCCTACCGAGGGTGATATTCGACAAATCAATATTGGTCTCCCTAGCATTGACGGGACTTGGGTTGGCCGCGTCTTTCGTGATAAGGCATCTTTATTGAATGCTCTAGACCGGTGGCATATTTATCATAATGTACAAATGAAAGTTTTGAAATCTACTAGAACGACTTATACTGTCAAATGCTTCGTAGAGGGATGTGCATGGAGATTACATGCTTCGGTACCTCAAGATACGACGTACTTTAGGGTTAAAACATATGCTGGTCTACACACATGTGTAATTCCAATGCTGAACGCGGCACACCGTAATTATAATTCGAGCCTTATATGTCAATTGATTCTCCCTACATTAAAGGCTAGACTTAGTATGACACCAAAAGAAATTCAAGAAACGGTGCGAGAGGAATACCATGTTGACATAACATATTGGAAGGCTTGGCAATCAAGGAGTAAAGCATTACAGCTTATTTACGGGAGCTGGGAGCAATCATACACAGACTTGCCTCGTTACCTTAATATGGTGAAGGAATCTAATCGAGATACTTTATGGTGTCTGGAACATAGGTGGCCCGCTGATGGGATTTCTCGCTTTGGTCGTGTTTTTTGGTCATTTGGACCTTCGATTCGTGAATTCGCACAATGTCGGCCGGTAGTGAGTATCGATGCCACACATATGTACAGCAAATACAAAGGTCATGCGTTGATAGCGATGGCTGTAGATGCAAATAATGGACTATATCGATCCTTTGGCATTTGCAATTTGTGAGGGCGAGAATGGCGGGAGTTGGAGATGGTTTTTGCAAAACCTGCGTCATTATGTTACCCGCGATAGAGCCATTTGTTTTATATCTGATCGATTTCCTGGATTGAGGGAAATAGTGGGTACTATCTATCCTCCAGCACAGGGTCACGCGCATCGTTGGTGTTTTCGACACATGAAAGCAAATATGAATAAGCGCTTCAAAAATAAAACTTTGTTAGATAAATTTTGGCAGATCGGAATTGCTTCAACACCGACGGAATATAATCAGTTGAAGGAAGAATTAGAAACGTTGGATCACGATGTTTGGCAGTGGGTCCATGATCTTGATAGATATAAAGAGTACTGGGCAAAGGCATTTGATGAAGGCCGCCGGTTTGGATTGAATACTACGAATCTATCTGAATCGTTAAATGGGGTACTTAAGGGCAGTCGTGGTTTGCCTATCACGGCTTTTGTTATGGCTATATTTTATAAGCTGAATAAGTTTTTTTTTTATCGCCGTGCTTACGGTGAAAGTATGACGGACGTGCTATGTCACGCTCCGGGGTCGATACTGCGACCCGGGCTCGCCAACAGATCCGCCGCCTATACGAGAAGCCCCGTATAGACGTAGCGACTAACCTGCAAAAGAATCATCTACACTAGCAGATATCAAAGCTGAAATAGTAAAAGCTGAAATAAAAGATATAAAATACAACTACAGCTCTAAAAATATACAGACCAACCTCACCTCAAAATACAAATGTCTCTCTCACTGCAGTAGAAGAAAGGTACAACTCGATATCTCACTACATGAGTCACTCAACATAACACTCTCAGCAACTGGTAAGGGGTACATCTACGCTCTCTGCTAGGATGACTGGAAGGGATCTATCTCGCGACTCCCTCACCTCGGTCAGATGGAGCAAAAACAACAACTGGAGCAGCAGGAACCGGAGCAGAAGTCCCTGGGGAAAAGGACACCACGACGGGTGTGAGAACTACCTCCCACAGTAGTTCTCAGTGGGTGCCGCCAACAAGCCCGACGGTCTGCCCACTAAGTCCACTAGAGGCATAAAGTAACATCTGCAGTGCTGTAAGGAAAGCTGGAAAAAAGTAAACTCTACAGCTACTATGCCTCTATCTAGATGCTCAAAGAGTGGAACAGAAGGGATATGATGCCACAACTAACTCTCAACTCAGATCACCCAATCCAAACTGACTGCCACATCGGGTCCAGTCAAGCCTGCGCCTACCTACTGCCGTACATCCCGGAGGACCGGACTCACGTAGGACGTCCGTGACTGCCAAAACTGGCTCAGCCAGAGGGACGGTGTCCGTGACTGCCAAAACTGGCTCAGCCAGAGTGACACAAGAGAGCTCAATCTCACGCCGGTACTACAACCCGGTATATATATATCTCAATCTCAATGCTGGTACAACAACCCGGTCTCGCCTACTCCGGAGTGGCACTCGAGGGGAGCGACCCGCTCGAGTCAATAAGTAACCCATATCAAGTATCTCTGCAAGGTATCTCTGTCAAGTACAAATGTGGCTCATGCAGGCTATGATCCAAATCCTCGATCAACAAGATCGGCTATAACCAACAATCACTGTCTCACTCACTGGCTAGAATCCACACAACTGAGACTCACTGTCACTCTGACAGCTCCCAAGAAACCCAGATCTACCATCACTATCACTCTCCCAAAGAAAGCTGATCTACAGACTGCTATCAACTCCACTCGGTCCCCAGACACGAGTGCAAATGCATCCCACAACCACCCGACCTCCCAGCCCACAACCCGGGCGAGAAAAGCTAAGTCCAGAAATGATAAGTATAATAAGTGATGTGGGAATGTCTAGAGCAATAAAGAAACCTAGCCCAAGTTGAAGTTTTCTACAGTCTGGCTGAACATGATACATATGACAGGGGTGCTAGGTCAAGTTCCAAGATTTCAATAGTCAACATGTTGTAGGAAGCAATAAGATCACAAGGTTCAACAACTGATATACAAGAGTAATAACATTCAGTTTCCACAAGCTATTAAGTCTATTTACTAACATGCATGCTCCTACATACATAGAATTAGTACGCAGTCTATAGATTTTGAAAGCGAGGTCACCCACCTGAACGTGCTAACTGTCCGAAATCGTACAGCTAAGAATACCCAGATACAGCTATATCTGTACATCCACCAAGCCAACAGTGCCAAAGCAGTGCTCAATACATCCTGGGTACCAAATACATTCCAAAAATTACACTTAATTCCACAAAATTCCAAACGTACAAAATCTGCGATGAACAGTCCTCTTTCTACGAAATTTTCACCTGCTTAAAGTGCCTAGAAAATTCCAATAAAAATATCACAGCGATCCTCGCGTCGATACCTTCGAAACGGGTACCTGCACGTCCAAAACGGAGCCCCGTAGGTCAAGATACAAATTCGACAAGGTGGCCTACTCAACAATTTCTGTACCAAAAACTGTAGCACTGAACACAGGAAAACAGGGATTTTCACCTTCAATAAAATCTTGGAAAAATCCAAGAAAAATACGAGCGCGTTCCTTGTGATCTGTAGATGAAAAACTTGTATAAGCACGTTCCCGTCTGACGCTCGAGCGCGAAGATAAAATTCTGGCAAGGAGCTGCTGTCCAAAACTCCACCAGCAAAACAGTGGCTTAGAAATGTCTCGAAAACCGTGCCATAAAATCTGAATCCAGCAAGATGATCAACACAAAAGTCGAAGGCGTACCTCTCGTGAATCCAACGCGGCAGAAATCGTCCAAAAATACCATCGGAGTAGCTCTGTGGACCTCCCAGACCGAAATGCGGTGATAACGGGCCTTCGATGAAAGATCGTCGCTCTGTGCTACGATGCCGAAGTCGTCGACGCCGCGGCTTCCAAAAATTTTGGGCCTCTGCCAGAAGATGCGCAACACGAAGATCTCCAACTTTTCTAAAGGGCCCAAGGGCAGGGGAGCTCGAGAAAAGGGGAAAAAATCCCAAGCAAAGGGGCTATTTATAGGCCCAGCCCGAAAAATCCAACCTTTGGACTTTTGGGCCCAAATTCCGGGCGCCCGGGCATTCCGGGCTGCTACAGTGTTCGGCCCGGCCCAACACTGTGCGCGCCCGGATTGCTCCGGAGCCGACACGTGTCCCAGAGGCTTCCCCCGCACCCGGCGCACGTGCGCCAGCCAACAGCGCAACTCCGCGTGTCCCGACACGCGTGCGTGCGCGGCTGCACCCGGCCAACCACGGGGCGCCACGTGGCGCCCCCACGTCGCCCCCACGACGCTCTGTCCGTACGGACACCTGCCCCCGCCGCTGCGTGGACCACGCACACAAAGACCTGCCAACTACAAGCCGCCACGTGGCCACCCCCGGTGCATCGTGCACCCGCGCCGCTCCATGGACCGCGCCTGCCGCGCCGGCCAATCGGGAGGCGCCACGTGGCCAGCGCCCGGTGCACGCTTCCGCGGTGGACCGCGCGCCTCCGCCGCCGCCAGCCGCCGCGCTCCGCCGCTGCCTCTCCGGCGGCCGGAACAGTGCCGCCGAACCTCGAAATGCGTGTTTTCGCATCCGGACTCCGAAAAATATAAGTAAATAGTCCATTTCGATCGTTTTCGCGCGCTGAATCCAAATCCGCTGTCCAATCTGCCAAATTCCACTTCTAAAATTTGTCAAAAATTCCCAGAAAAGTGAATTCGATCCATTTTTTGTGCCGGGTCAATTTCTTGGTTCCAATACGCGCGCAAAAACCTCAATCAGCCAAATGAGCCTCATGTTAAGCAATCTGCTCCCATTTTACACCAGGAATATGTTGGGTTATGTATAATTTGTCACGCCCCGAGTTTTGAAAAGCAGGCTAAATTTTTTTTTTTTTTTTTTATAAATCAGAGTCCACCAACCGGGCGTAACAGACCGCCACACATATAGGAAATCCCCTATCCACAGGGATAGGGTCTCTCCTATACATGGACGGCTAGGCAAATCCGATCATCAATCAGAGATCAATCGACATCTAAACTAAACAATGACTAGTCAACAGGAATAATCCAAATAATCGAGAAGCTGAAATAACATAAATCAGAGTCAACCACAATCATCAGGGGGACAGCTCTATCGTGACAGCCTCACTGGATCGTCCCGACACCCTTCTACTCGAACGACCTGAAAAACAGTCACCCGAGGGTGTGAGACACACCGGAGTGTATCCCAGTGGGCACGACGAGCCGAGAAATAGCTAATCGTACCTACTGGGTACAATAATCTGCGGATAGTAAAGATCATAGGGTAAAGTTGAACAATAAAGCAGATCTACTGATAATCAACAGAATCCACAGATAAGCTAACTAGGCAGGTAATCAATCATAAGGAACTGCAGATAAGTAATACTGAAAATTGAAATATCGGCTATGCATCAACAAAGAATAACAAGTACTAACCGGTGCCACTGTTGGTCACGGGGACCTCAGGCGAAGATATCTATGCAGAGCCAATCATAATCATCCTGGATTCCACCTAGCAGAACTGAACCGCAAACCCCGTACCATTGATATAGCCAAGAGGATTGTCACGCCCCGAGTTTAAAAACCAGCGTCTAAATTTTTTTTTTTTTTTTTTAAATCAGAGTTGCAAACTAGCCAGGGCGCAACAGACCGCCACATATATAGAAGAGTCCCAATCCCACTGGGGATTGAGCCTTTTCTATATATGCACGGCTAGCTTGGCAATCAACAGAGTACTAACTACGTACCACTAATATAACACGGATAGTAAATTACACAATTACAACAACTTATTACATTTTCCTTGTTACATCAAATAACTAAATGCTTGGCTATCGGCTGTCCAGGGTCAAGCTCTATCTCGTGATCTCACCAACTCGTCCCGACATCTCAACACCCGCTCGACCTGAAAAACAGTCACCCGAGGGTGTGAGACACACCGGAGTGTATCCCAGTGGGCACGACGAGCCGAGAAATAGCAGATCGTACCTACTGGTATACAATGCTAGAGGATAGTAATAGATCAGGGTTAGGGTAAAGCAGATATATAACTGGTGCTGTAAAGGAAGCAAAACTCATAATCTGGGTACAAGCATAGGAGATAAATTTAGCAGAATTTAAAACATGTATCAGGATAATCAACACATCAAGGAGTTAGGACAATCAGCAAGATAACAATGAAACTATAATCAAAGGCATCACATAGAATCATATAAAGGTAGATAACTAGAAGCCAGATCAAAGAATCAAAGAATCATGTTAAAGCAACTTAACAACACATGCATCAAATAGATGAAAACGCAAAGACCCAATCACAAGCTACCATATTGGCCTTCACAAGACCTCAGGCAAGGCTGCCCACTTGGCACCACCTGGTTGACATTCCCTTCACAAGGGTCACGGGTTGCCACAGCTAACCACTTTACCGGTAAAGAACATCGCTACGGGTAGCAAATCCGCTGATGTTCGTGAAGTACAACGGTGCGGGCGAATCATATGCAAATGCTCAAGCTCACGGTCCACTGACCGGGTAATCGGCAACAAGCCGGGAAATCCCCACTGGGATGCAATGACAAGATCAACTGAATCTCAACACTTATGCAGGAACACTCAGCAATAAATCTCAACTCATATGCAAGATCAAGGCAAATCTCAACTCAGCAGAAGCTCACATATAAACTCAACTCAACCACACAAACCAACCAAATGATACAAAACTTAAACACATATTTTTAAGAAAATTGTTTTGAAAAGTCCAAACCCCGAAAAGCATTGCCCTCGTCCTATCAAACAAGAACAGACTCAGGCGACACTACGAAGCTTGGGTTTCCAAACCTCGTAGAGCAATTGCCTTTGTCCTATCAAACAAGAACAGACTCCGGCGACCCTACGAAGCTCGGTAAAAACATCAGTTAAACAAATCTATGTGCTCAACAGTGTATCATTTGATCGACAGGACCAACAGGCTTACTCATCAACCATGGAAATGTTCCAAGATAAGATATAAATACCAGAGGCACTAAGAATAATCATGTAAGGCAGAATAGAACTGATAACAGGCATTGCTCAACATCTCACCCAATCAGACAGACTAACCCCTTATGCAACTAAACACATGTTTTTAAGAAAACCTTTGAAAACAATAGGTTTTTGGGTCCCAACCCTCGTAGAGCGTTACCCTCGTCCTATCAAACAAGAACAGACTCAGGCTACCCTACAAGGCTTGGTAAAAAAAACATTTATTTTAAAAGATCATGTATTTAGCAACATAACGGGCGAACAACAAGGAAGCAGGTATAAAGCAGGCATAAGGTAGCAAATCGCTGAATCAATGGAAAGGCAGGCTCAAGCATTAATAGACTGATACAATAATCAAGCATAGGAGTGCAACTACGAAATGGCCAATTAGTCAGAGCAACTAACAGTAATATATATTGCAACCAAAGGCAGACAGGTTCAAGATAAACTAGGTTACCAAAAACAGGAGTCCAACCAGTATCGCACCCCAGAGGGCCGAACTGATAAAACCCGGACCGAAGATAACCCACCTGTCGTTTTGCAGGCGACTAAACTGTATCAACTGAACACTCGAAACCAGAGGCAAACCATGCCAACCTGAATCAAAAATACTTATCAGGGAAAACTCAAACCCAACCAACAACTTACCTAGACCCTTAAGGTTTTCAAAAACCGCACTTTTAATGCTTTTTGAACACTGTTTTCACTCGTTCTCTTAAACAGAAAATCATTTTTACGAGCCGTCACCTCCAGCAGGTGACTTTTAACTTGCTGAACACCGTGCTCACACATTTGTGGTAGCACGCAACCCGAGGAAAACTTCGGGCCACAATTTTCTTCTCTAACCTAGCCTATTTGTAATTTTGTTTCTCCGGATCATCGAAACCTAAATCTAACGCGAGCATCGCGTCCAGTGACCCCAAATTAGCCAGGAGCTCACTGTTACAGTTTTTCAAACAGTCCAAAAACAGGACCTTGGCCAATTATTCATTCTAGGGTTGTTTAACCTATAACTTAACTTTTATTAATCCAAATAAAAATCTGCTTTAAACATAAACCTAAAATGGCTCAAAAATCACTGGGCTTGCCCTAGTGCAACACAGAAATGGCTAGATCAAAAGATCCATCAACCTTGCTTACTAACATAAAGTACAATGCTCCAAACCTCTGTCCACACAGATCTAACTTGATCTGAAGCGAGCATCAAGCTCAGGGGATCATTTGAAGCATCTTTCATATTTACATCAATGTCTAATTCCAATTAAAAGTTCATTGTGGCATTTAATCAAACAGGTGGTGTGCACAAATAATCCACATACAACATAGCCAAATTCAAACTTGGTTCTCTGCAAATACTGGACCAGAAGGCATATAACTTGGATCATTAGATTCTACTAAGTCTCTGGAGCAACTCCCATCAACCTGGAGCAAGCCAGATGCCAAGTTGGCCGCGGGCTCAAGGAAGAAGATGATGACTCCTTGCTTTGAAATTCGTGATGCTTCAACCAGAAGCTCTGGGACCAAACCAAAAGCACCAATAGGTGCTAAATACTTCACTAAAGCTTTCTGTGCCCATGCCCGGTCGACGGGGTGCGGCGGCGGCGGCGGGGAGCAAAGCTCCATTTCGAGCTCAACCCCTCTAATGGCGGAATTTAAAAGAGGCTATATGAAGCCTTCTAACTTGGACGGAAGATTCCTCTGGTCCATACAAAGCTTCCCGACCAACCCTCCCCGGCCGGAGTTGGCCGGAACGCCGGCGACCACAAGTTGAACCCATTTCGGTTCAAACTTGGCCGCGCCACCTCCAGTCTGCATGGTTGCCATGCAAATGCATGGTTGGACTCTAAATGGTCCCGTGAATCTTCTTGGCCATGTGCCCGGCGGTGGGGAGGCTCGCCGGCGCCGGAGCACGAAGCTCGGCCGAAGTGAAATTTTCCCAAAAACTAGGGCATAAATCTGCCATTGATCCGCTCGATCATACTCCACCAAATTTGGTGGGGTTGATCCTCATCCCCTACAGTCCATGCCTACCAATTTTGACCCATTTTGGTCCATTGGTTGAAGAGAACGACCGCGGCGGAGCAAACTTAGGTTTCCGGCGAGATCTCGCTTCCGCCGGCAAACCAGTGTACATGGGGAGCTCAAACTTGGCTCGAAGCATCCTAAGGACCTAAATAATCTACTGCTAGTGGTCTCGGGCTCAAACAAACCGTGGTTTAAAAACCTCACCTTGGCCTAGGTTGAAGAAGATGGGATGAAGCCGGTTCTCTTCCTCCTCCTTCGCGCGGCCAAGGCAACCTCCCAGGTTGCACCACAGGCACAGGGGAACTCCTCAGGGACTCCAAATCCAAACTTGAAGAAGCTTGGTCCCAACCTTCTTCCTCCTCTCTCTCTCTCTCTCTCTCTCTCGGGTTCCTCTCAATGGGGTGATCTCTCTCGGCCACCCCAGCATCCGAGGCTTAAGAGGAGTTACTCTTGGGAGTTAGAAAAATCCCAAGAGCCCCTCTTGTAACCCCCCCCCCCCCCCCCACGAGGGAGCCCAAAAGCCCAACAACCCTTTGCAACAAAACCAACTCAAACCCGGTTCAGACCTAACCCAAGCCTCCGGGGTCTTCACAGTAGGTACAAAATGCACCCAACACCCCATGGTTTAAGCCCTTAACAATTTGACACATAAAATATTAACAATTTTACGAAAATACCCCTTTTTGGTGCATTTCACGCATTTCGAGAAAATTTGTTCGCCGAATTGCGAAGCGGACTTCGCCACGACGTCCGGCTCGTCGAGACCTGTCAGGTAGCGTGTTTGTTTGGTTTGTTCGACGCTTGGATTAAAAGTCGTTCCATAAAGTTCGTCGAATTATCGCGCGTGGCACGCACTTCGATGCATCCGGGTCGCCAAACGCGAAATCCGTCAGTGCCATTGCGCTCAGAACGTCGAAATTAGCTAGGATCCATTACTCATACTCCTATGTTAAAATCCCAGATAGTAGTTTGGCCGTTAGTGCGTGCGAGGGATTAAAAATCGAGGGTTACTATTCACTTTAAGTCGCGGGGCCCGCTTTTTGATTTCTGATTTCTGGAAGATCTGACCGTCGGATCGAAAACATATGAATATGAAATTTCTATGTTTCGACGAGACGATCGCAATGGTGATCTCGGATTTTCCAGATCAGACCCCGATCAAAAGTCGATATCTCTGGGCCCACTATTGACCCACTATCTCTCCACTTTTGCCAAAATTGACAAATTTTAAATATTTAAAAGCAAACAGAGACTTTTAAATTCTAGATTACTACATTACCCACAACTTCTAAGAAGTTTCGTCCCCGAAACTTAACAAAACATACTTTTAGTAGGTCTCTAATGGATTCACGATAGTGACAACTAGTCACAAGACATCAATAATCTTCATGGCTACTAGGTTAGACCCAATCTGAATATTCCCCATCACAGGGCAGAGTATTTCTCAATTCTTTCAAAAGTACGTTGTCGGCCGCCAACGTGCTTACCAAAAGAAAGGCGAAATACCATAGATCTGTCTCCAACAACTGGTTGGGGACACAACTTACACCTGAAGGTACATCACATACCTTCCCATACAGTCTCTATGCCGTTAATATCACCTCTACTAAAGGTCACTATACTCCCGAGGTCATGAATGCTAACTCACGAGAAACTGGAACCATACTTCAGTGTTTACTAATTACAACACGGTGGTATATCTTTTAGTCTCTGATACCTGTAACCGATATGAGCCTTTTGGCCCTACTGAAACTTCAAGCCCACGGTCGAAACCATGTGTCACGCCCCGAGATTCAAAAGTGGGTCTAAATTTTTTTTTTTTTTTTATATCAGAGTTTCAAAACCAAGCCAGGGCAATGACAGACCGCCACATATATAGAAGAGTCCCAATCCCCTATGGAATTGAGCCTTTTCTATATATGCACGGCTAGCTTTCACAACAACATCAGAGTAGTCTAAACTACGTACTACTAACATTACAATTACATTACAATTTTCCTCTTTGGCAATTGCTAATACAAAGATAACGGCTGTCCAGGGGTAGAAGCTAACTCGGAACCTCACCAACTCGTCCCGACATCCCAGCACTCGCTTGACCTGAAAAACAGTCACCCGAGGGTGTGAGACACACCGGAGTGTATCCCAGTGGGCACGACGGGCCGGGAAATAGCAAGCCGTACCTACTGGGTACAATAATAAGCGGATAGCAAAAGTAGGATATACTGAACATAGAAAACAGGTATATAATCTCAGCAGAGTATCATCAATCATGGATTAATCAACTGAGCAGTGTAATCATATATAGAGCTGATCATGCTATAACTGATAAGACTACAGGTAGGAATGAATGATCATGTTATAACTGACAAGCAGGAATGAATATACTGTACTGATAAACAAGAAACAATCATGCTATCACGGATAATCTGGTGAGCGGTAAATGATCATGCTATATCTGATAATCTGTCAAGCAGGAAATAAACAAGGATAATGCATCAAAAGTAATCATCACAAATATATCCAATCAAATGCCACTTTTGGCCGCAAGGGCCTCAGGCTAAACTGCCATGGAGCATATGACCTCAGGCTAAACCACTCTTGGTCATTGGGTCCTCAGGCTAAACCACTGTTGGACACCCTGGGGCCTCAGGCCTAAAGCCATTCTTGGACACCCTGCAAGCTATCATAACCCCACTGGGCTCACGGGTCGATCAGACCTCTCTACCGGTAAAGAACACCGTGACGGTGGCCAAACCGTCGGTGTGCGCGACTGAAAGCTGGCTCAACACGGCGATCATAATTCTGATGCTCAAACCATGGTCCACTGACCAAATAGACGGCAAGAAGCCGAGGAAAATCCCCACTGGGATACAAGTATAACATGCCAAGTACTGAAGTAATCTCACCTATTCTAAACATGCAGTAAAGAATAGAGACAGGTATAGAACTATGCTAGTGACCAATCAAGCATGGCATGTGTTCAGGAAATGCATATCAACTGCTGAAGAAATCATGATATGTCTCAGTAGAGTAATCAAGCAATCTGCTGGAATATAAGCATGATATGCGAGCAAGTAATAAGAACAGGTATAAACTCAGTAGTAGTCATGATGCTAAATCTTAGTCCACGGTCGGTAGACCGGACAGACGGCGAGAAGCCGAGGAAATCCCCACTGGGATATCGATACTGATGCAAATCACAATGCTGAATCTAAATCCACGGTCAGTAGACCGGACAGACGGCGAGAAGCCAAGGAAATCCCCACTGGGATATCGATACTAATGCAATTATGTAATCATGCCAGGAACTGAGACTAGAATTCCTATTATTTAGGAACAAGCACATATAGGCATAATCAGGGCTGAAATCAAAAACAAGTGTCCGACTGGACTAAAGCAACCAGAGGGCCGAAAAGATAAAGCCCGGACCGAAGATAACCCACAAACCGTTTGACCAATACGTACCAAAATTGGGGTACCGAGACTGTAGAACAATTAGAATAAATCTGCAAAGTTTGGGAATTTTTGGTCGAGCCGTTTGCGAGAAAAAGGGTGCCCTAGCTTTGTGGAACTGTGCATGTTAGCCGAGCTTGCTGCTCCGGCGCCGGCGCGCCTCCTCGCCGCCGGGCACTTGTCCAGAAAGGTTGCTGGGACCAAGGGGAGTGCATCCATGTGCTTGCATGGCTCCCATGCAAGCTTCGGGTGGCGCGGCCATGCCCAACCCGAAGTGGGTTCTTGTAACCCTCGCCGGCGCTCCGGCCATCTCCGGCAACCCGGAGTGGGTCGGGAAGCTTAGTATGGGTATTGGAAGCCTACCCTGCAAGTTTGAGGGACTCCCATGGACTCGGATAAAATCCGCCATTAGTGGCATTAAGCTCGAATTGGAGCTTCGTGCCCGGCCGGCGCCGCCTCTTCCCGTCGACCAAGCACGGGTCTGGACAGCATCAAGGAGATGAGGTGCACCTGCTGGTGCATCTGGATGAAGCCCAGAAACTCTGGGTTGATCATCACAAATTTCGAGGCATGGAGTCATCTTCTTCC
The DNA here is from genome assembly GCA_029204045.2 of Tillandsia leiboldiana. Taxonomy (NCBI): domain Eukaryota; kingdom Viridiplantae; phylum Streptophyta; class Magnoliopsida; order Poales; family Bromeliaceae; genus Tillandsia; species Tillandsia leiboldiana. Next base: position 24,613,595 of record CM055073.1, read on the forward strand.
TCGAGCCCGAGCTCGGCCTTGAGGTTTTGGAGTTGCTCCAGGTTGGGGAAAATGACCCAGCACTCCAGTGGATCAATTTGATCCAAGTTAGAGCACCTGGGATGCGTTGGTTGCTGAGATCAATGGGAGTTATGTGCTTGTGTATAGTGTATGGAATTGTGCACATAAGGTGTTTGAGGAAATGCCTCAATGAGAATTTAATGGGAATTAGCTCTCGAGTTGTATATCAAAGTTACTCAGAAAGGTCCCCTGAGCTTGATGCTCACTTCAGATCAACCTGGATCTGTGTGGACAAGTGTATGGTGCATTGTGAACTTGTGTGAGAGCAAGGTTGAGGTTCTGGTTGAACCAGCAGACCTGGGCTGCAAAGAAGGTGAGCCCCAGTGCCCTTGCAATGTTTAAAGGCATGTTTATATACAAAGTTTTGATAAATGAGGTATAGATGCAAAGTTATGTCATAACCAAGCCTTAATGCAATAATTCCTTAAAAACTGTATTAGGGTCTGTGTGAAAAGTTGTAATAGTGTACTTCTGGCTATTTTGGGGTCACTGAACGCGATGCTCGCGTTTGTTTTGAGTTTTGGTGAGCCGATGAAACAAAAATGCGTTTCGGCTAGGTTAGAGAAGTAAATTATGGCCCGAAGTTTGCCCCGGGCATCGTGCTGCCACAAATGGGTGAGCACGGCGTTCAGCAAGTCGAATGTCATCTACTGGAGGTGACGACTCGTAAAAATGATTCTCCGTTTAAGAGAACGAGCCAAAACAGTGTGTATTTAGTGTATAAAATGCATTCCGAGTAAACCTGGGGGCCTGGCTGTAATTGTAGCAGTGTGGAAAAGCTAGCTGAAGGTTCTAAAGTGGTTTTGACCTTTCAGTGGGGTTCCTAGAGTTCCTGTTAAGCTAAATATGCTTAATGTTGCGCAAATCGACGAAACGGTCGATTCACGCTTATGCACTTTGAGGATTTGGTAGATCCTGAGTAGTTACCTGGCATTATTGTAGGCCCCAGTCGTCAGGAGCCAGCCGTGATCCGTCTTGTGGTTATCGTGACCGTCTACCTTCTGGTGGAGTCGTTGTTCCTCCTATATACAGGTGGGTTATCTTCGGTCCGCGTTTTATCAGGTTGGCCCTATTGGGTGCCGTGGTAGGTTGGACCCTTGTTCTTGGTGTAACCCTGAACCTATGCTTTAGCCTTACTATATGCTTTCATTCCAGCATTCAGTTATTTCAGCTATATTGCCTGATTATACATATGAGCCTTTCGTGATACTCTATTCTTCACTGCATGTTTAGAATAGGAGTTCTAGTCTCGGTACTTGGCATGAATTGCATCAGTATCGATATCCTAGTGAGGATTTCCTCGGCTTCTCGCCGTCTGTCCGGTGTACCGACCGTGGACTGAGATTTAGCAGTATGATTGCTATTGAGTTTATACCTGTTCTTATTACTTGCTTATATTCCAGCAGTTGCTTGTTTACCATATTGAGATATATCATGCTTACATTCCAGCAGTTGCTTGTCATATCGTGCTTACATTCCAGCAGTTACTAGTGTATCATGTGGAGTTATATTATGATTTCTTCAACAGTTGATATGCATTTCCTGGACACATGCCATGCTTGATTGGTCACTAGCATAGTTCTATACCTGTCTCTATTCTTCACTGCATATTTAGAATAGGAGATACTACTTCAGCATGTGGCATGTTATACTAGTATCCCAGTGGGGATTTTCTTTGGCTTCTTGCCGTCTATGTGGTCAGTGGACCATGGTTTGAGCATCAGCATTATGATCGCCGTCGAGCCAAGCTTTTCGTCACGCACACCGACGGTTTGGCCACCGTGTGGGTGTTCTTTACCGGTAGAGAGGTCTGATCGACCCGTGAGCCTAGTGGGGTTATGATAGCTTGATTGTGTGACCAAAAGTGGTTTAGCCTGAGGTCATATGCTCCATGGCAAATTTAGCCTGAGGCCCTTGTGGCCAAAAGTGGCAGTGATTGGGTATATTTGTGGTGACACCTTTGACGCATGATCTTTGTTATTTCCTGCTTATCATATTATCATTCTCTGCTTGTCAGATTATCAGTTATATCATGATCATTTATTGCTCGCCAGATTATCAGTGATAGCATGATTGTTTCCTGCTTATCAGTACAGTATATTCATTCTTGCTTGTCAGTTATAGCATGATCATTCATTCCTACTTGTAGTCTTATCAGTGATAGCATGATCAGCTCTATATATGATTACACTGCACAGTTGATTAATCCATGATTGATGATACTCTGCTGAGATTATATACCTGTTTTCTATCTTTCAGCTTATCCTACTCTTGCTATCCGCTTATTATTGTACCCAGTAGGTACGGCTTGCTATTTCCCGGCCCGTCGTGCCCACTGGGATACACTCCGGTGTGTCTCACACCCTCGGGTGACTGTTTTTCAGGTCCTTCGGGTGGGGGGACTTTTGGACGCTCTGTGTGAGGCCGTGAGATAGACTGACCCTGGTAGGATGTACCCTTTTTGGTTTTAGTAAAACTTATAACTGATATTTCTATTTTGAGAAACTGGATTGTAATACCTCTGGAACCTTGTGGATGTAATAGAGTAGAACTTAATTAGTATATCTATCTTGTATCTACTCTGATTGACTATATCTGTTAGCCGAGCACATATAGGGAAGACTCTGTTGGAGATACAGAGACTTTTCTATATGTGTGGCGGTCTGTTCACGCCTTGGAGAAAATAAGTTTAAACTCTGATTTAAAAAAAAAAAAAAATTTTAGACCCACTTTCGAATCTCGGGGCGTGACAGATTAGATGGTATCAGAGCATAGGTACACGGTACCTAGGTTTGGGTTAGGATAAACCCTAGGATGACTTGAGTCTGACGTGAGAGCGCGGGGTGTTGTCTTGTGGTTAGGAACTCAGGTGAATTATTTACTAACGAGTTGTTTCCTAACCTTGTTGTTGTGGCTACGAGCGGTGTTCGCACGCGCTCTGGGCTTGGTGGTGATAGTGGGTGCAGTGTTGGCCGCGATCGTGATACGGGTCGTGGGCGAGATGTTCCAGTGGAGCCAGAGGGCTCAGATCAGTATATGTGGTTCAAAGATTGACCACGGTTTTTGCCGTAGTTGTTGGATTAATGGCACAATAGCAGATAATTGCTGGTATTGCACCAGCCTCGCAGTTTGTCAAAGTTTGACCTATGCGACAGTTCTAGAGAGGTGTTAGTAAATGTAGAAATGTGGTAGCCCGAGTGATATTCATGATCACAAGATGGTAGTGACCTTTGGTAGAGGTTATATTATCGACATAGAAACTGTGTAGGAAGGTACGTGATGTACCTTCAGATGTGAGTTGTGTCCCCAACTACTTGTTGGCGACAGATCTGTGGTATTTTACTTTTCTTTTGGTAAGCACGTTGGCGGCCGACAACATACTGTCAAAAGAACTGAGCAAATACTCTACCCTGTAAAGGGGAAGTACCTGATTGGGTCTAAATTGGTAGCTTTGGAGTTGTTGATACTTTGTGACTGATTGTCACTACCGTGAACCTGTTAGAGGCTTACTAGTGGTTTAGTTAAGTTTAAGTTTCGAGGACGAAACTTCTTATAAGTGGTGAGTGATGTAGTAACCATAATTTTTAAAATCCAAATTTAAGTTAAAATAATTTTCAGAATTATTTAAATAGCAAAAATGGGCAATTAGTGGGTCAATAGTGGCCCAGAAATGTCGACTTTTGATCGGGGTCTGATCTGGAAAATCCGAGATCACCATTGCGATCGTCTCGTCAAAACATAGAAGTTTCATATTCATATGTTTTCGATCTGACAGTCGGATCTTCCAGAAATCAGAAATCAAAAACGGGCCCCGCGACTTAAGTGTGAATAGTAACTCGCGATTTTCGACCCTTCGCGAGTGACAGTTGGCCGAACCACTGTCTAAAACCCTGACATAGGGGTATGAGTAGTGGATCCTAACTAATTTCGACGTTCTGAGCGCAATGGCACTGACGGTTTTCGCGTTTGGCGATCCGTGTGCATCGAAGTGCGTGTGTCGGGTTGCGACATACAGAACAGAATGGCCGGAGAATTCATTTGAGCACCAAATCAAGCAAATGAATAGCCCATCTTGAAGGTCTCGACGAGCCGGACGTCGTGACGAAGTCCATTTCGCATTTCGTCGAGTAAATTTTCTCGAAATACGTGAAAAGTGTTGAATTATCGCTTTTTCTTCAAGCATCTTGGGTATTCTTGGGCCAAAGCTCTTGGGATCTTGTTCATTGGGCCTCTGCCAACCTAAGAAGCCCACGAAGTGTGCTGGGCAGAGCCAGGAGGCTGGGGTTGTGTGTGAACCCGGATGGAGGCTAAATTGCAAAAGAATCTTGCATTTAAGATGGGATTGCCTCTTGAGCTACTCTGGACCAGAGCTCGAAGAGTTTGGAGTGGAATCCGAAGCTCCATCCGTTCCATGTCTCCCAGAATAAATCCTGAGTGGAGGGTGGCCAAGGAGTCACAACACCGTTATTGTGAACTCGGGAGAGAGAGAGAGAAGGAAGAGAGTTGGACCAACTTCTTCCTGAGTTGGATCTGGTGACCCTGAAGAGTTCCTGGCGCAAGGAGGACCTTGCTGGAGAGTGCCCAAGGCCGCGCGTGAAGAAGGACCCGAGAACCGGCTTCTTCCTCCTTCACCAGCTCCGGCCAAGGTAAGAACCTCTAAAACCTTGATTTCTAGCCCCTAAGACCCCTAACAGTAGACTCCCCATGTCCTAAGGATGCTCTGTGCATAAGCCCGAGCCCCCATGCACGCGGGTTGGCCGGCGGGGAAAAGCTCTCGCCGGAAACCTAGAAGAGCTCCGCCGCAAGAGAACTCACAAACCGTTTGACCAATACGTACCAAAATTGGGGTACCGAGACTGTAGAACAATTAGAATAAATCTGAAAAGTTTGGGAATTTTTGGTCGAGCCGTTTGCGAGAAAAAGGGTGCCCTAGCTTTGTGGAACTGTGCATGTTAGCCGAGCTTGCTGCTCCGGCGCCGGCGCGCCTCCTCGCCGCCGGGCACTTGTCCAGAAAGGTTGCTGGGACCAAGGGGAGTGCATCCATGTGCTTGCATGGCTCCCATGCAAGCTTCGGGTGGCGCGGCCATGCCCAACCCGAAGTGGGTTCTTGTAACCCTCGCCGGTGCTCCGGCCATCTCCGGCAACCCGGAGTGGGTCGGGAAGCTTAGTATGGGTATTGGAAGCCTACCCTGCAAGTTTGAGGGACTCCCATGGACTCGGATAAAATCCGCCATTAGTGGCATTAAGCTCGAATTGGAGCTTCGTGCCCGGCCGGCGCCGCCTCTTCCCGTCGACCAAGCACGGGTCTGGACAGCATCAAGGAGATGAGGTGCACCTGCTGGTGCATCTGGATGAAGCCCAGAAACTCTGGGTTGATCATCACAAATTTCGAGGCATGGAGTCATCTTCTTCCTCGAGCCCGAGCTCGGCCTTGAGGTTTTGGAGTTGCTCCAGGTTGGGGAAAATGACCCAGCACTCCAGTGGATCAATTTGATCCAAGTTAGAGCACCTGGGATGCGTTGGTTGCTGAGATCAATGGGAGTTATGTGCTTGTGTATAGTGTATGGAATTGTGCACATAAGGTGTTTGAGGAAATGCCTCAATGAGAATTTAATGGGAATTAGCTCTCGAGTTGTATATCAAAGTTACTCAGAAAGGTCCCCTGAGCTTGATGCTCACTTCAGATCAACCTGGATCTGTGTGGACAAGTGTATGGTGCATTGTGAACTTGTGTGAGAGCAAGGTTGAGGTTCTGGTTGAACCAACAGACCTGGGCTGCAAAGAAGGTGAGCCCCAGTGCCCTTGCAATGTTTAAAGGCATGTTTATATACAAAGTTTTGATAAATGAGGTATAGATGCAAAGTTATGTCATAACCAAGCCTTAATGCAATAATTCCTTAAAAACTGTATTAGGGTCTGTGTGAAAAGTTGTAATAGTGTACTTCTGGCTATTTTGGGGTCACTGAACGCGATGCTCGCGTTTGTTTTGAGTTTTGGTGAGCCGATGAAACAAAAATGCGTTTCGGCTAGGTTAGAGAAGTAAATTATGGCCCGAAGTTTGCCCCGGGCATCGTGCTGCCACAAATGGGTGAGCACGGCGTTCAGCAAGTCGAATGTCATCTACTGGAGGTGACGGCTCGTAAAAATGATTCTCCGTTTAAGAGAACGAGCCAAAACAGTGTGTATTTAGTGTATAAAATGCATTCCGAGTAAACCTGGGGGCCTGGCTGTAATTGTAGCAGTGTGGAAAAGCTAGCTGAAGGTTCTAAAGTGGTTTTGACCTTTCAGTGGGGTTCCTGGAGTTCCTGTTAAGCTAAATATGCTTAATGTTGCGCAAATCGACGAAACGGTCGATTCACGCTTATGCACTTTGAGGATTTGGTAGATCCTGAGTAGTTACCTGGCATTATTGTAGGCCCCAGTCGTCAGGAGCCAGCCGTGATCCGTCTTGTGGTTATCGTGACCGTCTACCTTCTGGTGGAGTCGTTGTTCCTCCTATATACAGGTGGGTTATCTTCGGTCCGCGTTTTATCAGGTTGGCCCTATTGGGTGCCGTGGTAGGTTGGACCCTTGTTCTTGGTGTAACCCTGAACCTATGCTTTAGCCTTACTATATGCTTTCATTCCAGCATTCAGTTATTTCAGCTATATTGCCTGATTATACATATGAGCCTTTCGTGATACTCTATTCTTCACTGCATGTTTAGAATAGGAGTTCTAGTCTCGGTACTTGGCATGAATTGCATCAGTATCGATATCCTAGTGAGGATTTCCTCGGCTTCTCGCCGTCTGTCCGGTCTACCGACCGTGGACTGAGATTTAGCAGTATGATTGCTATTGAGTTTATACCTGTTCTTATTACTTGCTTATATTCCAGCAGTTGCTTGTTTACCATATTGAGATATATCATGCTTACATTCCAGCAGTTGCTTGTCATATCGTGCTTACATTCCAGCAGTTACTAGTGTATCATGTGGAGTTATATTATGATTTCTTCAACAGTTGATATGCATTTCCTGGACACATGCCATGCTTGATTGGTCACTAGCATAGTTCTATACCTGTCTCTATTCTTCACTGCATATTTAGAATAGGAGATACTACTTCAGCATGTGGCATGTTATACTAGTATCCCAGTGGGGATTTTCTTCGGCTTCTTGCCGTCTATGTGGTCAGTGGACCATGGTTTGAGCATCAGCATTATGATCGCCGTCGAGCCAAGCTTTTCGTCACGCACACCGACGGTTTGGCCACCGTGTGGGTGTTCTTTACCGGTAGAGAGGTCTGATCGACCCGTGAGCCTAGTGGGGTTATGATAGCTTGATTGTGTGACCAAAAGTGGTTTAGCCTGAGGTCATATGCTCCATGGCAAATTTAGCCTGAGGCCCTTGTGGCCAAAAGTGGCAGTGATTGGGTATATTTGTGGTGACACCTTTGACGCATGATCTTTGTTATTTCCTGCTTATCATATTATCATTCTCTGCTTGTCAGATTATCAGTTATATCATGATCATTTATTGCTCGCCAGATTATCAGTGATAGCATGATTGTTTCCTGCTTATCAGTACAGTATATTCATTCTTGCTTGTCAGTTATAGCATGATCATTCATTCCTACTTGTAGTCTTATCAGTGATAGCATGATCAGCTCTATATATGATTACACTGCTCAGTTGATTAATCCATGATTGATGATACTCTGCTGAGATTATATACCTGTTTTCTATCTTTCAGCTTATCCTACTCTTGCTATCCGCTTATTATTGTACCCAGTAGGTACGGCTTGCTATTTCCCGGCCCGTCGTGCCCACTGGGATACACTCCGGTGTGTCTCACACCCTCGGGTGACTGTTTTTCAGGTCCTTCGGGTGGGGGGACTTTTGGACGCTCTGTGTGAGGCCGTGAGATAGACTGACCCTGATAGGATGTACCCTTTTTGGTTTTAGTAAAACTTATAACTGATATTTCTATTTTGAGAAACTGGATTGTAATACCTCTGGAACCTTGTGGATGTAATAGAGTAGAACTTAATTAGTATATCTATCTTGTATCTACTCTGATTGACTGTATCTGTTAGCCGAGCACATATAGGGAAGACTCTGTTGGAGATACAGAGACTTTTCTATATGTGTGGCGGTCTGTTCACGCCTTGGAGAAAATAAGTTTAAACTCTGATTTAAAAAAAAAAAAAATTTTAGACCCACTTTCGAATCTCGGGGCGTGACAGATTAGATGGTATCAGAGCATAGGTACACGGTACCTAGGTTTGGGTTAGGATAAACCCTAGGATGACTTGAGTCTGACGTGAGAGCGTGGGGTGTTGTCTTGTGGTTAGGAACTCAGGTGAATTATTTACTAACGAGTTGTTTCCTAACCTTGTTGTTGTGGCTACGAGCGGTGTTCGCACGCGCTCTGGGCTTGGTGGTGATAGTGGGTGCAGTGTTGGCCGCGATCGTGATACGGGTCGTGGGCGAGATGTTCCAGTGGAGCCAGAGGGCTCAGATCAGTATATGTGGTTCAAAGATTGACCACGGTTTTTGCCGTAGTTGTTGGATTAATGGCACAATAGCAGATAATTGCTGGTATTGCACCAGCCTCGCAGTTTGTCAAAGTTTGACCTATGCGACAATTCTAGAGAGGTGTTAGTAAATGTAGAAATGTGGTAGCCCGAGTGATATTCATGATCACAAGATGGTAGTGACCTTTGGTAGAGGTTATATTATCGACATAGAAACTGTGTAGGAAGGTACGTGATGTACCTTCAGATGTGAGTTGTGTCCCCAACTACTTGTTGGCGACAGATCTGTGGTATTTTACTTTTCTTTTGGTAAGCACGTTGGCGGCCGACAACGTACTGTCAAAAGAACTGAGCAAATACTCTACCCTGTAAAGGGGAAGTACCTGATTGGGTCTAAATTGGTAGCTTTGGAGTTGTTGATACTTTGTGACTGATTGTCACTACCGTGAACCTGTTAGAGGCTTACTAGTGGTTTAGTTAAGTTTAAGTTTCGAGGACGAAACTTCTTATAAGTGGTGAGTGATGTAGTAACCATAATTTTTAAAATCCAAATTTAAGTTAAAATAATTTTCAGAATTATTTAAATAGCAAAAATGGGCAATTAGTGGGTCAATAGTGGCCCAGAAATGTCGACTTTTGACCGGGGTCTGATCTGGAAAATCCGAGATCACCATTGCGATCGTCTCGTCAAAACATAGAAGTTTCATATTCATATGTTTTCGATCTGACAGTCGGATCTTCCAGAAATCAGAAATCAAAAACGGGCCCCGCGACTTAAGTGTGAATAGTAACTCGCGATTTTCGACCCTTCGCGAGTGACAGTTGGCCGAACCACTGTCTAAAACCCTGACATAGGGGTATGAGTAGTGGATCCTAACTAATTTCGACGTTCTGAGCGCAATGGCACTGACGGTTTTCGCGTTTGGCGATCCGTGTGCATCGAAGTGCGTGTGTCGGGTTGCGACATACAGAACAGAATGGCCGGAGAATTCATTTGAGCACCAAATCAAGCAAATGAATAGCCCATCTTGAAGGTCTCGACGAGCCGGACGTCGTGACGAAGTCCATTTCGCATTTCGTCGAGTAAATTTTCTCGAAATACGTGAAAAGTGCCGAATTATCGCTTTTTCTTCAAGCATCTTGGGTATTCTTGGGCCAAAGCTCTTGGGATCTTGTTCATTGGGCCTCTGCCAACCTAAGAAGCCCACGAAGTGTGCTGGGCAGAGCCAGGAGGCTGGGGTTGTGTGTGAACCCGGATGGAGGCTAAATTGCAAAAGAATCTTGCATTTAAGATGGGATTGTCTCTTGAGCTACCCTGGACCAGAGCTCGAAGAGTTTGGAGTGGAATCCGAAGATCCATCCGTTCCATGTCTCCCAGAATAAATCCTGAGTGGAGGGTGGCCAAGGAGTCACAACACCGTTATTGTGAACTCGTGAGAGAGAGAGAGAAGGAAGAGAGTTGGACCAACTTCTTCCTGAGTTGGATCTGGTGACCCTGAGGAGTTCCTGGCGCAAGGAGGACCTTGCTGGAGAGTGCCCAAGGCCGCGCGTGAAGAAGGACCCGAGAACCGGCTTCTTCCTCCTTCACCAGCTCCGGCCAAGGTAAGAACCTCTAAAACCTTGATTTCTAGCCCCTAAGACCCCTAGCAGTAGACTCCCCATGTCCTAAGGATGCTCTGTGCATAAGCCCGAGCCCCCATGCACGCGGGTTGGCCGGCGGGGAAAAGCTCTCGCCGGAAACCTAGAAGAGCTCCGCCGCAAGAGAACTCACAAACCGTTTGACCAATACATACCAAAATTGGGGTACCAATCCCACTGGCGCAACAGACCGCCACATATATAGAAGAGTCCCAATCCCACTGGGGATTGAGCCTTTTCTATATATGCACGGCTAGCTTGGCAATCAACAGAGTACTAACTACGTACCACTAATATAATACGGATAGTAAATTACACAATTACAACAACTTATTACATTTTCCTTGTTACATCAAATAACTAAATGCTTGGCTATCGGCTGTCCAGGGTCAAGCTCTATCTCGTGATCTCACCAACTCGTCCCGACATCTCAACACCCGCTCGACCTGAAAAACAGTCACCCGAGGGTGTGAGACACACCGGAGTGTATCCCAGTGGGCACGACGAGCCGAGAAATAGCAGATCGTACCTACTGGTATACAATGCAAGAGGATAGTAATAGATCAGGGTTAGGGTAAAGCAGATATATAACTGGTGCTGTAAAGGAAGCAAAACTCATAATCTGGGTACAAGCATAGGAGATAATTTTAGCAGAATTTAAAACATGTATCAGGATAATCAACACATCAAGGAGTTAGGACAATCAGCAAGATAACAATGAAACTATAATCAAAGGCATCACATAAAATCATATAAAGGTAGATAACTAGAAGCCAGATCAAAGAATCAAAGGATCATGTTAAAGCAACTTAACAACACATGCATCAAATAGATGAAAACGCAAAGACCCAATCACAAGCTACCATATTGGCCTTCACAAGACCTCAGGCAAGGCTGCCCACTTGGCACCACCTGGTTGACATTCCCTTCACAAGGGTCACGGGTTGCCACAGCTAACCACTTTACCGGTAAAGAACATCGCTACGGGTAGCAAATCCGCTGATGTTCGTGAAGTACAACGGTGCGGGCGAATCATATGCAAATGCTCAAGCTCACGGTCCACTGACCGGGTAATCGGCAACAAGCCAGAAAATCCCCACTGGGATGCAATGACAAGATCAACTGAATCTCAACACTTATGCAGGAACACTCAGCAATAAATCTCAACTCATATGCAAGATCAAGGCAAATCTCAACTCAGCAGAAGCTCACATATAAACTCAACTCAACCACACAAACCAACCAAATGATACAAAACTTAAACACATATTTTTAAGAAAACTGTTTTGAAAAGTCCAAACCCCGAAAAGCATTGCCCTCGTCCTATCAAACAAGAACAGACTCAGGCGACACTACGAAGCTTGGGTTTCCAAACCTCGTAGAGCAATTGCCTTTGTCCTATCAAACAAGAACAGACTCCGGCGACCCTACGAAGCTCGGTAAAAACATCAGTTAAACAAATCTATGTGCTCAACAGTGTATCATTTGATCGACAGGACCAACAGGCTTACTCATCAACCATGGAAATGTTCCAAGATAAGATATAAATACCAGAGGCACTAAGAATAATCATGTAAGGCAGAATAGAACTGATAACAGGCATTGCTCAACATCTCACCCAATCAGACAGACTAACCCCTTATGCAACTAAACACATGTTTTTAAGAAAACCTTTGAAAACAATAGGTTTTTGGGTCCCAACCCTCGTAGAGCGTTACCCTCGTCCTATCAAACAAGAACAGACTCAGGCTACCCTACAAGGCTTGGTAAAAAAAATATTTATTTTAAAAGATCATGTATTTAGCAACATAACGGGCGAACAACAAGGAAGCAGGTATAAAGCAGGCATAAGGTAGCAAATCGCTGAATCAATGGAAAGGCAGGCTCAAGCATTAATAGACTGATACAATAATCAAGCATAGGAGTGCAACTATGAAATGGCCAATTAGTCAGAGCAACTAACAGTAATATATATTGCAACCAAAGGCAGACAGGTTCAAGATAAACTAGGTTACCAAAAATAGGAGTCCAACCAGTATCGCACCCCAGAGGGCCGAACTGATAAAACCCGGACCGAAGATAACCCACCTGTCGTTTTGCAGGCGACTAAACTGTATCAACTGAACACTCGAAACCAGAGGCAAACCGTGCCAACCTGAATCAAAAATACTGATCAGGGAAAACTCAAACCCAACCAACAACTTACCTAGACCCTTAAGGTTTTCAAAAACCGCACTTTTAATGCTTTTTGAACACTGTTTTCACTCGTTCTCTTAAACAGAAAATCATTTTTACGAGCCGTCACCTCCAGTAGGTGGCCTTTAACTTGCTGAACACCGTGCTCACACATTTGTGGCAGCACGCAACCCAAGGAAAACTTCGGTCCATAGTTTTCTTCTCTAACCTAGCCTATTTGTAATTTTGTTTCTCCGGATCATCGAAACCTAAATCTAACGCGAGCATCGCGTCCAGTGACCCCAAATTAGCCAGGAGCTCACTGTTACAATTTTTCAAACAGTCCAAAAACAGGACCTTGGCCAATTATTCATTCTAGGGTTTTTTAACCTATAACTTAACTTTTATTAATCCAAATAAAAATCTGCTTTAAACATAAACCTAAAATGGCTCAAAAATCACTAGGCTAGCCCTAGTGCAACACAGAAATGGCTGGATCAAAAGATCCATCAACCTTGCTTACTAACATAAAGTACAATGCTCCAAACCTCTGTCCACACAGATCTAACTTGATCTGAAGTGAGCATCAAGCTCAGGGGATCATTTGAAGCATCTTTCATATTTACATCAATGTCTAATTCCAATTAAAAGTTCATTGTGGCATTTAATCAAACAGGTGGTGTGCACAAATAATCCACATACAACATAGCCAAATTCAAACTTGGTTCTCTGCAAATACTGGACCAGAAGGCATATAACTTGGATCATTAGATTCTACTAAGTCTCTGGAGCAACTCCCATCAACCTGGAGCAAGCCAGATGCCAAGTTGGCCGCGGGCTCAAGGAAGAAGATGATGACTCCTTGCTTTGAAATTCGTGATGCTTCAACCAGAAGCTCTGGGACCAAACCAAAAGCACCAATAGGTGCTAAATACTTCACTAAAGCTTTCTGTGCCCATGCCCGGTCGACGTGGTGCGGCGGCGGCGGCGGGGAGCAAAGCTCCATTTCGAGCTCAACCCCTCTAATGGCGGAATTTAAAAGAGGCTATATGAAGCCTTCTAACTTGGACGGAAGGTTCCTCTGGTCCATACAAAGCTTCCCGACCAACCCTCCCCGGCCGGAGTTGGCCGGAACGCCGGCGACCACAAGTTGAACCCATTTCGGTTCAAACTTGGCCGCGCCACCTCCAGTCTGCATGGTTGCCATGCAAAGGCATGGTTGGACTCTAAATGTTCCCATGAATCTTCTTGGCCATGTGCCCGGCGGTGGGGAGGCTCGCCGGCGCCGGAGCACGAAGCTCGGCCGAAGTGAAATTTTCCCAAAAACTAGGGCATAAATCTGCCATTGATTCGCTCGATCATACTCCACCAAATTTGGTGGGGTTGATCCTCATCCCCTACAGTCCATGCCTACCAATTTTGACCCATTTTGGTCCATTGGTTGAAGAGAACGACCGCGGCGGAGCAAACTTAGGTTTCCGGCGAGATCTCGCTTCCGCCGGCAAACCAGTGTACATGGGGAGCTCAAACTTGGCTCGAAGCATCCTAAGGACCTAAATAATCTACTGCTAGTGGTCTCGGGCTCAAACAAACCGTGGTTTAAAAACCTCACCTTGGCCTAGGTTGAAGAAGATGGGATGAAGCCGGTTCTCTTCCTCCTCCTTCGCGCGGCCAAGGCAACCTCCCAGGTTGCACCACAGGCACAGGGGAACTCCTCAGGGACTCCAAATCCAAACTTGAAGAAGCTTGGTCCCAACCTTCTTCCTCCTCTCTCTCTCTCTCTCTCTCTCAGGTTCCTCTCAATGGGGTGATCTCTCTCGGCCACCCCAGCATCCGAGGCTTAAGAGGAGTTACTCTTGGGAGTTAGAAAAATCCCAAGAGCCCCTCTTGTAACCCCCCCCCCCCCCCCCCCCCCCCCACGAGGGAGCCCAAAAGCCCAACAACCCTTTGCAACAAAACCAACTCAAACCCGGTTCAGACCTAACCCAAGCCTCCGGGGTCTTCACAGTAGGTACAAAATGCACCCAACACCCCATGGTTTAAGCCCTTAACAATTTGACACATAAAATATTAACAATTTTACGAAAATACCCCTTTTTTGGTGCATTTCACGCATTTCGAGAAAATCCGTTCGCCGAATTGCGAAGCAGACTTCGCCACGACGTCCGGCTCGTCGAGACCTGTCAGATAGCATGTTTGTTTGGTTTGTTCGACGCTTGGATTAAAAGTCGTTCCATAAAGTTCGTCGAATTATCGCGCGTGGCACGTACTTCGATGCATCCGGGTCGCCAAACGCGAAATCTGTCAGTGCCATTGCGCTCGGAACGTCAAAATTATCTAGGATCCATTACTCATACTCCTATGTTAAAATCCCAGATAGTAGTTTGGCCGTTTGTGCGTGCGAGGGATTAAAAATCGAGGGTTACTATTCACTTTAAGTCGCGGGGTCCGATTTTTGATTTCTGATTTCTGGAAGATCTGACCGTCGGATCGAAAACATATGAATATGAAATTTTTATGTTTCGACGAGACGATCGCAATGGTGATCCCGGATTTTCCAGATCAGACCCCGATCAAAAGTCGATATCTCTGGGCCCACTATTGACCCACTATCTCTCCACTTTTGCCAAAATTGACAAATTTTAAATATTTAAAAGCAAACAGAGACTTTTAAATTCTAGATTACTACATCACCCACAACTTCTAAGAAGTTTCGTCCCCGAAACTTAACAAAACATACTTTTAGTAGGCCTCTAATGGATTCACGATAGTGACAACTAGTCACAAGACATCAATAATCTTCATGGCTACTAGGTTAGACCCAATCTGAATATTCCCCATCACATGGCAGAGTATTTCTCAATTCTTTCGAAAGTACGTTGTCGGCCGCCAACGTGCTTACCAAAAGAAAGGCGAAATACCATAGATCTGTCTCCAACGACTGGTTGGGGACACAACTTACACCTGAAGGTACATCACATACCTTCCCATACAGTCTCTATGCCGTTAATATCACCTCTACTAAAGGTCACTATACTCCCGAGGTCATGAATGCTAACTCACGAGAAACTGGAACGATACTTCAGTGTTTACTAATTACAACACGGTGGTATATCTTTTAGTCTCTGATACCTGTAACCGATATGAACCTTTTGGCCCTACTGAAACTTCAAGCCCACGGTCGAAACCATGACCGCGGCAAATCCTGAAATGTGAACACGAAACACTTCTAAGTTCCCAACTTACTGTACCAAAACCCAGCGCTCTCACGTGACACGAGTCATCCTAGGGTTCGTTCCTAGCCAAACCTAGACATTGCGTTTCCTATTGCTCTGATACCATCCAATCTGTCACGCCCCGAGTTTAAAAACCAGCGTCTAAATTTTTTTTTTTTTTTTTTAAATCAGAGTTGCAAACCAGCCAGGGCGCAACAGACCGCCACATATATAGAAGAGTCACAATCCCACTGGGGATTGAGCCTTTTCTATATATGCACGGCTAGCTTGGCAATCAACAGAGTACTAACTACGTACCACTAATATAACACGGATAGTAAATTACACAATTACAATAACTTATTACATTTTCCTTGTTACATCAAATAACTAAATGCTTGGCTATCGGCTGTCCAGGGTCAAGCTCTATCTTGTGATCTCACCAACTCGTCCCGACATCTCAACACCCGCTCGACCTGGAAAACAGTCACCCGAGGGTGTGAGACACACCGGAGTGTATCCCAGTGGGCACGACGAGCCGAGAAATAGTAGATCGTACCTACTGGTATACAATGCAAGAGGATAGTAATAGATCAGGGTTAGGGTAAAGCAGATATATAACTGGTGCTGTAAAGGAAGCAAAACTCATAATCTGGGTACAAGCATAGGAGATAATTTTAGCAGAATTTAAAACATGTATCAGGATAATCAACACATCAAGGAGTTAGGACAATCAGCAAGATAACAATGAAACTATAATCAAAGGCATCACATAAAATCATCTAAAGGTAGATAACTAGAAGCCAGATCAAAGAATCAAAGGATCATGTTAAAGCAACTTAACAACACATGCATCAAATAGATGAAAACGCAAAGACCCAATCACAAGCTACCATATTGGCCTTCACAAGACCTCAGGCAAGGCTGCCCACTTGGCACCACCTGGTTGACATTCCCTTCACAAGGGTCACGGGTTGCCACAGCTAACCACTTTACCGGTAAAGAACATCGCTACGGGTAGCAAATCCGCTGATGTTCGTGAAGTACAACGGTGCGGGCGAATCATATGCAAATGCTCAAGCTCACGGTCCACTGACCGGGTAATCGGCAACAAGCCGGAAAATCCCCACTGGGATGCAATGACAAGATCAACTGAATCTCAACACTTATGCAGGAACACTCAGCAATAAATCTCAACTCATATGCAAGATCAAGGCAAATCTCAACTCAGCAGAAGCTCACATATAAACTCAACTCAACCACACAAACCAACCAAATGATACAAAACTTAAACACATATTTTTAAGAAAACTGTTTTGAAAAGTCCAAACCCCGAAAAGCATTGCCCTCGTCCTATCAAACAAGAACAGACTCAGGCGACACTACGAAGCTTGGGTTTCCAAACCTCGTAGAGCAATTGCCTTTGTCCTATCAAACAAGAACAGACTCCGGCGACCCTACGAAGCTCGGTAAAAACATCAGTTAAACAAATCTATGTGCTCAGCAGTGTATCATTTGATCGACAGGACCAACAGGCTTACTCATCAACCATGGAAATGTTCCAAGATAAGATATAAATACCAGAGGCACTAAGAATAATCATGTAAGGCAGAATAGAACTGATAACAGGCATGGCTCAACATCTCACCCAATCAGACAGACTAACCCCTTATGCAACTAAACACATGTTTTTAAGAAAACCTTTGAAAACAATAGGTTTTTGGGTCCCAACCCTCG
Source organism: Tillandsia leiboldiana (assembly GCA_029204045.2). Lineage (NCBI taxonomy): Eukaryota > Viridiplantae > Streptophyta > Magnoliopsida > Poales > Bromeliaceae > Tillandsia > Tillandsia leiboldiana. Next base: position 24,630,936 of record CM055073.1, read on the forward strand.
TAGAGCGTTACCCTCGTCCTATCAAACAAGAACAGACTCAGGCTACCCTACAAGGCTTGGTAAAAAAAATATTTATTTTAAAAGATCATGTATTTAGCAACATAACGGGCGAACAACAAGGAAGCAGGTATAAAGCAGGCATAAGGTAGCAAATCACTGAATCAATGGAAAGGCAGGCTCAAGCATTAATAGACTGATACAATAATCAAGCATAGGAGTGCAACTACGAAATGGCCAATTAGTCAGAGCAACTAACAGTAATATATATTGCAACCAAAGGCAGACAGGTTCAAGATAAACTAGGTTACCAAAAATAGGAGTCCAACCAGTATCGCACCCCAGAGGGCCGAACTGATAAAACCCGGACCGAAGATAACCCACCTGTCGTTTTGCAGGCGACTAAACTGTATCAACTGAACACTCGAAACCAGAGGCAAACCGTGCCAACCTGAATCAAAAATACTGATAAGGGAAAACTCAAACCCAACCAACAACTTACCTAGACCCTTAAGGTTTTCAAAAACCGCACTTTTAATGCTTTTTGAACACTGTTTTCACTCGTTCTCTTAAACAGAAAATCATTTTTACGAGCCGTCACCTCCAGTAGGTGGCCTTTCACTTGCTGAACACCGTGCTCACACATTTGTGGCAGCACGCAACCCGAGGAAAACTTCGGGCCATAGTTTTCTTCTCTAACCTAGCCTATTTGTAATTTTGTTTCTCCGGATCATCGAAACCTAAATCTAACGCGAGCATCGCGTCCAGTGACCCCAAATTAGCCAGGAGCTCACTGTTACAGTTTTTCAAACAGTCCAAAAACAGGACCTTGGCCAATTATTCATTCTAGGGTTGTTTAACCTATAACTTAACTTTTATTAATCCAAATAAAAATCTGCTTTAAACATAAACCTAAAATGGCTCAAAAATCACTGGGCTTGCCCTAGTGCAACACAGAAATGGCTGGATCAAAAGATCCATCAACCTTGCTTACTAACATAAAGTACAATGCTCCAAACCTCTGTCCACACAGATCTAACTTGATCTGAAGTGAGCATCAAGCTCAGGGGATCATTTGAAGCATCTTTCATATTTACATCAATGTCTAATTCCAATTAAAAGTTCATTGTGGCATTTAATCAAACAGGTGGTGTGCACAAATAATCCACATACAACATAGCCAAATTCAAACTTGGTTCTCTGCAAATACTGGACCAGAAGGCATATAACTTGGATCATTAGATTCTACTAAGTCTCTGGAGCAACTCCCATCAACCTGGAGCAAGCCAGATGCCAAGTTGGCCGCGGGCTCAAGGAAGAAGATGATGACTCCTTGCTTTGAAATTCGTGATGCTTCAACCAGAAGCTCTGGGACCAAACCAAAAGCACCAATAGGTGCTAAATACTTCACTAAAGCTTTCTGTGCCCATGCCCGGTCGACGGGGTGCGGCGGCGGCGGCGGAGAGCAAAGCTCCATTTCGAGCTCAACCCCTCTAATGGCGGAATTTAAAAGAGGCTATATGAAGCCTTCTAACTTGGACGGAAGGTTCCTCTGGTCCATACAAAGCTTCCCGACCAACCCTCCCCGGCCGGAGTTGGCCGGAACGCCGGCGACCACAAGTTGAACCCATTTCGGTTCAAACTTGGCCGCGCCACCTCCAGTCTGCATGGTTGCCATGCAAAGGCATGGTTGGACTCTAAATGGTCCCATGAATCTTCTTGGCCATGTGCCCGGCGGTGGGGAGGCTCGCCGGCGCCGGAGCACGAAGCTCGGCCGAAGTGAAATTTTCCCAAAAACTAGGGCATAAATCTGCCATTGATCCGCTCGATCATACTCCACCAAATTTGGTGGGGTTGATCCTCATCCCCTACAGTCCATGCCTACCAATTTTGACCCATTTTGGTCCATTGGTTGAAGAGAACGACCGCGGCGGAGCAAACTTAGGTTTCCGGCGAGATCTCGCTTCCGCCGGCAAACCAGTGTACATGGGGAGCTCAAACTTGGCTCGAAGCATCCTAAGGACCTAAATAATCTACTGCTAGTGGTCTCGGGCTCAAACAAACCGTGGTTTAAAAACCTCACCTTGGCCTAGGTTGAAGAAGATGGGATGAAGCCGGTTCTCTTCCTCCTCCTTCGCGCGGCCAAGGCAACCTCCCAGGTTGCACCACAGGCACAGGGGAACTCCTCAGGGACTCCAAATCCAAACTTGAAGAAGCTTGGTCCCAACCTTCTTCCTCCTCTCTCTCTCTCTCTCTCTCTCTCTCTCTCTCTCTCTCTCTCTCGGGTTCCTCTCAATGGGGTGATCTCTCTCGGCCACCCCAGCATCCGAGGCTTAAGAGGAGTTACTCTTGGGAGTTAGAAAAATCCCAAGAGCCCCTCTTGTAACCCCCCCCCCCCCACGAGGGAGCCCAAAAGCCCAACAACCCTTTGCAACAAAACCAACTCAAACCCGGTTCAGACCTAACCCAAGCCTCCGGGGTCTTCACAGTAGGTACAAAATGCACCCAACACCCCATGGTTTAAGCCCTTAACAATTTGACACATAAAATATTAACAATTTTACGAAAATACCCCTTTTTTGGTGCATTTCACGCATTTCGAGAAAATCCGTTCGCCGAATTGCGAAGCGGACTTCGCCACGACGTCCGGCTCGTCGAGACCTGTCAGGCAGCGTGTTTGTTTGGTTTGTTCGACGCTTGGATTAAAAGTCGTTCCATAAAGTTCGTCGAATTATCGCGCGTGGCACGCACTTCGATGCATCCGGGTCGCCAAATGTGAAATCCGTCAGTGCCATTGCGCTCAGAACGTCGAAATTAGCTAGGATCCATTACTCATACTCCTATGTTAAAATCCCAGATAGTAGTTTGGCCGTTAGTGCGTGCGAGGGATTAAAAATCGAGGGTTACTATTCACTTTAAGTCGCGGGGCCCGCTTTTTGATTTCTGATTTCTGGAAGATCTGACCGTCGGATCGAAAACATATGAATATGAAATTTCTATGTTTCGACGAGACGATCGCAATGGTGATCTCGGATTTTCCAGATCAGACCCCGATCAAAAGTCGATATCTCTGGGCCCACTATTGACCCACTATCTCTCCACTTTTGCCAAAATTGACAAATTTTAAATATTTAAAAGCAAACAGAGACTTTTAAATTCTAGATTACTACAAGGATCATCGTACCAAAAAGGTACAGCCGAGAGTTTTTCTCATATCGGTACAACCAAGGGGCTCCCCGTACCCAGTGATACAACAAGAGGGGCGAGCTCACGGGTCAAGCAGACCCTTTACCGGTAAAGAACGCAATGTGGGGGATCAATCCCACAGCGTACGCGAACGAACAGCAGGTGTACAATCATCACAATGCAAAATGCTAAATCTCACGGTCCACAGACCGGGTAATCGGCAAACTGCCGGAAATCCCCACAGGGATGCAGATGTCTATAAATCAATCATATATCATGCAGTCTGTATATCAATCATATATCATGCAATATGGAATACAAGAAATATGTATCTCTGAATAAAAGCAAATCTATGCAATGATCGAGCAAACATGATATATGTGTCCAATATGAGCTAATGAACTATCATCTAACTAATGACCAATCAAGCAGGTATATGTGATATGTCTGAGGAGATCAGGGTCTATCAGGCAAAATCATAAACCATCAGGGATAATCAAGAACATGCAAAATCATCAGGGCTAATCCAAAAACAGGTGTCCGACTGGACTAAAGCAAACAGAGGGCCGAAAAGATAAAGCCCGGACCGAAGATAACCCACCTGTGTGTAGGCGGACCAACGACTCCAACAGAGGGCTCGTGGGCCGGAGTCGGACTGCAAGAACCTGAATCACGAATACTAATCAGGGACGGATAACCAATTTTCGCTCAACGGAAGCCGTTGGATTCCTAACGAAAAGCTTAGGAATCATATACACACTGCCCTAGGCAGCACACACTGTTACAATTGCATTTAGACCCCTAGGGTTTCCAAAATTGCATTTTTATAGCCATTTGAGAGCCGTTTTCGCTCGTTCTCTTAATCGGGATATTATTTTTACGAACCGTCACCTCCAGTAGGTGACATTCGACTTTCTGAACACCGTGCTCACCCATTTGCGGCAGCACGGAACCCGAGAAAAACTTCGGGCCATAATTTACTTCTCTAACCTAGCCTTAATGCATTTTTGTTTCTCCGGCTCATCAAAACCAATTTATTACGCGAGCATCGCGTCCAGTGACCCCAAATTAGCCAGAATCTCACTGTCGCTGCTTCGCAAACAGCCCAGAACAGTCCCTCGGCCAAACCACATAACTTAAGGCTTTTTAATACAAAACTTTTAAACTACATATGCCGTTAGCAAACCAGCTTGAGCATCTTGCTCATGGCACCACAGGGACTCAAGGGCTTGCCCAAATGCAGCCCAGAAACTGCTGGATCGAAAGATCCAAATCCCTCGTTCACTAACACGCCAACATTGCTCCACACACCAATCCACACAGATCCCATTTGATCTGAAGTGAGCATCCAGCTCAGGGAACATAATGGAGCAACTTTCATATTATGCTCGAACCCTATTTCCATTCCAAACTTCATTGAGGCATTTTAGCAAACACCTTGTGAGCATTGTTTACAAAACCTATAACTAACTCCAACCTAAGTGATAACTCTGTACAGAGGGAACTTGAGAACCTATAACTTGGATAGGAAACAATCATTCAGGGTTTAGAGATTACCTGGGTGCTTAAACGGCGACGGGAGGCGACGACGGCGACCCGCGGCCAACCTCACCCGAGCTCGGTGGCCATTAATGGTGGAATTCAACCGGAGGCTTTTGAGACCCAGAAACTTGGACCGAATGAGTCCCCTCGGCTCCCCGATGCCTCCTGTGGTGGTGGCCGGCGGCGCGGGGCTGCGGCGGCGGCCGGAGGTGGGCACGATTGCTAAAAAATGGGTGCAACTACAGAGACTTAAAACCACACGTCAAAGTCTACATGCAACTTCACAGGGGACCTAATTTATACCCAAGGAACATACCTGCGTCGTTTTCCCACCGCGCGAAGCCCCGGAATCGCCGGAGTTCGAGTTCGCCGGAATTTTGATGCTCTAATGGCGGATTTCGGCCGGCGATGATCGGGACGATGCAAGATGGACCAAAGTGCTCTGTTGGAGGCCTGGGTCCTTCCTACAGTGGTGGCCGGCGACGAGGTCAAGCGGCGGCGCCGGAAAAAGCTTCTCCGGCGAAGTGCAATAAAGCCCGGTTCTAGGGCTTTGGTTTGCGAAGTGGATCTCTATCCGATCGACCCCAGGCTTTGGGGGAGACCTGCAGTCACCCAGAGGACCAAGATCAACGGTCTTGATCAAGGTTTGAACGGCCGGATGGAACCCGTGATGACGCTCGGCCAATTATCGTTTTCCGGCAACGCGTGGCTTCCGCCGGCACCAGGGTCGACGGCGGCGGCTCGGGCTTCACAGAGAGGGTTCTTTCGATGTCAGGAACAATCTACAAGGGTCCATGGGCCTTTTAACATAAATAAATTCCAATATCTGACCTCGTTGGAAAGCTTAGAGGAGATGGTGGCCGCGGCAGTTTCTCGGCGGCGCCCGTTGTCGGGAAGCCCCTGTGTCGGTCGCGGCTACACAGAGGAGTACTTCGGTTCAACCTTGAGCCCACTGCAAGCTCCCAGAGATCACTCGACTCCACAACCCGAGAAGAAACTTCATGTCTTCTTATGTCTTCTTCTCCAGCGACGAAGGTGGCGGCGGCCGGTGGTGCGCTACCTCCGATGGATGCGGCAGGAGGAGTGGGGTTGTTGCACAGGCGGCTAGGGCAGGGTGCTATGGCATAGGGTTTACAAAAACCCTAGCCCGTACACATGTATATATAGTGTTTAGGTAACAATTGCCTTTTAGCCCCTCATCTCACTACCTTTTAAGTCCAGACCCTCACTGCCAACTTACTTCGCACCTAGGTCCCTCACTAAACCAGTGGCATAAAATCGAGGCACAATTATAGGGATTATTGTGCAATTTATCGCATTTTCTGCCGTATTTCACACTTTTCGAGACAACCGGACTGTCAAACTGAAAATCTGACACCGCCACGACGTCCGGCTCGACGAAACCTATCAGGTAGCGATTTTGGTTCGCTAAAATTTAGCTCTATAATTTTTAAATTCCATCTTATACTGTAAATTATACAGTTCGACACGCTTTACGATGCTTTAGGCTCGTCAGATGCAGATTTCGTAGGTGCCATTGCGTTCAGAATGACGAAACCGTTCAAAACGACTACCTGGATCACTATGTTCGGAATCCGAACAGTGAATCAGTCAGCGTTGCATTCGCCGGAGTCCCGAAGATTTGGGTTACTGTTCATCTACAGTAAATCAATTATTGCACCGTGCGCAAAGGCCACTGTTACATTGGTCGCGAGATTTGTCCACTTCTTCGCTGATTTCTGGAAGATCCGACCGTCAGATCGAAAAGTGCTGAATATGAATCTCACTCAGTTCGACGAGACGATCACAACGGTCAATTCGGATTTCCAAGATCATGTCTGGATTGGAAAATAGCCTTTTTTGCTCGTAAATCGTGCAACTTGCACACTGGCGATTGACCATTTAGGTTAACAGAGGTCTTCTGAATTTAAAACCCGCTCAAAATTCGCTTTTAGTCTATTTATTAAAATGAGATATTTCGAGTTTCTACATAATTGAATCTAAATAGGGGAAAAAACACCTAGAGGGGGGTGAATAGGTGTAAACAATAAACACTCAAAAATCTTTGCGATATAAAACCCAATGCGGAAAAATAAATAACACGCAGAGATTTTTACGTGGAAAACTCCAAACCGGAGTAAAAAACCACGGGACCGATAACACGGTGAAATCCACTAGAATTATAACACGTACAAAGGTGATATACCGTACTCACAGACGACTCAACCTTTTTCCATACGCTCCTAGTTGATCTTCTCCGCTCGCTCCGCAACGCTTCTCGAATCCACGATCTGCGTCCAACGCCGAATCCACGACGTCCAACTTCGACTCCACGACGTCCGACCGAATCCACGGTCTTCACCCAGTAGCATGCTTCGAATCCACGAACGTACCTCGCTCCGAATCCACGAGAGCGGTAGCACCTTGAATCCACAAGGCCACGCGAGTCCACGCGCCGATTTTGGGGAAATCGTTGTTTTTGGGTGGTGATGATCCGCCGAATACTTAGATTAGAAATAGATCGGAAATACCATCTAAGTATTCATTAATTTGATTCTACTCAAAATCTGAGTTTGGAAAACCTAGAATCAAATTAATAAAATAGATGAAGAAACATAGAATTGAATCCAGTATTTCCTTTCTTCTCTATTTGTGGATTTTTCTATTTCGGTCGTATTTTTCCCTTTTTCGTCGTTACCCTAAAAGATGAATTAAAGGGTCTATTTATAGGTTAGAAACCATTGGAAGAGGATAAGAATCAAAAACTAACCTTTTCTGGAATTTTACAGGATGGCGATCCGGATCGGATTTAGGCGATCCGGATTGCAGTATCGAGACAGACAGTTTCCAGAAAAACAAAGGTTCGGGATCTGGATCGAAGTGCCTGATCCGGATCGTTCATACAATTTACCAAACACCAATGTTCGGGATCCGGATTGAACTGCCTGATCCGGATCGTTCATAAATTATGGTAAAAACCAGTGTTCGGGATCCGGATCAAAGGAGGCTACGATCCGGATTGGATTTGCGTATGAACTAACACCCTTCGGGATCCGGATCGAAGTGTCTGATCCGGATCCTGAACATGTCCCATGTCCAGTTTTTGATTTTTATGCAATTAGAAATTCATCCAAGTGTTTCTACACTGTTAGAAGTATTCGGATCACCAAAGATAATTAGTTAAACATACCTGATCCTTTTGAATTCTTCTTTCATGAGATTGAGTTATATGATCCAACCTTCTTTATCTTCAATCTTCAAGACTTAACCGAATTCACGAAATACGCCAACTCAAATTCCGTAACAATCTTCCCCTTTGGCGGTTTCGTGACAAAACACAAATCCACTCAAGAAAATTCAAAAAAATATTTTTGTTGATATCACCGTACAACAAAAATTTACAATGAGATCCAAATAAAGATAGATACATGAGTTAAACTCCTAAAACAGACTCTAGACTTAGACATCTGTACTCTCTGCAAAAGAAATCATTCTTGACAAAAAAAATCGTTAGATACCTCAAGAATTTTATGTCATTCAAAAACCACACACAGAGATGAAGTTTATACTCATTTATACTTACCATGACATTTATACATTCAGATATGTAATTAGATCATAGTTAAAAACCAACATATCTTCTATGCATTCAAAATCCAAATGTCACAAAATTGTTAGTCAACATCAACTTGTTAGTTATATTACATGCCCAAATAGTTAGCAAATAGTTAGTCGAGGCATGCATGCAATCACAAAAGAAAAACCAAAAGTTGAAGTTATACTTACCTTCATGGTTCACAACTGGACAATCGAAGTTTCATTGTTCAACTGTTCTAATATTCTCTCCCCCTTTTTGTCACAAACTTTAGCCAAAATTACCAAAATGGAGAGAAAAGTTAACAAGTTCAAGAACCAAAAATATGAGAACTAAAAGCAAAAAAACTAAAACTTAAAACCTGCACAAGAAAAGATTAAAAATCTGCACAAGAAAAAGAAAAGTTTGAGCACAAATCAATCATCTGAGTCAGAGTCTTCAGATGCACTACATCTCAGTTTGTTCAAAATTCCTTTAAGCATTCCCGAAATCGTAGAACATTCTTGTTTCATCTTATGTATGTCCTTGGACATCTTTCTGAGTTCCAGAGCCAGTTTATCTTGTTCTTGGTTGATGGAAGACACTAAGTTTGCCTTTTGGTCGATTCTTCTGGAAGTTGAAGAACGTTGTGTGACAGCTGACGGAGCAGTCCGACCTTCATTCCGAGGAGATCTTCTTGGCAGAGAATGTGAATTGTCAAGAGGTTCATTGCTTGGCGAATTCTTTTTCCTTGCGTACTGCTTAATCGTTGAGGAAGACTTCATCAGCTTCTTGTTCTTTAGGTAAAACTTATTTTCTTCATCAATACCTTGTTGTACTTCATTAAGAAATGTGTCCCAATATTCTTCGTCTTCAGATTCAGTTTCAGTTTGAGGGATATTCTTTATTTCCTCTTGACATGTTTCATTTATTTCAATACCCCGAGCTCGTCCAAGCCATCGAGCAAGTCTTTTTCTTTTTGTTTTCACAGGAGTTTCTTCCATTGGAGCTTTTCCTTTTTCAGCAGCAGTGGGCGGAGCCTTTGCCTTTGATGTCTCTGCAGGGGCTTTCCCTTTCGAAGCAGTGGGAGTAATTGCTTCAACTTGAAGCTCATCCCAATCACTGGATTCCGTCGCAGAGTCCGTATTGGAATCATCCTTTGTTTTCTTCGCCTTCTTAGCTTTCTTAGGCTTGATAGTATCTCCTGTATGAACCATAGCAGCCAGAAGAAAGATGATCCAGGTGATCACCATTGCTACAAGTTCCTTGTGAGAAATTAGGTCCTGTGGGCAACAACTCAAGAACACGAAAAATTGTTAATTTTCAAAAATTTGAAAAATTGTACCCAGACAATCATTATCGTGTAGAGAGACTAAGAATCAAATTAGTTTTGCAAAAAGAATTTTAAAAATAGATCAATCGCATGATTTTCGAAAATTCTCATTATATGCCCTAAAACCGAAATTTTTGAAATCGAAGGCCAAAAATCCGTTTATCATTAGAATACCTAGCATATAATCAAAACTAATCTACCCAGAGTTCTTATTTCAAAAGAAATTTGATCAAAAACCATCCACAAACGAAAAAGATACAGAAATTTCATCACGTTTTGAGGAAGAATATGAAAAACTGTGAAAAATCGAGATTTTGATCAATAAAACTTACTTAGAATCGAAGAACTTGAGTTTGGAAGCTTCCAAGATGGATGAATTCTAGAGAGAGAAGCTCTGGAGACTTTTGAACAAAAGATTGAAGTAAAAAGAAATCAAAACCCTTTTGTTCTATATAAAACCCTAGCCGCGATCCGGATCAGTTCGTGAATCCGATCCGGATTGGCTACCCGCAGAGAATGCCTGCGTTCGGGATCCGGATCGGCTTGTCCAATCCAGATCGGCTCCAACTTTTTCTTCAGAAAAATTCAGAAAAATTCTAGAAAATCTAGAAAAAGATTGTAAGCACTTTTGTGTATCAACTTTAAATGAAAATCATCGTTTCATACAACAAAAAATAGATTATGCCAAATCTATCAATAACATCCAACAAATGAAACGAAAATTTATAAAAAATTAAATCCCTTAAAGTTGAACAACTTCAATCACATCTAACATGATCTTATGAGTAATGCCTTTATCAAATCATCAATTTGGTAAAGAAAATGAAATACCAAGATCAATAGATGTCTGAAATCCCAGATAAGTTAGATAATATATCTAGTCAATTTATTAAAGAGAGTGGCTCTTTGAGCATCTTTCATAAAAATTCCCACCTTATACCAACATTGAAATTTTGACAGAGTCAAGTATTTCAACATGCATTTTATTTAATCAAACTTGAAAAACCTTTGCTTGGTAAACATGTGGTAGCTGCACACAGTACTCGGACGACCGAGGTGGTACCTCTTTCCTCCATTGTGTGGTAGTTTTCACACTCCTCATTGGGATGTAACTATTTCCACATCTTTTGAGCATAACACTTCTTTGACTCCCCCTCAATTGGCTATCAATTATTTAAGATATAAAGTATTCAACCAAATATTGATCTCGATTTCATACTCGACTAAATAGTCAAATAAGATAAAAACTATACCAAGAGATCATCGAGAGAGAAATTGACTTTGATCAAAACAAAGATGATTTAATTCACATAAATGATCATTGCATCAAATTAATTATTATGATATCCAAAGCATAATAAATTTCTAAACATATAAAAGGATGCAGTTAAAGTCAATAAAACTAATACTCAATTAATGTTCTATGTCTAAGCATAGATAATGAACAAAAACACAAAAACAAAACCTAACCTAAACAAGAGTTTCAAAAGGAGGTTATTTCAAGGAAAGCATTCCAATTGCTTTACGCAAATTAATAAAACGTTTTTGATCCAAAGGTTTTGTTAAAATGTCAGCTAATTGATCTTCAGTTGAAATGTAGGAAATTTGAAGAATATTTGATTCAACTAGCTCTCTAAGAAAATGATATCTAAGTTCAATGTATTTTGTTCTTGAGTGCAACACAGGGTTTTTTGAAATGTTTATAGCACTAGTGTTGTCACATAAAACAGTTACCGAAGTTGCTGAAATCCGGAAGCGCTCAACACGCTTTTCATCAAATGAGTTGAGTTGAACAACTACCCGCTGAGATATATTCCGCTTCGGCAGTCGAGAGTGAATGCAGTTTTGCTTTTTACTATGCATGCAACAAGTCAATGGCCAAGATAAAAACATGCACCACTCGTACTTTTCCGATCATCCACTGATCCTGCCAATCGGCAATCTGAATATCCTATAA
>CM055073.1:24642624-24711079 GCA_029204045.2 Tillandsia leiboldiana
TTCTCTCGAATTGCTCATTGGACTCTTGAAGGGAAACATTTATTTTAATCAGATTATCCCTTTCCGCTTCAAGAGCGTTTGAGAGAGAAGTTGCTCTTTTTGCTTCTTCTTCGAGATCCTGCAATCTCCGTCTCAAACTCTTGTTTTGCTTTGCCAGTTTCTTTGAATCCCTCAAAAGCTTATGGTAGGCAAGAGCAAAGTCTTCACCTTCTGAGTTATCCGATTCATCGTCCGTTGCAATCTTTTCAACAGTGGAGTTGGACAATGACTCGGATGTATTAGCCATTAAGCACATGAAGGGTGAGGATGTGGACGCGTGGAACGCCGTTGCGTTATCTTCTTCATCACTTGACGATGACTCATTTGACGATGAGGTGTCATCCCAAGTGACGGCTTGCATCGCCTTCTTCTTTGACGGATTCTTATTAGGACACTCCGTTGAGATATGACCGTACCCTCGGCACTTGAAGCATTGGACTTGTCCTTCTGAGCTTTTCTTATCCTTAGAAAAACCCTCTTGCTTTCTTGGTTTGAAACTTGAAGAACCTTTGCCTTTCTTCGACTTTACGAAGGATGGAGTTTTGCTTGAGTTACCCCTTCGAAAGTTTCGGCGAAATCTTCTTGTCAAGAGAGCAAGCTGCTTCTCAAAGTCCTCCATAGATAGGTTTACATCATCGTCTGAGGAGGATGAATCCGCGTCTTCTTCTTTTGTTGTTTTCAACGCATAACCTGAAGACTTAGAAGAGGATGCTTTTCCAGAAGAATAGTTAGTAGGAAATGTCATTTTCATAAGTTTGTAATGAACCAACTAATTCTTCTACACGGATTTCGTCCGGGTGTTTAATAGTTTCAATGGCCGTAACCTTGGATCGAAATCTTTCAGGAAGAGTTCTTAATATTTTCTTACAACTTTAAATTCTGGAATCTTCTCTCCCAAGTTAGCACATGAGTTTACGATGTCTTGCAATCGTGTGTAATAGTCTGTGAAAGATTCATTTTCTGCCATGAAAATAGAGTCAAACTTGCTCGTAAGCATTTGCAGTTTCTGAATCTTCACAAGGTTAGTTCCCTCATGCGTAACTTGAAGAACATCCCAGATTTCTTTCGCAGCCTCACATGCCGAGACGCGAGAGAACTCTGTTTGCGACAAAGCATTAAATAAAGCGTTAATCCCTTTGCCATTGTAAGAAGAAGAATCTATCTCTTCCTTGGTCCATTTCGACCTAGGTTTGATGGTGCGAACATCAGCAAGAATTTCAGTTGGATTAGACCATCCTAATTCAATTGATTGCCACACCCGTTCGTCGATGGAAATTAAAAAGGCTTTCATCCGTACTTTCCAGTAGGCATAATTTGTTCCATCGAAGAACGGGGGTCTGTTGATGTTTCCACCTTCAACCATTGTTTACAACCCTATTCCCGCTCCGATACCACTTGTTGGGTAATGTATAATTGGATCTAAATAGGAGAAAAAACACCTAGAGGGGGGTGAATAGGTGTAAACAATAAACACTCAAAAATCTTTGCGATATAAAATGCAATGCGGAAAAATAAATAACACGCAGAGATTTTTACGTGGAAAACTCCAAACCGGAGTAAAATACCACGGGACCGATAACACGGTGAAATCCACTAGAATTATAACACGTACAAAGGTGATATACCGTACTCACAGACGACTCAACCTTTTTCCATACGCTCCTAGTTGATCTTCTCCGCTCGCTCCGCAACGCTTCTCGAATCCACGATCTGCGTCCAACGCCGAATCCACGACGTCCAACGTCGACTCCACGACGTCCGACCGAATCCACGGTCTTCACCCAGTAGCATGCTTCGAATCCACGAACGTACCTCGCTCCGAATGCACGAGAGCGGTAGCACCTTGAATCCACAAGGCCACGCGAGTCCACGCGCCGATTTTGGGAAAATCGTTGTTTTTGGGTGGTGATGATCCGCCGAATACTTAGATTAGAAATAGATCGGAAATACCATCTAAGTATTCATTAATTTGATTCTACTCAAAATCTGAGTTTGGAAAACCTAGAATCAAATTAATAAAATAGATGAAGAAACATAGAATTGAATCCAGTATTTCCTTTCTTCTCTATTTGTGGATTTTTCTATTTCGGTCGTATTTTTCCCTTTTTCGTCGTTACCCTAAAAGATGAATTAAAGGGTCTATTTATAGGTTAGAAACCATTGGAAGAGGATAAGAATCAAAAACTAACATTTTCTGGAATTTTACAGGACGGCGATCCGGATCGGATTTAGGCGATCCGGATTGCAGTATCGAGACAGACAGTTTCCAGAAAAACAAAGGTTCGGGATCCGGATCGAAGTGCCTGATCCGGATCGTTCATACAATTTACCAAACACCAATGTTCGGGATCCGGATTGAACTGCCTGATCCGGATCGTTCATAAATTATGGTAAAAACCAGTGTTCGGGATCCGGATCAAAGGAGGCTACGATCCGGATTGGATTTGCGTATGAACTAACACCCTTCGGGATCCGGATCGAAGTGTCTGATCCGGATCCTGAACATGTCCCATGTCCAGTTTTTGATTTTTATGCAATTAGAAATTCATCCAAGTGTTTCTACACTATAAGAAGTATTCGGATCACCAAAGATAATTAGTTAAACATACCTGATCCTTTTGAATTCTTCTTTCATGAGATTGAGTTATATGATCCAACCTTCTTTATCTTCAATCTTCAAGACTTAACCGAATTCATGAAATATGCCAACTCAAATTCCGTAACAATCTCCCCCTTTGGCGGTTTCGTGACAAAACACAAATCCACTCAAGAAAATTCAAAAAGATATTTTTGTTGATATCACCATACAACAAAAATTTACAATGAGATCCAAATAAAGATAGATACATGAGTTAAACTCCTAAAACAGACTCTAGACTTAGACATCTGTACTCTCTGCAAAAGAAATCATTCTTGACAAAAGAAATCGTTAGATACCTCAAGAATTTTATGTCATTCAAAAACCACACACAGAGATGAAGTTTATACTCATTTATACTTACCATGACATTTATACATCCAGATATGTAATTAGATAATAGTTAAAAACCAACATATCTTCTATGCATTCAAAATCCAAATGTCACAAAATTGTTAGTCAACATCAACTTGTTAGTTATATTACATGCCCAAATAGTTAGCAAATAGTTAGTCGAGGCATGCATGCAATCACAAAAGAAAAACCAAAAGTTGAAGTTATACTTACCTTCATGGTTCACAACTGGACAATCGAAGTTTCATTGTTCAACTGTTCTAATATTCTCTCCCCCTTTTTGTCACAAACTTTAGCCAAAATTACAAAAATGGAGAGAAAAGTTAACAAGTTCAAGAATCAAAAATGTGAGAAATAAAAGCAAAAAAACTCAAACTTAAAACCTGCACAAGAAAAGATTAAAAATCTGCACAAGAAAAAGAAAAGTTTGAGCACAAATCAATCATCTGAGTCAGAGTCTTCAGATGCACTACATCTCAGTTTGTTCAAAATTCCTTTAAGGATTCCCGAAATCGTAGAACATTCTTGTTTCATCTTATGTATGTCCTTGGACATCTTTCTGAGTTCCAGAGCCAGTTTATCTTGTTCTTGGTTGATGGAAGACACTAAGTTTGCCTTTTGGTCGATTCTTCTGGAAGTTGAAGAACGTTGTGTGACAACTGACGGAGCAGTCCGACCTTCATTCCGAGGAGATCTTCTTGGCAGAGAATGTGAATTGTCAAGAGGTTCATTGCTTGGCGAATTCTTTTTCCTTGCGTACTGCTTAATCGTTGAGGAAGACTTCATCAGCTTCTTGTTCTTTAGGTAAAACTTATTTTCTTCATCAATACCTTGTTGTACTTCATTAAGAAATGTGTCCCAATCTTCTTCGTCTTCAGATTCAGTTTCAGTTTGAGGGATATTCTTTGTTTCCTCTTGACATGTTTCATTTATTTCAATACCCCGAGCTCGTCCAAGCCGTCGAGCAAGTCTTTTTCTTTTTGTTTTCACAGGAGTTTCTTCCATTTGAGCTTTTCCTTTTTCAGCAGCAGTGGGCGGAGCCTTTGCCTTTGATGTCTCTGCAGGGGCTTTCCCTTTCGAAGCAGTGGGAGTAATTGCTTCAACTTGAAGCTCATCCCAATCACTGGATTCCGTCGCAGAGTCCGTATCGGAATCATCCTTTGTTTTCTTCGCCTTCTTAGCTTTCTTGGGCTTGATAGTATCTCTTGTATGAACCATAGCAGCCAGAAGAAAGATGATCCAGGTGATCACCATTGCTACAAGTTCCTTGTGAGAAATAAAGTCCTGTGGGCAACAACTCAAGAACACGAAAAATTGTTAATTTTCAAAAATTTGAAAAATTGTACCCAAACAATCATTATCGTGTAGAGAGACTAAAAATCAAATTAGTTTTGCAAAAAGAATTTTAAAAATAGATCAATCGCATGATTTTCGAAAATTCCCATTATATGCCCTAAAACCGAAATTTTTGAAATCGAAGGCCAAAAATCCGTTTATCATTAGAATACCTAGCATATAATCAAAACTAATCTACCCAGAGTTCTTATTTCAAAAGAAATCTGATCAAAAACCATCTACAAACGAGAAAGATACAGAAATTTCATCACGTTTTGAGGAAGAATATGAAAAACTGTGAAAAACCGAGATTTTGATCAATAAAACTTACTTAGAATCGAAGAACTTGAGTTTGGAAGCTTCCAAGATGGATGAATTCTAGAGAGAGAAGCTCTGGAGACTTTTGAACAAAAGATTGAAGTAAAAAGAAATCAAAACCCTTTTGTTCTATATAAAACCCTAGCCGCGATCCGGATCAGTTCGTGAATCCGATCCGGATTGGCTACCCGCAGAGAATGCCTGCGTTCGGGATCCGGATCGGCTTGTCCAATCCGGATCGGCTCCAACTTTTTCTTCAGAAAAATTCAGAAAAATTCTAGAAAATCCAGAAAAAGATTGTAAGCACTTTTGTGTATCAACTTTAAATGAAAATCATCGTTTCATACAACAAGAAATAGATTATGCCAAATCTATCAATAACATCCAACAAATGAAACGAAAATTTATAAAAATTAAATCCCTTAAAGTTGAACAACTTCAATCACATCTAACATGATCTTATGAGTAATGCCTTTATCAAATCATCAATTTGGTAAAGAAAATGAAATACCAAGATCAATAGATGTCTGAAATCCCAGATAAGTTAGATAATATATCTAGTCAATTTATTGAAGAGAGTGGCTCTTTGAGCATCTTTCATAAAAATTCCCACCTTACACCAACCTTGAAATTTTGACAGAGTCAAGTATTTCAACATGCATTTTATTTAATCAAACTTGAAAAACCTTGCTTGGTAAACATGTGGTAGCTGCACACAGTACTCGGACGACCGAGGTGGTACCTCTTTCCTCCATGTGGTGGTAGTTTTCACACTCCTCATTGGGATGTAACTATTTCCACATCTTTTGAGCATAACACTTCTTTGACTCCCCCTCAATTGGCTATCAATTATTTAAGATATAAAGTATTCAACCAAATATTGATCTCGATTTCATACTCGACTAAACAGTCAAATAAGATAAAAATTATACCAAGAGATCATCGAGAGAGAAATTGACTTTGATCAAAACAAAGATGATTTAATTCACATAAATGATCATTGCATCAAATTAATTATTATGATATCCAAAGCATAATAAATTTCTAAACATATAAAAGGATGCAGTTAAAGTCAATAAAACTAATGCTCAATTAATGTTCTATGTCTAAGCATAGATAATGAACAAAAACACAAAAACAAAACCTAACCTAAACAAGAGTTTCAAAAGGAGGTTATTTCAAGGAAAGCATTCCAATTGCTTTACGCAAATGAATAAAACGTTTTTGATCCAAAGGTTTTGTTAAAATGTCAGCTAATTGATCTTCAGTTGAAATGTAGGAAATTTGAAGAATATTTGATTCAACTAGCTCTCTAAGAAAATGATATCTAAGTTCAATGTGTTTTGTTCTTGAGTGCAACACAGGGTTTTTTGAAATGTTTATAGCACTAGTGTTGTCACATAAAACAGTTACCGAAGTTGCTAAAATCCGGAAGTCGCTCAACACGCTTTTCATCCAAATGAGTTGAGTTGAACAACTACCCGCTGAGATATATTCCGCTTCGGCAGTCGAGAGTGCAATGCAGTTTTGCTTTTTACTATGCCATGCAACATGGCAATGGCCAAGATAAAAACATGCACCACTCGTACTTTTTCGATCATCCACTGATCCTGCCCAATCGGCATCTGAATATTCTATAATGTCAAGACTTGTTCCCATAGGATACCAAATTCCGAAGTTTACAGTTCCTTTGACGTACCGGATGATCCGTTTCACCGCTTTCAGGTGATCCTCCTTTGGTGCTGACTGATATCTCACGCGGATCCCAACACTAAAGGATATGTCCGGGCGACTAGCTGTGAGGTAGAGTAGACTTCCAATCATACTTCGATAGAGTTTCTCGTCTACACTATCACTAAGAGATTCACTTCCTAATCCCTTATTGCTAGTTCCCATAGGAGTAGGAAAATCTTTAGAATCTTCTAATCCGAATTTCTTTACCAACTCCTTTGCATAATTGGATTGACACAGATGGATGCCTTCACCATTTTGTTTCACTTGCAATCCAATAAAGTATGTCAGTTCGCCCATCATAGACATCTCAAATTCACTTTCCATGGTTTCTGCGAATTTAGAAGCATCATTATCCTTTGTTGCTCCAAAAGGTGCTTTGTCAACCTTTCGTACCACGCTCGCGGTGCTTGTTTTAAACCGTAAAGAGCCTTTTTCAAACGAAAAACATGGTTAGGTAGTTTACAATCTACAAAACCTTTCGGTTGAGCCACATAAACTTCCTCATTTAAAAACCCATTTAAAAACACGCTCTTAACGTCCATTTGAAAGAGTTTTATTTTAAAGTGACAAGCAATAGCGAATAAGATACGAATGGACTCGAGTCTAGCTACAGGGGCGAACGTTTCATCAAAGTCTATACCTTCTATTTGAGAGTAGCCTTGAGCAACTAAACGTGCTTTGTTCCTGATGATGGTACCATCCACATTTTTCTTGTTCTTGAAAATTCATTTAGTACCGATCACATTGTGTTGCTTCGGATGCGTCGTTAATTCCCAGACTTTGTTGCGTTCAAACTGATGGAGCTCTTCCTGCATTGCTTCAATCCAGTAGTCATCCTGAAGAGCTTCATCGACGTTCTTTGGTTCGATCATGGAAACGTAACAAGCGAATCCACAAACCAACTGTCTCCGAGTTTTGACTCCTTCTTGTGGGTCTCCAATGATGTTTGATTCAGGTTGATCCTTGGAGATGCGTAACGTTTGATGTAATGGAGTACTCAGAGGTACATGAGATGATTCCTGCACATCAGATAAACTTGAAGAACCATTAGATGCATCATTAATATTTGAAGTATTATCATGAGAAGATGCATTTACAGGAGTATTATCATCAAGAGAGATATCAGGGGTAGATTTATCAGATGCAAAGTGGAAAGCTTCGTCTACTTTAACATTTATGGATTCTACGATCGTTTTAGATTCCAAGTTAAATACCCGATATGCTCTACTATTTGTAGAATAACCCATGAAAATCCCTTCGTCACTTCGAGAGTCAAATTTTCCAAGATTTTTGCGGTCACGTAAAATGTAACACCGACTCCCAAAGATACGAAAATATTTGATGTTTGGCTTTCTACAAAACCATAGTTCATATGGTGTATTTAACGTTCCCGGGCGCAAATAAACTCGATTAATAACATAGATTGCAGTGTTCACAGCTTCAGCCCAAAAATATAACGGTAAATTCCGGCTATGAAGCACAACACGTGCCATCTCTTGTACAACCCTGTTTTTGCGCTCGACTACACCATTCTGTTGAGGTGTATAGGGTGCTGAGAATTCATGTTTAATGCCATTGGAAGTGCAAAAATCAATGAATTTAGAATTTATGAATTCTCCACCTCTATCACTTCTAACACGAATGATCTTTTCATTCTTCTCAATCATAATACGAAGGCAAATCTCGTGAAAAGAATCAAAAGTATCAGCTTTCTCTTTTAAAAATGCTACCCATGAGTATCTAGAGAAATCATCAACCAATAAGAAAATATACCATTTACCTCCCAAGGATGGTTGACGAGTCGGTCCCATAAGATCCATATGCAATAATTCTAAGGGCCGATTAGTACCAACGTGGTTCAAGTTCTTGTGTGCAGTCCTAGATTGTTTTCCCTTTTGACAACCACCACACACAATGTTTTGTTTAAGTGAAAGTTTAGGAACCCTCTTGACCACGTCTTTGTTTGAAATTCTAGCAAGTTCCTTTTCCAGCAATTTTGGAAGACTGACCGTCTCCAAAAACTACAAGTCCTCCGGAGATTTTCTCAAAATTTTGAAAGCAGTTTTTGTCACCGGTCATGTGACGGGAACAACCGCTGTCCAGATACCAAGACGAATTATCATATGCATGCAAGAAAATATTTGTAACAAGACAAGGGAAGGTTTCACCTTTGCGTACCCAAACCTTTCGAGTTTTGGTGTACGTCGGAAATGATTGTGAAGTTGTACCTTTGGTGAAAGCGTCTTGTTTGATCCATCGCTTTTCCTTGACGTCGTCGTCTTGTTTGATGAACTACCGAGGCTTTTTCCTTTCGAATAATTTGCATTGATTTCTGAGGAATCACCCTTTTGGTAGTCGTTGCAAGAAGTGCTTGAGTTGAGCGTTTGGCTCCCATCTTGCAATTTCTCCTTATGTGCCCTGCAATACCACAACGAAAACATACCTTGGTGCTTGACAATTCCGAAGAGGGGGAAATAGGTTTGTTGTAGTTGTTTGTCGTCAATTCCGGTGTCGGAGGAGGAGATACTTACTGGGGCACAAAGACTGTCCCAACCGAACTAAAATTGTCTTTAGTTCGATTGTATCCGAGGCCGAATTTGTTTGATTGACCAAGACCAAGAAGCTTATCCAACTTACTCCTTCCTGATGAAAATCGCTGTAAGTCATCCTTGAGTTGGAGAATGGTCTCTGTCATTTCCAATTTTTTCTGTCGAGCCTCCCCGTTGAGCTTCAAGAAGTAATTCGCTTGGTTCACCATATCTACATAATTCTTCTCGAATTGCTCATTGGACTCTTGAAGGAAAATATTTATTTTAATCAGATTATCCCTTTCCGCTTCAAGAGCGTTTGAGAGAGAAGTTGCTCTTTTTGCTTCTTCTTCGAGATCCTGCAATATCCCTCTCAAACTCTTGTTTTGCTTTGCCTGTTTCTTTGAATCCCTCAAAAGCTTATGGTAGGCAAGAGCAAAGTCTTCACCTTCTGAGTTATCCGATTCATCGTCCGTTGCAATCTTTTCAACAGTGGAGTTGGACAATGACTCGGATGTATTAGCCATTAAGCACATGAAGGGTGAGGATGTGGACGCGTGGAACGCCGTTGCGTTATCTTCTTCATCACTTGACGATGACTCATTTGACGATGAGGTCTCATCCCAAGTGACGGCTTGCATCGCTTTCTTCTTTGACGGATTCTTATTAGGACACTCCGTTGAGATATGGTCGTACCCTCGGCACTTGAAGCATTGGACTTGTCCTTCTGAGCTTTTCTTATCCTTAGAAAAACCCTCTTGCTTTCTTGGTTTGAAACTTGAAGAACCTTTGCATTTCTTCGACTTTACGAAGGATGGAGTTTTGCTTGAGTTACCACTTCGAAAGTTTCGGCGAAATCTTCTTGTCAAGAGAGCAAGCTGCTTCTCAAAGTCCTCCATAGATAGGTTTACATCATCGTCTGAGGAGGATGAATCCGCGTCTTCTTCTTTTGTTGTTTTCAACGCATAACCTGAAGACTTAGAAGAGGATGCTTTTCCAGAAGAATAGTTAGTAGGAAATGTCATTTCATAAGTTTGTAATGAACCAACTAATTCTTCTACACGGATTTCGTCCGGGTGTTTAATAGTTTCAATGGCCGTAACCTTAGATCGAAATCTTTCAGGAAGAGTTCTTAATATTTTTCTTACAACTTTAAATTCTGGAATCTTCTCTCCCAAGTTAGCACATGAGTTTACGATGTCTTGCAATCGTGTGTAATAGTCTGTGAAAGATTCATTTTCTGCCATGAAAATAGAGTCAAACTTGCTCGTAAGTATTTGCAGTTTCTGAATCTTCACAAGGTTAGTTCCCTCATGCGTAACTTGAAGAACATCCTAGATTTCTTTCGCAGTCTCACATGCCGAGACACGAGAGAACTCTGTTTGCGACAAAGCATTAAATAAAGCGTTAATCCCTTTGCCATTGTGAGAAGAAGAATCTATCTCTTCCTTGGTCCATTTCGACCTAGGTTTGATGGTGCGAACATCAGCAAGAATTTCAGTTGGATTAGACCATCCTAATTCAATTGATTGCCACACCCGTTCGTCGATGGAAATTAAAAAGGCTTTCATCCGTACTTTCCAGTAGGCATAATTTGTTCCATCGAAGAACGGGGGTCTGTTGATGTTTCCACCTTCAACCATTGTTTACAACCCTATTCCCGCTCCGATACCACTTGTTGGGTTATGTATAATTGGATCTAAATAGGGGGAAAAACACCTAGAGGGGGGTGAATAGGTGTAAACAATAAACACTCAAAAATCTTTGCGATATAAAACCCAATGCGGAAAAATAAATAACACGCAGAGATTTTTACGTGGAAAACTCCAAACCGGAGTAAAAAACCACGGGACCGATAACACGGTGGAATCCACTAGAATTATAACACGTACAAAGGTGATATACCGTACTCACAGACGACTCAACCTTTTTCCATACGCTCCTAGTTGATCTTCTCCGCTCGCTCCGCAACGCTTCTCGAATCCACGATCTGCGTCCAACGCCGAATCCACGACGTCCAACGTCGACTCCACGACGTCCGACCGAATCCACGGTCTTCACCCAGTAGCACGCTTCGAATCCACGAACGTATCTCGCTCCGAATCCACGAGAGCGGTAGCACCTTGAATCCACAAGGCCACGCGAGTCCACGCGCCGATTTTGGGGAAATCGTTGTTTTTGGGTGGTGATGATCCGCCGAATACTTAGATTAGAAATAGATCGGAAATACCATCTAAGTATTCATTAATTTGATTCTACTCAAAATCTGAGTTTGGAAAACCTAGAATCAAATTAATAAAATAGATGAAGAAACATAGAATTGAATCCAGTATTTCCTTTCTTCTCTATTTGTGGATTTTTCTATTTCGGTCGTATTTTTCCCTTTTTCGTCGTTACCCTAAAAGATGAATTAAAGGGTCTATTTATAGGTTAGAAACCATTGGAAGAGGATAAGAATTAAAAACTAACCTTTTCTGGAATTTTACAGGACGGCGATCCGAATCGGATTTAGGCGATCCGGATTGCAGTATCGAGACAGACAGTTTCCAGAAAAACAAAGGTTCGGGATCCGGATCGAAGTACCTGATCCGGATCGTTCATACAATTTACCAAACACCAATGTTCGGGATTCGGATTGAACTGCCTGATCCGGATCGTTCATAAATTATGGTAAAAACCAGTGTTCGGGATCCGGATCAAAGAAGGCTACGATCCGGATTGGATTTGCGTATGAACTAACACCCTTCGGGATCCGGATCGAAGTGTCTGATCCGGATCCTGAACATGTCCCATGTCCAGTTTTTGATTTTTATGCAATTAGAAATTCATCCAAGTGTTTCTACACTATAAGAAGTATTCGGATCACCAAAGATAATTAGTTAAACATACCTGATCCTTTTGAATTCTTCTTTCATGAGATTGAGTTATATGATCCAACCTTCTTTATCTTCAATCTTCAAGACTTAACTGAATTCACAAAATACGCCAACTCAAATTCCGTAACAGAATACATTTTCGGGACCCGACACGCGCACCTACACTCCCAAGAGCCACTAATCCATCAGTAACCCATAAGTGGGGATTCGGGTCCTCACATCCTCCCCCACTAAAAGAAAGTTTCGTTCTCGAAACAAGGAAAGCAAAACAGACGTACCTCAACCGAAAGTCTCTAACCGAAAGGGGTAGGTGTCTCTCATCTCTGTCTCCAGCTCCCAAGTAGCATCT
The DNA here is from genome assembly GCA_029204045.2 of Tillandsia leiboldiana. NCBI lineage: Eukaryota > Viridiplantae > Streptophyta > Magnoliopsida > Poales > Bromeliaceae > Tillandsia > Tillandsia leiboldiana. The sequence continues at coordinate 24,654,796 of CM055073.1, forward strand.
CGCTCCTCGTGATTACTTCACCAGATCTTCACAAACAGAATGGCCCGGTTGCGCAATTCTCTCACCTCACGAGCAAGAATTCGCAACGGCCGCTCCTCAAAACCAGGTCCTCACCGACCTCCAAGGAAGTGAAGTCAATCACGTGCGATGGGTCAAACACATATCTCCTCAGAGCTGAGACGTGAAAAACAGCGTGTACACCAGCCAAGCGTGGAGGAAGAGCAACTCTATAAGCCACCGGGCCTACCCTCTCAAGCACCTCAAAGGGTCCAACAAAGCGGGGACTAAGCTTCCCACGCACTCCAATACAAGGGTGTCCGACACTTGTGTCCATACAACGCCTCAAACGGAGCCATCTGAATGCTCGCCTGATAGCTGTTGTTGTACGCAAACTCAACCAATGGTAAGTGTCGGTACCACCCTTCTCCAAAATTCATAACGCACGCTCTCAATATATCCTCGAGGGTCTGTATGGTGCGCTCGGACTGGCCATCAGTCTGTGGGTGGAAAGCAGTGCTAAATCTGAGCTGGGTCCCCAAGGCTGACTGTAAACTCTCCCAAAAGTGTGATACAAACCTCGGGTCCCTATCTGAAACAATCGACGCTGGTACATCGTGCAGCCTCACTATCTCATCCAAATACAACTGTGCCAGACGCTCCAATGACCAAGTCATCTGAACAGGCAAGAAATGTGCAGACTTGGTGAGTCTATCCACAATAGCCCAAATCGCGTCGGCTCCACTCTGCGCCCTCGGCAACCCCGTCACAAAGTCCATGGTGATGTGATCCCATTTTCACTCGGGAATTGGAAGACTCTGTAACTTGCCAGCAGGAACCCGATGCTCTGCTTTCACTTGCTGGCAAGTTAAACAGTGAGCCACAAATCTTCCAATGTCCCGCTTTATTCCGGACAACCAAAAATGTGCCTTGAGGTCCTTATACATCTTAGTACCACCAGGATGAATGGTATAAGGTGTATAATGGGCCTCTCTCAAAATCTGATCTCTGATATCTGGATCCGAAGGCACACATACTCGGTCCCTGTACCGCAGTACTCCCGAGCTATCCACTGAAAAATCCCCTATCTGATCTGCCTGAATTTGTGATCTGATCCTCTCCAAGTGGGGGTCCTCACTCTGTGTCTCCTTGATCCTGTCCAACAAAGTGGACTGCAAGACCATAGACATCAGTCTAGCAGAGACCCCAGGGGATACAACCTCAATCGGAAGTCGCCTCATCTGCTCAATCAGCGGTGCCTGCTGTGTGATCAACATGCTCAAGCTCTGCACTGACCTCTGACTCAAAGCATCTGCTACAACATTAGCCTTGCCGGGATGATAAAGGATACATCGTAATCCTTTAGTAACTCCAACCACCGGCGTTGCCTCAGGTTCAGCTCCTTTTGAGTAAGCAGATACTTTAAGCTCTTATGATCTGTGTATATCTCACAATGCTCACCGTAGAGGTAATGCCGCCACAGCTTCAAAGCAAACACCACAGCTGCAAGCTCCAAATCATGAGTAGGGTAATTCTTCTCATAATCCTTTAATTGTCGTGAAGCATAAGCAATTACCCTACCATGCTGCATCAAAACACATCCTAAACCGCTGTGCGAGGCGTCACTGTAAATCACGAAACCATCACCCATCACTGGCAGTGCAAGAACTGGTGCTGAGATCAATCTCCTCTTCAGCTCCTCAAAACTCTGCTGGCACTACTCAGTCCAAACAAACCTCGTCCCCTTCCTAGTCAAACTGGTCAGGGGAGTAGAGAGCTTCGCAAAGCCCTCTACGAACCGACGGTAGTAGCCTGCCAAGCCCAAGAAACTCCGGACCTCTGTGACCGTCGTCGGTCTTGGCCAATCTTGAATTGTATCAATCTTCGTCGGGTCAACTGCCACTCCTGCGGCTGATACTATGTGGCCCAAGAATGCAACCTCCCGAAGTCAGAACTCGCACTTTTTAAGCTTGGCATACAGCTTCTTCTCACGTAGAAGCTGCAGCACTATCCTCAAGTGCTCTACATCACTCCGGTAGTAGATCAAGACGTCATCGATGAATACAACCACAAAAAGGGTCCAAGTACGGCTGGAATACCCGGTTCATCAAATCCATAAATGCAGCTGGGGCATTAGTCAAACCAAATGGCATAACCGTGAACTCATAATGCCCATACCGGGATCTAAAAGCCGTCTTGGGGATGTCCTCGGCCCTCACCCTCAACTGGTGGTAACCTGACTGAAGATCGATCTTCGAAAACACTGAGGCTCCCAGCAACTGGTCAAATAAATCATCTATCCGTGGTAGGGGATACTTGTTCCGGATGGTCACTTTATTCAACTCCCAGTAATCCACACACAAACGAAGTGACCCATCCCTCTTCTTCACAAATAAAACTAGCGCTCCCCACGGAGAAACACTGGGCCTAACAAGGCCTCTGTCCAACAGATCTTGAAGCTGGGCTTTCAACTCTCTCAACTCGACAGGTGCCATCCAATAAGGTGCCTTTGAGATTGGTGCGGTTCCTGGTACCACATCAATCACAAACTCTATCTCTGTGGTGACCCGGATCTTTGCAGGGCTTCTACAGTGTGACCAGCAGCTTCTGGAAGCCTACGTGGCATGTCGGCGGTGTTCGCGCGCCAGTTTGGACACAAGAGATGGACTCGGGGCTTAAAATGGATCTCGTAGGAAATCGGGGGACCCCATCGGATGTTTAGAAGAGTTTACGCGCGGAGTGGATATCGAATTTAGGCTCGGCGCGGAATTCGGATTAAAAATACCTTTTCGGGAGCCTCCGGCAAATTATAGGATTGGAATTTGGCAAAATGGACGTCGTTTTTGGAATCAGCGCGCGAAAACGGTCAAGATGGGCTATTTGCTTGATGTTTTTGGGTTGGCGGTTACTGTTCATGCCGGAACAGTACCTCCGGCAGTCGCCGGCGGCGGCGGGCGGCGCCGGCGGGCGGCGGCGCGGCCTCGGGCAGGCGGCACGCGACGGCACGCGGCACGGGCAGGGCGCGGGCAGGCGCCCGGGCGCGCGGTCCACCGCGGAGGTCGTGCACCGGGGGCGGGCCACGTGGCGCTCTCCGGTTGGCCGGTGCAGCAGGCGCGGTCCACTGAATTTGGGCCCGGGTGCACGGTAGACCGGGTGGACACGTGGCGTGAGGTAGTTGGTCCGGTGTTGTGCTCCCGGTCCACGCAATCGGTGGAGTTGTTGACCGGGGCAGGTGGCCGTACGGCGGGGCAGGTGGCCGTACGGGCCCGGGTCAGCCGCGACGTGCGCGGTCCACGGCGCGACGTGCGCGGTGCACTGGTTGCCGGGCCACGTGTCGCGTCGCCATTTGCGGGCGCAGGTGCACCGGGTGCAGTGGGGCCCGGGGGAGTAGTGGACTGGGCTGTGTGGTGGACCGGGCCGCTCTGTGCGCGCCCGAAACTTGGCGGGCCGGGCCGCACTGTGCGCGCCCGAATTCGGGCGGACCGGACCGGGCACCCGGAAGTTGGGACAAGATGGGAATTTTCCCAATTGTTTTCTTCAGCCTATAAATAGGCAGCCCGAGCCCTCTTTTCTGCTCTTTTTCTCTGAGCCCTTGCAAGATCTCCCCGAGCTCCCTTCTTGGGAGATTTTCATCTTCAATTCCTTGATCTTCCTGCAGAGTTTTGGGATTTTTGGGAGCACGCATCCCGAGATTCCCCATTTTACGGTGCGGCGCGATGTTGCTTTCTAGTGTTCTTCTTCGGCGCAGCGACAGTGTTTTAGCTCCCCTGGGCTACCCCGAGATCATTTTGCTGTGATTCTTGCGCCGGCAGACTCCTAAGAGGTAGGAATTCATCTTTCATTTTGGTCGCACTTTCCCGTTCGAGGTTTTGGCATGGATCCCGAGGCAAACTGTAACCCCATTTTCTGTGTGGACTTCCTTGACAGCAGCGGGGTATTTTGGCCATATCTTTGCGTACGAGCGTCAGCCGGAAACGAGCTTATACAACTTTTTCATCTACTGATCGCAAGGAACGCGCTCGTATTTTTCTTGGATTTTTCTGAGATTTCATCAGAGGTGAAAATTACTGTTTTCTCAGTGAACAGTGTACAGTTTTAACACAGATTTTTGTATGAGTGTACCCCCTTGCCGAATTTTTATCTTGACTTACCGAACTCCGATTTGGGCGTGCAAGGTACCGTTTCGAAGCTATCGACGCAAGGATTGCTGTGATATTTTTATTGGAATTTTCTGGGCACTATCTGCAGGTGATAATTTAACAGTTCAGAATTCGAGGTTGTATGTGGTTTTAAGTGCTATAATTGGGAGCCTAGTGTAATTAGTGGACTTTGTATTGTGCCAGGAGAGTTACGGGTGTGCTGAACTTATTGGAGCAAGGGATTAGAGTTATTTGGTGTTTTCAGCTGTTGGGCTTTGGACAGTCAGCTTTTCAGGTGGGTGCTTTGTTCCGAGAACCGGTGGACGGTTCTCTAACTCTATATGTTAGAATTGCATGCAGGTGTAGGGTACAATACCTGGGATTGATTGGTAAGCTTAACAATGTTGATTTATGGGAATTGCAAGTTAATTATTCATATTATGACAATGGTATTAATCAGACATTTATGTTGATGATTAATGGAAGCTTACCTAAGGCAAGGTTACCCTATATGAATAATTATCATGCCATGTTAGCATATAACCCTTTTATGAGGCTGGTTTATACAATGGGATAGGATTATGTAGTTATGTGCAGGTTCTACTCCAAGGAGTGATTATGGATCGAAAATCATGGACAGGTATGGTCATTGCTAATTCCGGCATGAGGTTTATTTTCTTTATTCTTCTTGAGGACAAATGCATGCTTGTATGGACATATGTGTATGGACATATTGTTAGGCCATCTTTTACTGCTGCACTACATATTGGAACTTGACTTAGGAGAAACCATGTTATTCCTTTCTTCTTCTTGTTAGTCAGGCGGTCTGTGTTGCTCGGGTGCGAGCAGGGGTCTGGGGTAGTATAGCAGGGACATTGGTGACAGGGACGGGTTGTGCTGGATTGCGGCTGGCAGGGTTTTGGCGGTGACCGCGGACTTTGGGCGGTTGACCGGAGGTCGGTTATAGTACTTTGGTTATGGACGGCAGGGTATTGCGGCAACCGCGGATATTAGGCGGTTGACCGGATATTTATTGATGTATCAGATTTGGGTATTAGACCTTCCTCTAGTGGATGGAGTTTCCACTTATCATTTACTGTTGTATCCATTTAGGGATCGGGCTATCTTCTGTAGAGGGTTTTTCCTACTTGATCGGAGTCACGATCCAGTCCTGCTACATCATATTACTTTCGGCTACTTACTTTACTCGTGTGGGTCGCTCCCCTCGAGTACCACTCCGGAGTGTGCGTCAGACAGACTTTGAGTCCTTGAGACTCATTTGCTTCGGTGTTATGCATCAGCTGGCATACCCGTTGCGGCAGGCAGAGCCAGACAGACTTTGAGTCCTTGAGACTCCTTTGCTTCGGTGTTATGCATCAGCTGGCATACCCGTTGCGGCAGGCAGAGCAGGCAGTACCAGTGTCTACTGGTGGTCGGATTGGGGTTATTTAGGCAGGCTTCTAGACACTGATGCATACTTTCAGTTGTGTTTAGACCAGTACTAGTGTTGTTGGGAACCGTTCGGGGTTTGACGGTGGTCCCGTGGTCGTTGCGAGTTCTTTGACCTTTGTGTGAGAGGTTGAGCATCTTGAGTCTATCCATTCTGAGAGAGAGGGCATGGATTTTGACTATAGCCTGCATGAGCCACTACTCGATAGCGAGTTAGTCCGTTTGGACGCCCTACGTAATTCCTGCCCGTCAGCGGGAGGTGGTTGTAGGTGGGCGCAGGTTTGACTGGACCCGATGTGGCAGTCAGCTCGATTGGGTCGATTGAGCACCTCGTGTGCGAGTGTTGCATATATTTATCAGAGTTTCCCCATTTGAGCATTCAGATAGAGGCATGGTAGCTGTAGAGTGTCTTCTGCTTCTTCTTTAAGTTTTACTGCATTAGTTATCTTTTGCCTCTAGTGGTCTTGGTGGGCAGATCGTCGGGCCTAGTGGCGATACCCACTGAGAACTCCCTTTTTGCGTAGTTCTCACGCCCGTCGGGGGTTTTTCCCCTTTTTGTCCTTTCTCTCCCTTGTTTTGCAGAGTCTTGGCGGGTGTTGCCGTTTCTGCGGTTGCTGTTCGCGGTGAGGGAGTAGCGAGCTAGATCCTGACCCATTGGAGGGTAGCGGTACCCCCCCCCCCTTTTTGAGGAGATCTTCAGCATAGTCGGTAGATTAGTATTTATTTCCTCTTTGAGAGACTGTTGTAGTGAGGATATGATGTATTGAGAGCTGGTACACTGATGTTGTATTTGAGATATCTCCCTGTTGAGCTATGAGTTTTGTACTCGAGGTTATTATATGATCATCATTTCTGAGAGATGGACCTTGTTGTTTTATCTTCAGTTGTACAGTGGTTGATTTTATTCTACAGCAGTTTTATCTTTTAGCTCTGATATCTGTTAGCTGTAGCTCTTTTTGCAGGTAGGACGCTTCGCCTATGCGGGTTTGGCATAGGTGGCGGATCTGTTGGCGAGCCCGGGTCGCAGTTTCGACCCCGGGGCGTGACAATCTCCCTCTCCGGCGGCATAATCATCAAGTCAGGGGGAAATACATCCGGGAACTCGCGGACAACAGGAATATCCTCGAGTCCCAGTGCCGCCACAGGCACCTCCACAATCGTCGCCAAGAAAGCGGTGCAGCCTCTACTCATCATCCGCCTAGCCTTCGCCGAAGAGATCGTCACCGCAAACAAGGAGCTCTGACAACCTCTGGAAACAAACTCCTCCTTTCTCGGCTCGCGGAGGGTCACCGTCCTCTCTCTGCAGTCCAGGGTGGCAAAAATACCACGACGACATGAACAGCTGCTGTGGCATCCTCGACCTGAGCGGCATAGACTCGACCGCTCGGCGCTGGGGAACGTCGCTCTGGCTGACGCGAAGACGATGAAGCAAAATCTGGCCTGCCGTAGGCCGCAGAAGGTCCTGCTGCTGCTGCGAGGGCTGCTGTTGCCGAGACTGACGAGATGCTCCTGATCTCTGCCGTCCCTGGTACCCACGACCCTGAGAGTGGAAATGTGGAGGTCTCGGGGGTCCCTGTCGGCTCGATTGCCCCTCCTTCAACGGTGCTGGGTGCTTCGCCCCTGGAACCACTGCGGGGGCTGAAGCCACTTCCTCCATCACTGCCTCTCCTTACTCTACGTAGAGTGCCCGCTCCATCGAGGCCTCCAGAATCTGCAATCGAAGTGAGCGAACAACTGATAGAAGTCCCGGCGCAATCCTCGCTCTAACATATATATCCGGTGAGTCTCATCCCTGGCCACGCGTGGCACACAAGCCAATAGCTGATTGAAATCAGCTAGGTACATAAGCACGGGCCTATCTCTCTGGCGGAAATTCTTCAACTACTCCTCCAAACTCTGACAAACACTCTGGAAAGAAAGCCCCTAGAAGCAAACTGCGGAACTCTACCCAAGAGAGAAGCTGCGTCCCAGGCGGACCAGCAGGTCGCACACGCCGCCACCAACCCTCGGCGTTGCTCTCCAAGAAGTGTGTAGCCAAAAGAACTCGAAACCTCTCATCAATGAATAGGCTCTTGAAATGACGCTCCATGGCCGTGATCCAAGACTCAGCGTCCCACGGCTCTGCACTCAGTCCAGAAAAATGGGGTGGATCGAACTGGCGAAACCTCATCAATAGATCCACCACCTCACGCTGCTCAGCTGAAGTCAAAGGTCCCGTCGACCCAGACGGTGGTCTGCTAGAAACCAGCTCAACAGGAACTGCCGGTGCTTCCAGAACAATAGGGGGAGCCACAACTGGCGAAGAAGGCACGGGCGAACTCTCTGGGGGTACTACAACTGGCTGCGCCCTCTGCCCCATCACGAGCATCAACCGACCCAAGGCCCCTCCCCTCCTGGCACTGTGATGTCTTCTCCTGACCCCGAACAACCTCAACAACTGTGCCATCTGGGCACAAAGCTCCCGAACCTCTCTCTGCTGTCCCTGCCCCGAGTCCTCCTGCTCGGGCTCAGAGGAAGAAGGCTGCGAACGCGTCGACAATCGTGCGTCACAGAGGCATCACTCACCAAAGGAACAAAACGAACAATTAGAACCCAAATCAACTCTCGACCCAATCTAGCGAAAGTCAAATGGCATGTCCCCCTTTTTCATAGTACTATGTTGTCTGCAACCAACATAGTTGCAACCATAGGAAGACATGTCAATCACTCACCCCAATCCGCTCGGGAGAGTAGAAACCCAATCGAGACTCTCGCTAAAAGTTGTGGCTCTCACGCGAGTCATCCTAGGGTCCAACCACAAGACTAGGGTTCCTAAGTCCTCCAAGACCTACATCCTAGGCTCTGATACCACTCTAATCTGTCACGCCCCGGGGTCGATACTGCGACCCGAGCTCGCCAACAGATCCGCCGCCCATACGAGAAGCCCCGTATAGACGTAGCGACTAACCTGCAAAAGAATCATCTACACTAGCAGATATCAGAGCTGAAATAGTAAAAGCTGAAATAAAAGATATAAAATACAACTACAGCTCTAAAAATATACAGACCAACCTCACCTCAAAATACAAATGTCTCTCTCACTGCAGTAAAAGAAAGGTACAACTCGATACCTCACTACATGAGTCACTCAACATAACACTCTCAGCAACTGGTAAGGGGTACATCTATGCTCTCTGCTAGGATGACTGGAAGGGATCTATCTCGCGACTCCCTCACCTCGGTCATATGGAGCAGAAACAACAACTGGAGCAGCAGGAACCGGAGCAGAAGTCCCTGGGGAAAAAGACACCACGACGGGTGTGAGAACTACCTCCCACAGTAGTTCTCAGTGGGTGCCGCCAACAAGCCCGACGGTCTGCCCACTAAGTCCACTAGAGGCATAAAGTAACATATGCAGTGCTGTAAGGAAAGCTGGAAAAAGGTAAACTCTACAGCTACTATGCCTCTATCTAAATGCTCAAAGAGTGGAACAGAAGGGATATGATACCACAACTAACTCTCAACTCAGATCACCCAATCCAAACTGACTACCACATCGGGTCCAGTCAAGCCTGCGCCTACCTACTGCCGTACATCCCGGAGGACCGGACTCACGTAGGACGTCCGTGACTGCCAAAACTGGCTCAGCCAGAGGGACGGTGTCCGTGACTGCCAAAACTGGCTCAGCCAGAGGGACACAAGAGAGCTCAATCTCACGCCGGTACTACAACCCGGTATATATATATATCTTAATCTCAATGTCGGTACAACAACCCGGTCTCGCCTACTCCGGAGTGGCACTCAAGGGGAGCGACCCGCTCGAGTTAATAAGTAACCCATATCAAGTATCTCTGCAAGGTATCTCTGTCAAGTACAAATGTGGCTCATGCTGGCTATGATCCAAATCCTCGATCAACAAGATCGGCTATAACCAACAATCACTGTCTCACTCACTGGCTAGAATCCACACAACTGAGACTCACTGTCACTCTGACAGCTCCCAAGAAACCCAGATCTACCATCACTATCACTCTCCCAAAGAAAACTGATCTACAGACTGCTATCAACTCCACTCGGTCCCCAGACACGAGTGCAAATGCATCCCACAACCACCCGACCTCCCAGCCCACAACCCGGGCGAGAAAAGCTAAGTCCAGAAATGATAAGTATAATAAGTGATGTGGGAATGTCTAGAGCAATAAAGAAACCTAGCCCAAGTTGAAGTTTTCTACAGTCTGGCTGAACATGATACATATGGCAGGGGTGCTAGGTCAAGTTCCAAGATTTCAATAGTCAACATGTTGTAGGAAGCAATAAGATCACAAGGTTCAACAACTGATATACAAGAGTAATAACATTCAGTTTCCACAAGCTATTAAGTCTATTTACTAACATGCATGCTCCTACATACATAGAATTAGTACGTAGTCCATAGATTTTGAAAGCAAGGTCACCCACCTGAACGTGCTAACTGTCCGGAATCGTACAGCTGAGAATACCCAGATACAGCTATATCTGTACATCCACCAAGCCAACAGTACCAAAGCAGTGCTCAATACATCCTGGGTACCAAATACATTCCAAAAATTACACTTAATTCTATAAAATTCCAAACGTACAAAATCTGCGATGAACAGTCCTATTTCTGCGAAATTTTCACCTGCTGAAAGTTCCCAGAAAATTCCAAAAAAATATCACAGCGATCCTCGCGTCGATACCTTCGAAACGGGTACCTGCACGTCCAAAACAGAGCCCCGTAGGTCAAGATACAAATTCGGCAAGGTGGCCTACTCAATAATTTCTGTACCAAAAACTGTAGCACTGAACACAGGAAAACAGGGATTTTCACCTTCAATAAAATCTTGGAAAAATCCAAGAAAAATACGAGCGTGTTCCTTGTGATCTGTAGATGAAAAACTTGTATAAGCACATTCCCGTCTGACGCTCGTGCGCGAAGATAAAATTCTGGCAAGGAGCTGCTGTCCAAAACTCCACCAGCAAAACAGTGGCTTAGAAATGTCTCGAAAACCGTGCCATAAACTCTGAATCCAGCAAGATGATCGCCACGAAAGTCGAAGGCGTACCTCTCGTGAATCCAACGCCGCAGAAATCGTCCAAAAATACCATCGGAGTAGCTCTGTGGACCTCCCAGACTGAAATGCGGTGATAACGGGCCTTCGATGAAAGATCGTCGCTCTGTGCTACGATGCCGAAGTCGTCGACGTCGCGGCTTCCAAAAATTTCAGACCTCTGCCAAAAGATGCGCAACACGAAGATCTCCAACTTTGCTGAAGGGCCCAAGGGCAGGGGAGCTCCAGAAAAGGGGCAAAAAGCCCAAGCAAAGGGGCTATTTATAGGCCCAGCCTGAAAAATCCAACATTTGGACTTTTGGGCCCAAATTCCGGGCGCCCGGGCATTCCGGGCTGCTACAGTGTTGGGCCCGGCCCAACACTGTGCGCGCCCGGATTGCTCCGAAGCCGACACGTGTCCCAGAGGCTTCCCCGGCACCCGGCGCACGTGCGCCAGCCAACCGCGCAACGCCGCGTGTCCCGACACGCGTGCGTGCGCGGCTGCGCTCGGCCAACCACGGGGCGCCACGTGGCGCCCCCACGTCGCCCCCACGACGCCCTGTCCGTACGGACACCTGCCCCCGCCGCTGCGTGGACCACGCGCACAAAGACATGCCAACTACAAGTCGCCACGTGGCCACCCCCGGTGCACCGTGCACCCGCGCCGCTCCATGGACCGCGCCTGCCGCGTCGGCCAATCGGGAGGCGCCACGTGGCCAGCGCCCGGTGCACGCTTCCGCGGTGGACCGCGCGCCTCCGCCACCACCAACCGCCGCGCTCCGCCGCCCGCCCGCCGCCGCCGCTGCCTCTCCGGCGGCCGGAACAGTGCCGTCGAACCTCGAAATGCGTGTTTTCGCATCCGGACTCCGAAAAATATAAGTAAATAGTCCATTTCGATCGTTTTCGCGCGCTGAATCCAAATCCGTTGTCCAATCTGCCAAATTCCACTTCTAAAATTTGTCAAAAATTCCCAGAAAAGTGAATTTGATCTATTTTTCGTGCCGGGTCAATTTCTTGGTTCCAATACGCGCGCAAAAACCTCAATCATCCAAATGAGCCACATGTTAAGCAATCTGCTCCCATTTTACACCAGGAATACATTTTTGGGACCCGACACGTGCACAAACACTCCCAAGAGCCACTAATCCATCAATAACCCATAAGTGGGGATTCGGGTCCTCACATGCTAACCCCTAATATAAAAAGAATAATTGCCGAAAATATAGATACGGCGCGGGGACATCGGGTTGACCGATTTGGACTAATAGAATTTGAAGTCAGATCTGATGATTTCTCCTTCAAAGTGATCATGAATGGAACAAATGCAGAATGTTCATGTGGTGATTTTCATCTAACGGGAGTACCTTGCTCGCATATTTTAGTAGTTTGTAGTACAACACATATCAGATTAGACTATCATATTTTTTGTTCAGTCTGGTATAGTACGGACTGCTATCGTGCGACGTACGCACCACATTTTCATCCTGTTCCTCATAGACGACACTGGCCACGACCCAAGGTCCCCCGATTGTACCGCCTCCTATACGAAGGAAGAAATGTCGTCCACGATCTACACGTATTTGTAATATAATGGACGAGGGGGGTGGCCGACGAGGAACATGCTCCATTTGTAAATAGGTAGGACATTATAGGAGCACTTGTCCACAAAATGTACAAAGAGTGCAACAAGGACGTCGGCGTATGACTTCCACAATTTTATTTATTTTGTCTTAATAGTTACTTTTTTTTAGCTATCATGTTACTAATATATAGATTACTTATTGCAGATGGCAGATCACGAGGACGCGGGGCTAGTTGATCCGTCTGTCCTAGTAGAGCAGCATTGCCATAGGTCCGCATTTATCAGGACTGAGGTAAGAGCTATAAAATTTCATTTTCTTTTTTCCATAATATAAATAAGCTGAATTGATGTATGAGCTAACTATATTTTTTTTGCATCACAGGGCTATCGTGTTGTCTTATTCGCAGAGCATGGGCGCAAGCTGAACCAGTGGGAGCTTGACCATCCAGCTGTAATAGATCTACTCCGTCAGTCGGGATTTTACGGGGTATCACAACTTAAACGATTAGTGCTGGATCAGGCTCTGCTGGGCGCCCTTGCTGAGAGGTGGAGACCGGAGACCCAGACCTTCCACTTCCGCGACGGTGAGATGACCGTCACACTACAGGATGTGGCGGTTATTTCGAGTCTCCGTGTCCATGGTGCGCCGGTGTCGGGATCTACGCTTCACGATTGGCCAGCTATCTGCGCAGATTTATTGGGGGTGGTACCTAGTGACATCAAGGGGTCACAGGTATCTCTAGATTGGTTATATCAGCATTTTCGTCATATACCTCTAGATGCCCCTGCCGGAGCAGTCGCAGCTACGGCCCGTGCATACATGCTATATCAGATCGGGGGTGGTTTGTTTCCAAACCCTAGCGGATATAGAGTTCATCTAAAGTGGCTACCAATTTTAGCTGACTTTGATATCTACGGCGCGTATGCGTGGGGTGTTGCGACGTTAGCCTATCTATATCGAGCGCTTGCAGATGCCGCGCTGAACGAAAAGGCCGAATGTTGCTGTTTTGGGACCCTTTTGCAGGTATAAAATCTATTTTTTTTTTATTTCAATATTATTTTTATATATTGGTATTGTATATTTTATTTATTATATTAACCCACTGGCGTTACTTTTTAGATTTGGGCTTGGGACCATATTCACATCGGCCGACCTACAAGCGTCATAGCGCTGCCCGATATAGTCGATCGACCTCTGGGTTGCCGGTAAGATATTTAATTGTTATAGTAGATTTTTGTTTTTCAAATGTAATTGCAACTAATATATGAATTTTATAATCTAGATGGGGCAACGCTGGAGGACTACGTTTTGGAACCAATGTCAGGAGTTTTATAGAGACGAGTTAGATCAGCAGCGAGAGGCGCAGGTATGATGTGGTGACCCGGATCTCTGCAGGGCTTCTACAGTGCGACCAGCAGCTTCTGGAGGCCTATGGGGCATGTCGGCGGTGTTTCTGCACCAATTTGGACACAAGTGATGGATTTCGGGTGTATAATGGATCACGTGGGTAATCGGGGGACCCCGTCGATTGTTTAGAAGTGGTTTCGCGCGAATCAGGCATCAAAATTGGACCCAGTGCGGAATTTGGATTAAAAACGCCCTTCCAGATGCCTTCGGCAAATTTTGGAATTGGAATTTGGCAAAACGGACAGCGGATTTGGATTCAGCGTGCGAAAACGATAAAAATGGGCTATTTACTTGTATTTTTCGGAGCCCGTATGACTTGGCATGATTTTTGAGGCAGCTGGGTACTGTTCCGGCCGGCAGGGCATCGCCGGCGGCGGCGGGCAGCGGCGGAGCGCGGCGGAGCAGGCGCGGGCAGGCGGCGGAGCAGGCGCGGGCAGGCGCGCGGTGCAGGGGGCAGGCGCGTGGTGCAGCGGGCAGGCGCGCGCGGCGCAGCGGGAAAGGGAGGACACGTGGCATCTTGTGGTTGGGTGGTCTTCGTACGCCGGGTGCACACAGCGCAGCAGAGCAGGTGACAAGGGCAGGTGGCCGTACGGCGGGCAGGTGACCGTACGGCGTGGCGGGCGTTGACGAACGGGCGCGCCACGCGTCAGCACGGGAGCGGGCCACGTGGCGCGACTGCAGCGGCTGGCGCTGCTATGCGCTGTGCTGTGTGCCACGTGGCGCTCAGGGATTGGCCGGTTTTGGTGTTTGCTATTTTGGGACACGTGGCGCTCTAGGGACGTTTCGGGCTCGGACGGTTTGGGGTGCTTTTTGGGGTCCCTGTAGCGCCCGAAATTTCTGGGCACCCGAATGTGTGGACACAGTGGGTATTAATGGATTTGTTTGGTTTGGGCTATAAAATCCCCCTTTGGCAGCACAGTTTGGCCTTCTTCCCGAGCCCATTCCTCTGTGAGACTTCAAGGTAAGTTGTTCATCATCTTGTGGAGCATCTCGTGATGGATTCTCAGATTTTTTGGAGGCCTCGATATCTGCGCTTTCTGCGACGCGGCGCACTGCGACATTTCTTGGATTTTGGCTTCCATCGTTACTTTTCGGTCCGGGGGCACCCTGGATTACTCCGATGGTATTTTGAGCTGATTTTTGCGGCAGGGCGTTCAAGAGAGGTAAGTCTTCGTTTTCCGTGTTGATCACTTCTCCGCATTTCGAGTTTTTGGCATAGTTCCTGAGGCAAACTTTTACCCCTTGTTCTGCTGTGAGTTTTTGGACAGCGGAGGCTTGTCGATTTTCTATCTTCGCGCTCAGGCATCGGATGGAGGCATGCCTGTAGTCGTTTTGCATCTGCACATCGCAAGGAACGTCTTCGTAATTTTTCTAGATTTTACTGAATTTTCTCGAAGGTAAGAAAATCCTATTTTTCTGGACAGAGTTGTACAGTTTTTTGTACTTGGGAATTTCGAGATGGTCACCTTGAGGAATTTGTAACTTGGGCTCCGGGACTCGGATTTTGACGTGCAGGTACTAATTTCGAAGGGCTCGACGCGACGATCGCGACTGTATTTTTGTTGGATTTTTCAGAGTTCTTGCTGCAGGTGAAAAATCCGCATCTTTGGGACTGAATTTCTGCAGGCTTTTGTTCTTGAGGATGTGGACTTCCAGTGTTGTTCTAATTGTTTCTTGGCCTACCGGTGTCGGAATGTGGTGTATAAATACTCGTTTTGGGGCTACTCATCGCGAGGATTGCAACCGTGATTTTTCTGGGATTTTTAGAGGACTGTATGCAGGTGAAAATCCCCCTGCTCTCTGCTGGTTGGTAAAAACAACGTGTGCTGTTTTGGAGATATGTGGTGTTGGTTATTGATTGTTGGTGATGTTGTTGGTGGGAACAGAGGCTTGTGCTGCTGATTACCAAGGGTGCGGTTTTGGTAGATTTTGGTTAGCGTGTGACTACGCACTTCACCGACTTCCGCTTTGCCTGCGAAAAGAGTTTCAGGTGGGTTGCTTCATCCCCAGAACCGGTGGACGGTTCTCTAATTCTATGTTAGAATGCATGCATGATTAAATGTACAATTAATAGATTTGAGATGTAAGCATGGAAGTGGCCTAGATCTTGTGGATTAATGCTTACCTAATTATTATACATGTTATTTAATCATTGACCTATTCATGTGGGTTTGACATTATGGTAGTAGCGGGCCTTTAGCATGCCATGTTAGCACATAGTATTTTACGAGGATTGATCCTTCGAGGGGACAGGATATCATATCTATGTGCGGGTTTTACTCTGAGGAGTTATTATGGATTATGGATCATGGATTTTGGGCAGGTGTAGTCCATAGATGATTTTGGCATGAGTTTATATTTATGTGAAGCTACTATCGATTATACTTCCTTTTTCTTGCTTGAGGACAAATGCATGCTTGTAAGGACATCTACATAGGCCATCATTTACTACTACACTTTCATATTGGGACTTGACTTAGGAGAAACCATCTTTGCTTCTTTTCTTCTTTTTGTCAGTCGTATGGTTCATGTTGCTCGGGTTCGAGCAGGGATTTGGGATAGTGTAGCTAGGATTTTGGTGTCGGGGACAGGTTGTACCAGATTGTGGTAGGCAGGGTTTCCGGCGACTGCGGATATTGGGCGATTGGCCGGGTGTGGGTTGTTGCACCAGGTTGTGGTTTGTGGGGTATTGCGGCAACCGCGGACATTGGGCGGTTGACCGGAGGTTGCTTATGCATCAGATTGGGTATCAGGTTTCTTTAGTGGATGGAGTTTCCCACTTATTGTTTACTGTTGCATCAGATTAGGGATCGGGTTTCCCTTTAGTGGATGGGTTTTCCCACTTGATCAGAGTCGTGATCCAGTCCTGCTATATGGTGATACTTGTTACAGTGATACTTGTTACAGTGATACTTTACTCGTGTGGATCACTCCCCTCGAGTGCCACTCCGGAGTAGGCTTTAGACCGTGTTGGGTTCCGGTCAGACCGTGTTGAGTTCCGGTCATTTGGACAGTGGAGATACTGAGTTCGTGAGATTGATGACAGAGCAGGCAGTACCGGGTTTTATACCGGTTCATTCGATTGGGTTTGTTCGGTCAGGTACTTTTATTGTTGCACTCGTGCTTGGGGGCTGAGTGGAGTCTAGTAGCTGTGTTTAGGCCAGTGCTAGTGTTGTTGGGAGCCGTTTGGTTTGACGGTGGTCCCGTGTCGTTGTGAGTACTTTGACCGTTGTGTGAGAGGTTGAGCATCTTGAGTCTATCCGTTCTGAGAGAGCGTGGATTTCGACTATAGCCTGCATGAGCCACTATTCGATAGCGAGTTAGTCCATTTGGACACCCTACGTAATTCCTGCCCGTCAGCGGGAGGTGGTTGTAGGTGGGCGCAGGTTTGACTGGACCCGATGTGGCAGTCAACTCGATTGGGTCGATTGAGCACCTCGTGTGCGAGTGTTGCATATCTTTATCAGAGTTTCCCCATTTGAGCATTTAGATAGAGGCATGATAGCTGTTGAGTGTCTCCAGCTTTCTTGTTCAGTTTCTATTATATTTGTTATCTTATGCCTCTAGTGGACTTAGTGGGCAGATCGTCGGGCCTGGCGGTGGTACCCACTGAGAACTCCCTTTTTGGTGTAGTTCTCACACCCATTGGGGGTTTTCCCCCTCCCCTTTCTTTCTCTCCTTTGTTTTGCAGAGTCTTAGCGGGTGTTGTTGATTCTGCGGTTGCTGTGTGGAGTGAGGGAGTCGCGTGCTAGATCCCTACCCGTCTGTGGAGAGTAGCAGTACCCCTACATTGGAGATCCTGAGTACAGTCAGTAGATCAGTTTATTTCTTCTTTTGAGAGATTATTGTAGTGAGGTTATTACTTGTGTTGAGAGCCTGTACACTTATGTTTTATTTGAGATACCTCCCGGTTGAGTTCTGGGTTTTATATTTGAGGATATTGTATGATTATCATTTTGGGAGATGGACATTGTTATTATTTCAGTTGTACAGATGGATGGTTTTAATTTTACCGCACTTTTATGGTATAGCTCTGATATCTGTTAGCTGTAGTACCTCTTCTTGCAGGTTGGACGCTTCGCCTGTGCGGGGTTTTGCATAGGCGGCGGATCTGTTGGCGAGCCCGGGTCGTAGTTTCGACCCCGGGGCGTGACAGATTAGAGTGGTATCAGAGCCTAGGTTGTAGGTCATGGTGGACTTAGAAACCCTAGGCTTATGGTTTGACCCTTGGTTGACTTCGTGAGAGTCGTGATTTATAGCGAGAGTCCTGATTGAGTTTTATACCTCTCCCAAGGGACGGGATGAGTGATTGGCATGTTTATTCTCCTAAGTGATTATGTTGGCTACAGACAACATAATGCTGTGGAACGGGGGACATGCTTTAGACTTTCGCTGGATTAGATTGAGCGTTGTTGTGTGCTGTTTTGTGGTTTTGTCGTGGTGAGTTGTGTCTCCCCGACGCTGGGTTTTGACCCGTGTGCATCCTGTCATAGTAGTTGAGCTTGAGCGGTTGGTTTTGGGTCGGATACCCGGATTGAGGTCAGAGAGCTCCGGACCCAGATGACAGGATTGTCTGAGGCATATCAGCAGCAGAGTGAGCAGCTGGTTTAGGTGACACAGTTGTCGGAGCAGTGAGCAGCTCGACAGTGCTTTCCTTCTGAGATCACTTGGTTGCAGTATCCTCAGCGGTATGGATTTCTGTGGCGCCGATGGAGCGTGTAGCCCCCTCTGTGCCAATGGTTAGTGCCAAGGCACCGAGGCGGGGTGGATAGCTGACAGCTGATGAGCTGTGGGACATCATCGATCGATGGAGCCAGTTTTGGCAGATGAACCACCTTGGCTCATAAGATTGAGTTGGAGCCTTTGGAGGCAGAGTCGTGGTTAGTGGTGATGGAGTGATCAATTGAGAGCCTCACTGTGCTAGAGAGTTTTTGCAGTTGTTGAACTGCGCGCTTCAGGTTCGAGGGACGAGGCGCATAGGATATGTGAGACTGGGAGTGGATTGCGCCAGAATACCTTTCAGTTTATTCAGTCCCTCCATTACAGGTTCGACGCCTCGTTGGAGTAGGCGTTGTGTTTGGAGCGTGGCGCTGCAGTTCCTTTGGATAGGGATTTGCCGCCAGAGCCGAGTTTTGGATATTGGTGCTTGGCGCCGGGTGATGGAGGATAGATCGGCCGGTAGAGGCATTTCTGATTTCTTTTTTCCTCGATAACGAGTTTCCGAGATGCCAGAGATTGGGCGGACCCCGATGGCAGCATCAGCATCTATATCAGAGTGGCGCAGCGGTAGCGTAGATTTGTTATCTACGGAGGACCTTATTCGTCGCCTCAGCGTGAGCAGAGACAGAGGTCGTGCTCCCTTTGTGATTGGTTTGGATGTTTTCTGGCAGACGGAGCGACAACCGCTTGCATCGTGTGGATGAGTTTGTGCCGCCTGGTTGGAGGGCGCCACGACAGTGGATCGGGTTGTTGCAGGTGTGATTTCATCACAGCAGTCGGGGTTAGTGCACTTTGCATTCCGGCATGGACTAGAGGCAGAGTTGTTACCACGTGCACTAGAGGTACAGGTTACTATCTATGTTGTGCATTTGAAGGAGGCTTGTGGATCATGTCCAGTGCCGTTGAGACCATGAGTTATACCGGCAAACCTATTGGTATGGGTGGCAGTTCGGTGTTTTGACCTAATGCTTGGGATTGGTTGGCACAGTACCACTGGATGGTTAAGTACGGAGAGAGTTGACTGTGACCTTCTGCGAGGCAGACAAAATGAGGCTTGTTAACTGAGACTGTTAGAGCACACAGGTTACAGAGACAGTGTGAGAGGTGCCTACGGCGGCACCGGGACTAAAGGATATTCCTATCGCCGCGAGATCCCGGGTGTGTGTCCACTCGAGCCGATGATTATACCGCCGAATAGAGAGATTGAGATTGCGATTGACGTGGTTCTGGAAACCGCGCCAACCTCAATAGCACCTCATGGATATTATCTGTAAGAGCTGGGAGAGTTGATAGCACAGGTGCAGGGATCTGATGGATCGAGGGTCTGTTTGACCTAGTGCCACGCCGTTGGTACATGGTGGTGATGCCACGTCGTTGATACACGACGGTGAGGGTTCCCTTGTGGTTTGAGCACAGGCAGGTCCGGATATTATTTAGGACCTATTGATGGAGCTATACTCCGGCAGTTATTGTTATGATGCAAGTACCTATTTGGAATCATACAGCTAAGTATTTTGCCTAGACGGTATTTAGGACACGCTAGGGGCATTATGGGCTCATAGTGAGGCCAAATGGAATGATTAATGCCCCGTCGCCTTTAAGATTTGAGGAATTATGTGTTCCAGCTGGACTTGAACGGATTGATGACGGTATTCTCCAGGGATATTTTGATTGTACCCCCCCCCCTTCCTGTGTGATTTAGAGCTTGTGGAGCACTTGTCGATGGTATGACAAGGTCTGTGAGGAAAAAGCTTTATGCCAAGTTGTTGTGGTACAAGTTTTAGCTTCGAGAGCATATTTTCTTGGATTACATATTTTAGCCGTAGGGGCGGCGGTGGAAATCCGGCCAAAATGGATGTTATACGAGACTGGCCGAGACTGACAGTTATTATTCAGACGAGAAGTTTTCTGGACTGGGCAGTGCCAGCAGACCTGGACGAATGGATGATTAGACTGATACCAACGCCGATTTTAGCATCTCCAGTGATGGGAGATAGATTTGCGAGATACAGTGATGCCTCCCATGGTGGCTACGGAGTTATAGTTGGATTATTGATGAGCCCCCAATATCACCCCGACAGGGCCACTGTGGTGGCGGATACCTGGAGCCGGAGAACTATTTGGGGTTGAGTTTGATGATTCCACAGCCGACGCTGTGAAGGACCATTATGGTGATCAGGGCTCGAGGTTGTCCCTGGGGGTCCTTTTGAGGGTAGACTACAGTGGAGCAGTCCACGCGGATGGTCAGGATTTGAGAATGACCGAGTGAGGACCCCACTTTGTTAAGGCTTCTTCCCTTCTTGGATGATCGCATGGGGGTGCTTCGGGTTGCCTTGGTTGAGTTGACACAGGATGTGGTTTGGTGCGTGTTGCACTAGTGGTTATTTTCTTTTCCCCCAGCCTTTTGTTAGAGTTTTTGATGGTTTTTCCACGTCTCAGCTCAGGAGTGTAAGGCTTGTGGATTCCTCGCCCGTGATGGACTCGTTTCCTTTGAGATCTGCGAGTATTTGTAGTACGAGGGACGCCCGTTGCGAATTCTGGCTCGTGAGATGAGAGAATTATGCAATTGGGCCATACCGTACTGGTTGTTGTTGTTGCTGAGGAGTAATCCCGGGGAGTGACATGTGACTTGGGAGCTGGAGACGGCGGTGTTGAGTACCTACCCTGAATTGTTGGAGACTCCTTGTGAGTTGCTTTAGTTTCGAGGACGAAACTTTCTTTTAGTGGGGGAGGATGTGGTGACCCGGATCTCTGCAGGGCTTCTACAATGCGACCAGCAGCTTCTAGAGGCCTATGGGGCGTGTCGGCGGTGTTTCTGCACCAATTTCGACACAAGTAATGGATTTCGGGTGTATAATGGATCACGTGGGTAATTGGGGGACCCCGTCGATTGTTTAGAAGTGGTTTTGTGCGAATCGGGCATCAAAATTGGACTCAGTGGGAATTTGGATTAAAAATGCCCTTCCGGATGCCTTCGACAAATTTTGGAATTGGAATTTGGCAAAACGGACAGCGGATTTGGATTCAGCGCGCGAAAACGGTGAAAATGGGCTATTTACTTGTATTTTTCGGAGCCCGGATGACTTGGAACGATTTTCGAGGCAGCTGGGTACTGTTCCGGCCGGTCGGGCATCGCCGGCGGCGGCGGGCAGCGGCGGAGCAGGCGCGGGCAGGCGGCGGAGCAGGCGCGGGCAAGCGCGCGGGCGCGGGCAGGCGCGCGGTGCAGCGGGCAGGCGCGCGCGGCGCAGCGGGAAGAGGAGGACACATGGCATCTTGTGGTTGGGTGGTCTTCGTACGCCGGGTGCACACAGCGCAGCGGAGCAGGTGACCGGGGCAGGTGGCCGTACGGTGGGCAGGTGACCGTACGGTGTGGCGGGCGTTGACGAATGGGCGCGCCACGCGTCAGCACGGGAGCGGGCCACGTGGCGCGACCGCAGCGGCTGGCGCCGCTGTGCGCGGTGCGATGTGCCACGTGGCGCTCAGGGATTGGCCGGTTTTGGTGTTTGCTGTTTTGGGACACGTGGCGCTCCAGGGACGTTTCGGGCTCGGACGGTTTGGGGTGCTTTTTGGGGTTCCTGTAGCGCCCGAAATTTTCGGGCGCCCGAATGTGAGGACACAGTGGGTATTAATGGATTTGTTTGGTTTGGGCTATAAAATCCCCCTTTGGCAGCACAGTTTGGCCTTCTTCCCGAGCCCATTCCTCTATGAGGCTTCAAGGTAAGTTGTTCATCATCTTGTGGAGCATCTCGTGATAGATTCTCAGATTTTTTGGAGGCCTCGATATCCGCGCTTTCTGCGACGCGGCGCACTGCGACATTTCTTGGATTTTGGCTTCCATCGTCACTTTTCGGTCCGCGAGGCACCCTGGATTACTCCGATGGTATTTTGAGCTGATTTTTGTGGCAGCGCGTTCACGAGAGGTAAGGCTTCGTTTTCCTTGTTGATCACTTCTCCGCATTTTGAGTTTTGGCACAGTTCTCGAGGCAAACTTTGACCCCTTGTTCTGCTATGAATTTTTGGACAGCAGAGGCTTGTAGATTTTCTATCTTCGCGCTCAGGCATCAGATGCAGGTGTGCCTGTAGTCGTTTTGCATCTACACATCGCAAGGAATGTCCTTGTAATTTTTCTGGATTTTACTGAATTTTTCCGAAGGTAAGAAAATCCTATTTTTCTGGACAGAGTTGTACAGTTTTTTGTACTTAGGAATTTCGAGATGGTCACCTTGAGGAATTTGTAACTTGGGCTCCGGGACTCGGATTTTGACATACAGGTACTCGTTTCGAAGGGCTCGACGCGACGATCGCGACTGTATTTTTGTCGAATTTTTCAGAGTTCTTGCTGCAGGTGAAAAATCCGCATCTTTGGGACTGAATTTCTGCAGGCTTTTGTTCTTGAGGATGTGGACTTCCAGTGTTGTTCTAATTGTTTCTTAGCCTACAGGTGTCGGAATGAGGTGTATAAATATTCATTTTGGGGCTACTCGTCGCGAGGATCGCAACCGTGATTTTTCTGGGATTTGTAGAGGACTGTATGTAGGTGAAAATCCCCCTCCTCTCTGCTGGTTGGTAAAAACAGCGTGTGCTGTTTTGGGGATATGTGGTGTTGGTTATTGATTGTTGGTGATGTTGTTGGTTGGAACATAGGCTTGTGCGGCTGATTACCAAGGGTGCGGTTTTGGTAGATTTTGGTTAGCGTGTGACTACGCACTTCACCGACTTCGGCTTTGCCTGCGAAAAGCGTTTCAGGTGGGTTGCTTCATCCCCAGAACTGGTGGACGGTTCTCTAATTCTATGTTAGAATGCATGCATGATTAAATGTACAATTAATAGATTTGAGATGTAAGCATGGAAGTGGCCTAGATCTTGTGGATTAATGCTTACCTAATTATTGTACATGTTATTTAATCATTGACCTATTCATGTGGGTTTGACATTATGGTAGTAGCGGGCTTTTAGCATGCCATGTTAGCACATAGTATTTTACGAGGATTGATCCTTCGAGGGGACAGGATATCATATCTATGTGCGGGGTTTACTCTGAGGAGTTATTATGGATTATGGATCATGGATTTTGGGCAGGTGTAGTCCATAGATGATTTTGACATGAGTTTATATTTATGTGAAGCTACTATCGATTATACTTCCTTTTTCTTGCTTGAGGACAAATGCATGCTTGTATGGACATCTAGATAGGCCATCATTTACTGCTACACTTTCATATTGGGACTTGACTTAGGAGAAACCATCTTTGCTTTTTTTCTCCTTTTTGTCAGTCGTAGTTCATGTTGCTCGGGTTCGAGCAGGAATTTGGGATAGTGTAGCTAGGATTTTGGTGTTGGGGACAGGTTGTACCAGATTGTGGTAGGCAGGGTTTCCGGCGACTGCGGATATTAGGCGGTTGGCCGGGTGTGGGTTGTTGCACCAGGTTGTGGTTTGTGGGGTATTGCGGCAACCGCGGACATTGGGCGGTTGACCGGAGGTTGCTTATGCATCAGATTGGGTATCAGGTTTCTTTAGTGGATGGAGTTTCCCACTTATTGTTTACTGTTGCATCAGATTAGGGATCGGGTTTCCCTTTAGTGGATGGGTTTTCCCACTTGATCAGAGCCGTGATCCAGTCCTGCTATATGGTGATACTTGTTACAGTGATACTTTACTCATGCGGGTCGCTCCCCTCGAGTGCCACTCCGGAGTAGGCTTTAGACCATGTTGGGTTCCGGTCAGACCGTGTTGGGTTTCGGTCATTTGGACAGTGGAGATACTGAGTTCGCGAGATTGATGACAGAGCAGGCAGTACCCGATTTTATACCGGTTCATTCGATTGGGTTTATTCGGTCAGGTACTTTTATTGTTGCACTTGTGCCTGGGGGCTGAGTGGAGTCTAGTAGCTGTGTTTAGACCAGTGCTAGTGTTGTTGGGAGCCGTTTGGTTTGACGGTGGTCCCGTGTCGTTGTGAGTACTTTGACCGTTGTGTGAGAGGTTGAGCATCTTGGGTCTATCCATTCTGAGAGAGCGTGGATTTCGACTATAGCCTGCATGAGCCACTATTCGATAGCGAGTTAGTCCATTTGGACACCCTACGTAATTCCTGCCCGTCAGCGGGAGGTGGTTGTAGGTGGGCGCAGGTTTGACTGGACCCGATGTGGCAGTCAGCTCGATTGGGTCGATTGGGCACCTCGTGTGCGAGTGTTGCATATCTTTATCAGAGTTTCCCTATTTGAGCATTTAGATAGAAGCATGATAGCTGTTGAGTGTCTCCAGTTTTCTTCTTCAGTTTCTATTGTATTTGTTATCTTATGCCTCTAGTGGACTTAGTGGGCAGATCGTCGGGCCTGGCGGTGGTACCCACTGAGAACTCCCTTTTTGGTGTAGTTCTCACACCCATTGGGGGTTTTCCCCCTCCCATTTTTTTCTCTCCTTTGTTTTGCAGAGTCTTAGCGGGTGTTGTTGATTCTGCGGTTGCTGTGTGGGGCGAGGGAGTCGCGTGCTAGATCCCTACCCGTCTGTGGAGAGTAGCGGTACCCCTACATTGGAGATCCTGAGTACAGTCAGTAGATCAGTTTATTTCTTCTTTTGAGAGATTATTGTAGTGAGGTTATTACTTGTATTGAGAGCCTGTACACTGATGTTTTATTTGAGATACCTCCCGGTTGAGTTCTGGGTTTTGTATTTGAGGATATTGTATGATTATCATTTTGGGAGATGGACATTGTTATTATTCCAGTTGTACAGATGGATGGTTTTAATTTTACCGCACTTTTATGGTATAGCTCTGATATCTGTTAGCTGTAGTACCTCTTCTTGCAGGTTGGACGCTTCGCCTGTGCGGGGTTTTGCATGGGCGGCGGATCTGTTGGCGAGCCCGGGTCGCAGTTTCGACGCCGGGGCGTGACATATGTAGATGTTTTATTGAATACTTTAAGTATATTTTCTTCATCACTTTTATATTAACTGATCATTTTGTCCATTAACAGGTTATATGGATGCCGTACACAGATGAGATTATAGCTACATTACCAGATTTCTGTGTGCAGGGCTCAGCAGTCTGGCGTGCAAGAACAGTTGTTATTTGCTTTCACATTGTCGAGATGCACGTGCCGGACCGAGTCCTGCGGCAGTTCAGTCTTCTCCAGCATATACCTCTAAATGTGGAGTCGATCCGACGCATCACATCACGTGGGCGTCCGGATGAGGATTGGATTGCATTTCATGCTATCCACATAGAGAGGTGGTCCGGGAGGCTAGAACAGATTTTTGCTCAGCTCCCGGTTGCTGGTGAGGACCCACTGCAGGCGGCATCCGTATATATGCAATGGTACTGGACGATTACGAGAAGATAGATATCTCATCCAGTACAGCGTCCTCCGCTGACTTTTCATCCCCGTGGGCATGTCGAGAGGAGACTGGTATAATAATTTATATATATAAATTTAACATGTTCAACTTATTTAATATAAATTTAATTTCTAAATTAAAATGCAGGCCGACACACTACAACAGGTTCATACTATTGTTGTCCAGTTATTGCATGACCGACCGCGGCCTGAGTTCGCATATAGGACTTTGACAGAAATGAGCGAGAATATTCAGATGGTACTACAGCATGTACCATCTGAACCTACGGCCAGAGTGTCAGGCGGACCTTCATATGAGGGAGCGTCCTCGAGTCATCAGGTACCATTTACCATAGAATTCAAATTAAGTTTTCAAATTCAAATTAACAAACTATTTATACTCTTTCAGGTGCCACGATCTCCATCTCCTATCATTCAGGCCCCGACGACAATTCCATCGACGTCGGCGTCGCTCCCGCCACCAGTATCACGGACTTCATATGCTTCTACATATTCACACCGTCATCCCTCGTCATCATCGCCACAGGAGATCCAGCATATTGTTGAGCAGGATGAGGGTTGTATCATCGAGGAGCTCGATCAGTTGGCAGCAGTCGAGCATCTCGATGATATACCTATTATCGAGCTTGTTGTTCCCCGTGGGCGAGGGCGTGGACGTGGGCGTGGCCGAGGACGTCGAGGTCGAGGTCGTGCTCAAAATTGAGCTTTTGAGGTCAAGGTTGTATTATAGATATTTTTGTAATGTTCATTTTCACATTGTTATTCAACTGTGATTTATGAATGTCATAATTGTCGGACCTTCATTTGGTGTTTGTGAATGTTGTTTTACAATTTTGAATATTAATTCTCATTGTCTGCAACTTGTTGTACAAATTTGGATTTTTTTTTTTTAAGTACACTAAAACAATGTGTGCTGCTCTAGCTAAAGGCGCTGAATGGTTCAGCGCCTTTAGTGTTCTACTGTAAGAACTTGAATTTTTGTAATTAAATAAAAAGGAAAATAATAAAAGCCAAGTTGAATTTTGGATCATAGAAGCACAAGTAGCCAAAATGTCCCTTTTCTGCAGTGTAAATTGCACAGTTAATGGGCCAGAAATATCTACTTTCAATCCGAGCCTGATCTCGAAGATCCGAGACCACCAGCACGACCGTCTCGTCGAATCGAGTGAAAACCATATTAAGCAAGTTCAGATCCGACCGTCGGATCTTCCAGAAATCGACGAAGAAGCAGGCGGGACCCGCGACTTAAGTGCACAGTGCTTGGGACCGTTGATGAACAGTAAACCCTAAATTCTAATACCCCTAAGTGCGAACGCTTGTCAAATCGCTGTCTGGAAACCGATTATAGCACTTCAGGTAGTCGTTTCGAACGGCTTCAATGTTCTGGACACAATGGCACTGACGGAATTTCCGTTTGACGACCCTAAAGCCTCGAAAAGTGTATTCCGGAACAGTAATTTATGGACCAAGTTTTTATCCGGACAGTTTTTCGAAAATCAGAAATCGCTACCTGATAGGTCTCGTCGAGCCGGACATCATGGCGCAGTCCATTTTTCGTTTCGACGAGCGGATCGCCTCGAAAAGTGTGAAACAAAGCGAAAATGTGACTTTTTGCGCATGATCCCTATAGAATGCGCCTCGATTTTGCGTGCCACTCCTTGGAGAAGGACTAAAGTGTGATTGTGAGCTACTGTGAGGGACTGAACGCAGAACATTAAAAGCTGAAGGACTAAATTTGCAAGATTTCCAAACCCTATACATACCTATGCTACGTGCTAGGGTTCCCTACGCATGAAACCCTAAAACCCTTGCCCTAGCCGCCCCCAACAGATTCCTCCTCTTCTCTGCCGCGCCCCCCGGAGCATCCCCGCACCGGCCGCCGCCCCTCCTTGCCGGAAAAGAAAGAGTAAGGCATCACCTTCTCTCGGGTTCGGGTGAGGAAGGCATTCGGGAAGGCCCTAGCTAACCAAGACCTTACCTGTGGAGTTCCTCGTGGTGCCGCAACCGAACTGAGGTGATCCCGGCCCCAGCCGCCGCCGTACACGGCCGCGGGGAGATCCTCTCCTTCCACGATTTTCTGGCGAGGTATGTTGTTGGAGGAAACTTAGTTATTTTGGCTCGAGTGTGTGTGGGTGTGATTCCTGACGTCGAGTTGGGTTCCCTGGTGAAGCCCGAGCCGTCGCCGAGCCTCCGGTTGCCGGCGGAAGTCCATTATCGCCGGAAACCTAGTTTTTGGCCGAGCTCAACCTCGGGTTTCATCCGGCCATTAAAATCTCGATCAAGGCCGTTGATATTGTTCCACTGGGTGACTGCAGGCCTCCCCCGAAGTTTGGGGTTGATCGGATATAGATCCGCGCCGCACGACGAAGCCCTAGAACCGGGTCTTCTTGCACTCCGGCCGAGCCTCGCCGTCCGGCGCCGCCGCTCGACCCCGACGCCGGCCAACCACCCAGAAAGCACCGGGGCACCCAGAGGGACCTTTTGGTCCAAGGTGCACCGGCCCGGAGCTCGCCGGCCGGAATCCGCCATTAACGGCCATTGGAGCTCCACCGAGCTCCGCCGCCGCGCCTTGCCGGCGCTCCCCGTCGCCGGAAAACCATCCAGGTAGGCTTCTTGGACCTCCTAGATCTTGCCCATCATTTTGCATGGCATCTTTAACGTGGGGTTTGCGATCTCTAGGATTGCACCCGAGCCGGCCACGACCTTCTTCTCCGGCCAACTCCGGCGAACTGGACTTCGGCCAACCGTACAGGTAACACCCAGATGCCCTAATAATGCTTCCCACCATTTTATTTTTGGGCCAGGGTACCTTTGAAATTGGGTTTCCTGTGTTGCACCCGAAATGCCAATTTCAAGCTTATGCCCGGCCGCCGCCGCCTCCGGCCGCCGGCGCCTGACCCGACCTGACCAGAACACCTTCGGGGACCCAGAGCTAACTAGTGATCACCTCTGTTAACAGACTGACCGAGGGTGGTGCTAGACCTTGGCAAACCGAGCTTGGGCTTCTTGGTGGTGCGGCTCCGGCTACCTCTCCGGCCGACCTCCGGCACCCCTCAGGTGAGCCCTCAACTCCACTTACCTTCCTGTACATGATGCTATAGCTAGCTCTTAAAAAGATCATCTATAAGATAAGTTGAATTAAAGTGATAAATTGAATCGAAGTAATTTTGGGCCAACTTTGCCCTCGGGTCCCGTGCCAACCAAAATTGGTGAGCACGGGCTTTGTCTCGTCTTGCTGAACGCGCTGAAACTCGCCACGTAGTTTTTGGACTTCTAGATGTTAAGATCAAGGCAAAATAGTGCAATTAACATAAAGAGTTAAAGAGCTAACTTTGCTCTCGGGTTTCGCGTTGACCCAAAATGGTGAGCACGGGGTCTGTTTCATCAAAGGTGACGCGCTGAAAGTTGCGGCGCAGCTTTTGGACCCCCGGATTTCAAGAACGTGCCGAAACGGGCCGGAATATAAGCTAATTATGCAATTTAAAAGCTGTTAGGGACCTAAATGCAATTTAGACACACATGCTGACTTTAGATAGTGTTTTACACCACTGGACATTTTGTTAGAGTCCCGTAGACTCTCGTTGATCGGGAATCGGGTTTCGTTCGATAAAACGGCTGCATCGACCCGTATTAGAGACACGTTACTATTGTGTCGTCGGGATGGGTCGTGCGAGTTTATTATTGACTATAGCTGCTTATACAGGGCCCAGTTGTCAGCACCAGCCTCCCAGTAGCTGTGCGGGAGTTCGAGGATCTGCCTTCATCCAGGTGGGTTATCTTCGGTCCGGGTTTGATCTATTCGGCCCTCTGGTTGCTTTAGTCCAGTCGGACACCCGTTTTTTTTGACCAGCCTGCGAATTATACCGATACGACCTATGATGACTGCATATATATCACATGATCTCCTGATAGACATTGATTCTTTTAGACTCATCATATATACCTGCTGATTTTATCTAGATTAGCCTTGATGATTGTATTGACATGCCCTATGATTAGTCCTGATAGATCTTGATCTACGTGAGACATATCTTACGTACCTGTTTATCAGTTTTTATATTTCTGATAGACCTTGATCTTCATGAGACATACCATATACATATCTGTTCATCAGCTTTTTCAGTATATAGATCTACATGATTGATGGCACTTGTTGATTCCTGTCAGCCGATTTATTGTTGATATTCCGATATGCATGATTGATTGATCCTGATTATTGGATACTATTCGATATTCCGATATGCATGATTGATAGATACTACTTGATGTTCCGATATGCATGATAGATTCTGATCGATATGATCGATTATTTCCCTGTTGGGATCCCGGCTTGTTGCCGATTACCCGGTCAGTGGACCGAGAGCTTGAGCATTTGCATTATGATCGCCCGCACCGTTGTACTTCACGAACATATCCGAGGTCGCTCCTCGTGCGCTTTGTTCTTTACCGGTAAAGTGGTTAGCAGTTGCAACCCGTGACCCTCAGTGGAGGGAATGTCAACCAGGTGGTGCCAGGTGGGCAGTTTTGCCTGAGGTCTTGTGGGACCAATATGGTGGCTTTTGATTGGATGATTGATAGTTTCCTTATTGACGCATTACTTTTACCTTATACTGTTGCTCAGTTTATTTCCAGTATTAGTATCGGTAGACATGCTTTTATCATTTGCAGTTCCTTATGCATGATTATTGTGGATACCTTTGATTTCCAGCATACATGATCTACCGCTCTTATGACTGATTATCACTGACATATCCTGATTTACAGTATTTCTTATCTGTAGTCCTGATGATTGATTACCTGCCTAGTTAGCCTATCTGTGGATTTTGTTGATCATCAGTAGATCCTATTTGTTATTCAGCTTTACCCTATGACTTCTACTATCCGCAGATTTTAGTACCCAGTAGGTACGATTAGCTATTTCTCGGCTCGTCGTGCCCACTGGGATACACTCCGGTGTGTCTCACACCCTCGGGTGACTGTTGCAGGTCCGTCGGGTGGTGAGTTGTCGGGACGATCCAGTGAGCCTGTCACGATAGAGCTGTCCCCATGATTCTAGACAGAGATGATTGAGATCTTTGATGATTTACGCAGACTGTTATTTTTCGCATTTTATTCCCGTTCTATTTGATTTAGACATTTAAAGTATTGATGTAATTACCGATTTTGAATTATTCCTGCTGACTAGATTAGTAGTTGTACTGAGATATCTGTCGTTGATTACTAGCCTAGCCGTGCATATATAGGGGAGTCTCTGTTCGCGGAATAGAGAGTCTCCTATATGTATGGCGGTCTGTTACGCCTGTTTTGCAAACTCTGATTTAATCAAAAAAAAAAAAAAAAAAATTTAGACCTGATTTTTAAACTCGGGGCGTGACAGATTAGATGGTATCAGAGCAATATGTATACGGTACCTAGGAAAGATGGATTAGGAATTGGTTAGGATGAACCCTAGGATGACTTGTCACGTGAGAGCGCTGGGTATTGGCATAAGGGTTTGAAGCTTAGGTGTGTTTCGTGTTCGCGTTTTGGGGATCGTTGATAGTGCAGGGTTAGCCGCGGTCGTGGTTTCGGCCGTGGGCTTGATGTTTCAGTGGAGACAGAGGGCTCAGATCAATTTCAGTACATGTGGTTGAAAGATTGACCACCGTTCTTGCCGAAATTGTCTAACTGGTGACACAGCAGCAGATGACTGCTAGTATTGCACCAGCCTTACAGTTTGCCCAGAGGTTGAACAAGTTTTTGACATTTCAGTATCTTCGTGTCATAAATCAGTGGCCTACGTGCCCGTTGGTGATCTTGGTTTGGGTGGAATTCATCTTTTCGCCTATGCGTCAAATTTAATAAGGAGTTGGAAAACGTTGGAATACGATTCTAGATTCTCGTGGGTAGACAAGGTGGCCTTCTTGACCACGTGATGATAGTGACCTTTGGTAGAGGTTATATCATCGGCGTAGGGACTGTGAAGGAAGGTATGTGATGTATCTTCAGATGTGAGTTGTGTCCCCAGCTAGTTGTTGGCGACAGATCTATGGTATTTCACTTTTCTTTTGGTAAGCACGTTGGCGGCCGACAACGTACTGTCGAAAGAACTGAGGAAATACTTTGCCCTGTGATGGGGAATATCAGATTGGGTCTAAATTGGTGGTCTTGGAGTTGTTGATACCTTGTGACTAGTTGTCACTATTGTGAACCTATTAGAGACTTACAAGAGGTTTAGTTAAATTGTAAGTTTCAGGGACGAAACTTCTTTTTAGGTGGTAGAGATGTAAGAACTTGAATTTTTGTAATTAAATAAAAAGAAAAATAATAAAAGCCAAGTTGAATTTTGGATCATAGAAGCACAAGTAGCCAAAATGCCCCTTTTCTGCAGTGTAAATTGCACAGTTAATGGGCCAGAAATATCTACTTTCAATCCGAGCCTGATCTCGAAGATCCGAGACCACCAGCACGACCGTCTCGTCGAATCGAGTGAAAACCATATTAAGCAAGTTCAGATCCGACGGTCGGATCTTCCAGAAATCGACGAAGAAGCGGGCGGGACCCGCGACTTAAGTGCACAGTGCTTGGGACTGTTGATGAACAGTAAACCCTAAATTCTAATACCCCTAAGTGCGAACGCTTGCCAAATCGCTGTCTGGAAACCGATTATAGCACTTCAGGTAGTCGTTTCGAACGGCTTCAATGTTCTGGACACAATGGCACTGACGGAATTTCCGTTTGACGACCCTAAAGCCTCGAAAAACGCGAAAACTGTATTCCGGAACAGTAATTTATGGACCGAGTTTTTATCCGGACAGTTTTTCGAAAATTAGAAATCGCTACCTGATAGGTTTCGTCGAGCCGGACGTCATGGCGCAGTCCATTTTTCGTTTCGACGAGCGGATCGCCTCGAAAAGTGTGAAACAAAGCGAAAATGTGACTTTTTGCGCATGATCCCTATAGAATGCGCCTCGATTTTGCGTGCCACTCCTTGGAGAAGGACTAAAGTGTGATTGTGAGCTACTGTGAGGGACTGAACGCAGAACATTAAAAGCTGAAGGACTAAATTTGCAAGATTTCCAAACCCTATACATACCTATGCTACGTGCTAGGGTTCCCTACGCATGAAACCCTAAAACCCTTGCCCTAGCCGCCCCCAACAGATTCCTCCTCTTCTCTGCCGCGCCCCCCGGAGCATCCCCGCACCGGCCGCCGCCCCTCCTTGCCGGAAAAGAAAGAGTAAGGCATCACCTTCTCTCGGGTTCGGGTGAGGAAGGCATTCGGGAAGGCCCTAGCTGACCAAGACCTTACCTGTGGAGTTCCTCGTGGTGCCGCAACCGAACTGAGGTGATCCCGGCCCCAGCCGCCGCCGTACACGGCCGCGGGGAGATCCTCTCCTTCCACGATTTTCCAGCGAGGTATGTTGTTGGAGGAAACTTAGTTATTTTGGCTCGAGTGTGTGTGGGTGTGATTCCTGACGTCGAGTTGGGTTCCCTGGTGAAGCCCGAGCCGTCGCCGAGCCTCCGGTTGCCGGCGGAAGTCCATTATCGCCGGAAACCTAGTTTTTGGCCTAGCTCAACCTTGGGTTTCATCCGGCCGTTAAAATCTCGATCAAGGCCGTTGATATTGTTCCACTGGGTGACTGCAGGCCTCCCCCGAAGTTTGGGGTTGATCGGATATAGATCCGCGCCGCACGACGAAGCCCTAGAACCGGGTCTTCTTGCACTCCGGCCGAGCCTCGCCGTCCGGCGCCGCCGCTCGACCCCGACGCCGGCCAACCACCCAGAAAGCACCGGGGCACCCAGAGGGACCTTTTGGTCCAAGGTGCACCGGCCCGGAGCTCGCCGGCCGGAATCCGCCATTAACGGCCATTGGAGCTCCACCGAGCTCCGCCGCCGCGCCTTGCCGGCGCTCCCCGTCGCCGGAAAACCATCCAGGTAGGCTTTTGGACCTCCTAGATCTTGCCCATCATTTTGCGTGGCATCTTTAACGTGGGGTTTGCGATCTCTAGGATTGCACCCGAGCCGGCCACGACCTTCTTCTCCGGCCAACTCCGGCGAACTGGACTTCGGCCAACCGTACAGGTAACACCCAGATGCCCTAATAATGCTTCCCACCATTTTATTTTTGGGCCAGGGTACCTTTGAAATTGGGTTTCCTGTGTTGCACCCGAAATGCCAATTTCAAGCTTATGCCCGGCCGCCGCCGCCTCCGGCCGCCGGCGCCTGACCCGACCTGACCAGAACACCTTCGGGGACCCAGAGCTAACTAGTGATCACCTCTGTTAACAGACTGACCGAGGGTGGTGCTAGACCTTGGCAAACCGAGCTTGGGCTTCTTGGTGGTGCGGCTCCGGCTACCTCTCCGGCCGACCTCCGGCACCCCTCAGGTGAGCCCTCAACTCCACTTACCTTCCTGTACATGATGCTATAGCTAGCTCTTAAAAAGATCATCTATAAGATAAGTTGAATTAAAGTGATAAATTGAATCGAAGTAATTTTGGGCCAACTTTGCCCTCGGGTCCCGTGCCAACCAAAATTGGTGAGCACGGGCTTTGTCTCGTCTTGCTGAACGCGCTGAAACTCGCCACGTAGTTTTTGGACTTCTAGATGTTAAGATCAAGGCAAAATAGTGCAATTAACATAAAGAGTTAAAGAGCTAACTTTGCTCTCGGGTTTCGCGTTGACCCAAAATGGTGAGCACGGGGTCTGTTTCATCAAAGGTGACGCGCTGAAAGTTGCGGCGCAGCTTTTGGACCCCCGGATTTCAAGAACGTGCCGAAACGGGCCGGAATATAAGCTAATTATGCAATTTAAAAGCTGTTAGGGACCTAAATGCAATTTAGACACACATGCTGACTTTAGATAGTGTTTTACACCACTGGACATTTTGTTAGAGTCCCGTAGACTCTCGTTGATCGGGAATCGGGTTTCGTTCGATAAAACGGCTGCATCGACCCGTATTAGAGACACGTTACTATTGTGTCGTCGGGATGGGTCGTGCGAGTTTATTATTGACTATAGCTGCTTATACAGGGCCCAGTTGTCAGCACCAGCCTCCCAGTAGCTGTGCGGGAGTTCGAGGATCTGCCTTCATCCAGGTGGGTTATCTTCGGTCCGGGTTTGATCTATTCGGCCCTCTGGTTGCTTTAGTCCAGTCGGACACCCGTTTTTTTTGACCAGCCTGCGAATTATACCGATACGACCTATGATGACTGCATATATATCACATGATCTCCTGATAGACATTGATTCTTTTAGACTCATCATATATACCTGCTGATTTTATCTAGATTAGCCTTGATGATTGTATTGACATGCCCTATGATTAGTCCTGATAGACCTTGATCTACGTGAGACATATCTTACGTACCTGTTTATCAGTTTTTATATTTCTGATAGACCTTGATCTTCATGAGACATACCATATACATATCTGTTCATCAGCTTTTTCAGTATATAGATCTACATGATTGATGACACTTGTTGATTCCTGTCAGCCGATTTATTGTTGATATTCCGATATGCATGATTGATTGATCCTGATTATTGGATACTATTCGATATTCCGATATGCATGATTGATAGATACTACTTGATGTTCCGATATGCATGATAGATTCTGATCGATATGATCGATTATTTCCCTGTTGGGATCCCGGCTTGTTGCCGATTACCCGGTCAGTGGACCGAGAGCTTGAGCATTTGCATTATGATCGCCCGCACCGTTGTACTTCACGAACATATCCGAGGTCGCTCCTCGTGCGCTTTGTTCTTTACCGGTAAAGTGGTTAGCAGTTGCAACCCGTGACCCTCAGTGGAGGGAATGTCAACCAGGTGGTGCCAGGTGGGCAGTTTTGCCTGAGGTCTTGTGGGACCAATATGGTGGCTTTTGATTAGATGATTGATAGTTTCCTTATTGACGCATTACTTTTACCTTATACTGTTGCTCAGTTTATTTCCAGTATTAGTATCGGTAGACATGCTTTTATCATTTGCAGTTCCTTATGCATGATTATTGTGGATACCTTTGATTTCCAGCATACATGATCTACCGCTCTTATGACTGATTATCACTGACATATCCTGATTTACAGTATTTCTTATCTGTAGTCCTGATGATTGATTACCTGCCTAGTTAGCCTATCTGTGGATTTTGTTGATCATCAGTAGATCCTATTTGTTATTCAGCTTTACCCTATGACTTCTACTATCCGCAGATTTTAGTACCCAGTAGGTACGATTAGCTATTTCTCGGCTCGTCGTGCCCACTGGGATACACTCCGGTGTGTCTCACACCCTCGGGTGACTGTTGCAGGTCCGTCGGGTGGTGAGTTGTCGGGACGATCCAGTGAGCCTATCACGATAGAGCTGTCCCCATGATTCTAGACAGAGATGATTGAGATCTTTGATGATTTACGCAGACTGTTATTTTTCGCATTTTATTCCCGTTCTATTTGATTTAGACATTTAAAGTATTGATGTAATTACCGATTTTGAATTATTCCTGCTGACTAGATTAGTAGTTGTACTGAGATATCTGTCGTTGATTACTAGCCTAGCTGTGCATATATAGGGGAGTCTCTGTTCGCGGAATAGAGAGTCTCCTATATGTGTGGCGGTCTGTTACGCCTGTTTTGCAAACTCTGATTTAATCAAAAAAAAAAAAAAATTTTAGACCTGATTTTTAAACTCGGGGCGTGACATCTACACTAAAGGCGCTGAGTCGCTCAGCGCATTTAGTGTTCTACACTAAAGGCGCTAAGTTGCTCAGCGCATTTAGTATAAATCACTAAAGGAGCCGAATGGTTCAGCGCCTTTAACATATGATGTTAAAGGCGCTGAACTATTCAGCGCCTTTACCAGTTGTATCTGAGCACTTAGCCAATTTTCGCGAAAATTGGCCAAATCCTTAGCGCCTTCATAGTATATGCTGAAGGCGTTGAATGAATCAGCGCCTTCAGGATGAAAGCGCTGAATGAATCAGCGCCTTTATAGCATATGCTGAAGGCGCTGAATCATTCAGCGCCTTTAGCATATGCTATAAAGGCGCTGACTCATTCAGCGTCTTCACAGGGTTTTTCTGAAGACGCTGAACGACTTAGCGCCTTCAGGTCATTCCGCCTCCGTGGCGCCCTGCTGACAAAAGGAGGGTTAGTTTTATAAAAAAAATTTTGCAAAAGTTATTTTTCAAATATCAAAAAATTTTAGGGTTAGTTTAAAAAAAACCCTTCGCCGGTGATTAACGCGAGGCGGTCGTTTCCCCCCTTCATGATCCGACGACGGCGAGCATCCGAGGGCTCTCCATCGCCTTTACCCTAAACTCTTCCTCCCCAACGCCCTAAATCTTGGCTTACAAAATCGAACCAAAAGTGACACAAATCAACCAACCTACCGAGATCGAGCACCGGAGAAATTCGAAATCACCGAGGATCAAATCGAAACTATCAACAGCAAGGCTCTTAGATCTCGCCAAGGATCAGTCAATCACACCGATTCCGAGGGGCTTCTTTCCCAAGTGGCGGAGGTGAATCCAAGATCCGATCGTGTCTCTCTCCCCACTCGATAGTAGTAGAAGGTGCTTATTAGGGTTTCGTGAACGAGGCGCTCTCTCCGTTTCCCCACTATTTCCCCTTTTGAACGGAAGCGAGACACACACAAAGAGAAGAGAGAGAAAGCCGGTGAAAGGGAAAGGGTGGACGAGCGCAAATCTCTCTCTCTCTCTCTCTCTCTCTCTCTCTCTAGCGGTATAGACTCCAGTGGTCGGCCCAAAAGTCACGAGATTTCCATGCGCGTCGAAAACCAGCGCAAAAAGATCAGAAGCAACACAGAACAAAAACAAAGCCTTGTTCTCTCTCCTCCTCTCTCCTTCGCTCCCTCTCTCTCTCTCTCACTCCTCGCTCTGTTCTAAGGTTTCGGATAGGGGCGAAGCAGCGGAGATGGTGGTGGAGGGAGGCGACGCGTCGCCGCCGCCGCCGCCGCAGCTGGAGCTGTTCCTCTCCATAGGGTTGGATAAGCGCACGGCGGAGAACACCCTCGTCAATAGCAAGGTCACCGCCAACCTCACCGCCGTTATCAAAGAGGTATTCTACCGATCGATCCCCACTATTGTTTTCTTATGTTTCCATTTCTTTCTCGAGATGTTTCCTTAATCCTCCCAATGCGGGATTTTTATTTTGTGAGATTCTCGATGATTGGAGTGGATTTAGGGTTTCTACTCTGCTTTGCTCTGTTTCTATACCTGTATTGATGCGGCTTTTACGGGGGGGAATTTCGATTTCATTATCTTTCTCCTCTTCTAATTGATATACTTTACTTAAGGGAACTTACTATCCTTCATTTACCCCCTTTTGAGCATTTTTTGTTCTTTTTTTTTCTTTTCTTTTAATTTTAAGCAGGCTGGTATTAACGGATGTAGCAAGGCAATTGGTAACCTTCTTTACACGGTACTCTCTATTGCGATCATGAGCGAAAACTATTAGAGGAGTGTATTCGTTAAGTAGTTTCTGATATTTTGCCATTTTTGACTCTTGCTATAGGTAGCAACAAAGCACCCGGCTAATGCACTCGTCCATCGCCCGTTTTTAGTTGGATATGTAGTCTCTTCAAAGGTAACATCTCCACAGCTACTTTACAACCAACAATCCTTGTTTGCGAAACTCAATATATGCAATTCTGAAACAGTCCTCAAGTTTTCAGCTGATTATACTGGATTCTGGTGGAACTATTTATATATATATATAATAGAAATTGCAGCTGTATTGAGATATTTAACTACTAGGAATTCATGAGAAGCTCAGATTTCTCTTTAGTGCCGACCTTTTATTATTATTTTTTAATATAATTTTTACACGTATTTTGCAGATTAAGAACTCAGCGCAGTTAGATGCTGCTCTCTCATTTCTTTCTAATGTAGGTCCAGAATCTTTTTCTGTGGAGAAATTTGATGAAGCTTGTGGCGTAGGTATGCTTGTTTGTTACAAATTCTCACACCTTTTTCATTTTTCATGTGTGGCACCCAAACATCCATAAACTTATTAATATTTGGAACTGGAATTGCCATGCTTTTCTGTTGTAATCCTTGTACAGCTGGAAATTTCGGATTTGTTTGTGTTGTTCAAAGTTCAGTAGGCGGATAATTTTTTATGCTTGCAGGTGTCGATATTTCTATGGAAGAAATTCAATCAACAGTTACTGCAGTCCTAGAGGAGAATATGAATG
This sequence comes from Tillandsia leiboldiana, assembly GCA_029204045.2. Classification (NCBI taxonomy): domain Eukaryota; kingdom Viridiplantae; phylum Streptophyta; class Magnoliopsida; order Poales; family Bromeliaceae; genus Tillandsia; species Tillandsia leiboldiana. The sequence goes on from CM055073.1 coordinate 24,693,692, forward strand.
CAATATTGGAGCAGCGTTACCATATAAATGGTCAACTTTCTTTCTTGTTTAATATTATGTCTAGTTCTCTAATGTTGATGCTCATTTCTCACCTCTTTTTTTTTTTTTTTACTCCAGTTGGCAACTTGTGTGGACAGGTTAGAAAGCGACACCCATGGGCTGATGCAAAAATTGTGAAGGTGCCAAGAAGGAAAAAAAAACACTCTAAAGGAATAGTTTGCAAAATTTTTTCTAATATATTTTTTGGGTTTTATATTTACTTTTTCCTTCTCTGGCAGGAAGTTATTGATGAGAAACTTTTCGGGATACTGGGTGAAAAGACAGAAGCTGATGATAAAAAGCCATTAAAAAAGAAGAAGGAAAAGCCCGCAAAAGTTGAGGTTGCTTATCTGCAGATATTTTTGTCATGGATTAGTTTGTTGGTTCTTTTCACCATTTTATTACATAACCTACTATCTCTAGGATCAAAAGAATGCTGTTGTTGCTTCCGCTCCACCTTTTGAAGAGGAAGTGAATCCATATTCTATATTTCCACAACCAGAGGAAAACTTAAAGGTACTTCTAACAAGGGGTTTAGGGTCAAGTGTTCCTGCTGTGTCGTCAGTTTGTTAGGAGTAGGTTTAAACCTTTTTCCTTTCTTATCTATCTTTGTTAGACCCCAGACGAAATAAAGGAATACAGAGAGAAGCAGATGAATAGTCCATGGAGGGATAGGCCAATTGCAGAATCATTGAAGTTGTTTGATGATATGAAAAGGGGGTTGATCGACGAAGGGAAGGCAACGCTTAGGATGAAACAAGATATGCAGAGCGAGAATAAAAATATGTATGATTTGATAGCATATCGTATAAAGGTAAATAGTCACGTTGTTAACTTCCTGATATATAGGTTATGTACAGGTTATGTAAGTTGAACATAACATGTTCCTTAATGTATTCGACAGTTTACTCCACATCCGCATGCAGGTGACAAGTGGTGCATATATCCAAGTTATGATTATTCTCATTGCATAGTGGATTCCCTTGAAAATATTACCCATTCTGTGAGTTCTCCATCATCTTTTCTTTTCAATCTTAAAAGTTTGTATTATTTGATTCCTACTACAAAAACAATCTGTGATCATATGGCTTGACTCATGGGTCGAAATGAATCTGTTTCTTTTGTTTCCTTCACATTTGTTCGAGTACAATAGCATCCCTTATTATTATTTTACTGTACTTGTATTGGTTTCTTCTGTTTGTTTATTTTTTAGATATCACTCATATTTCTGTAATTGTTTGTATTGTTTCTATCTTATAGATATGCAAATAAATCATCTTGGAGTTTAGTATGCTTGGCTTCTTATATTTTTGTTTCTACATTGTGAAGCTATGCACGCTCGAATTTGAGGAATTTGAGATACGCCGACCATCATACTACTGGTTATTAGCAGCACTGAGCCTTTACCAACCTTATGTTTGGGAGTACTCACGGCTGAATATATCAAACACTGTAATGTCTAAGCGTAAGGTATATTTCGTACATGTCGAGTATTGAGATGTAATGAGTTGCATGATCTATCTTTAATCATTTGTATGCCCTTATTGGACTGCAGTTGAACCGTTTAGTGACTGAGAAGTGGGTTGATGGGTGGGATGATCCCCGTATAAGCGTAAGGTATATTTCGTACATGTCGAGTATTGAGATGTAATGAGTTGCATGATCTATCTTTAATCATTTGTATGCCCTTATTGGACTGCAGTTGAACCGTTTAGTGACTGAGAAGTGGGTTGATGGGTGGGATGATCCCCGTTTATTGACACTTGCTGGATTGAGATGCCGAGGAGTCTCCTCGACTACAATTAATTCTTTTATTCGAGGAATTGGTATAACAAGAAGGTTGGTATTGCATTTTCTCAAGTCGTTTCTTCCTTTTGTTTTTCCAACGTGCAATTGACATATGAATTTTTATGAGGACGGGTTGATTTTATTTTTTGATCTATAGTCAAATCCTCATTACTTAATTTGAATGAATTTCGCCCTATGTATCACGGACACTTCTATAAGCCTCGCGTGTCCGTGTCAGACACTCGCATTACGTGCCGGACTCGTGTCTGATGTGGACACTTTTTGGACGCGCGTTCAATATCGATCCATAGCACATACAACTAAAAAAGTGTGTGTGTGTGTGTGTGTGTGTGTGTGTGTGTGTGTGTGTGTGTGTGTGTGTGTATATATATATATATATATATATATATATATATATATATATATATATATATATATATATATATATATATATAAAAATTTTTTTATGCATATATAATATAAGATGATAAATATTTTAGATTTTTGATAAGCACATACAAATATTTTTTGGACAATATAAATAAATTATGTATGGTGGAGAATTTTTTTTCTTAAAATATATGAACTATCAGTGAAAATTTTATGAACTATCAGTGAAAAATTTTATAAACTTTCATTCGTATACGAAATATAACAATACTAGTGAAGATGCCCACGCGTTGCGGCGAGTCGTTTCCATAGTAGTGAATGAATAAAAATAGATAGAGAGAAAATAAATAGTAAAAATATAAGAAAAATAAAAGAAGCTGAAGAATAAAAAAAAAATAAAAACAAAAGAATATGAAAATGAAGATGCAACAGTAGTAAAAGTATAAGAAGAATAAAAGAAGATAAAGATAAAACTATAAGAAGGATAAATTACGTTTATAGCAATAGTAAAAGTATAATAAGAATAAAAAATAGCAACAACAAAAATAGTAGAAATGTAAAGAGAAAAAAAAAATTAGAATCATAAATATCAACAACAACAACAGCAAAAAAAGGAGATCGAGTATACTAATATAGCAAAAACTATGCTGATTTGTTGCCTCCTTTAATTGCTCATCACTTGGCTTGGTGTTCTGCCGTTCATTTGGTGTATCTATAAATATAAAATAAAATGAAAGATACAAACCAAAACTATATAATAATCATAATATTTTTAGTTAATAAACAGACTGTATATAAACAATGAAAAAAAAAACTAAACATAGTACTTCTAATAAGCAAACCACTTAAATTTAAATATTTTCAACTTAATTTGTGAAGCAACTCAGAGAATATCATGCAACAACTTCAATGCCTAGCTAGTTTGGATTGTTTAAAAAATAGTCCACCTGTTTTCTTTGTGTATCTTTGATTTATTTTTTCTTTTGAATTTTACCCTGAAATTTTTATTTGTAGACTAAAATGTTATTGACCAGTATTCTAATATATATGTAAAGTATAGAGATTTTTATCAAAGCATTGTACATGAAATCAAATATATTCTTCAATCAATCATATTCCAATCATATAGAGAAATAATTTAGGAAAAATAATAATAGCAAATAAATTAAACCCCATATGAAAAAATATAAAGAATATATTGCAAAGAATAATAAGGTAATTTATAGATCTACATGCCTTTCCATAACCTCATCTGTTCCCACAAAATTATTGTACCACATATGATTCAAAATAATTCCTAATTCCCATATGATTCAAAAATTATTGTACCATAAATTTATGGTACAGGGATAAATGGATAAAATGATAATATATTCTTTTTAGTAAATGAGTAGTAAAAACAAAAACTTTTAAGCAACTCAATTTAAAATTATAATATTTCTATAATTGAATAAGTTTCAAAATTTCAAGTCTATCTGTATATATATTAAATAAATATAATATTTTAAATAAAATAAAATTAAAATATGATAATCTCACACTACAGAAGTACAACTTTAAACCGGCGAACTCAATGTCCATTAGAGCTTAGATCGATGTGCCTTCAAGAATGCGTAGAATCGACCTATTCATCAATTACCACCCCAAATATACAGGAAAAGAAAAAAAAAATACACATTTATATATTTCATTATTTTTCGATCAAAAATAAAGAAAATAAATTAAAACATCATCATCGATCACCCTCGTTCTCTCTTTTTATCATTATTTTATTTTATTTTTTTCTATAAAATGAGGTAGGAAATGACAAAGCATATAGAAATAGATAGAAGAAGAGAAGGAGATGCATACAAAAATAGACAACACGGGAACACATAAAATCTAGGACGTTGCGCCAATGATCCTTCTCTTCCCTGCCGTCCGATGCGGCGGCGGCAGCGGGATCAAGTGGTGGGGCGGGATCCACAACGCTCAAAATCCAGAAGGTCGCGCCAATGATAGTCTTTCCCGTCGTCTGATGCGGCGGCGGCGGGATCAAACGGTGGTGGGGTGGGATCCGTAGCCGATGTCGTTGGGAAGAGAGAAGGGGAAGGAGATGGGGGGTTGTGGAAGGAAAAAGTTTGAGAAAAAAAAAACGGAGGGAAGATGAGGAGACATAGGTGGAGAAGAACGGAAATATGAGGGGGAGAGGAGATGAGGAGGCGTTTTTGCTTTCAGATTTCCTCATTTAAGAAAAAAAATTAAAAAAGATTTCAAAATTAGGAGGTTTTGCTACGTCTGCATAAGGTTTTCGAGATTAATTTATAGGTATAGATTTTACCAAAATTTATATTTTATATATAATAAATATATATTATTATGTTAATAATATTATATTTTGTTATCTGTGTTCATGTTGTGTCCATGTCCTAATTTTTTAGAAGTTGCTGTGTTGTGTCTCGTGTCAGTGTCCTTGACGGTTAGATCCCATCTCAACGATACCTTTACTACTTATGATTCCACAACGCTCACTGTCTAGTTATTATTTGTAAAACAAATGTCTCATGTGGTTTCGTTTGGAGTTGTAGAAATTTGCTATTTATGTTTGTAATGATTGGGGTATCTAATTCAGATGATTATCTTTATTTGTTATCATTGTTCCAATGTTCTATGTTAGTAATTAGATATTTTGCTATTTGGTCTTGTTTTGGCTCACTATAGTTGCTTCTTTATTCTTATCATGCAGCGATAATAGCTTGATACACATTGATCGCCTTGAGTATCACATTAGAGAAGAGCTTAACAAAACGGCACCTCGAACGATGGTCGTGCTGAATCCTTTAAAGGTATATCGAGTTTTGGATAACACTTCATTTGTATTATCATTTGCTGTCTGTATCTACTGTTATCACTTGATTTCATCTGTCTTTTCAGGTTGTTATCACAAATCTTGAAAGTGGATCAATAATAGATCTTGATGCAAAAATGTGGCCTGATGCTCCTTCAGATGATGCTTCTTCCTACTATAAGGCATATCCCTTAACTTGCTTATTTAGCTGCATCCCTTGATTGCTGTTTTGATCTACTCTAACATGGCTAAGAGTACGATGATGTTGAAAACTTCCCTCCAAATTCTCAGTTAGTTGGGAATCTTAAATCTTTTTGTTGAAAGCTATTCTGGTTTGTTTAACTTGAGATTTTTCTATTTCGCATCTACAGTAATCATAGAAACTTGACACAATTATCTGAATGCATGATTGGTAACAGAAGTAAGAAATGGATGTACTCCAAATTTTAACGGTTATCTCAATCAGTGTCTTAAGTATTCTTGTCTCTAGGTCCCTTTCACAAATGTTGTCTACATTGAACGCACGGACTTCCGCCTGAAGGATTCTAAAGATTATTATGGGCTTGCCCCTGGTAAATCTGTTCTCCTCAGGTAAGTGATTTTGAAGAATGATGTTCATAGCTTGCAGTAACAAATTATTAAAACTTCATATCTACACATTTTTAAAGTGGCATTTACTTTTTTTCTAAATTTGCAGATATGCTTTTCCCATAAAATGCACTGATGTTGTTTATGGTGATAACTCGGATACTGTTGTTGAAATCCGAGCTGAGTATGATCCTTCGAAGAAGACAAAACCAAAGGTACTAGTTCTACTCTGTTGTACCAATGATTGGTTGTTAAGATATACTCCAAATTGAAGATACTACTATGTATTTTGCTAACCACTTCAACTCTTAATTATGGAGGGTGTTCTTCATTGGGTGGCTCAACCTTCGCCTGGAGTTGATCCTCTCAAGGTAGAAGTCAGATTATTTGAGAAATTATTTCTTTCAGAGGTCAGTGTTACCATTACTTGACTATCTGTTTTGTTTTGCTAATAATTATGCATAGTTTGGGACTAAATTGTCATAATTGCTCATCAGAATCCAGCTGAGCTAGAGGATTGGCTATCTGATATGAACCCTCATTCGAAAGAGGTGATACCTGGAGCATTAGTTGTGCCAGCGGTTGCTAGTGCGGTGTTGGGTGACAAATTTCAATTCGAAAGGCTTGGTAATCTCTTGCTTTCCTTCAGTTTGTTTTTTTTCTTTATTGCACTCCAATGAAACTTGCACTTTCTGTATGATTGTTGTTATTGATACGCAAATTGAGTCCCCAGAGTTTCACTACTTTTTCAGATTTGTTCGTAAGAGTTTCAATTTGAACAATAACTTCTAATGCTGGCCTTGGTGGCAGCTTCATCTTGGAGTTTCTATTGAGATAAATATTTTTAGATATTTTTTTTCTTTGGCCTTTTTTTTTCTCAAAAAGAAAATAGAGCAATAGGTAGTTGGTTTTCTCCCTTTCTGAGGACTGATTCCTAGGGAGTATTGGTTTGATTCTTACAGCTTTTCACCCAATAGATTCGATAATATTTGATTTTCCAATCTCGTCTTTATTTGTAACAGGTGACTCTAAGAATTAAATATTGTTTAGCAACTGTGAATGGCAGTTGTATTAACTCTAAATCATGAACAGATTTTTAACCTTTTGCAAGTTTTAAATTTTTCGTATACTTTCCATGCAATATTGAGGACATTTTTTTTTTCAGAATGATCCTTAAAAATTTTATAATTTTTCAAATGACCCTAGAAAAACATATTTGGCCAAATAACTCTCTTTTTACCAATTTAGCACCAAGTGAGAATTTTCTTTGAAACGCGGTGAATCGTTTTCCGTCTTCAAGAAGGCGGCGAATGATTCACCGTCTTCATAAAATTCTATAAAGGCGGCCATTTTCAAGAGGTTTAGATTATGGTGCGACAGTCTCCATCTGATTAAGGCATGATATCGAAGGAGATATAGAGACCGTCGCACCATAGTCTAAACCTCTTGAAGACGGTTAATCGTACACCGCCTTCGATATCGAAGGAGATATGGAGACCGTCACACCATAGCCTAAACCTCTTTTGAGGACGGTAAATCGTTCACCGCATTCGATATCGGGCCATTAGGAGATGGACACCGACTCATTGTAGCCTAAACCTCTTGAAGACGGTGAATCGTTCACCATCTTTAAGAAGACGGCGAACGATTGACCGTCTTTGTAGAATTTTATAAAGACGGTGAATAATTCACCATTTTTCAAAGAAAATTTTCATCTGGTGCTGTGTTGGCAAAAAGAAGATTATTTGGCCAAATATATATTTTTTTAGAGTCATTCGGCGAATTATAAAATTGTAAATGGGCATTTCAAAAAAAAATTCCAATATCGATCTGAAAATTCTATTTATTCTAACATTCATTCATTCTCCCCTTTCTGTTATCTTAGGTTACTTTGCAGTTGATCCGGACTCCACGCCCGGAAAGCTCGTCTTCAACCGGACCGTTACACTACGCGACTCCTATTCGAAGAGCGGAAACAAATAGGATCTGCCACACCATTGTAGCTATACTTATCAAACTAAAAACCGAAAAAAGGTAAAGGGATAGGTAACTGTGTTTTCAAAAAGTGTCAAATTACTGTATTAGTTCTTTATAATATATATTGGAGCTGAGAACATATAGATTTGCAGATAATACTGATGTTTATATTTTTAATTTCCTTGACTTGTTCGTCATGAATGATTTGGCTGGTTATTTAATGGCGATTTAATTGAAAATATAAGATTGGATTAGAAGGTTTGTAGGATTGACAGTTGAGAGGTGAACGGAAGTGAAGTGAAAACTTTTGTCCGCATCTGAAAAGGGATCATATAGTTCATATTTATGGTCTTTTTGTATAAAAGTACTACTGGATTTATAATTTTGCAAAACTGGGCTGCTGTTTTTAAATGTTTCATATTCGGTTTATATATATATATATATATATATATATATATATATATATATATATATATATATATATATATATATATATATATATATATATATATATATATATATATATATATATATATATATATATATATATATATATATATAATTGTTGGTTATTTATTTATGGGTTAAAATAGTCTAACTTTCTGCCCCGTGATAATAGGCTCAGAAGACTAATAAGTTGAGTTGGGTGAGCCCAGTAAGTTGAGTGGGGCTGCGGTCCACAATAGACCTAATGGCAAGAGGTCCAATAATAGACCTAACGTCCAGGTGGGTTGAGTCCGGTCGAGACCCGTGGGCGCTGTGTCTGTACGTTTTAAGTGAATTGGTTATATATTTCTAACAGTTCGAATTTTTGGGATTAATGATTAACGCAAACTATCTGACAATAATAAGTCATTCTGAACAAAAGGGATAGGCCACTTGAAGACCACTATTATTTTAATTTTATAAATTTTTATCCAAATGTTCAATACTCACAGATACCAGTGATTTAAGTGCTTTTAAAAATATAGAAGCTCAATTCAATTATAATTAGTATTAGTATTTTATGAAGTTTAATTCAAGTTGGCTCGATTAGAGCCAGCTCAATTAGTTTTGAGCTAAAACCGAATTGGATTATCCTAACTCGTTTTTGCTGAACATGAATCGATCCTAGCTGGCTCATGTTCTACTCGTTGATAGCGATTGGATCTTTGAGAAAATCGTATTTATATCCATATTTAATGTATGGATACAAACAACATAGATATTAAACTAATATTAAATTTTATAATTATATTTGATCAAAATGGATTTAAATACAATTCTTATTTGGAATAAATTTGACAAGAGTCGAATTTTCAAGTTTTTAAAGTACCTACAATAAGAAATTGCTAGGCATCATTTTAAAAAATATTTTTTGGATCTTGAAATAGTTCTATATTATAAGCTCTATGTATGATTAGTTTCTCGAATTCCTTTTATAGTAATATAAATAAAAAACAAGACAGAATATAATAAATATTCAAATTCGTATTCAATTTTAAATCTGTATCTAAAGAAAAATCAAAATCGTATGCAAATTTAAATCTGAATCTAAAAAATAGCTAATTTTGACATTTGAATCCGACTCCGACGAAATCTTTGCTCAAATTCAATCGAATAATGTTTTAACCGTTTTCACCTCTAAGTTAGTCCTACTTTTAATAGGAAGCCTCTTCCGTGACATATCACGGTTACACCGAAGCAATAGTTGACCCAATTTTCGAGAGTCCACCAATCAGGACGCCCGCAGCCGCATGCACCCTCCGCGTGCGGCGAATACAAATCTCGCGGCGGCGTCCGCGCCAAATCATTGAGAAAAATTACTGCATGAACCGGGCGTATCCGTACTATGCACAACATGTAGATGCAAAGAGTTCTTATTATATATATATATATATATACTATTTGTAGACGGTGATTTTAATCAAATCTTATTTTGATGTCTAAATAAATCGTAATATGATATATCCGATATTAATTTAATATAACATAACATGTAATATAATATTAACATATATTTCATATAACATTTAAATAGCCTTATTATATATTAAATATTTATATTTAATAATAACTCTAAAATAAAATTAAAGAAAAAAATTACTGTTTATTATAAAAAAAAATAGTGTCTAAAGTGTGAGAATTTTGAATATTATTATAGTTGGTGTTAAAGAAACCTTAAAAAGGTGAGATTTTAAGATGCAGTATGAAAGAGTGAAAGATAAACACTCGGTGCAGGCAATATCTCTTCCGAAGGCCCAGTGCAATGGGATGTCCACGTGCGGTCATCCGTCGCCGCATAGAGATTTTTTTCTACCAAACCCCTCGTATACGAACGCTTTATTTGGACCTTGCATTCGGCTTTCGACGCACCGATTCTTCTGTCCGTATGCGGAGACGCCGGTAAAATATTCCACTGGTATAGTCGCACGGGAGATCCGGTGCGGCTAGATTCGAACGGCACGAGTCCGACCCCTATTAGTGAGATTTCGGCGGATCGTCGCACCCGACCCAAACCCTAGGCGTTAAATACCGTTTGATCTCGCTCCGACTATCTCTTTCTCTCGCTACACCCAAAATCAAAGCGAGAGAACTCTCCACTCTCTCCTCTCTCTCTCTCTCTCTCTCTCTCTCTCTCTCCCCCCCTCTCCTGCGCCTCCTAGGAAACCCTAGCGGGGCGATTGAAACCCTAACTCGGGGGTCCTCCGCCATTGTCTCCGCGGTGCCTCTCGATCGTGTAGGGGATCAACGGCTCCTTCAGGTTCCCGCGGCCATGGACCTCCCGAGCCTCGCCGTTGTCCTCCGCGCCGCGCTCAGCCCTATCCCCGAGGAGCGCAAAGCGGCCGAAGAGAGCCTCAATCAGGTGAATTAGTAGTTTTGGCGATTCTGATGCGATTGGTTGTGCGATGTACTGTTTAATTTCCGTGTGTTTGGTTAGATTAGGTTATCCTATAGGTATCATTATGGTGTGTTTCTGGTATTAAACTTGCGTTTTGTATCGAATTCAATTTCAAAGGCATACCTTTTTTGGTAACTTTGCGGCCGTTTAATCTGAATCAGCCTAGGGATTTACCAAAGGACCGAGTTTTAATAATTTTCTGGTGAACTGATATGGTTGGGGATTTTATTTTTTTTCCCTCTTATCTTTATTCAGGACTTGTGGTGCTGTTGGAATTTTAAGCTTCTCGGTCCAATTTGTCTCTTGGGTTTCGTGATGTCTAGGATAGGAGGAATTCATCTTGCTGTTGACTTTTGAATTCATTCCTTTGCTTTTCTTGCCAGTAGTTAATATTTTTTTTATGGCTTTTACGAAACAGTGTGGGATGACTGGTAGCATAAAGTCGAAGTTTTCGTACATTCTTTCTTTGCATGTCATGATTATTTTTGAGTATTGTCCATTTAAACCCGTGTGATCAAATTCATGTACCCTGAATAGTGGAAGTTAAAAGTGGTTTGCTGTTCCTTTCATTCTTTCCTTTTAGAATATGTATAAGGTGTCCAACTTTCATAATCATTATGGTTATTATTCTGTGTCTTTGTTCATTCCTTGTCTTTTAAATATAGTCATTACTTTGTATGCTAAATAAAGTAATCTCCTCTATGTAGCAGCTGTTCAATTTCGATCCACCTCATTAACAGTGAAAGTGATTAATTTTGGAAATTTCTCGGTTTTGGGTTTAGATGTTAAGTTTTGATCCCAGTCTCAGAGAAAATGAGTAATTTGGACATCTCTACATTTTGCATAGAACATCTCGATATTCTGATTCAACAACTATCTTACTATTTGCTTTGGGGTCAAGGATTTAAGTGCCCATCGGTATGGGCCGTATCTACCGTACTGTATCGTGCTAACAAGATATCGGCACGATACAGCCCCCATACACCTATGACACAATTCAAGTTTTTTTTTTAAAAAAATTAATAAGTAATTTTCTCAATAAAGTTCAAAAGATTTAATAAAAATACATAATAAGCAATTATAATATTTTGTTGCTAAAGAAAATAAATATTTTATACCATTATGTGTCAGTATGCATATATTTTTTATGACCGGCATGCATTGGCATAGCCCGGCATGTGCTGTGCCCGCAAGTTTTCAGCACGACCCTATGCCACGATACTTGAAATCCTTTTTTGGGGTATGATTAATATAGACTATGCTGCTGACTACATTGAGGAAGGATCTAAGTTTTTTTATTATTATTTTTACTGCGCTTGTCCGATAACTTTGCTAATTTTTTTTTACCAAAAAATAACTAGGCTAAAAATAAATAGACTTAGGCTTCTAACTTGTGATGATGTAAGCTTTGTGCTAATGATTTGTCTAGCCTCCCTTTAGGAATAAAAAGAGAGACCAACTTTATTTGTTCTCTAGGCCCCGTTTGGTTCGAGTATAAATTTAAAAGGTCTAAATTTTTTTTATACCTGGAATAGCTTGCTATTCCGGGATAATTAAGCATAAAAGTTAAATTGCGTTTGGTTCACAAAGTTAGTATTATCTGGAATAAATAAAATTGTGTTGATTAATATTATGAAATAGTAGAGAATAGTTAAAAATAGATATAGAATTTTTTACAAAATGCCAACTTTGCCTTTACCTTGTATATAGAAACATGATTTATATTTATAGTAAGTTTGAAACAATATAATAATAAATAATAACTTATATTTACATAAATAAAATAATATTTTATATTTTATAGTATATTTTATAGTAATATACGGGGTAAATAAATTATATTTTATAGTATATGTTTATAGTAAATAAATTCCATTCACTACCTCCTAAATTTTCAATGGGGATAGCCTTCATTCCATGGGAACCCTGGAATAAAATTAACGGGTTATCCTAGGATAACCCGTTAACAGTCAGGGATAATTTAAACCCGGTTTTTAAGCCCCTGTTTGGCAGGAATTGTGGGATAAAGGGGGTTATTCTCCCTTTATCCCGCAACCAAACGTGTGCCTAAGAAATCAAATTCGTGCATGTTCCCAGTCTTAGAGAACATAGGTGTATTTAGCCTGCTCTAAAAAATACCTGCACGAGACTGAAACCCCAAATAAGGAAAATAAAAAATAATAATTGAAATTTGAAGGCCTTAGAATATTAGTTACTAGACAATTTAGGGGACTTTTGATCCTCAACAAATTCTGTAAACAAGGATTTAAGAGGAAGACTTAGAAAAACTCATTATGGATTTATTCATTTTGTGTACTTTTCTTTTCTATCTTTTACTTAAAGCTGATTGTACATTGATTACTAGAAACACTGAAGCTGTTCAAATGGACCGAACCAAATCTCCACAGTTGTGCTGGAGATTCAACCTGACAGGCTGACATAAAACTTAATTTGGAGTGTGTTGATGTTTATTCTTTGTTGTATTGTTACTTGCTTGGTTAAATGGCATATGCTAATCTGGTCGTAGGCATGAATATTAGTAAAATGAAAAGTTGCAGTTTGATACTTATTTTAGCATATCCATTCTGTGACACTAATGTTGATTGCCCTCTTGGTATCCCTCCTTGGATATCTTTAGCTCATTGCTCTTACTTGATAAACTGAAGATGGCAGCCCCTAGCACTCATTATTATTTTCCATAGTTTTGACTTTGAATAGTGATCCTGCTATGATGAAATGATATGTATAATTGGCTATTGCATCATATATTCTTTCTTTCTACATGAACTGGCATTTTTTTTCTAATGTGGTGTTATAATTACTGTAATTGTTCTTTGCATAATGAATGCTATTGAACTTCATAGGAAAATTTTGAAGCGTATTGAACATGAAGTTATATTATATATTACCTTTCACAAAAGGATTAAGTATCCATACGTGCCTTACGGCACGGAGCGATACGTATCGTGCCACCAATTAGGCGGCACGGTACAGAGGGGGTCTCTCTTGGCCCTCCTGTGCCGCGATACCCTCTGAGTATTGAATCAATAAGAATGGATCTTACAAATTTTATAAAAATTTGTAAGAAAAAATAATTTTCTCTATGAGCTGTTGTTGTATTTAACTTCACCTATAAAGAAGACTACTATTATATGAAGCTACTGATTATAGTAAGTTAGTAAACTATTATTGACATTAGATCAAGACAAATCAATAAAAAGCCAAAATTTATAAATATTACTCTAAAACTTTAAAATAATATTCTAAAGTCTTATTGGACAAAAAAAATTAAAATAAGACCGTGTCAAAGCGTGCAACTAGGAGGTCGGTCGGCAGTCGCACGCAAGCGCGCCTGGGGCGTATCGTGCCAGGCAACGGCCGGCACACCTCCGTGCCACGGCACTTAATCTTTGCTTTCACAGCACATTAATACTATTTGTATGTGGACAGTAATTCTGCTGATGCTATTGTTATTTTTATTTTTCTTTTGGGATGCAGTTCCAATATACACCGCAACATCTGGTAAGATTGTTACAGATCATTGTAGATGGGAACATGACATGGCTGTACGCCAGGTTGCAAGCATTCATTTCAAAAACTTGTGGCCAAAAATTGGTCGCCTATTGAGCTTGGTATGTGGAAAGTCTCACGGTTAAGTTATTATTTGCTTGTTCAAGTATTTAATAGATTTTTCTGGCTTACTGTAGGTGAACCCCAAAAGATATCAGAAAGCGACAAGGCCATGGTCGGGAAAATATCCTTGGTTTTATAGTTCAAGTTCCGCCTCTGTTGAGGTAGGTCATTTGATTTTCTAATCCTGCTAACTGATATAGCTGGTTCTGATGAGGCATGAAATTTGTTCTTACCAATCTGATTACTCTCCCAGAGATTCATTAATTCTTCGCACTTAATTTATGTATCATTTTGTATATATTCTGGTTTTAACTTCTTAATCAAATTGAAAATATAATCTCCTGTTCATTCAGTGATTTATTGCTCTCCTCTCTCCGTCTCTCTCCATCTCTCTCATCTGTTCTTTGGCCGTACTATGAAATTGCTATCGGCGATCTCCATTTAGTTTTATGTGCATAATTTTTTCACCCCTGTTCAATTAATTTTGTACCATTTTTTTTGCTGTGTTTAACCACGTTACTTGATCTTAAGAAGTTTGACCTAGCTTGGCTATTAGGAATAATCAAAATGCTTCAAATCATTGTGGAAAATCCATTATTTGTTTATTTGATTTAGTTGTTTAACTTTATCTGATGCGTAATCTGCAAAAGATACTTGGGCAATGCTTTGTTCACCGAACCAGTTACTACATTTTGTCCAGGGAGTACTTTGCTTTGATGTTTCTATTGGCCTCACATTATGAGTTTATTTTAGAAATATTAAGTTATTGCTTTGGGCCTAAGATATTTTTGGTATGAAGAAACCTGTTTCAATCAAGTTTTTGCTTTTCTTATTTTGTTATCATTCTTCAACATCTTTATTATGTGCCACAGTGTGGTTTTTATTCCAAATATAGGATGATAAAGAGATTGGTTCTTTTTCTCTTGTCTGTCTTGCCTTAAATATGTTGTTCGCTGTGCTTTTGTAATTAATTGCAATTAGCTACTTTATGTACAGAGTGCAGCTTGGTGAATGTATGAAAACCATAATTCATGCTGATTACCCTGAACAGTGGCCGGGTCTGCTCCACTGAATTAAAGGCAATTTGCAATGCAGGATCAACAAGTATTTGGAGCTCTGTATGTACTGAGAGTTTGGCTAGGAAGTATGAGTAAGTATCATGATAAATCCCAATTTGTCTTTGAAGGGATGACTCTGAAAATTTGATATCCATCCTGCAATCTCATTTCCATCTTTGCATATGATTCATACCTTGTGAATGAACCTGTGCTGAGCAATTTGGTTTTATTTTGGCTCTCTTTCGTCTCTAAAGCCACCCAATTTTTTTGCTATTAAGTTTGCAGAATGCAATAACTTTTTCCCTCATGGAAAGTTTGTGTTAATTTCTCAAAAATATTTTAATGTAAAATCTAATGAATTGCCGTAAAACTTTGAATTTTATGGTGCCTACCTATCGGCATGTAATCAGACTGATGGTGCTGCTTTCTTATAAATTGGAGTTATTCTTTCAGTTACTAATAGTGCCCCGCTTGCTCTAAAAGAACTCAATTTAGTATAACATGTGAACCCGAATGAGCATAAAAGTGTTTTTCATGCAAAATTTACCTTTTGTTCCAAATTATGTTGCATCATCTTTAAATTCTTATCTTTTAGCATGTTTTGTCTGATATGTTTCTATGGAGTTTTAAAATATAATAAAATCGTCTTCCCCTTTCGATTTTTATTGTATAAACTCATGTACATGACGTGTCTCTGTTGCCTTCATAGTATTTAACTATTGACGGCATCAAGCTAATTTGCTTTCCACTTGTGTTTCCATTTTTAAGGTTCAAATCAGATGAAGAACGAACCCCTCTATATCTCATTGTTGAAGAGACATTTCCTTCTTTATTGGGCATATTCGGAAGCTGGTTCAGATTTCAACCCTACTGTAGAAGTAGTGATTTAATCAAGCATCATATGTAAATATTCTGGTCATCAATATATGTATGTGCCTTTAATACGGCAAGTGGGTTTTATTCCACTCCCCACCCCCCCCATTAAAGCTTCAGTACAATTTACTATTTTCTCTTTTTTCTCCTCTTTAACTTTGGCTTTACAGTTGGAGATTCCAAAACAACTTTTTTTCCAAATATCTTCCATGCATGGATGGTTTTATTCTTAAATATGCTGGAAAGGCCTGTTTCCAATGGAGGGTCAACCAGTAGATCCAGAAGTCAGGAAATCTTGGGATGGTGGAAAGTAAAAAGTGGACAACCCACATATTAAACCGTCTAGACACCCGGTGAGTCTGTAGTAAGCTGGCATCGTTTTTGTGTTTATTGTGGTTCTTATTATTTATTTTGAATTGACTTCTCACAGCTTTGGAGATCTGAGATTCAAAAACCGAGGGCCAAGGTTTTGCTCAATGTTTCAGAAGACACTATGCTGGTAAAATTTTGGAATGCCATCTGCATTGCTCAATGCAATCCGCACAGGGGGAATTTACCTGATAGAGTTATCAACCTTGTCCTTCAATATCTGAGCAGCAGGTTAGTATTTCTTAGATGAAAGATAATCCATGTGCATTATATATATATTGTCTTCAGGGATCTTAGACCAATTGCTTCATAATACGCATGTTGGCAGAAGAAATATCTAGCCCTTGTTTAGTTATGCTCCCTCCGCCCAACCCTTTTTTTATAGAAAAAGAAAGTAAATTCTATGCAATTGATGAGCTGGTGGATGGCGAATTGTTGGCTACCTATGGACCTATGTATTTCTTTGGCAACAAAAGACAAACATTAGTAGTAACTTTCTTTTTTCGTCTCTCTTTTTTTATTAATAAAAAACGGAAAAGGAGATGCCATGACCGTAGTCTAGGCAAGGTGCATTGCAAGGTAACTAAAATAAAAAGAACATAGAATCAGCCTTTGGTGCATTATTTAGCACAGAGTTTAGAGGAAATAAGAAAACGTAGCTGATGCTTGACAAGGCCTAGCCGTTGTCCTTTCCTATCAAGGTCCTTACCCATTTGTTCTGATATTCTTTGACCTTTTTGAATATATTAATTTGGCTGAGGGAAATAACATATGTACATTCCAAGCTAAACAAACAATAGAAAAAGCATAGACTCAACCCTTTTGTGCATTTATTAACATAGAGTTCCAGAGGAAAATAAGAAAACGTAGCCACAGCCTGACTAGGCTTTAGCTGTCTGTTCCTGATTTCCTAACAAGGTCTACCTGTTTGTTCTTGATATTCTTTGACCTTTTTGAATTATATT
>CM055073.1:24711179-24755433 GCA_029204045.2 Tillandsia leiboldiana
CAGATACCAGTGATTTAGTGCTTTTAAAAATATAGACTCAATTCAATTATAATTAGATTAGTATTTTATGAAGTTTAATTCAAGTTGGCTCGATAGAGCCAGCTCGAATTAGTTTTGAGCTAAAACCGAATTGATTATCCTAACTCGTTTTGTGCTGACAGGAATCCGATCCTAGCTGGCTCATGTTCTACTCGTTGATAGCGATTGGATCTTTGAGAAAAATCGTATTTATATCCATATGTAATGTATGGATACAAACAACATAGATATTAAACCTATATTCAATTTTTAATTAATATTTGAAAAATGGATTTAAATTACAATTCTTAGTTGGAATAAATTGACAAGGTCGAATTTTCAAGTTTTTAAGTACCTACAATAAGATTGCTAGGCTCATTTTAAAAAATAGATTTTGGGCTCTTGAAATAGTTCTAAATAAGTATAAGCTCTATTATGATTATTTCTCAGATTCCTTTTATAGTAATATAAATAAAAAACAAGACAGAATATAATTATGGTCAAAATTCGTAGTCAATTTTAAATCTGTATCTAAAAAAATCAAAATCGTATGCAATTTAATCTGAATCTAAAAAATAGCTAATTTTGACATTTGAAATCCGACTCCGACAAATCTTTGCTCAAATTCAATCGAATAAGTTTGAAAAAAAACCGGTTTTCACCTCTAAGTTAGTCCTACTTTTAATAGAGCCTCTTCCGTGACATATCACGGTTACACCGAAGCATAGTTGACCCAATTTTCGAGAGTCCAACCAATCAGGACGCCCCGCAGCCGCATGCACCTCCGCTTGCGGCGAATACAATCTCGCGGCGGCGTCCGCAAGCCAAATCATTGAGAAAATTATTACTGCATGAACCGGGCGTATCCGTACTATGCACAACATGTAATGCAAAGAGTTCTTTTATATATATAATAATACTATTTGTAGACGGTGATTTTAATCAACTCTTATTTGGATGTCTAAATAAATCGTAATAGTATATATGCCGTATTAATTTAATATAACTCATGTAATATAATATTAACATATATTTTCATATAAACTTTAATAGCCTTATTATTATTAAATATTTATATTAATAATTAACTTCTAAAATAAAAAGAAAAAATACTGTTTATTATAAAAAAAAATAGTGTCTAAAGTGTGAGATTTTTGAATATTATTTATAGTTTGGTGTTAAAGAAACCTTAAAAGGTGAGATTTTTAAAGATGCAGTATGAAAGAGTGAGATAACACTCGGTGCAGGCAATATCTCTTCCGAAGGCCCAGTGCAATGGGATGTCCACGTGCGGTCATCCGTCGCCGCATAGAGATTTTTTTTCTACCAAACCCCTCGTATACGAACGCTTTATTTGGACCTTGCATTCGGCTTTCGACGCACCGATTCTTCTGTCCGTATGCGGAGACGCCGGTAAAATATTCCACTGGTATAGTCGCACGGGAGATCCGGTGCGGCTAGATTCGAACGGCACGAGTCCGACCCCTATTAGTGAGATTTCGGCGGATCGTCGCACCCGACCCAAACCCTAGGCGTTAAATACCGTTTGATCTCGCTCCGACTATCTCTTTCTCTCGCTACACCCAAAATCAAAGCGAGAGAACTCTCCACTCTCTCTCTCTCTCTCTCTCTCTCTCTCTCTCTCTCTCCCCCCCTCTCCTGCGCCTCCTAGGAAACCCTAGCGGGGCGATTGAAACCCTAACTCGGGGGTCCTCCGCCATTGTCTCCGCGGTGCCTCTCGATCGTGTAGGGGATCAACGGCTCCTTCAGGTTCCCGCGGCCATGGACCTCCCGAGCCTCGCCGTTGTCCTCCGCGCCGCGCTCAGCCCTATCCCCGAGGAGCGCAAAGCGGCCGAAGAGAGCCTCAATCAGGTGAATTAGTAGTTTTGGCGATTCTGATGCGATTGGTTGTGCGATGTACTGTTTAATTTCCGTGTGTTGGTTAGATTAGGTTATCCTATAGGTATCATTATGGTGGTTTCTGGTATTAAACTTGCGTTTTGTATCGAATTCAATTTCAAAGGCATACCTTTTTTGGTAACTTTGCGGCCGTTTAATCTGAATCAGCCTAGGGATTTACCAAAGGACCGAGTTTTAATAATTTTCTGGTGAACTGATATGGTTGGGGATTTTATTTTTTTTCCCTCTTATCTTTATTCAGGACTTGTGGTGCTGTTGGAATTTTAAGCTTCTCGGTCCAATTTGTCTCTTGGGTTTCGTGATGTCTAGGATAGGAGGAATTCATCTTGCTGTTGACTTTTGAATTCATTCTTTGCTTTTCTTGCCAGTAGTTAATATTTTTTTTATGGCTTTTACGAAACAGTGTGGGATGACTGGTAGCATAAAGTCGAAGTTTTCGTACATTCTTTCTTTGCATGTCATGATTATTTTTGAGTATTGTCCATTTAAACCCGTGTGATCAAATTCATGTACCCTGAATAGTGGAAGTTAAAAGTGGTTTGCTGTTCCTTTCATTCTTTCCTTTTAGAATATGTATAAGGTGTCCAACTTTCATAATCATTATGGTTATTATTCTGTGTCTTTGTTCATTCCTTGTCTTTTAAATATAGTCATTACTTTGTATGCTAAATAAAGTAATCTCCTCTATGTAGCAGCTGTTCAATTTCGATCCACCTCATTAACAGTGAAAGTGATTAATTTGGAAATTTCTCGGTTTTGGGTTTAGATGTTAAGTTTTGATCCCAGTCTCAGAGAAAATGAGTAATTTGGACATCTCTACATTTTGCATAGAACATCTCGATATTCTGATTCAACAACTATCTTACTATTTGCTTTGGGGTCAAGGATTTAAGTGCCCATCGGTATGGGCCGTATCTACCGTACTGTATCGTGCTAACAAGATATCGGCACGATACAGCCCCCATACACCTATGACACAATTCAAGTTTTTTTTTTAAAAAAATTAATAAGTAATTTTCTCAATAAAGTTCAAAAGATTTAATAAAAATACATAATAAGCAATTATAATATTTTGTTGCTAAAGAAAATAAATATTTTATACCATTATGTGTCAGTATGCATATATTTTTTATGACCGGCATGCATTGGCATAGCCCGGCATGTGCTGTGCCCGCAAGTTTTCAGCACGACCCTATGCCACGATACTTAAATCCTTTTTTGGGGTATGATTAATATAGACTATCTGCTGACTACATTTGAGGAAGGATCTAAGTTTTTTTATTATTATTTTTACTGCGCTTGTCCGATAACTTTGCTAATTTTTTTTTACCAAAAAATAACTAGGCTAAAAATAAATAGACTTAGGCTTCTAACTTGTGATGATGTAAGCTTTGTGCTAATGATTTGTCTAGCCTCCCTTTAGGAATAAAAAGAGAGACCAACTTTATTTGTTCTCTAAGGCCCCGTTTGGTTCGAGTATAAATTTAAAAGGTATAAATTTTTTTATACCTGGAATAGCTTGCTATTCCGGGATAATTAAGAATAAAAGTTAAATTGCGTTTGGTTCACAAAGTTAGTATTATCTGGAATAAATAAAATTGTGTTTGATTAATATTATGAAATAGTAGAGAATAGTAAAAATAGATATAGAATTTTTTACAAAATGCCAACTTTGCCTTTACCTTGTATATAGAAAACATGATTTATATTTTATAGTAAGTTTGAAACAATATAATAATAAATAATAAATTATATTTTACATAAATAAAATAATATTTTATATTTTATAGTATATTTTATAGTAAATATACGGGTAAATAAATTATATTTTATAGTATATTTTTATAGTAAATAAATTCCATTCACTACCTCCTAAATTTTCAATGGGGATAGCCTTCATTCCATGGGAACCCTGGAATAAAAATTAACGGGTTATCCTAGGATAACCTATTAAGCCAGGGATAATTTAAACCCGGTTTTTAAGCCCCTGTTTGGCAGGAATTGTGGGATAAAGGGGGTTATTCTCCCTTTATCCCGCAACCAAACGGTGCCTAAGAAATCAAATTCATGCATGTTCCCAGTCTTAGAGAACATAGGTGTATTTAGCCTGCTCTAAAAATACCTGCACGAGACTGAAACCCCAAATAAGGAAAATAAAAAATAATAATTGAAATTTGAAGGCCTTAGAATATTAGTTACTAGACAATTTAGGGGACTTTTGATCCTCAACAAATTCCTGTAAACAAGGATTTAAGAGGAAGACTTAGAAAAACTCATTATGGATTTATTCATTTTGTGTACTTTTCTTTTCTATCTTTTACTTAAAGCTGATTGTACATTGATTACTAGAAACATTGAAGCTGTTCAAATGGACCGAACCAAATCTCCACAGTTGTGCTGGAGATTCAACCTGACAGGCTGACATAAAACTTTAATTTGGAGTGTTTGATGTTTATTCTTTGTTGTATTGTTACTTGCTTGGTTAAATGGCATATGCTAATCTGGTCGTAGGCATTGAATATTAGTAAAATGAAAAGTTGCAGTTTGATACTTATTTTAGCATATCCATTCTGTGACACTAATGTTGATTGCCCTCTTGGTATCCCTCCTTTGATATCCTTTAGCTCATTGCTCTTACTTGATAAACTGAAGATGGCAGCCCCTAGCACTCATTATTATTTTCCATAGTTTTGACTTTTGAATAGTGATCCTGCTATGATGAAACTTGATATGTATAATTGGCTATTGCATCATATATTCTTTCCTTTCTACATGAACTGGCATTTTTTTTCTAATGTGGTGTTTATAATTACTGTAATTGTTTCTTTGCATATAATGAATGCTATTGAACTTCATAGGAAAATTTTGAAGCGTATTGAACATGAAGTTATATTATATATTTACCTTTCACACAAGGAATTAAGTATCCATACGTGCCTTACGGCACGGAGCGATACGTATCGTGCCACCAATTAGGCGGCACGGTACAGAGGGGGTCTCTCTTGGCCCTCCTGTGCCGCGATACCCTCTGAGTATCGAATCAATAAGAATGGATCTTACAAATTTTATAAAAATTTGTAAGAAAAAATAATTTTCTCTATGAGCTGTTGTTGTATTTAACTTCACCTATAAAGAAGACTACTATTATATGAAGCTACTGATTATAGTAAGTTAGTAAGCTATTATTGACATTAGATCAAGACAAATCAATAAAAAGCCAAAATTTATAAATATTACTCTAAAACTTTTAAAATAATATTCTAAAGTCTTATTGGACAAAAAAAATTAAAATAAGACCGTGCCAAAGCGTGCAACTAGGAGGTCGTCGGCACACAAGCGTGCCATGTGTCGGCACGCAAGCGCGCCTGGGCCGTATCGTGCTAGGCAACGGCCGGCACACCTCCGTGCCACGGCACTTTAATCTTTGCTTTCACAGCACATTAATACTATTTTGTATGTGGACAGTATATTCTGCTGATGCTATTGTTATTTTTATTTTTCTTTTGGGATGCAGTTCCAATATACACCGCAACATCTGGTAAGATTGTTACAGATCATTGTAGATGGGAACAATGACATGGCTGTACGCCAGGTTGCAAGCATTCATTTCAAAAACTTTGTGGCCAAAAATTGGTCGCCTATTGAGCTTGGTATGTGGAAAGTCTCACGGTTAAGTTATTATTTTGCTTGTTCAAGTATTTAATAGACTTTTTTCTGGCTTACTGTAGGTGAACCCCAAAAGATATCAGAAAGCGACAAGGCCATGGTCCGGGAAAATATCCTTGGTTTTATAGTTCAAGTTCCGCCTCTGTTGAGGTATGTCATTTGATTTTCTAATCCTGCTAACTGATATAGCTGGTTCTGATGAGGCATGAAATTTGTTCTTACCAATCTGATTACTCTCCCAGAGATTCATTAATTCTTCGCACTTTAATTTATGTATCATTTTGTATATATTCTGGTTTTAACTTCTTAATCAAATTGAAAATATAATCTTCCTGTTCATTCAGTGATTTATTTGCTCTCCCCTCTCCGTCTCTCTCCCTCTCTCTCATCTGTTCCTTTGGCCGTACTATGAAATTGCTATCGGCGATCTCCATTTAGTTTTATGTGCATAATTTTTCTTCACCTGTTCAATTAATTTTTGTACCATTTTTTTGCTGTGTTTAACCACGATTACTTGATCCTTAAGAAGTTTGACCTAGCTTGGCTATTAGGAATAATCAAAATGCTTCAAATCATTGTGTGGAAAATCCATTATTTGTTTATTTGATTTTTGTTGTTTAACTTTATCTGATGCGTAATCTGCAAAAGATACTTGGGCAATGCTTTGTTCACCGAACCAGTTACTACATTTTGTCTAGGGAGTACTTTGCTTTGATGTTTCTATTGGCTTCACGTTATGAGTTTATTTTAGAAATATTTAGTTATTGCTTTGGGCCTAAGATATTTTTGGTATGAAGAAACCTGTTTCAATCAAGTTTTTGCTTTTCTTATTTTGTTATCATTCTTCAACATCTTTATTATGTGCCACAGTGTGGTTTTTTATTCCAAATATAGGATGATAATAGAAATTGGTTCTTTTTCTCTTGTCTGTCCTTGCCTTAAATATGTATGTTCGCTGTGCTTTTGTCATTAATTGCAATTAGCTACTTTATGTACAGAGTGCAGCTTGGTGAATGTATGAAAACCATAATTCATGCTGATTACCCTGAACAGTGGCCGGGCCTGCTCCACTGGATTAAAGGCAATTTGCAATTGCAGGATCAACAAGTATTTGGAGCTCTGTATGTACTGAGAGTTTTGGCTAGGAAGTATGAGTAAGTATCATGATAAATCCCAATTTGTCTTTGAAGGGATGACTCTGAAAATTTGATATCCATCCTGCAATCTCATTTCCATCTTTGCATATGATTCAATACCTTGTGAATGAACCTGTGCTGAGCAATTTGGTTTTATTTTGGCTCTCTTTCGTCTCTAAAGCCACCAAATTTTTTTGCTATTAAGTTTTTGCAGATGCAATAACTTTTTCCCTCATGGAAAGTTTGTGTTAATTTCTCAAAAATTATTTTAATGTAAAATCTAATGAATTGCCGTAAAACTTTGGATTTTATTGGTGCCTACCTATCGGCATGTAATCAGACTTGATGGTGCTGCTTTCTTATAAAATATGAGTTTTAAGGTTCTCTTTCAGTTATTCCTACTAATAGTGCCCCGCTTGCTCTTAAAAGAACTCAATTTAGTATAACATGTGAACCTGAATGAGCATAAAAGTGTTTTTCATGCAAAATTTACCTTTTTGTTCCAAATTATGTTGCATCATCTTTAAATTCTTATCTTTTAGCATGTTTTGTCTGATATGTTTCTATGGAGTTTATTAAATATAATAAAATCGTCTTCCCCTTTAGATATTGTTAACTCATGATTTTTATTAATGTATATAACTATGTATACATTGCTTTGATTATCAATGCTACATGACGTGTCTCTGTTGCCTTCATAGTATTTTAACTATTGACGGCATCAAGCTAATTTGCTTTCCACTTGTGTTTCCATTTTTAAGGTTCAAGTCAGATGAAGAACGAACCCCTCTATATCTCATTGTTGAAGAGACATTTCCTTCTTTATTGGGCATATTCGGCAAGCTTGTTCAGATTGTCAACCCTACTGTAGAAGTAGCTGATTTAATCAAGCTCATATGTAAAATATTCTGGTCATCAATATATGTATGTGCCTTTAATACGGCAAGTTGGGTTTTATTCCACTCCCCACCATTAAAGCTTCAGTACAATTTACTATTTTTCTTTTTTTCTCCTCTTTAAACTTTGGCTTTACAGTTGGAGATTCCAAAACAACTTTTTGATCCAAATATCTTCCATGCATGGATGGTTTTATTCTTAAATATGCTGGAAAGGCCTGTTCCAATGGAGGGTCAACCAGTAGATCCAGAAGTCAGGAAATCTTGGGGATGGTGGAAAGTTAAAAAGTGGACAACCCACATATTAAACCGTCTATACACCCGGTGAGTCTTGTAGTAAGCTGGCATCGTTTTTGTGTTTATTGTGGTTCTTATTATTTTTTATCTTTGAATTTACTTCTCCACAGCTTTGGAGATCTGAAGATTCAAAAACCAGAGGGCAAAGGTTTTGCTCAAATGTTTCAGAAGAACTATGCTGGTAAAATTTTGGAATGCCATCTGCAATTGCTCAATGCAATCCGCACAGGGGGATATTTACCTGATAGAGTTATCAACCTTGTCCTTCAATATCTGAGCAGCAGGTTAGTATTTCTTAGATGAAAGATAATCCATGTGCATTATATATATATTGTCTTCAGGGATCTTACGACCAATTGCTTCATAATACGCATGTTGGCAGAAGAAAATATCTAGCCCTTGTTTAGTTATGCTCCCTCCGCCCCCACCCTTTTTTTATAGAAAAAGAAATTAAATTCTATGCAATTGATGAGCTGGTGGATGGCGAATTGTTGGCTACCTATGGACCTATGTATTTTCTTTGGCAACAAAAGACAAACATTTAGTAGTAACTTTCCTTTTTTCGTCTCTCTTTTTTTATTAATAAAAACCTAAAAGGAGATGCCATACCGTAGTCTAGGCAAGGTGCATTGCAAGGTAACTAAAATAAAAAGAACATAGAATCAAGCCTTTGGTGCATTTATTAGCACAGAGTTCTAGAGGAAAATAAGAAAACGTAGCTGATGCTTGACAAGGCCTTAGCCGTCTGTTCCTGATTTCCTATCAAGGTCTTACCCATTTGTTCCTGATATTCTTTGACCTTTTTGAATTATATTAATTTGCCGCTGAGGGAAATAACATATGTACATTCCAAGCTAAACAACAATAGAAAAAGCATAGACTCAACCCTTTTGTGCATTTATTAACATAGAGTTCCAGAGGAAAATAAGAAAACGTAGCCACAGCCTGACTAGGCTTTAGCTGTCTGTTCCTGATTTCCTAACAAGGTCTTACCTGTTTGTTCTTGATATTCTTTGACCTTTTTGAATTATATTAATTTATTGCCGAGGAAAATAACCTATGTGCAATGCAAGCTAACCAACAATAAAAAGAATATTGAGTCAATCCTTTGGTGCATTTATTAACATAGAGTTCCAGTGGGACAAAAGAAAACATAACCGTTGCTTAACAAGGACTTAGCCGTAACAAGATCTTAGCCATCTGTTCCTGATATTCTTTGACCTTCTTGAATTATATTATTTTGGATCTTAGTCATCTGTTCCTGATATTCTTTGACCTTCTTGAATTATATTATTTTGCCTCTGAGGAAAATAACGTAGAAAGATTTGCTGAAGTTGATTTGGCTGACTATTGATATTTTGTTTCTCACCATTGACTTTCTTTGATGTCCTCATTGTTGGTTTCAGAGGTCTGTTTTGACTTGGGCTTTTGGTGCAATTTTTTTTTAAAATCTTACCTAAACTTTTACTCAGCTCTTTTTTACTCTTGCGAAAAGCTGTTTCGCCAACTCTTTTGTGAAATTTCAAGGAACTAATCTGAATTAGGAAAAGACATTATTTGATTATATTGTTTGGTTGATTGTGTTTGTTTAAAACCCTTAGGCTGCCTTTGGTTCGGGTATAAGCAAAAATTGGTTATTGCCGGGATAGGTATAAGTTCATGTACAAGCAGGAACTAAAGTAATTTTGTGTTTGGTTAAGTATAAGAGTTGTATCGCGGATAAGAAAAATTGTGTTTGGAAGTTAAAGAGGAATAAGAATTATAGAGGGGATTAAATTTTTAATTTAAGATAAAAATTTTCCTGGTATGATTTTAAATATTTAATTTAAAATATTTATTAAAAAAAATTATTTAAATTTATATTTTACTTATATATAAAAAAAATTATTAAAAAATTTTTGGTTTTTGAAACTTTGTAAATTTTTAAAAATTCAAAATTTTGTATATAAAAATTGGTATAAATTTTAAAATTTTAAAAATTTGGTATAAATTTTTTAAAAATTAAAATTAAAAATTTGTATAAATTTTAAAAATAATAAATTTTAAAATTTTATAAATTTGTAAATTTATTAAAAATTAAAGTTAAAAATTTTAAAAACTATAAAATTTAAAAATTCTCTAAAGTTAAAAAATTATAAGTGGGAGCAAAAATTTTGATTTTAAAATTGGTATAGATTTAAATTTTTTTTATTATATTTGTATAAATTTAAAAATTTAAAAATTAATAAATTTTTAAATTTTTTTTTAAAAATTAAATTTTTAGATTTATTAAAAGGTAAGTTAAAAATTTTAAAATTTATAAAATAAAAAAAAAAAAATTTAAAATTTTATAAATTTAAATATCTTATAATTTAAAAAAATTTAATTAAAAAAAAAAAAAAAAAAAAAAAAGGTGGAACAACTCAGGTGGAACAGTTGTTCCACCTGTGGGGGGGAACAGACAATCCCGGGTTATCCCGGGATAGGGGGGAACATCTGTCTGTTCCCCCCTCCCGTTTTACCGTTTGTGTACAAAGGGGGGGATAACCCCCTTATCCCCTCCCCCCCTTATACCGGTACCCAAATGGTACCTTAAAGAATAAACTTTGGTTGGAAACTTTGAAGAGCAAACTCTGATAATAAATGTACTTCTTAGAAAAAGCTTCTGTGTCTTCTTGTGTCATACTTTTCAAAGTTAATTTGATACAAGTGAATCATGTTGAACAATCCTTTTCTTGACTTCCGATGTTTTAATAAATAGAGAGAGGAGAGTTATCAATTATCTCTAAGAAGATTGAAGAATTCCAATAATTTCATCTTTTGGTATCACCCTGTAAAATCTCTTTTATGCTGGTTTCTTTTTCCAGCTAATAAGTACAGTACTTGTTCAAAAATGCACGTGGATAGATTGAGAGAGATTTGTATTTGACCTTATATTGTTTTGATTTGTGGTTAAACATTTGACCTCAGTGGAATTTTGGATGGATATATTAACTGTTAGTACCTTTTTTTGGCTGTTTTTAATCTAGTTGCAGCACCAAACAATGATCATTAATAAAAAGTCAAACCATTGACTGTTTGGTAACTTATGTCCAACCGTGGTGAGCAAAATTTAGATTTTCTTTTAAAGTTGAAGTAAGTTGAAGCCCCTTTATTCACTGCAGCATTTCCAAGAATAGCATGTATAACTTGCTACAACCACAGCTTGACATTGTTCTCTTTGAGATAATCTTTCCATTGATGTGTTTCAACAACAACGACCAGAAGTTATGGAATGAAGATCCTCATGAATATGTCAGGAAGGGCTATGGTGAGCCATTAGAATGTTTTCTGGTTTATTCTAAAAAACAGCATTACGGAAATGTATTTTTCTGTTATTATTTTCTCGGTGTTGTTTGACTATTTTTTGGATGTACCAACATGTTTTCTACTGCAGATATTATTGAAGATTTATACAGTCCCCGAACAGCTGCTATGGATTTTGTGAGTGAATTAGTTAGAAAACGTGGAAAAGGTAACCTGCAAAAGTTCATTCATTTCATTGTGGAGATTCTTAGGAGGTATGTGATGCATGTGGTGCTACTCTGATTCATTGCCTTCATGAATCTATTATGCACAAAGTGAATATATATTTATTAGGGTTATTTATTTTTATCAGATACGATGAGGCATCTATTGAGTTTAAACAATATCGGCAGAAAGATGGTGCTCTTCTTGCTATCGGAGCATTATGTGATAAGTTAAAACAAACTGAGCCATATAAGTCTGAGTTAGAACGTATGCTAGTTCAGCATGTATTCCCTGAATTCACAAGCCCTGTCGGGCATCTCCGGGCTAAGGTACTGTGCTTTCCTTATGCTATGTATTTTGTACCTAAAGCATTTGATAAATTAGTTTCCTTTTTTTTTTATTCTTCTGTTTAAACTTTATAGATTTTCCATTTGAGAATTGAAATTCTGTTGCGGATTTTCCTAATAATTAGCTTTGCTACAATGGCAATTTCTTTGCCTTCTGCTTTACTGTTTACTGTTTACTGTTTTTGTATTTCTGATGTTTGAAACTGAATTTTGTACAAGTGACTGCTTACTGCAGATAAATTTTTTATTTGCTTCAATTTGTTTGCAATCAATATTTTTACCACATCAGGCTCCCAAGACTGTATGCTGATAACTTCGACTAATGTTGCCAATGCGTGGATATATCATGAATCTCATCAAACTGAATTGAATTGCAGATCAGAAAACTAATTGTGGGATTCTGCTTTACTTCTATGTCCTTGCAGATAATTATCATTGACTTTTTTACATTGTAGTTTGCCAACAACAATTTTAATCAATTGGTTTTATGGATCAGATATCAAACTGAGTTGAATTGAGGATCAGAACACTAATTGTGGAATTTTGCTTCATTTTCATATCCTTGCAGACAATTATCATTGATTATTTTACATTGTCGTTTGCCAACAACAATTTCAATCAATTGGTTTAAAGGATCAAACACCTATTATTAACTTCCCGCCCCGCTTTTTTTCCCATATATATATATATATATATATATATATATATATAGAACTAGGCTACTATACTATTAATAGCATCAAGTCATTGGCATTGGTGCTATTAGGTTTTTGACCCTTGGATGAAGGAATGTGCGGTTAGGATGATAGTGGCCCCCTAGGGTTTAGTGGGTGGTTGGGGAAATAGTATAATCTAAGGGTTGAAAATGATCAAAAGGGCAGATCTAATGGTGGAAAACTTGGTAGCACCAAGTGCTTGGTGCTATCGATAGCATAGTAGCTGGACTCTCTCTCTCTCTCTCTCTCTCTCTCTCTCTCTCTCTCTCACTCTCTCTCTCTCTCTCTCTCTCTCTATATATATATATATATATATATATATATATATATATATATATATATATATATATATATATATGATTAAACTTTCGAATATGATTAAACTTTCGAATCAACGATCAGCTCCGTTCGACTTGATCTAGTATATTTGAAGTATCTAGAAAATAAACTTTGTAGTATTTCAATATCATTTCCCTAATGATCGAAAGGGTTTAAAATCAATAATTTTTAATAGTTGATGTGTGCCGTATGTAAGTTTAATGGTGTAGAAGTAAGGATTTAAGTCTCGTGGTACAGGATTGTGCCGAAAACTTATTGGCACGGTACGGCACGATGCATGCCGAACTGTGCCAATGTGTGCCGGTCAAAAAAAACACAAGTGCGCCGACACATAATAGCATGAAATATTTATTTTCTTTAGCAACAAAATATTAGAATCGCTTATTATATATCTTTATGAAATCTTTTGAACTTTATTAAGAAAACTAGTTACTAAATTAAAGAAAAGAGAGTTTTGAACGGTAGCCGCACATCTTTTCATCCAATGGCCGAAAACCCACAAGCACCAATAACTTGGTACTTTCAAAAGCATAGGAGCTCAATTATATATATATATATATATATATATATATATATATATATATATATGTTATGTTTATATATATATAATATGGAACTAGGCTACTATGCTATCGATAGCACCAAGTCCTTGGTGCTATTAAGTTTTTGACCCTTGGATGAAAGGATGTGTGGTTGGGATAATAGTGTGCCCCTTGGGTTTAGTGGGTGGTTGGAGAAATAGTATGATCTAAGGGGTGAAAATGATCAAAGAGGTAGATCTAACGGTGAAAAACTTGGTAGCACCAAGTGCTTTGTGCTATCGATAGTATAGTATCCGAACTCTATATATATATATATATACAGTCCGGCTACTATGCTTGTAAAAGTACCAAGCATTTGGTGCTATACATATATAGTCCGGCTACTATGCTTGTAAAAGTATCAAGCATTTGGTGCTTGTAAGTTTTCTACTGTTAGATCTATCCTATTGATTAATTTTACCCATTAGATCATACTATACTATTCCACCAACCACCCACTAAACGCAAGGGGCCCACTATCATCCTAACCACACATCCTTTCATCCAAGCGCTAAAAACCTACAAGCACCAATGATTTTGTACTTTTACAAGCATAGGAGCACAATTCTATCTCTCTCTCTCTCTCTCTCTCTCTCTCTCTCTCTCTCTCTCTCTCTATATATATATATATATATATTATATAGTAGAGCTTATATACTTTTAAAAGCACAAGATAAATTATGCTTGTGAATTTTTTATCATTGGATTTGTATTGAGATTTGTGCAATTGTACTTTCTCTTTCTCTCTCTTTAGTTGACTTTACAATTGCATAAATCTCAATGCAAATCCAATGGTAAAAAATTCACAAGCATAGTTTATCTTGTGCTTTTAAAAGTATACAAGCTCTACTCTCTCTCTCTCTCTCTCTCTATATATATATATATATATATATATATATATATATATATATATATATCAAGGAATTAAGTGCCGTGGCACGGAGGCGTGCCGCTCTCCGCCTGGCACGGTACGGTACGGGCACGCTTCCGTGCTGACACGTGGCACGCTTGCATACCGATGGATACGCATGATCTCCCAGTGGCACGCTCTGGCACGGTTTTTTTTTATTTTTTTTGTTCCCAATAAGTTCTTATAATATTGTTTTGAAATGTTTAGTCAAAAAATTATGAATATTGGCTATATATAGTTTATTATACTCACCAATTAACATATTGATAACTTTTTTTAATATATAAAGTACAACTATATCTAATAGAAAATAAAAATAGTAATATAATAATAAAATTCACAAGTGTAATAAGTATTAACCATGTGTTTACAGTAAAACCATGTGTTGAAAAAAAAAAAAAAAAAAAAAAAGAGCTCGGCACCCTGGCACGGCACGGGTGGGTATCGCTCCGTCTCGAGCGATACCCAATAGGTATTGCCGAGACGGGGGGGTAAGATCAAGGAATTAAGTGCCGTGGCACGGGGGCGTGCCGCTCTCCGCCTGGCACGGTACGGTACGGGCACGCTTGCGTGCCGACACGTGGCACGCTTGCGTGCCGATGGATACGCATGACCTCCCAGTGGCACGCTCTGGCACGGTTTTTTTTTATTCTTTTTGTTCCCAATAAGCTCTTATAATATTGTTTTGAGATGTTTAGTCAAAAAATTATGAATATTGGCTATATATAGCTTATTATACTCACCAGTTAACATATTGATAATTTTTTTTAATATATAAAGTACAACTATATCTCATAAAAAATAGAAATAACAATATAATAATAAAATTCACAACTATAATAAGTATTAACCATTTGTTTACTGTAAAACCATGTGTTAAAAAAAAAAAAAAATAAATAGCTCGGCACGCTGGCACGGCACGGGTGGGTATCGCTCCGTCTCGAGTGATACCCCATGGGTATCGCCGAGACCGGGGGGTGGTAAGATACCCCCCGTACCGTGCCCCTATTGTAGGGGCACAGTACGTGCCGCTCGGCACGAGGGGCACTTAAAACCTTGGGTAAGATACCCCCCGTACCGTGCCCCTATTGTAGGGGCACGGTACGTGCTGTCCCGTGCCGCTTGGCATGGGGCGGCACTTAAAACCTTGATATATATTGAAGTATGGGTTTAATGAAGATATACGTCTACTGATGCACCGGATCATCTTGGAGCTATTAAATGTTTCTTAGGAGATTTTCTGTTTTGCAAGTCTTTGGTGATAGCATTCTAGATGAGTGTTGGCCTGCACAGTTGCTTTCTGGGTGTTTTTTTGTGCATGGAAGCTTGTATTTGTGATGTTACCGGATTTTTCTAGTAATTTAGTACAGAAGTTCTCAAAGTCTTTGTGGAAGCTAATTTTATTTTTGGGTTGATATATTTCCTCATTCTGAAGTGCTAATATAGAAACTGGAACCCCTTAATAGCTTTCAGCTTGTGGACCTCTAAAACCAAACATTTCCATACTTAAAATTAGTATGCCATTCAGACATCAATTCTTGAACTTTTAATTTTCTGTGTTAATGGCTTAAATTTTTTTTGCCTATGGCATGGGGCTAATACATTTTAGTATGCCCATTAGCTTGCTTTGGTTCAACTTGATCGTAAATAATTTTTGGATTGATCAAGGGGGTTTTCTGTTGATTGTTCTGCTGATTTTATTGAGTAGAAGATTAATTGCAGCTATGGACCAAGATAGAAAGGGGGAGAGCATAGTAGAGAAGTGGGACAGAGAAGGTGGAAGTAGGGGAGAATTGTTCTGCATAGTTTGTGGCATTGGGAGAAGAGAGGAGACAGAAATGATGAGCAGCTTAAGAAGAAAAGGGGAGAAAGAAAGGGATATGTGGCTGAATAAAATTGTCAATCATATGGCAAATCTAGTACTGACGAGTTAGTGATCCAATTCTATGCTTTCTTCCTTCATGAAGCAAATGTATGCTCTGTGGTGTGATATACACTAATTTGGACTATCAAAAAGAAGGATTTAAAACATTAGATGCCGCAGAAGAGTAGTAAATTTGATTGTTAAACTAGTGGCTTCTGTAGTTTTAGAAATGCTTTTGCCTTTGTAAGTTGTGTAACTGTTCTCATGCTTCCTGTTGTTTCTCATGGGTTGTTTTGAGTATTCTATGACTCTTGACTGCTAATCTCTCATGTTGCAAATATTATAACACAGTGTTCTATGCTTCTTTTTATGATTAAAAAAATTCCTTTATCAACATCATTGAATCAGTTTGCTTTTCTTTTTGTCTTGTCTAATGCCAATCTTCTTCTCCACCAATCTTGTTCTGTTAATTGTTCAATATAACACCTAACATAAAAATCGAAGGATGGTCCTGTCTAATGCTGGCTGTTAAAAAGTTATGCAGTTATTCTCATTTTTCTACTCTACTGTTCTGTTTTGGCGCTAGGTTAAGTTGAAGTTGATTCAACTTTCCCGTTTCAAAGGTTGTGATTTTGATTTCTTTTTTGTTTTCCTTAGTATCCAACCTGGTGATTACAACGAAATTTCTTTTTACTTTGATATTTATATTTTTGTTATGTACATTAATTCATTTCTCTTTCGAGGTGCTAGGCAGCATGGGTTGCAGGACAATATGCCCATATCAACTTCTCAAACCAGCAGAATTTCCACAAAGCAATGCAATGGGTTGTCTCTGGTTTGCGTGATCCAGAACTTCCTGTACGAGTTGATTCAGTTTTTGCACTTCGCTCGTTTATTGAAGCATGCAAAGGTGTTTTTTCTTTATGCTTGCTACTTGTCTAATTACTTATTGATTCCTTTACTCTTTCACCCCTCGAAGCTTCTAAGGGCACTCTCTTGCTGCAGATTTAGATGAGATTCGTCCAATCCTCCCTCAATTACTTGATGGTATGTTAAATACATAAACACACACACACAGAAACACCATGTATATTTATTTGTACATACATATATGTATATGTACATACAATATATATATATATATATATATATATATATATATATATATATATATATATATATATATATATATATATATATATATATATATATATATATAGAGTAGAGCTTATATACTTTCAAAAGTACAAGTTTAACCATGCTTGTGAATTTTTTACCATAGAATTTGTATTGGGATTTGTACAATTGTACTCTCTCTCTCTCTCTCTCTCTCTCTCTCTCTCTCTCTCTCCCTCAAATGCC
Source organism: Tillandsia leiboldiana (assembly GCA_029204045.2). NCBI lineage: Eukaryota > Viridiplantae > Streptophyta > Magnoliopsida > Poales > Bromeliaceae > Tillandsia > Tillandsia leiboldiana. Next base: position 24,728,721 of record CM055073.1, read on the forward strand.
TTTACAATAATACGAATCCCAATACAAATCCTATGTAAAAAATTTACAAGCATGGATGAGCTTGTACTTTTGAAAGCATATAAGCTCTACTCTCTCTCTCTCTCTCTCTCTCTCTCTCTCTCTCTCTCTCTCTCTCTCTCTCTCTCTCTCTCTATATATATATATATATATATATATATATATATATATATATATATATATATATAAGAGTAGAGCTTATATACTTTCAAAAGCACAAACCCAAATGTGCTTGTGATATTTTTACTTATTGGATTTGCATTGAGATCCGTACTATTGCACTTTCTCTTTCTTTCTCTTTAGTTGACTTTACAATAGTACAAATCTCAATGCAAATCCTATGGTAAAAAATTCACAAGCATATTTGGCCTTGTGCTTTTAAAAGTATATAAGCTCTTCTCTATATATATATATCCTTCAAAAAGTGATGATATTATTTTCTTGTCCATAAAGTGGACATAAAAATGAACGGCTAAAAATAAATATTCTTCAAAAAGTGATGATAGGAGTTTGGTAATTAAGATCGAGAGTATAGATCTTGTTGTAAATAGTTTAAAGATTTTTTTATTCAATATTCAATTCATTTAGATTTCTTACACCGTTAAACGACTAAAAGATTCATATCTATAATTAAAATTACAAATTTGTAACTCTTTGATCATTAGGTCAATGATGTCGAAAAGATTTAAAATTTGATTTTTAGATACTTCCAGTGGTCTAGATTATGTTCAACGGTGCCGATCGTTGATTTGGAAACTCTATCATCGAAAACAAATGGGTGACAATGGAGTCCGTTTGCTATTGATAGCATTCCAACTAAACTATATATATATATATATATATATATATATATATATATATATATATATATATACACACACACACACACACACACTCACACACATGTATACTTGAATACATGCATATTAGTTTATAAACATGTTGATTGAAGATGGATATTTACGCCTTTTCTTGTTATGTTGCTTAAAGAGTGAAATTTACACTACTTTTTGTTTGATATACAGAGTTCTTTAAACTTATGAATGAGGTTGAAAATGAGGACCTTGTATTCACTCTTGAGACTATTGTGGATAAATTTGGTGAAGAGATGGCACCATATGCTTTTGGCTTGTGTCAGAATCTGGTATTGGATTCTCATGTGTATGATTTCCTCAAAATTGTTTATGGGCACCATATGTAATTTATTTTTCTTTGACTCTTTGCACAGGCTGCTGCATTCTGGCGGTGCTTAGATACCTCTGAAGCCGATGATGAAGCTGATGATTCGGGTGCTTTGGCTGCAGTTGGTTGTTTGCGTGCCATAAGCACAATTCTTGAATCTGTGAGCAGCCTTCCCCATCTTTTTGTTCAAATCGAGCCTACTTTGTTGCCAATAATGCGAAAGATGTTGACTACAGATGGTCAAGGTACTTCTTTTCCTTTTCTTGTTTGCATCTATAATGTGCATGCTTTGAAGTCTGCGATTCCAGGGTAGGTTGTTTTACTCTGTAAGCCCTATTGTGTATAGTAAGTCAGTATTGTAGAGATCTTATGTTGGAGTGCATTTATCATGACATCATATTTTGGTTGCGAACTGTTAGGAATAACCATTTTCTCAGTGAAATTACTATTTTGTCCATTCCAATATATCCTTCTATTGTCATCCACTTTTCTTACTTGCCTTTAAAATGTGAAATACTTTTCTTGTTTACCCTCCAACAGTCATCTTCCAACGATCACCTTCTCTAAGCTACCATGATTAAATTAACAATTCAACACAGTTACATGTAAATCATCACAACTTCACAACTTCATAATTACATGTAAATCACTAATAAAATTTAACTCTAGGGGTATATTTGAAAGAACTTGGAACGTCAGAAGGGTATTTTTCATATTAGTCTTATAAGCAAGGTAAATAAAGTCTGTAACTCTTTAGGTATATATAAGCAATTGCCCCTTAAAAGGGATAATTACCTATTAAGAAAATATGTTAGTAAGTTAGGGGCAAAAGAGGAATTTTGACTTCTTTTTAACTCTAGTAGAAATTTAACACTGGTTTAACGGATACTAATAGCGGGGTTATTTTTGAATAACGGAGAAATATACGATGGCCATATTTGAAACAAAAAAAAAGTAGGGGTACATAAGATATTTCAGAAGTTTTGAGGGGTATATAAGTAATTATCCCTTATTTTAAATGACATTTTGATAGTACTCTAGGATATCTATATCATTTGTGCATATTATCATCCTGAAATATGGTAAACATACATGTTCTTCCATCTCACTGCATGAATGGACCTCAATCGAATGTATTGTGCCTTTTCATTTTTTTTCTAGTACTAGCCTCTATGGCATCCTAATTCTTACACACAGCTTAGATGACACCAGCTTAATTCAATGGGTCTAACTTTTTGAATTCCAGCACTTCTTGTTGAGCGTATGACATGTAATACAGATTGCATGTTTGTAAACTTTTTTTTAGCTTGACTCATCTTGCCAGTTTGATGCCTTTTTTTTCCCCCTCTTTATTTTACTGCAGATGTTTTTGAAGAAGTTCTCGAAATTGTCTCCTATATGACATTTTTCTCACCAACAATTTCCTTGGACATGTGGAGCCTGTGGCCATTAATGATGGAAGCCCTTAACGATTGGGCTATAGATTTCTTTGAGAGTAAGTACAAATATTTATGGAAAGGGCGCTCGCAATTGTGCCTTTTTATGCCTGTTTATTATATTGTGAATATGCCTTTATTTTTTGTCACTTTTTGTAGCTTTTTCTAGCTTTACTAGATTGTGAAACTTTCCGACTTTACTCTTACAACTGCAGTTGTATCTAAGAAAAAGACATGCATTGAGAGTCTGTTTGGATGTTGGAACATGTTGTCAAATACAACTTGTGCCTTGTGGTGATCTTTTTTTGTTAGTCTAACCTAGGTGTTTGATTTTAGTTCATTTCAGTCCTCATCATCATGATCATTCAGAATAACGCATTCTACCTACTATCCAGTTGTAGGCATCTTTTCATACATTATATCAACTAACTACCAAATGCTCGGCGAGTTGATAATAGAGATACGCTGAACAAGTTGTTTATTCATCCTCACCGGCAGTGAAATCTTCTATTTTTCTACACTGCTTATGATTTCTGTTTCAATTGAACTTTTTATGGTACTTGGTCTGTACGGAATCTATATATAAGTGCACCTTGATATCTTTCATGTTTAATTCTTCTCATTTCTTTTGCAGATATTCTTGTACCCCTGGATAACTACATATCCCGCAGTACTGCTCATTTTCTTACGTGCAAAGACCCTGACTACCAGCAAAGCCTATGGAATACACTCTCTTCTGTGAGTGGCAGAGTTTAATATATTTTAACAAGCATATAGGAAATCTTCTTATGTTTCATCAAAGTTGTAGAAATGGAGTCTCATCCCTCCAATTCTGGTTCTCATCATAATTTTTACTTATGTAACATGATATCCAGATAATGTTGGATAAAAATATGGAAGACTCGGATATTGAACCTGCACCTAAACTCATCGAAGTAGTCTTCCAGAACTGTAATGGTCAAGTAGATCACTGGGTTGAACCATATCTCAGGATTACGATTGATCGATTGCGTCGTGCTGAGAAGCCATACTTGAAATGCCTGCTAATACAAGTGGTAAACACCATTCTTGAAAATTTTGTTTCTTTAGTTAGTTCAGAGCCTATCTTGCTTCTTTTCTTTTGAACATGCTTTCTACATGACAGTTGGCACTAACACTTGAATTAGAGGATTTATGTCTCCTACTAGACAAGTAATTATGTTATTTTTCTGCATTTAATATCTGTAGTTTCTGTTTATTTGATTTATGCATTGGCAAGCCTGGTTCAGTCATATTTAATTTAAACACATTCACAATGCAAATATGTACTTGCTTTCCAAATTTGTACTTGCTTTCCATGTTTTTGCATCTCAAAGTATCTGCTTGGCTGGTCGTATTTTCCCTTTGGAAGAGGTCTGCGACTATGGTAATGTGAACTATTTGACAGAACGTGATATCTGTTAATGAGACTTATGAGGGTTAACTTGCCCAGGTACTTTTGCTCATTTGTTGCCTGTGGGTTTGGTTCTGGTCTTTGGCTTTTGCAAACTAAATTAGTAGCAAACTGAAATCAAATATGTTTGACATTTTGATGGATTTAGTCTACTGGTTTCATTCCTCAATTCATAAAATTATTAGTAGTGGAGAGTTTAGTCTTTTTACTATTCGTTCTTTTGCAGTTCTTTGTTGTACTGTATTATCTATTCGGATGATTAAAATGTAGAGATTTCATTTTAGCAATTATCTAGCGACACAACCAATGTTCATAGATAGTCTTCTTCTTTTTTTGCATATGTTTAGATAAATTTTTATAATGCATATGACTGGTCATTGTGCTATTCACAGCTGAAAAAAGAAACAGTACATATGTAATCACATTGTATATGCATCTAGTCCCATCTTATCATCTAACTGCTTGCAAATTGACGGTGGTTTCATTACTTATAGCTCTATAGTTAGTCTATATATCCATGATTTCAAGCTAACCACCTCAATGTTCTCTTTCTACCATGATTAATCTTTTTGTATTTTGCATTTCGCATTTTGTGATGTTTCAAACAGACACATTCTTGTGTTCATTACTAGTTGGATTATAAGTCTATCCTTTGGAGTATGATAATACTAATTATCCTCCTGTGTGTTTTGCAGATTGCTGATGCTCTTTATTATAATGCTTCTTTGACACTGTCCACTTTACAAAGACTTGGGGTTGCAACAGAAGTTTTCAACCTTTGGTTCCAGATGCTACAACAAGTTAAAAAGAGTGGTGTGCGTGCGAATTTCAAGAGGTATATATGTCATCTAATGCCACTTACATAATTTTTGCTTTGAAAAAAATTCCTTCTGCAATAATTATTTGTCATTAATGGACTTTTCGAATCTGCAGGGAACATGACAAGAAAGTTTGTTGCTTGGGATTGACTTCTCTGATTGGCCTTCCAGCAGAGCAGTTACCTGTAGAAGCCTTGCAGCGCGTCATAAAAGCAACACTCGAGCTGCTTATTGCTTACAGGGACCAAGTTGAAGGTCCTGCAACATCTTCTTAAGATTACATAACACATAAAATAATTCTTTATCCCAACCCCTGACCTACTAGAACTATGTTGTAGCTACGTTTATCACTTCAGTTATTTTAACACGGACCACATTTTTGTTCTTTCGAATCCAATTTTTTATTGTTCATTTTAAATGTACAGAAGCTAAGAAGCAAAATGAGGCGGCTGATGATGACATGGATGGCTTCGATGCTGATGAGGATGACGAGGAAGAAGATGAGTCGGACAGGGAAATGGGAGATGATGATGAGGATGGGGATGAAGTGGACAGTCTCAGGCTGCAGAAGTTAGCTGCAGAGGTTAGCACTTATTAACATTTCATAGATTCTAGTTAAGAACGTGAGCGATGCCACGGATATAATATATTTTAATAATAAAATTTAATTAATTTTTTTATATTTTATATAATTTTATTAGTCGGATTAATAATTAAGTTAATTTAAATAAAAATAATTTAATTCAGTATATGTTCAATTTTAAATTTTAAAAAAACTTATTAGTAATTAACTAATTAATTATGATAAATATATAAGTAAATGGCAAATAATATAGGTATTAAATAATTAAAATAATTTTAAAAAAGTTTTGTAGGATCTAATTAGTAATTAGATAATTTTATAAGATGATAATTATAAAAAAAGAAATAACATTATTTAAAAATTAAATAAAGTTGAATTAAGAAAAAAAGACTAGTAGAAATATGATAGCTATTAGTAATTAATTATCATATATAAAGGAATATGTGAAAAAGCATTATGAAAAATTAATTCAAATAAATTAAAAAATAATTTAAGATGAAAAAAAGAGAAGAAATGGTTCCATGTGCCGGATGTATAAGAATATATTATATTTTTTAATATTTTATACAAAAACTTGTAATATAGTTTAGATTACATCGACTGAATTAGATTTGATTTTACAATGCCTATCATTACTCAATTGTTTGGTGCATGAAGTGCACTAATAGACCGGGTGCACTAAATAATTTCTCATAGTTGAGAGGGAAGAGATGAGATAAAAGGAAAAAAAAACACCATGTGTATAAGTATATTTTATACACAACAATTCTTAAACATCATTATAAAAATTTAAATCACTATAAATTTTTCATATATAGACTTTCTATATGATTTAAATTGTATTTATTGAATTAGACTTTTATTGTATAATAGCAATTTTTTAAAAATTATTCAGTGTATATATAAGATTATAAACCGGGTGCAAGCAACAACTTTTATTAGTTGAGAGGGGTTTATGTGGGTCCCACAACTTCAAATCAATGTGGTTATGCCATGTGTATAAGAGATTGAGGATTAATATATAGTAAGGATTTAAGTGCCGTGGCACGGGATCGTGCCGAAAACTTGCCGGCACGGTACGGCACGGTGCGTGCCGAGCCGTGCCGATGAGTGCCGGTCACAAAAAATACATGCGTGCCGACACATAATGGCATGAAATATTTAATTTCTTTAGCAACAAAATTTTTTAATTGCTTATTATGTATCTTTATCAAATATTTTGAACTTTATTAAGAAAATTACTTAGTAATTTTAAGAAAAAAGGGTTTTGAACTGTGTCATCGGCACGGGAGCGCTGTATCGTGCCGGTATCTTGTTGGCACGGTACGGCACGGTAGATACGGCCCGTGCCGATGGATACTTAAAACCTTGATATATAGTTATAGATTATAGATTATAGATTGTTCAGTAGCATCATGCATGGTACTTGAGGAATTGTGTATCGAGTGTGCTGTACCTTTTCGATGACCTATGGCATGTGGCATAGGGGCTGTCCAACCTGCCACTGTGCCTCAATATGCCTGGGTGTATCGAGCCTAACATTTTGGTACACTTGGCATTCTGTGGTATGTGCAGAGAAGGTGCTACAATACAACTTTTTTTTTTTTTTCTTTCTCCAAACTTTTTTCTCTCCATCTCTCTTTATCTTCTTCATACATACCGCTCACAATAGCACTGAGTTTTTAAGAATTTTTGTCTAAAATTTTTCTTTTTTCTTTTTAAAATCTAAAAACGAAATAAGAAGTGAAGTGATTTGTTGATCCACTTGGTCTATTCATCCCATGATCCACTCATATATTTTACAGATTGATGAACCATGTTTTTAGAAAAAATTAAGGATTCTTCTAAGAAATATCTCTTCTTTGAAAAATTTAAGAAAAATTGAAAGGAATTGATAGGTAGATTAGTAGATCTTATTAAAGTTCTTTTTACGGTCGGTGTAAATGATTTATGCCTTTTGTACGACGTTACATTAATAAAGTTGTATATGTTATAAATATAAAGCATATACACTAGTGGATTATAAAAAATGACCCAAGAACTGTGTTTACGAGAAAAAATCTGGCAAAACAATATTATAATACCTTTTGACTAAGAAACTAATATAAGACTGTCAAAGTTTGGTCCTTCCTGGCGGCAAGCATGCCAACATAGCCACATTTGGCATGGCAACATGCCTGTATGCCGTGCCAACCAGATCTTGGCATGCCCCCATGCCCTGGAACTTTAATTCTTGAGTACCTGATGTTTACCTTACCTGAGGATATTTAATTTCTGGCAAACTAGATAATTATAGTAAACAGTTGAATTGTTTTTGTACTCTATATCTTTTGGTACTGATACCTGTTAGGGCGTGTTTGGTTTCGCCCATTTTTCACCTAGGAATCAGAATTGGAATCAGAATAGACGATTCCGTTTGTGGGTGTTTGGTACGTGGGAGTCCTATTTCTATTCCGATTCCCAGGTGGAATGGAAATCCCCCAATCATCCTTTTTTCCAATCCAGCCTTGGAGGCCAGATTGAAAGTTGAATCTGGCGGAATGAATGTTTATTCCGAAAATATCTCGATTATATTTTTATATTTTAATTATTTTTTTGATAATTAAAATTTATCTATCTCAACCAAACAATGAAAACAGGAATCAACTATTCCGATTCCAATTGTTATTCAAACCAAAAATATTGGAGGATTTTACCATTCTGTTTATGATTCTGGTCCATTCCGATTCCCATTCGATTCCAATTCCTATTTTACCAAACGCACCCTTATTGTACTTCATATGTTTAGGCATATTTACTTTCTTGTAATTTTTCCTTACTAGGTAAAATGTAGCATATATCCTCCTATTCACCTTAGCATATTGTTAACAGAAATTGTCTTTTAGTACTAATTATTTTATCTTATCTGTAATGCTACAATCAGGCAAGAGGGTTCCAGTCGAATGATGATGACGATGATACAGATGATGATTACAGTGATGATGAGGAGCTGCAATCACCAATTGATGAGGTGGACCCTTTTGTCTTCTTTGTTGAAACTGTCCAAGGTAAGCATCTCTCCACCACACTAGGGTAATTTAATCATCATTTTCTTTCAATCTTGCAAAAGAAATTCATGGGAAAAAAATCATATGACGCCTACTTCCAGCTCTCCAAGCATCCAACCCGGGTAGATTCCAGAGTGTGATGCAGACCTTTGATATCCACTGCCACGCACTTGCCAATGCCGTATCTGAAAAAGCTGACATGAGAAGAGTTGAGATTGAGAAAGAGAAACTGCAAAAGGCAAATACCCAGTGAACAACTCTCTGATGTTCTCATTGTCGAAAATAAATTCTCAATGCGGTTGAAACTGGGGTAGTTTACTGTTTCTCATGTCTTGGTCGTCTCGGTTTCTGAATTTGTAGAGCCATGGTCTTGTCCCCCCAGGTTGGATAGGGCTTTTCTAGGCTTAATCAATTTTCTCCTCATGAGATGGGAGAAGCTGATAATGGATGCATCGAGGATGAATGCTCTATTATCGCTGTTGTCACAATATTTTTTGGGTGGGAAGTGGCATCCCATATACGAAGTTGTTGATTTACTGCACGGTACGCCCCTCCCTCTTCGGTTGTATGAGAGTTATTATTTCTTCGGGATGATTTTTTCCATTCGTCGGCCCGTCGAAGAGTACATTATTTGGATATACTTGGTCTTTTATTCGAGATGGCAGGGTTTGGGTCCAAAGTGTATATGATTTTATTATTGTATCAAGATACAAGGACATGTGGAAGTCTGTGAAATATAGTTTGGTGGGGTCAAATGTTACGAGGATGGTCTGCCCCTTGAAGGGTGGTGAGTTTTGTGTGAACCACTGGTGTTTATTTCTTTTTTCTTTTTCTTTTTTTCACATAAAGTAAGTCTATTGGTTTTTTTTTTTTTTTTTACTGTTACTGCTTGAGTCATCATATATTGATTTCTTTTTGGTGCCTTGTTTTGTGTTTTCCTATTTTATCGGCAATTTCAAGAGTTGATTCAGCAATTTGAATCTGCAATATACGTTTGATTGTTGCTTGCTCCGAGAGAATTAATCGATAACTTATCTTCATAACCTTATAGTCTACATGTTTGCACAGATTCAAGCTAGTATATGCTTTGTTACACTTAGAACTGCTGGGGGTAAAACAGAGTCAAGCATAGTATAATCATAGGACAAACGATACTGGCTGTTTTGCCTTCTGACTGGTCTGCTATACTTTTATGTTCTGCTGGATGGCTGCGATCTTTGTTTCTGTTGTATTTTGGTTACGATCGACTGAATTAGTTGTTTTTCATTCTTATGATTATGATTGTCCCTTCCTATAGCGTATACACGTTTTGTGTAAAATTATTTTATATATAATATAATGTTTTATGCGTGTAATGATATATGAGAACATCCATACTCTGGAGAGGCCCTGTTTATTCGGCATAAGAATATACATGTTTTTTTATTTGGTATATTATCTTGGTTTACTTAAGAAACATTTAGTATTTGATTGGTAAGAAGTATGATCATACTTAGAAGGGATATGTTGTTTAGCCTTTTTAAGCCATTTCTGAATAATAAGATAAATTATCTGGCTGGTGTAATATACTGTCAAATATATTTTAAGAAGTAAAAAATAGACTTTTATTTTTCAATTGCATATGAAATTTTGTAGTAGAATAAATTATTATTTTTTATGTTCAATAATTATTGTTCAATAGCTTATTTGAACATCTAAATAGTGCCTAAGAAATAATCCTATGAGCCTATAAGATTAACAATTTCTTACGTCAATTTAGAAATTATGTGCACCTTTAGTTGGAAGGCTTTATTACCAACTCCATTACTTAGTGGGCTCGTCTGCTTCCACAGTGCTCGAGCTTTTTAATACTTTCATGCTGTGTTTGGAGTATCTGTTAGCCTGTTACATCTGGCAAATGTGCTGCGTCATAAGTTGATAAGTTCGACAATTTTTTTTCTATAAAAATTTATTTACTTCTGAGATTACTTTACAACTTAGTATTAATTTTTCGAACCTTAATGACTTCTTTACACGAAGACCTTTTTGATGATAAGTTTTGATTCTAAGATATTAATCATCAGGTAATAATTTCTCGCGATCATTGCTTGTGAACTGCTGGAAACTTGACTCGTGCTTTCACTCATATTTTCGAGCTGTTAATTCAGAGTAGCCCTCGCAAGCATTTCTGTGCGTTTCTGTGTGATTGATTTGACCTGGTTGGATTAAAGTTCAATTAGCTTGCTTTTATACAGTATGAATTTCAAACATTAGGCTCCTCTCTTTCTCTCTCCTCTCTCTTTCTACCTCTATCTAATTTTTTTTTTAAAAAATAATTTTATTTAACTTTATAATTTTAAAAATATTTTTTTATAAAAATTAAATTATAAAAATAATTATAAACGATAAATAGTTCACCGCATTCATAATATATATATATATATATATATATATATATATATATATATATATATATATATATATATATATATATATGGTAAATTATTTATCGTTTTTAAATGAAAGCGACGAAATTTAATTTTAATACTAAAAATTATTTAACAAGATTTTTTTTTTTTTTATAGATTGTTTAATGAAAATGTGTTAGATTTACACTCTTTTAAAGTGTATAGATAACAATGCTTATTTCAAAAATAAAAAAAATAAAATAATATTATTGATATATTTTAAGCTATTGTTTGGATTGGGGATAAGGGGGATATCCCCCTTTATCCCCAAACATGTTTGGGGATATCCTCCCAAACGGGGATATCCCCGGGTTTGGGGTTGGGATATCCCACCCCCAACCCCAAACCACTTGAACCCAACCCTCTACTCCCTCTCTCTCTCTCTCCCCGTCTCTTTCCAAGGCATGTCTTGGGAAGGGGCGTTTCTTTTTTTTTTTTTTTTTTTTTTTTTTTTTTTTTCTTTTTTTTCGTTTTTTTTTTCTTTTATGCTTCAGGTTTTTTTTTTTTTTTTTTTTTTTTTTTTTTTTTTTTTAAAAAAAAAAAAATTTTAAATTATAAAAAATATTTAAATTTTAAATTTTAAATTTTATAAATTTTAATTCTTTTTTAATTTTATATTTTAATAAATCTAAAAATTTTATTTTTTATTTTTAAAAATTATTAATTTTAAAATTTATACAATATTTTTATAATTTTTTTAAAATTTATATAAATTTATAAATTAAAATTTTTACTCCTACTTAACATTTTAAAATTAACATTTTTTTTTACTCCGACTTAAAATTTTTGTAAAAAAGTTTAATTTGTTTATATGTAATGTTAAGTGGACTGTTAATTAAAAATTCGTATTTTTCGGGTATGATGTAATTTGAAATATTATTGTGAGATCGTTATTGTTTGAAATTAAATTAAATTTTTAATCGTGAAATATTATAATTTTTAATCGTTAAAAATTATTTTTAAGACAAATTTAAATTAAATAGAATTTTATATAGTATATAATTAATTAAATATAATATATAAGATTTGTTATAATTAAATAATTCTAATACATTCTTTAATTATCAAATTTATAATATACATAAAAGTAAAGGTCACATCGTTATTAACCATAAAAGTCAACTTTATACCTCCTTATTCTTCATCCCCAATCCAAACACTACTTTTCTTATACCAGGTTTAAGCCTCATTCCCAACCAAACACAATTTAGGTTTATACCAGGTTTATCCCTTACTTTATACTTATACCTGGTATAACTCATTCTGGCTTATCCCCAATCCAAACGGTACCTAAAGGAAAGTGTATATTACTTATACATTCGTACACAAAAATTTTAATTTTAATTTTAGATATTTATATTAAAAAAATTTAATAAGAACTTAGTTATTTCTGGACGTGGACTTAGCATTACCTTTTATAAAAATTATCTAAAAAATAAAAAAATCCTAAAATTTCCTGACACACTGACCTCGTTTGGCTTTGGGTATAAGCGGGGGCTAAGTGGGTTATCCCCCCACTTATACCCAAACACAATTTTGGGGGGTGAGAACTGTTGTTCCCACCCCATAGCGGGTTATCCAAGGATAACCCGCTATTGGGGTGGGAATAACCCGCTATGGGGTGGGAACAACCGTTCCCACCTCCCCTGGAATAGCTCGAGCTTCCTTTTGCCCTGCACGATTTCCGAGGCATTGTTTCTTTTTCCTCCTCTTCTTCCGATCTAACCTTTCCCTCTCTTCTCCCTCATTCTCTTCCGCGACCGATCGACACCCCTCATCGTCTTTCGCGACCGATCGGTGCCCTCCTCCTCTCCCGCGACCGACCGATGCCCTTCCTCCTCTCCCGCGACCGACCGGCGCCCCTCCTCCTCTCTCGTGACCGACCGGTGGCCCTCATTCTCTCTCGCGATTGATCAGCGCCCCTCCCCCTCTTCCGCGATTGATCGACGCTCCTCATCCTCTCCCGCGACCGACCGGTGCCCTTATCCTCTTCCGCGACTGACCGGTGCTCTCCTCTTCTTCCGAGACCGATCGGTGCCCTACTCCTCTCCCGCGATCGACCGGTGCCGACCGGTGCCCCTCCTCCTCTCCCACGACCAACCGGTGCCCCTCATTCTCTCACGTGACCGATCGACACCCCTCATCCTCCTCTCTCGCGACCGACCGGCGCCGACCGGCGCCTCTCCTCCTCTCCCGCGACCGACCGGGGCCCCTCATCCTCTCCTGCGACCGATCATCACCTCTCCTCCTCTTCCGCGACCGATCGGCGCCCCTCCTCCTCTCTCGCGACCGATCGGCACCCCTCCTCCTCTTCCGCGACCGATCGGCGCCCCTCCTCTTCTCCCGCGACCGACCGGTCCGCGACCAATCGGTGCCCTGCTCCTCTTCCGCGACCGATCGGTGCCCCTCCTCCTCTTTCGCGATCGATCGGTATGGTGCCCATCCCCTGTTGCTATGTCATGTGCTGTTTTTGTGTGTATGGTGCCCACCCCCTGTTGCCAGAGATGTGTTTGTGTGTATACTGCTTATCCCTGTTTTGTTGCCTGTTGCCAATAATATTTGCTCTTGTTGCCTGTTGCCAATATGTGCTCTTGTTGTCTGTTGTCGATATGTACTCTTATTGCCTGTTGCCGATATGTGCTCTTGTTGCATGTTGCCAATATGTGCTCTTGTTGCCTGTTGCCGATATGTGCTCTTGTTGCCTGTTGCCTAGCATCCTATTCCCCTATTGCCAATATGTGCTATTAAATATGTTGCCTATCATCCTATTGCCTCTTTTTGCTGTTTGTGTGTATGCTGTCTATGCCTCTGTTGCCAACATGTGATGTTTGTGTGTATGCTGCCAACCTGTGACTAGTGGAAAAATGGCATTGTGGGATGATTCCTAAAAAATATCGGCGATGATGACGGTTGCCATAAGTATCTGATGGATGGCATGAATTTACAATCCACTGCACCCCCATACAATTTGGCAATCAATTGAGCCAATTAATATATATAAAACTAAAATGCAACTATTTTCATAAGTAAAACGTATTTTTTTTTGGAATATCATCATACAAATGCGAACAAATGCCATGTGTGTGGATGCGCTAGTTGCAATAATAAAAATTTATAAATGCTCTCTCATTCTCTTTTAGATAGCACCGATTAATTTAAAATGGACAATTTCATCTTGCATGCTTATTGAAGTTTGAACTCTAGTTTATTGTTTTTGAACTTAGGACAATTTCATCTTATATGCTTTAATATTGGGCTACCTAAGTAATACACATTACTGTATACTTGAATTATTGTTATCATTGGGCCTTCGTTTACACTATATAACTCTATTACATATTTTGATGTCTGTATACATCATATAACTCTAATTACAGATGCGTCCATTCAAGAAACATGTGGCCAGAAAAAGTGTGGCATTCGAGGGGTTCCCAAATGTCATAGGTTCTCAGGACGGTAGTAGCGGGCTGCGTGCCCAAACTTATACGCGAACACAAAATTGGACGGAAAATATGGACTCCAGTTTATTGTGTTTGCTCACCGAAGAGCATACATTAGGTAACTACGTTAATGGGTCGTTCACTAATGTAGCCTGGGTTCGCATCGTTTCCGGATTCAATGCTAGGAATAATTCGCAACTGTCCAAAGAACAAATAAAGAATCGGCTAAAAGTTTTAAAGCGCACTTTCATGCTTTATAACTGCTTAGCCAACAAGAGTGGATGGGGATGGGACTATGTTAACAATATCTCGACTGCAGGTGATCTAAGTGACTGGGATGCAGTGTTAGCGGTAAATTTAACCTTTAATCCATAATGTTTTACTAAAGTCTGCAGTACTATATGCATAATTTACATTAAAGTTTCCATTAATTTTTTTTCAGGAAAATCCGGCATATGGAATATGTCGAGATAAACCGTTTCCAGCATATAAGGGACCTAGAGTTCTTGACCGAAAAAACAACTGCCACCGGCCGATATGGCTTTTCTTCAAATATATCTGCAGCTCAAACTGTTCATAGTTCATCCTTATCTTCTCCTGGTGAGGATGATAGTGTACTTGGAGTAAGAATGTCGGCTTTCAATCTTTTACCTAGTCCATTTGAAGCAGGATCATCCGCGTCGCCTCAATATGTGAATATCAGGTCGACGCAAACCTCCCACTCCCCAAGCCCTCCTCCTGAATTCCCCAATGTCGGTGGTAGTGCTAGTAGCTCCGGTCATAGCTCTGCAGGGAAACAACCACGCTCCCCACAACCCACAAACCCTCCACCCAGAAATGGCTCGTCCTGGGGGGGACGGAGGCGAAAAGCCGATGCCGGGATTACTGTAATGACTGAGATGGTTGAAATAGGCAGGAAAAAGCTTGAGCTTGTACGTGAAATATATCAGAGCGAAAAGATGAACAAACCTATTATTCCAACCATTCAGAAATGCATGACCCGAGTCTATGCGCTACCCGGAATTAGTCCAGAAAAAGTGCTGATTACAGGGGACGCATTGAAAGATGCAAATAATCGTCAACTTTTTATGACGATGACAGACGACTTAGCTTTAATGTGGGTTGATCGACAGGTCACAATGCAGAATGTATTATATAAGCAATACTTTCCTGGTTTGTAGTTTTCGTTATATGTTTATACATTTGCATTATCCTCAGACTTTGAAATCTTATGTATTAGGCTCAGTAGACAATTCTATTTACTTTTCATGATGTTGGGTGGAAACTTTGTAAATATTGACTATCGTACTAGCATGCTTGAAGTAATGTTGTTTTCAACGTCATGTGTTGCGATTGCCACTGTTCAATCTATATTGTACTTACAACATTGATGGGTGATTCGAATTATGGTAATGTGTTTTCCTCCACAACCAATGCCAACATAATGGACATCTTAGATGATGATGACGAGTATTGGGATGATGTATTTGCGATGTTGCTGAATCAAGGTTACTTGACATATAGTGAAACCGTCGACAAGCAACCGTGTCGTACACGTCCTTTTACAGGGCATCAGCTGATATGTGATATCTTGAATGGCCATCCTGAGCGTGGATACAATCACTTTCGAATGCCGACAACGACTTTCATTGCACTGCGCGATGAGCTCGTACGAAAGGGATTGGTATAAAGCACAAGAAATATGACAATTGACGAATGGTTAGGAATATTTCTATTTTTGCGTAGGCCATGGGGTGGCCAATAGGGTATGTCACGCCCCGAGGGCGATACTGCGCCCCGGCTCGCCAACAGATCCGCCGCCCATACGGGAAGCCCCGTATAGGCGTAGCGACTAACCTGCAAAGAAACATCTACACTAGCAGATATCAGAGCTGAAAGAGAAAAAGCTGGAATAAAATACATAAAATAAAACTACAACTCACAAATATACAGACCAACCTCACCAGAACACAAGAGTCTCTCAGAAAAGCAGGAAAGAAAGGTACAACTCAAAACCTCACTGCAAAGCCACTCGACACAGCTGTTACGGAATTTGAGTTGGCGTAGTTTCGTGAAAGTCTCAAGTCTTGAAGATTGAAGGTGAAGAAAGTTGGATCATTTAACTCAATCTCAAGAAAGAAGAATTCAAAAGGATCAGGTATGTTTAACTAAAGATTTTGTGTGATCCGAATACTTTTTGTAGTGTAGAAACACTTGGAAGAATCTTTCATTGCATAAAAATCAAAAACTGGACTTGGGACATGTTCAGGATCCGGATCAGGTTGTTCGATCCGGATCCCGAAGGTGGTTCGTTCATACACCAGTTCAATCCGGATCGTAGTCTCTTGATCCGGATCCCGAACAGTGAGTTTACCATTTTCCTTGAACGATCCGGATCATGCTTCGCAATCCGGATCCCGAACGTTGATGTTTGGTAAACTGTATGAACGATCCGGATCATGCACTTCGATCCGGATCCCGAACCTTCGTTTTTCTGGAACTGGCTGACTCGTTACGACGATCCGGATCACAGCTAGTCCGATCCGGATCGCCGTCCGTAAAATTTCCAGAAATGTTAGGTTTTTGATTCTTATCTCCTTCCTAGGGTTTCTAACCTATAAATAGACCCTATGACTCTTTTTCTAGGGTTAATCCACATAGTGAATAGCCGTCATTTTCATATATCATTTTATACGGCTATAGATCCACATATAGAGAAGAAAGGAAATCATTAGAGAATACTCTATGTTTCTTCATCTATATTGATTAGTTTGATTCTAGGTTTTCATACTCACATCTTGAGTTGAATCAAACTAATGAATACTTAGATGGTATTTCCGATCTATCTTTGATCTAAGTATTCGGCGGATCATCACCACCCAAAACAACGATTTACCCCAAAAATCGGCGCGTGGATTCGCGTGTCCTTGTGGATTCAAGGTTCAACCGCTCTCGTGGATTCGGAGCGAGGCACGTTCGTGGATTCGAAGGGTGCTATTGGGTGAAGACCGTGGATTCGGTCGGACGTCGTGGATTCGACGTTGGACGCCGTGGATTCGGCGTTGGGCGCAGATCGTGGATTCGAGAAGCGTCGCGGAGCGAGCGGAGAAGATCTCTAGGAGCATATGGAAAAGGTTGAGTCGTAAGTGTGTACGGTAAATCACCTTGTACGTGTTTTAATTCTAGTGGATTTCTGCCGTGTTATCGGTCCCGTGGTTTTTTACTCCGGTGATGGAGTTTTCCACGTAAAAATCTTGCGTATTATTTTTTATTTCCGCATTGGGTTTTATCGCAACGATTTTTTGAGTGTTTATGCGTTTACACCTATTCACCCCCCTCTAGGTGTTTTTTCCCCTATTTAGATCCGTATTACATATAACCCAACAAGTGGTATCAGAGCGGGAATAGGGTTGTAAACAATGGTTGAAGGTGGAAACATCAACCGACCCCCGTTCTTCGATGGAACAAATTATGCGTACTGGAAAGTACGGATGAAAGCCTTTTTAATTTCCATCGACGAACGGGTGTGGCAATCGATTGAATTAGGATGGTCTAATCCAACTGAATTTAATGGTGATGTTCGCACCTTAAAACCTAGGTCGAAATGGACCAAGGAAGAGTTAGATTCATCTTCTTACAATGGCAAGGGAATTAATGCTATTTTTAATGCCTTATCTCAAACTGAATTCTCTCGCGTCTCGGCATGTGAGACTGCGAAAGAAATCTGGGATGTTCTTCAGGTTACACATGAGGGAACTAACCTCGTGAAGATTCAGAAACTGCAAATGCTTACGAGCAAGTTTGACTCTATCTTAATGGCAGAAAATGAATCTTTCACGGACTACTATACACGATTGCAAGACATCGTAAACTCATGTGCTAATCTGGGAGAGAAGATTCCAGAATTTAAGATTGTAAGAAAAATCTTAAGAACTCTTCCTGAACGATTTCGCCCAAAGGTTACTGCCATTGAAACTATTAAACATCCGGACGAAATACGTGTAGAAGAATTAGTTGGTTCATTACAAACTTATGAAATGACATTTACTACTAACAATTCTTCTGGAAAGGCATCCACTTCTAAGTCTTCAGGTTATGCATTGAAAACAACTAAGGAAGAAGACGCGGATACATCCTCCTCAGACGATGACGAGAACCTTTCTATGGAGGAATTTGAGAAGCAGCTCGCTCTCTTGACAAGGAAGTTTCGCCGCAACTTTCGAAGGGGTAATTCAAGCAAATCTCCATCCTTCGGAAAGTCGAACAAAGGCAAGGGTACTTCAGGTTACAAGTCAAGAAAGCAAGAGAACTTCTCAAATGATAAGAAAAGTTCAGAAGGACAACTACAATGCTTCAAATGTCGAGGCTACGGCCACATTGCAACGGAGTGTCCTAACAAGTATCCGGCAAAGAAGAAGGCGATGCAAGTTGTCACTTGGGATGACAACTCAACGTCAAATGAGTCGTCTTCGAGTGATGAAGAAAAGAGCTCCACCGCATTCCACGCGTTCGTATCTTCACCCTTCATGTGCTTTATGGCAAGTACATCTGAGTCGTTGTCCAACTCCACTGTTGAAAAGAATGCAACGGACAACGAATCGGATGATTCGGAAGGTGAAGATTTTGCTCTAGCCTACCACAGACTTTTGAGGGACTCAAAGAAAGTGGCTAAGCAAAACAAGAGTTTGAGAGGGAGAGTGCATGATCTCGAAGAAGAAGCAAAAAGAGCGACTTCTCTCTCAAACGCTCTTGAAGTGGAAAGGGAAAACCTGATAAAAGAAAATGCTTCCCTTCAAGAGTCCAATGAGCAACTTGAGAAGGAACATACAAATCTGGTGGATAACGCGAATCACTTCTCAAAGCTCTACAACGAGGCTCGACAGGATAACCTGGAAATGACAAAGACCATTTTCCAACTCAAGAATGACTTACAGCGATTCTCTTCAGGAAGGAGTAAGTTGGATAGACTTCTTGGTCTTGGTCAATCAAATAGGTTCGGCCTCGGATACACTCAAACTGGAAACAGTCCAAGTTCGAGTGAGACAGTTTTTGTGCCTCAGTCGGTATCTCCTCTTCCGACACCGGAATTCAAGACAAACAACGACAACAAACCTACTTCATCCTCTTTGGGATCGTCAAGATCTAAGGTATGTTTTCGTTGTGGTGTTTCAGGGCACATAAGAAGATATTGCAAGACGGGAGTCGAACGCTCATCTCAAAGACCTCTTGCAACAACTACCAAAACGGCTCCTCCCCGAAAATCAAAACAAAACTTTTCAAATGAAAAGAGATTTGGTAGTTCATCGCGCAAGACGATTACATCAAGGAACAACCATCGCTATAACAAGACGCCTTCACCTAGACATATAACTTCTCGACCATTACCGACGCACTCCAAAAGGGTTTGGGTGCGCAAAGGTGAAATTTTCCCTTGTCTTGTTTCCAATGTTTCCTTGCATGCATATGATAGTTCGTCTTGGTATCTGGATAGCGGGTGTTCCCGTCACATGACCGGTGACAAAAATAGTTTTCAAAATCTTGAGAAAATCTCCGGAGGACACGTTGTTTTCGGAGACGGTCGATCTTCCAAAATTGTTGGAAAAGGAACGGTAGCTATTTCGGATGGCCCAATTTTGAAAAACGTCTTATTTGTTGATGGCCTTAAGACTAACCTCATAAGCATAAGTCAACTTTGCGACAATGGTTTTTCAGTTAACTTTTCATCTGTTGAATGCGTTGTAACTGATAAGGACCATGTCTTCTTTTTAAAAGGGGTTAGATCTGAAAACAATTGTTATGTTGTTCCTAATAAATTTTCTGAAAATTGTAACTTAGCCGCTTTGAATAATGAAACTCTTTGGCATGAAAGGCTAGGTCACTTAAATTTTAAGGAACTTACTAGAATTTCAAACAAGGACGTGGTCAAGGGGGTTCCAAAGCTTTTATGTAAACAAAACAGTGTGTGTGGTGGTTGCCAAAAGGGAAAACAGTCTAGGACTGCACACAAGAACTTGAACCACGTTGGTACAAAACGGCCCTTGAAACTTTTGCACATGGACTTAATGGGGCCGACCCGTCAACCATCTTTGGGAGGTAAATGGTACATCTTTTTATTGGTTGATGATTTCTCTCGGTTTTCATGGGTAGCATTTTTAAAAGAGAAAGCTGATACGGTTGACTCTTTTCATGAGATTTGCCATCGTATTATGATTGAAAAGAATGAAAAGATCATTCGTGTTAGAAGTGATAGAGGTGGAGAATTCATAAATTCAAAATTCATTGATTTTTGCACTTCTAATGGAATCAAACATGAATTCTCGGCACCCTATACACCTCAGCAGAATGGTGTTGTTGAGCGCAAGAACAGGGTTGTTCAAGAGATGGCGCGTGTGATGCTTCATAGCCGGAATTTACCGCTACATTTTTGGGCTGAAGCTGTGAACACCGCTGTCTATGTCATTAATAGAGTTTACTTGCGCCCAGGAACTTTAAATACACCATATGAGCTGTGGTTTAGTAGAAAACCCAATATCAAATATTTTCGTGTCTTCGGGAGTCGATGTTACATTTTACGTGACCGTGAAAATCTTGGAAAGTTCGACTCTCGAAGTGATGAAGGGATCTTTTTGGGTTATTCTACGAATAGCAGAGCATATCGAGTATTTAACATTGAATCTAAGACGATCGTAGAATCTATAAATGTTAAAGTAGATGAAGCTTTTCACTTTGAAACTGGAAAATCTACCCTCGATATCTCTCTAGATGATGATTCTCCTGCTAGTGCATCTTCTCATAATAATACTTCCAATATTAATGATGCATCTAATGGTTCTTCTAGTTTATCTGATGTGCAGGAATCATCTCATATATCTCCGAGTACTCCGTTTCAACAAACGTTACGAATCTCCAAGGATCATCCGGAATCGAATATTATTGGAGATCCACAAGAAGGAGTCAGAACTCGGAGGCAGTTGGTTTGTGGATTCGCTTGCTACGTATCTTTAATCGAACCAAAGAACATAGATGAAGCTCTTCAGGATGACTACTGGATTAAAGCAATGCAGGAAGAGCTCCATCAATTTGAGCGAAACAAAGTCTGGGAATTAACGAAGCCTCCAAAGCAACACAATGTGATAGGTACCAAATGGATCTTCAAGAACAAGAAAAATGAGGATGGTACTATCATCAGGAACAAGGCACGATTAGTTGCTCAAGGCTACTCTCAAGTAGAAGGTATAGACTTTGACGAAACATTCGCCCCTGTAGCTAGACTCGAGTCCATTCGTATACTGTTTGCTATTGCTTGTCATTTTAAAATCAAATTATTTCAAATGGACGTTAAGAGCGCATTTCTAAATGGGTTTTTAAATGAGGAAGTTTATGTGGCTCAACCGAAAGGTTTTGTAGATCACAAACAACCTAACCATGTTTTTCGTTTGAAAAAGGCTCTTTACGGTCTGAAACAAGCACCGCGAGCATGGTACGAAAGGTTAACAAAGCACCTTTTGGAGAAGGGCTATACTCGAGGGGGAGCTGATAGGACTCTCTTTGTGAAGCATTATCAAAACAATTTCATTGTAGCACAAATCTATGTCGATGACATTGTATTTGGCGAAACAAGAGATAACGATGCTTCTAAATTCGCGGAGACCATGGAAAGCGAATTTGAGATGTCCATGATGGGCGAATTGACTTATTTCCTTGGATTGCAAATTAAACAAAATGATGAAGGTATTCACTTGAGTCAATCCAAGTATGCAATGGAGTTGGTCAAAAAGTTTGATCTAGAAAATTGTAAAGATTTTCCGACTCCAATGGGAACTAGCCACAAGGGACTTGGAAGTGAATCACATAGTGAGAATGTAGACGAGAAATTGTATCGAAGTATGATTGGAAGTCTATTTTACCTCACGGCTAGTCGCCCGGATATATCTTTTGGTGTTGGGATTTGCGCGAGATATCAATCAGCACCAAAGGAGGTTCACCTGAAAGCGGTGAAAAGGATCATCCGGTATATCAAAGGATCAATTAATTTCGGAATTTGGTATCCTATGGGAACAAGTTTGGATATTGTTGGATACTCAGATGCCGATTGGGCAGGATCAGTGGATGATCGGAAAGCACGAGTGGTGCATGCTTCTATCTTGGCCATTGCCTTGTTGCATGGCACAGTAAAAAGCAGAACTGCATAGCACTCTCGACTGCCGAAGCGGAATACATTTCAGCTGGAAGTTGCTCAACTCAACTCATTTGGATGAAAAGCGTACTGAGCGACTTCCGCATTTCAGCATCTTCGGTAACAATACTTTGTGACAACACTAGTGCTATTAACATTTCTAAAAACCCTGTGTTGCACTCTAGAACAAACATATTGAACTTAGATATCATTTTCTTAGAGAGCTAGTTGAATCAAATACTCTTCAACTTTCATATATTTCAACTGAGGATCAATTAGCTGACATTCTAACAAAACCTTTGGATCAAAAACGTTTTATTCATTTACGAAAAGCAATTGGGATGCTTTCCTTGAAGTAATCTTCTTTTTGAAATCCTTGCTTAGGATAGGTTTTGTATTTGTTTTTGTTTTGTTCATTATCTATGTTTGTACATAGGACATTAATTGAGCATAGATCATAATTGACTTTAATTGCATCTTTTCGCACATTTAGAAATTTATTATGCTTTTGCCATCATAATATTTCACTGTTGCAATGATCATTTATGTTAATTAAATCATCTTCTAAAGTGATCAAAGTCAATTTCTCTCTCTCTATGATCTCTTGGTATAGTCATTATCTTATTTGACTGCTTAGTCGAGTATGAAATCGAGATCAATATTTGGTTGAATACTTTATATCTTAAATAATTGATAGCCAATTGAGGGGGAGTCTTAGAAAAGGTAAAATGCTCAAAAGATGTGGAAAGAGTTACATCCCAATGAGGAGTGTGAAAACTACCACCACATGGAGGAAAGAGCTACCACCTCGGTCGTCCGAGTAGTATTGTGTGCAGCTACCACATGTATACCAAGCATGGTTGTTCAAATTTTTGATTAAGTAAAATGCATGTTGAAATACTTGACTCTGTCAAATTTCAAGGTTGGTATAAGGTGGGTTTTAATGAAAGATGCTCAAAGAGCCACTCTCTTCAACAGATTGTCTAGATACATTATCTATTATATTTGGGATTTCAAACATCTATTGATCTTTGTATCTCATTTTCTTTACTGAATTGATGATTTGATAAAGGCATTACTCATAAGATCAAGTTAGATGTGATTGAAGGTGTTCAACTTTAAGGGATTTAATTTTTGTAAATTTTCGTTTCATTTTTGGATATTATTGATAGATTTGGCATAATCTAATTCTTGTTGTATGAAACGATGATTTTTGTTTAAAGTTGATACACATTGTGCTTACAATCTTTTTCTGGTTTTTCTTGAATTTCTCTGAAATTTTCTAAAGAAAAAGTTGGGGCCGATCCGGATCGGGCTAGATGATCCGGATCCCGAACGCAGGAAATTCTTCTGCGGGCTGACGATCCGGATTGTATCTGCCGATCCGGATCCCGAACGCAGTTTCTCACTGCGGGTAGCCGATCCGGATCGCAGTTATGAACTGATCCGGATCGCGGCTAGGTTTTATAAAGAACGAAAGGGGTTTTTGATTTCTTTACTCCAATCTTTTGTTCCAAAGTTTCCAGAGCCTCTCTCTCTAGATTTCATCCTTCCTGGAAGCTTTCAAACTCAGGTTCTTCAACTCCAAGTAAGTTTTATTGATCAAAATCTCGGTTTTTCACCGTTTTTCTCTTTTCCTCCTCAAACGTGATGAATTTCTTGGATCAACTTTGTTTGTGGATGGTTTTTGATCAAATTTCTTTTGAAATAAGAACTCTGGGTAGATTAGTTTTGATTATATGCTAGGTATTCTCCTGATTAACGGATTTTTAGGCTTCGATTTCTAAAATTTCGGTTTTAGGGCATATAAAAGGATTTTCGAAAATCATGCAATTGATCTATTTTTAAAAGTCCTTTTGCAAAACTAATTTGATTCTTAGTCTCTACATGATATGATTGTTTGGATACAATTTTTCAATTTTTGAAAACTAAGAATTTTTGTGTTCTTGAGTTGGTTTTCACAGGACACCTTCTTAACTCAAGCACTTTGATCAATGGCACCACTCTCTTGTTAATCCTTCTCCTGGTCTCAATGGTACACACTCGCCCAACAATAACAACTGAAGAGAGCCAAGAACCTCCAACAAAAGGTGAATTTGTCGAGGTCAGTGACACAGAGGTAGATTGTCATGAGATTGACTGGGCGGCATTGACGGATGATGATGACTCAAGTATGAACAAGAACCGTCTGATGATTCAAGGAGAAAGGCGTCTGTTAAATCAAAAGAAAAGGCAACTAAGGAACCAGGAAAAGCATCAAGTGGCAGCACAACCATCTCCATGAAAAGAAAGAGAATAATAGACGCCGTGGGCTACGACAGGCATTAATGTTGACACGCGATAGCTCCTGACTCCCCACATCGCTTGGAAGAAGTATTCGTTAACACTGATCGTCTTCGAGCCTTTGCACATCGCGAATGCATGGTGAAAGGCATGTTAACATTGAGGCTCTGCAAGGTCACTCCCCTGGTTTGGGTTTCTGATTGAACAAGCCAACCTTATTCAAGTATGTCGTTTCCCAGAAACTCTTGGCTACTGTTTGCATCATGTGAGGACCTTCTATACTAATGCACGGCATCTTCGAGAGTCTGAGAACGGTCCTATGGAGTTCTACACGAATATCCAAGGCACAAGGTTTAAGATTACTCCACAATTGATTGGCGAGGTTTGGGAATGGAAGCCAGCAAGAAAGGAGTTCACTACTTGAAGGGGGTAAATTTGACAAACAATTATGGCGAAAAGTTATAGAGGGATTTGTCTCGAGGGAACACAATCAACGAAAAATCTGTTCGATCTAAAGAACTTCGTCTTGAATATCGCTTCTTAAACTTCATCACATGTTACAATATACTTCCAAAATGCAGACAAAGGTTGTGAGATGGGACCGGTTGTTGTTTTGTATCTCATAGGACATCCATCAGAGGCAACGGCATTGAATATCAACATTCCGTACATTATCTGGAATAGAATGGCGCGATATGTTGAGCATCCTCATCCCACTGAGAGAATTCCATTTCCCTTGATTATAATGAGGATTTTAAAGAAAATTTCAGGTTGACATTACTTCAACAACTTATCATCAATGTCTGAGCATGATAGATGAGTCTACCATTGTCAAATCCCTCCATAAGTTGCCGCATGTCACTCCAGTTCCTGCATCTGGAACGAAGCACAGTACAAGCACTGCCGCATCACCATCTCGACAAGCACCCGGCACAGATGATGAAGCATCAATAACATCGATTATCAAGAACAACAGCGATATCTGTTAAGCAAGAACAAGTTTTGAAGGAACAACAAAGAATTACCAATGAGCTTGAGATTACCACGGCAGCTCACATTACCATAACGAAGAAGATCAATTCAATGGACAAGCGGATGCGAAAGATACTCTCTAAGATGGGTTGCACAGCTCTGAAGACTCAGATTCTGACAACTGATTACTTTTGACTCTTTTTTTTTTTTCTTTTTGTGCAGGATTACTTTTTTTAGGATTTAGTTTTATACTTACTTTAGCTTAGTTCTCAGGTTTTACGTTTTATTGGAACTTTTCACTCTCCTAACATTTCGTAGTCTTAACTACATTTTGGCTTTGTTTTGTGACAAAAAGGGGGAGAGAGAGTTAGAGAGAACTTTGAACAATGAATGATGGTATGAATGATGAAATATCAAGGTAAGTAATGATCTCTACAATGAATGATGAAAATATCAAGTAAAGTATGACTCTCACCTTCAACTTTGGTTTTTATCGTTGCTTTGTGATGTCCCTATGTGCATGTCTCGACTAACTATTCGACTAACTATTTGGGCATGTAATATAACTACAAGTTGATGTTGGGCTAAACATTTTGTGACATTTGGTTTTTAGTTGCATAGAAGATATGTTTTTTTGACTATGATTCTCTTACATATCTGAATTCTCAAATGTCATGATGATTAGATAAACTCTATCTCTGTACTAGGTTTTGTATGCTAAATATTCTTGAGGTATCTAACGATCTCTTTTTGTCAAGAATGATTTCTTTGTTGCAGAGAGACAGATGTTCTAAGTCTAGAGTCTGTTTTAGGGAGTTATCTCTGTTTTTAAATTTTGGGGATCTCCATTGCTAAATTTTTGTTGTATGGTGATAGCAA